>CM077025.1:83729488-84354488 GCA_039090855.1 Macrothele yani
CCAAAGTGTTGTTGGTGTGAACGATTCACTTGATGCTACGATTTTCCGAGTGACAAAAGCGGCTAACTTTCTTTAGCATTTTGCTACAACTTTTTTCCCCATTTGAGCACTTTTGCTATAAGCATTTTTTGAGCCAGCTTAAACTCTGAGATGAGGCATCAGTTGTGTGTTTGTCTTATGGCACTGGTTCTCTCTCTTCCCTGAAACCAGTAGCCCAAAATTACGAATGGATGACTGCTTTATACCCCTACAAGTTGCTCATGGTGGCCGTTAAACCGTGAAAAAAAAAGAGGGGGGGGGGTGACCAATTCATTTCAAAACACTCATTCACCATAGTGAATAAAAAGATCAATTCAGAAATTGAGTAAAGAGTAAAACAACATTTGCAAAACAAGGAAAGTATTGCTTTTTGACACCCTTTGTGAAGTTGCCACCAGAGTTGTATAAAAATAAAATGTATCTGCGTACACAACCACTGAAACAGAAAACCTGCTGCAAACCAGTGAATCACACACACAATAACAGTAGAATAAGGTAATTTAAAGAAAAATTAATAAAACAGTAAATAATTAATAGAACATTACAGATTTCAGTGAGGGCAAAATAAGTGCATTACAACTGAATGTGCAGCAATGTGTGCGAAATAGACCTTTAGGGCAAAATATTGAACTATGAACCTCATAAAAATAAGAGACTAATTAAAGAAAGTTTTTATATCTAGAAAAACAGTTCCATTAATGAACCATAAAAAATTATAAATAGCATTTTCAACAACTTAATTCAAAAATAGTAGACTTACAAAATATATAAATAAATGATTTTAATTGAATAACTGGCAACTGCAAGAAGAACGTGGCAATAAAATTAAAATTCTTTCTGTGTAAACGGAACTTTCGATACAGTTCCTATACGTTGATAACAGGCCTTGATAAAATCTGAAGGCCAGAAAAGTCTGTAAAACAAATGAACTCAGAAGATGTGAAAAATAAGTGAAAGTTCTTCAGATTAAAATAGAATTAAATATGTTAATCAGCCTTGAGTAAATGTTTTAATTGTTGTAAATAACATTTTATTTTTTTTAATATACAAGCAAAAGCTATCCGCAAAACATGCTAATAATTTATTGGGTATATAAATAAGTTTTGAGGGATTTGAAGTGAACAAAACACGCTGTTGGAGAACAGAAACAATATTTTAATATTAATCGAAGTATGCGCCCTCTGAAGCTACAACTTTACCCCATCTTTTGGGCAGTGAACATATGCCCCGAAGGAAGAATTCCGGTTCCTTGGAAGAGATTCAGTTGTCCAGCCAATTTTTGATGTCTTCATAAGAACTAAACCATTCTCCAGAAAGTGCTGACTGCATCGACCGGAACAAATGGTTATCCGATGGTGCCATATCTGGCGAATATGGCGGGTATGGTAGAACTTCCCAGTCGGATCCTTCTAAGTACTTTTTCACAGGTCGAGAAACATGTGGTCTTGCGTTGTCATGCTGTAAGATGACTTTGTTGTGTCTATTCTCCCATTCCGGCCGTTTTTACGTGAGAGCTCGTTTTAAACGCATTAATTGGGTTTGATACCGATCACCAGTAATAGTTTCTGACGATTTCAGCAGTTCATAGTGGATCACACCCTTCTGGTCCCACCGGATACACAGCATTTTTTTTTTTTTTTTTTTTTTTTGATTGGAGGTTTAACGACCACCGTGAGCAACTCAATGGGCTATAAGCAGTCGCCCATCCCTAATTTAGGGTCACTGGTTCCAGGGAAGGGAGAGAGCCAGTACCGTAAGACAAACACAACATCCATGCCTAACCGGGATTCGAACCCGGACCCCTTACGGACGAATGATCAGAGGCCAGCGCCTTAGACCACTGCGCCACCGGGGCGGCATACATACACAGCATTACCTTTGAACCATGGACATTGCGTTTTGGCGTTGAAGGACCTGGTTCACCTGGCTTCACCCATGCTTTCTGCCATTTAGGGTTATTGTACCATATCCATTTCTCGTCGGCAGTAATAATACGATGCAAAAAAAACTTTCTTTTTGCCTTTGAAGCAGCAATTTGCAAATGGTTTTTCAACGTTCAAGGCCTCTTTCCCGCAAAGCATGTGGAACCCAATTCCCTTCTTTTTGCACCATTCCCATGGCAGCTAAATGTTTTAAAAAGCATGGTTGACTAACATTTAATCTGCTGCTAGTTTTTTTGGGGGGTCTGGCATAGATCCTCGTCAAGTAAAGCTTCCAATTCGGCATCAGCAATTTTTTTGGGTGGTCCAGAACGTTCTTTATCACTGACATCGAAATTGTTCCTTTTGAATCGTCTAAACCAATACTCACATGTTTTTATAGATGGGGAATGTTCACCATAGATTTCTGACATTAAGCGATAGCTGTCGGCAGCACTTTTCTTGACAATAAAATAATGCACTAACACTTCCCGCAAATACTGTTTTGTCGGGACAAAAGTTGCCATTTTCCATCGAGTAAAACAAAAATGTCTTCGCACCTCAATCGAACGTCATATACTGACTCTGGCAGCTGGCGTCTCGTACTGCGATATTGCAGTGTTGCCACCTTAAAATACGTGCGAGCAGTAATAAGTATGTCACCGAACGGAAATCCCTCAAAACTTATTTATATACCCAATAGAAACTATCCACGTACTGCATACGTGTGTACGTCTACATTCTGCTACTCTGGTTGTCACTTTACTGGAAAATTGCTTACAATCTTACATGAGCAACTGAAAAATAGTTCCTTTCAAGAAATATTACTTGCAGTGATGCAATACAATTGACCACAAGTGTAGCCCAGTTCAGGTTTTTACCCAGTACCATAGCAAATGTTTGGTTTCGCTCAAGACAGAGTTTTTACAATGGACACAATATTGCAAAACACTAGGGATAATTTGAGATTATTTTACCTGAGAATGGTTCAGGAACAAAATAAGGATTTTGTTTTTCATTTGCCACATCAGTCCCTAGTGTTCAGTGCCATGGACTTTGATAAAGAGCAATGGGGCATGAGGCTTCCACTTCACCGCCATCAAACCTGTGTGAACCAACAGATTCTGTCCAACTTACATGAGCCAATAGTACACAGGAACCATAATAGTTAAATCAGTTTGGAGGATAATTACTGCTGTTTCAAAGACCAAAGTTTGTTGAAAATGTTATCACTTAGTTGGCCCTAATAATTTGGCCACATATTGTAAATTGTTTTAACTGGGCTGTAAGAAAGTTTTTTAAAATAACTAGACATTGCTTAATCACACTTGTCTAAATCCTCCTTGGGAATCTTCTAAGGTAATTATTTAGTGCCTTACTTATTTAATTATTACTAATGCCATTAAATATTATTAAATTATAATTTACAGTGCAAGCGATTCTATTTTTTTTTTTTTTTTTGTAAAATTAGATCAGTGGAATTGGTGAAGGCAGTGGGTGTTCCAACATAACATGAAACAAGCACTGTTCGAAAAATTCACCCTGTCGTCTTACTGACTTGTGTGTGAGAAGGGCATGGGTCTTCTCACATACAAGAATGTATATTGATTACTCCTTTAATTAGGACTATATTCCGTTAGCTGATTGTGCTACACCACGAACCATGAGTGTGGTACCTTAAAATTATATGAAGCTAAGATTAAGTCATCTTTTTCTTCAACATGCCCTCTTTCATCATTCTTAAATCTCCATCCAGGCAAAATTTTCAAGGGTGCAGAAAGCTCTCTCCTTTCTTTTTATCATTTCACATTTCCAAAGGTTTTTGATGTCAAGTTTGGACCAGGGTTTCCCATTTGGTGATCCGTGTACCCCTAGGGGTTTCACTGTAATGGCGTCTTCATAAAATTACAATAAAGGTTTTTTTTTAACCACAAGTAAGTTGAAATAAATTAACAGTTTAATTATTTTTTGCAAATGTTTGGAAAACATGTTCTTACATAGCATGCATGAGAGAGTGATTAGTGCTTTATTAAGTTTCAAAAACATCTGTGTGCGATGGACACCCATAGCGAAGGAAAGACTACTTTGTAACATCACAAGGTTATAGAATAGTTCGTTCTATCGGACCATGATGTAGAAAGACACCAGTTAGTTTTTAGCATGTGAGATGACTTTGCAGAGTGTGCACATGCTGCTTAACAATGCACGGACAGGTTTGTTTTTAGCATGTGAGATGACTTCGTAGAGTGTATACATTGTTCTGCTTAACAATGCATGGACTTTCGATGCTCTAGAGTTCCGGTGAACTCAGAGCCTTTTTAAAGGTAGCATTGGGGTTGTATGAGCTTATGAAAACTTTGAATTTCAAGGAGAAAATACCTGCCATTAGTAATTTTCTACTGTGAAATCTTGGATCACTGGCGCTGACGACTGGAACCCTGGTAAAACATAATAATGAGGAGCAAAAACTGAAATTCTTTCTTCAAATGTGCCGCAAGATGATCTAAAATCCTGTAAAACGTGTTCGACTGGCAAAAGTTCCGAAACAGTACTTAAAGATATTCAAGATATTGGCATTCTATCTAGCACTAAAAAAAGGAAACACATTGAAGATTATATTAAATTTGGCTTTTAATTTACAGAAGGTGAGGACTATCCATGGCCATGATGTGTCATTTGCACTGAAGAACAGCACCTTGAAACCTTTACTCTCGTCTCATCATTTAGAAACTAAGCTCCAAAGTCTTGCAAATAAACCAGGTGATTTTTCCAAATGGAAATCCAAAGAACTTAAATTATCTAATATTAATAGAGAATTATCTAATATTCGTGAGTGTAATTAGAACTTATATATATTAATTCGTGTATTTCACTTCGTAATCGAGATAGTGAAAAAGCAATCAAAGCATTGTATTTGGTAAGCTTACCAAATAGGAAAAGCTGAGGAAGCCCATACTATTGAGAAAAATCTGATTTTACTGTGAATTAGAACTACCCCTTCCTGTTAGAACTTATATATATTAATTCGTGTATTTCACTTCGTAATCAAGATAGTGAAAAAGCAATTAAAGCATTGTACTTGGTAAGCTTACCAAATAGGAAAAGCTGAGGAAGCCCATACTATTGAGAAAAATCTGATTTTACTGTGTGCAAAAGCAATTGTCAAGTGTTTGTTTGATGAGGATTCAGCAAAAAAAATTGGACATTATACCCCTTTCGAACAACACAGTGTCTTACCAAATCTATAATATGTCTGAGGATGTTGAATCTGTTATTATAGAATGGGTGCAGAAAAGTACTATGTATGCCCTGCAGTTAGATGAAACAACAGGCATTTCTAATCTAGCAATGTTAACTGCATTTATACGATATCTGAATGATGGTAAAGTGGAGAAAAACGTGCTGTTTTGCCACCCATTAAAAAAGCTTACAACTGGTGATACATTTACAATTTAATCAACTCGTATTTTGAAGAAAAGCAAATTGACTAGTCTTCTTGCTGTGGAATTTATGCAGATGGTGCAAAATCGATGACAGAAAAATTTGCGAGCTTTGTTACTCCCATCAAAATATATGTGTGAATATTTCTTGGACACATTGTAGCAGGGGCATATTTAGAAGGGGGTGGACAAGGCCACCTTCGCCCCCAAAAGTGTTTAATTTTTTTAAATTTTTGGTTAAAATGTGACTTACATTAGGACAAAAATGCCTTGACTTAATAAAAATACATCAACTTACATGAAACAAATTTTTTAGTTTTTTCTTCCATTTTTCATTAACTTTTATTTTGTTCTGGCGGATTTCAAAAATTTTCATTTTTCGTCCCCCCTCCTGAAAAAAATTCTATATACGCCCCTGCATTGTAATATTGGTAGAGATGCCTTGGCATCAAGAAAAACACTGCCAACAATTAAATGAAGCTATCAAAGTAGTCAGTTTTATAAAATCAGCGCCAACTAGATAGATTACTTACTTTCTTATGCAAGGATATGGACAGCGAGCATGTTCCTGTTTTGACGCACATGGATATTAGATGGCTCTCACATGGAAAAGTACTTAGGCGTTTGTTTTAATAAAGACAAGAATTAACTGTTTTCTTTGGAGATCAATCACCCTTTTCATCTTAGTGGGTGTACAGCAGATCATACATGACTTCAAAGAATAGCATATTTGGCAAGTATCTTTTCAAAAATAAATGAACTTAATTTATCATTACAAGGTTCAAGTATGATCATTTTCATTGTTCAAGAACGAGTGGAAGATATGCCAAAACAGTTAAAATTCTAGGAAGAAGTTGGACTGATTTTGGACTTCAAACATCATTATTTTAGCACCCTACACAACTATTTCACAGAAAATGAACTGACTTTAGAGCACAATGATAAAAACAATATCAGATGTTACCTGAAGTCCTTAATGGTGACTTTCAAAGAGTATTTTCCACCAGTTTCCAATAAATTGAATTATATTTGTAATCCATTTAAATGAGTCTTTCATGTCATTGGCTGCCGACCTCTGCTGATAGAAAAAGAAAATCTTATTGATATTTCATCTGATTTTGGACTTCAAACATTATTCAAGAGTGATTAATGTTTACACATTACACATTTTTACACATTAAAAGCCTTACACGTTTTTTGTTTGTGTTAAAATTAGAGTATCCTTTGCTTAGTGACAAACTCGTTAAAATAGTTTTGCGATTTTAAACTACTTACGTGTGCGAGAGAGCTTTCTCTACCTGCACCTCGCTGAAGTCAAAATTTCGAAACCTTGATGCAGAACCAAATCTGAGACTGTCTGTGCTCTGTCGAACCGAATATTCATGCACTTTGTTCTACTAAACAAGTCTAGAAACACAATTAAATTTGTGTTTACTTCAATTTGTAAGTATTAATATCATTATAATTATTTTGCTATATTTATTTTTCACCATTAAAAATCATTTAACATTTGTTTCAGGAATGTTTCCTACTTATTTCCAGGTTATTTAACCATTCATTTACAATTTATAACACAGCACCTTTATTTGCAAATATTGCTGATGATGCATTCAAATGGTATTTAGCCTGTTTCTCTTCTCATGCAAAAAATAGGTACAAATAATAGTATGAGTCACTATTGCTCCTCAGCATGGGGTAAGTGATCAGTGGCCATCCTGCATTAATGTTAGGCTTTTTTGATTTAGCTTACTGTAAACCACAGCCGGAAGATTAAATAATTCACATTGAAAACGTGCATGTGTTTTCAATGCCATCATAAAGATGTTGATGCATCATCAAGACCAGCTAAGTCTAATATGAATGCAGAACAGATTGCAATCACTGCCTCCTTGTTGTAAAGCAAAGTTTGTGAATTTGCTATAATGTACAATTACCTGTATCCAGGGGTAGCTTGTCCACACTGGCCATTGTGATATTCATCATATTTGAGGATGTTTTGTTGTGCCAAAAAAAAAAAAAAAAAAAAAAAGAAAACAACGTACAGATGTCTTTAGTTATTGGAACAAAGGTGTCATATTTCCACTATCTCCCATGTTGCTATCTTATCTGAAAACTTGAAAAATCCTTTGCCTTGGAGCAGGAATCAAACATTTCTGTTTGAGCATGCTATCATTGCATCACCCAGGACAACAAAGTTCCAAGTAACTGAATCTAAGCAGTTGTACCTTAAGGAATCTTAATACTGTTTAGATTAATGCTAATCGAAGCAGTCTGATGCTTCCTCGTAGCATCAACAACCCATTTCTCATCCAGATATAGATGTAGGTCACAAGTGTTTCACTGCTTAAGCAGACAATACCTCTGTTGGAACAAAGGTACTGGTAAAGACATTTGTATTTGTCTTCCATGTAATTGTGAAGACCTTTTCTTCAGGGGTATTTGTTTATTATCTGTTGTTAACTGGAAGCACCAATATACCCCAAAACAAGAAAAGCCACTGTGTATTTCATTGTGGTCATCAACATTTGCCTTTGTTGTATCCTAATCATTTTGTTTTGGGTGGAAAGTATCTATGTGTGCTGTTGTATTTGCTGAACAACTACATATATAAATTAGTGTTCTCCCTAGATTGTTTTTACAGCTGGATGGCAAGAAAAATTTTAGTTGGATGACATTAACAACCTCTTCCCTAATTGAGAAAAGATGTTATTTTGCTTAACATTATCATACTCAGGACTTGAAAATACCATGCCCAAGATGCCCGGGACTTGTAAATTATTGGCCTGGGCAAGTAAAAAGCAATCTAGTTGTCTGGACTGTGCAGCTAAATCTAAAAATTAAAAAGTTTGGAATAGAAATTCCTACTACAAGAAATTAGACAGTCGTCGCATGTCGTGTTTCATTTCACTGCTAATCGCAGGAAGTTGTATTGTTACTATGGAATGCTCAAGACAGAAGAATATCACGTTTTTAATTATATTATGCTCTAGATCCAGATATTGGAGACATACATTTTGCTCTAAATGCTGTTTATATTCAGCAATGGGATACACGCCTCTTACGAAACTAGCCTCCAGTGTTTAATGGAAAAAGGTGAAAACTTCAGCGAAAAGAACATGGCAGAATCACTAAATTTCTCAAATACCAATTTCATTATCTTATTATATTAATTCATCAAATATTTCTATTTGTCGAATTTATTACGTGGTTATGATTTATTTTATTTATATGTCAACAAATTTTCCGTCATATCATTCACTGTTTCTCACGTTATCATAAAATTGAGCATGGGAAACGTCAATATTACAATATATATTAAAAAAATTATTTCAACTTGTTATTCACACTCTTTCCCGAGGTTCCTTAAGATATTTTAGATTTTCAGCATTTAAAGTCTTCAAACTGACATGGAATAAGTCTTCATATGGATATTCAAATGTAGCGTAAATTTGACAAAGTCTTCCAATATGTAGATAAAAAAGTTAGTAAAAGATTATCATTATTTCAGATAAGTCATTTAATACATGATTTATGAATTTTAAAAGAGTTAAAACTTTCGAACCTCCCGACGATGGTGAGTTGAATTGGCAATAAGACATCTGTTTGTCGATGATGGCTTAATTTCTGCTTCTCTTGGCATAAGCTTCCAAGTTGAATTTGGTAATATAACATCTTTTTATCGATGATGGCTTAATTTCCGCTTCCTGTGGCACAAGTTCCTATACTAGTTTCAATTACTATTTTGTAATCATCTTCAGTGGGTATATGCGAGTTATTTCTCATACATGTTGTCTCTTGGCCATCTACATCAATTCTACTGACAGAGTCTGATGTTCCACGTCAGTCGAACCACTGCACATTCTATTTTTGGTTTCATTGTGCATCATTAGTCGTGTTCGTTTTCAATTGGATCGTTTGAATTTTCTTCTGATTCCAATTCATTAGTTGCTGCCATCTGTTTGTTGATAGATTTATATGTTCTTCTGTTTTTGTATTTTTCATTTTTATTATTGTTATTTTCTTCTTCAATAAGATATTTCCAAGCGTATGGAAGATTCATTGGGTCGTTGTTATTACAATTTGCTCCTTAGTTTTTTCAATTATTACTGCCTCCGATGTTAATATTTGATTCTTTGTTTTATGTGATGTTAATAACTTTGCTTCATACCAATCTGGAATAGCCTCATTTTCTATGCAATGCTGTATTAATGATGTTTTGTTCTCTTTTTTGTTCCAGTCGGATATATGTTCAATTAATCTGGTCTTAAATCTTCTTTTAGTACTTCCGATGTATATTTTATTTTTGTCTCCATTTCTTTTTGTTTCTGTAGAATTTTTTGTTGGTATAAAGTATACAGCGGCTCTATCAAGCATTGATTTTCTTTCATTTCCTGTTGATATGACAACAAGTTTGTTGACATATAAATTGAACAATTTCATTATCATTATACCATTTTATACGAATTTCAGCAGCAGTATCTTAAAACTTGAATTACACGCTTTTGGGCATTGAACATTTTGAATCATCATTATCATTGTCAACCATTATCAATCCACTGCTGGACGAAGGTCTCTCCAAGCCTCTTCCACAACGGTCTGTCTTGTGTCAGTCTCCTCCATGTTAATCCTGTATACTTTCGAATTTCATCCACCCATCTCCCATGTGGTCTTCTTCTGGGTCTTTTCCTGTCCCTTAGAATCCAATCTAAAATTTCGGCTGTCCATCAATGCTCTGTCCTTCTGGCAGTATGTCCAGCCCATTGCCATTTCAGGGATTTAACTCTGATCATGATGTCTTCCACTCTTGTCATTTTTTGGATATATGAGTTCCTCTTCTTATCTCTCTTGGTTACACCAAGCATGCACCTCTCCATGCTGCTTTGAGTTGTCTGCAGCCTTTGTATGTATCTTTTAGTTAGGCTGTATGTCTCTGCACCATACATAAGCACCGGAAGGATGCATTGATCAAACACTTTTCTTTTAAGACATAATGGCATATTGCTCTTGAAAATTATGCTGTTTCTTCAAATACTCTCCAGGCAAGTTTTATATGCCGATTAATTTCTTCATCAATGGGACCCTCACTTGATATTTGCTGTCCAAGATAAACATGCGCATCTGTTATCTCCAGCTTTTCTCCATCAATCGACAAATCTCGATTTCATGTAAAAGCATTGTACATCACTTTTGTCTTCTGAAAGTTCATTTTTAATCCCACTTCTTTACTCTTGTCAGCAAGTTCCTGGATCATACCTTGCAGCTCTAATGGGGTAGTTGCAAAAATGACTACGTCATCAGCAAAACGAAGGTGAGCTAGATAATCTCCATTAATCTTTATCCCTTTGTTTTCCCAGTTCAGTGATTGAAAGACATTTTCCAATGTGGAATTAAAGAGCTTGGGAGACATGGTGTCACCTTGTCTCACTCCTTTTCCAACTTTTATGTGTGCTCCATTCTCAAACAGCCGAATCTTTGCTGACCCTTAAAATGGAAATGCAAAACATGCAAAAGTTCACATTTTTTAACTTAAAAAAATGAGGTTTCTAATTTGTTATCTTAAAAGATACATTTTTCTGGACATCTAGCTTTTACTATCTGGGCAGGTAAATAATTTTTGCACATGCCCAGCTGGGCATGCAACTTTTCAGATATTTTTCAAGCCCTGATACTTATTTAACATCTTTAGCGATGTGGTAGGCATTAATGTAACATAACATGATAAACAACGTTATAAAACTGTACAATAAATGAAAAAACCATGAGGAATAACCACTCACTCACCATAAAGATCATGGTAACCTCCAATGACCACACACTTCCAACACGTCATTCATCGTGATGTAACTGGGCTTCCACAGGTTTACAGACTTCTTGCTTACGCTTCTTATTTTCGGGTGTGAAACATCGTTTTTTTTTTTTTTTTTTCCTTTGCCTTATAATATGTTACTATAATGCTTGTCAATTCGATAAAAATCACACATACAACTCATTCATACCATTCAAGTAAAAACTATGTACATAAACCTTACATTCACAGGTGATTAAACCTTGGTCAACTCTAATTATGGAACTCCTCCTTCTGTTTCACAACCTCTGCTACTCCCACTGCAAGTGTCACACCCATTCAGCCCCGCACATCCAATCCTCTAGTACTTTCGACAGGTCCCTGTCATCTTCAGGAGGCAGGTGTGTCTCATCCGCCCACCACAGCTCAAGTGAGCAGAGCCATCAAGGCCTGGGCTCCAGTCGCTATCTCTGAATCGTTGTGTCTCTGGCGCCATCTATTGTCCCTGCTGCTCTTTTTTCCCTCTTTCTTTTTACGCTGCTGTTCAATTTTTATTAGGGCTTTCCATTGTTCGTTTAGGTTACTTGGCTCATTAATGTTGCATAATCTTGATCTGTTTTTTTCAATTAACACTGATTCTGCAATTCTTAACTGCTTTTCGTTTTTACAGCTCTTAATAATTTTAATATCTTCAAACCTTGGACATTTTTGATTTTCCATACAGTATTGGGTCAATGCTGTCTTAGCCTCTTTTTTATTCCAATTATTAATATGCTGGTTCAATCTATACTTTAATTTATTCTTGGTGCTGCCTATATATGACACAGGTGGTTGCTGGTTTATTGGGATTTCATAAATTCCTGCTCTATCTAATTGGCTAATTTTTTCATTTTTAATCACTAAATTTTTTACAGTAAGTACCTGATTTCCTACCTGTATGCCATACTTGCCACAAACTTTATTAATTTCTGCTGAAACATTTTCTATACATGGTATTGCTCCCACATATTTTACAAGTTTTTTTATCAGTCTTGACCTTATTGTAACCTTGAGTTACTTCATAAATCCATTTTTTTAATACCTGTTTAGGGTATCCAAAAGCATATGCAATTTTTTCAATATATTCAATTTCTTCCTTTCTATACTGTTCAATTGATGAATGTGTTAAACTTCTTTTAATTAGTGTTTTAACACTATTTCTTTTATGTGTTAATGGATGTGATGACTGAAATGGTATAAGTACTGGGATATATGAAGATTTTCTATGCACTCTGAATTGTATATTCTCCTCTGTTTTAATAATCAAAACGTCCAAAAATGCCAAAGTATTGTCCTGTTCTTGTTCTACTGTCAGTTCTATAGATGGATAAATTTCACTATACTTTTTTGTCAAGTCCTCAAGTTCATCATTTTTTAGCCTGGATAACAGAAAAATGTCATCAACATATCTGCAGTATATCAGTGGTGGATCCTCGAGTTTACTTATTATTTTTTTCCTCAATGTCACTCATTATAATTTCAGCAAATAAAGTTGACAGTGGTGACCCCATAGGTCCACCATGATTTTGTTTGTACATCTTGTTGTTAAACTTAAAAATGTTATTTTCATATATGTACAATAAAATTTCTCTTAACTCCTCTATTTGTATTGCATTCATTGTCTGTAGCACATACAATTTTTCAATAATTATTTCTATTGCCTGAGGTACTGGTGTGCTAGGAAAAAGAGCTCTCACATCCATACTAGCCATATGATATTCACTTAAATCTTGTTTAATTTTATTGTACATATATGAAAATAACATTTTTAAGTTTAACAACAAGATGTACAAACAAAATCATGGTGGACCTATGGGGTCACCACTGTCAACTTTATTTGCTGAAATTATAATGAGTGGCATTGAGGAAAAAATAATAAGTAAACTCGAGGATCCACCACTGATATACTGCAGATATGTTGATGACATTTTTCTGTTATCCAGGCTAAAAAATGATGAACTTGAGGACTTGACAAAAAAGTATAGTGAAATTTATCCATCTATAGAACTGACAGTAGAACAAGAACAGGACAATACTTTGGCATTTTTGGACGTTTTGATTATTAAAACAGAGGAGAATATACAATTCAGAGTGCATAGAAAATCTTCATATATCCCAGTACTTATACCATTTCAGTCATCACATCCATTAACACATAAAAGAAATAGTGTTAAAACACTAATTAAAAGAAGTTTAACACATTCATCAATTGAACAGTATAGAAAGGAAGAAATTGAATATATTGAAAAAATTGCATATGCTTTTGGATACCCTAAACAGGTATTAAAAAAATGGATTTATGAAGTAACTCAAGGTTACAATAAGGTCAAGACTGATAAAAAACTTGTAAAATATGTGGGAGCAATACCATGTATAGAAAATGTTTCAGCAGAAATTAATAAAGTTTGTGGCAAGTATGGCATACAGGTAGGAAATCAGGTACTTACTGTAAAAAATTTAGTGATTAAAAATGAAAAAATTAGCCAATTAGATAGAGCAGGAATTTATGAAATCCCAATAAACCAGCAACCACCTGTGTCATATATAGGCAGCACCAAGAATAAATTAAAGTATAGATTGAACCAGTATATTAATAATTGGAATAAAAAGAGGCTAAGACAGCATTGACCCAATACTGTATGGAAAATCAAAAATGTCCAAGGTTTGAAGATATTAAAATTATTAAGAGCTGTAAAAACGAAAAGCAGTTAAGAATTGCAGAATCAGTGTTAATTGAAAAAAAAACAGATCAAGATTATGCAACATTAATGAGCCAAGTAACCTAAACGAACAATGGAAAGCCCTAATAAAAATTGAACAGCAGCGTAAAAAGAAAGAGGGAAAAAAGAGCAGCAGGGACAATAGATGGCGCCAGAGATGCAACGATTCAGAGATAGCGACTGGAGCCCAGGCCTCGATGGCTCTGCTCACTTGAGCTGTGGTGGGCGGATGAGACACACCTGCCTCCTGAAGATGACAGGGACCTGTCGAAAGTACTAGAGGATTGGATGTGCGGGGCTGAATGGGTGTGACACTTGCAGTGGGAGTAGCAGAGGTTGTGAAACAGAAGGAGGAGTTCCATAATTAGAGTTGACCAAGGTTTAATCACCTGTTAATGTAAGGTTTATGTACATAGTTTTTACTTGAATTGTATGAATGAGTTGTATGTGTGATTTTTATCGAATTGACAAGCATTATAGTAACATATTATAAGGCAAAGGAAAAAAAAAAAAAAACGATGTTTCACACCCGAAAATAAGAAGCGTAAGCAAGAAGTCTGTAAACCTGTGGAAGCCCAGTTACATCACGATGAATGACGTGTTGGAAGTGTGTGGTCATTGGAGGTTACCATGATCTTTATGGTGAGTGAGTGGTTATTCCTCATGGTTTTTTCATTTATGAATTGCACGTAAACTATGCGCACTTTGCAAGAGGTTAATACCTTAAAAGTGCAAATATAATAATTGTACAATAAATGATAAAAAAAATGAATGCTTACTAACAAGTCCTATTCAACATAGATTTCAGCCACTTTTCATCAATATTAATGGTGTATGTGGGAATAAGTTTTCAACTCTTACTATTATGTGCACTGTAAAAACATTCATTACAGGAAATTCAGCTGGGTGGTAAAGAAAATTAGCAGGGCGAGCCACCCAATAAAAAAGGTCTAGGGAGAACGCTATAAATTATGGATATGCAAGATTTATTAGATGAAACATCAGTTTTCCCCTTGTTCATTGCAACAGTTCTTCAAAATCAAGTCTTGTAAACTTGCTCCAATTATTAAAATATAGCAAAAAGGATAACAATTAAAAACGAAGAAGCTCAGTTAGAGTGAATGGATATAAGGCTGCAATATCCCTTCATTTCTTGTTAGATGAATGGATTATTGAGTATTTTGCTTTGTGTTTACTGAATATTGTGCTTCTCTCCTTTTTTTGTTTTGTTTAATTCAGTACTTTATTCTGATGTATTATTTAATTCAGTATCATCCCCATGTTTATTGTGTTCATTCTTATTGGATTTCTTTTCTATAGTTATTAAATACATGTGGGGACTTTCATAATATGATGTTAGGGTCAATGATCTGTGCTGCTTATCTGATGAAATTCAAAATTCATATGTTGTTTGCATCCAAGAATAATATTTTAATTAGAAAAGCCTTTCAGCACGATAAGATATAGTTATTAATACAGTCTGTACTAAAAAATAGACATTTTTAAGGCACAACAACTTACAAGATCTTTCAAAACACCAAGTGCTCCATCGTCAGGTATTTCAATATACATAAACAAAATAACGGATAAAAGCAAGAAGCATTTTCAAATTACGCGAGCACGTGATAACAATAACGAGGTTTACATTAAATATAGTAGAAGTTTTGTCATGCGCTAAAGGGTTTCAACAAATAATACTATGAATTGCTATTACATGTGCGAAGAAAATATATACACAGAGGATAATTAATAAGTTGACATTAAACGTCAAACTGTAAGTGAATTATTAGGAGTTAAGTGTTGCTGGATAGGAGTATGCTGTTCTGGCCGCATTAACATGGCCCAAGGCACTGGAACGAAACGTGGAGTTTCTTCATTACAGCAGTCAGAGTTGTGCGATAATATACATAAACTTTCAGCGAATCGAAGAGATCGCTTTGTACGATTTGAGCTCAGCACACTGGCTTTGGTCCAGTCTGGTCAGTAGATTCCTCTATTAACTAATCGTGCAAGAGAGGTAGCATCAGAGTTATTAGTAATTGAGTACTTGTGCTTATATATTCTTGTTCGCAATGGGCGTGCAGTGGATCCTATGTATGCAATTGCTGGATCTTCTGGGTCAACAGGAATTAAGGGTATTTTGTAAACCCCATGTCTGTTCAGTGTGGAAACTTGGTCACTGTCTTTTTGCACGATGGCTCGAATACTTTTCGTACTTTCACCAAACGCAATGTGGTGTTTTTTGCATATGTTCTTTAGTATTGTAGTGACTTCAGATATATAGTCCACAGTGCCAACATATTTTGTAATTCTGGTTTCCCTTTGTAAGGTACTTTTGTCTAGACATTTCACTGATCGAGCAATTTTTTCAACGATCGTTTTATGGTAGCCATGCGCCATCATCTGGATATGATTTAACTCATTTCTTCTAGCCTGGATATTGGAGGAGTGGGTGAAGGCTCTTCGGACCATGTACTCTATAGCTCCTAGTTTTTGTTTTCTTGGGTGCGATGAATTATGCGGAATAATAGCAGATTGTGTTGCAGGCTTTCTGTACACTGAATAGGATAAACAATTGGTATCGGGGTGTCTTTTTAGTAATATGTCCAAGAATGGAAGAGTATTATCATTTTCATGCTCAATGGTAAAATTTATGGAACTGTAATGTTTTGAGAGCTCTTTAGCAAACTCTTCAATTTTGTTTTTATGATGAGGCCAGAAAACAAGTATGTCGTCTACATATCTAATGTAGAGATCAGGCTTGAGTTGGAAATATTATAAAACATTGTTTTCTAGGTCTTGCATTAAGGCTCTACGAGACCCGCCATCTTGTATTCTGCCTTCTCTTGTTAACCAATGGGCAAGCGTATTTCACAAATTGCTCGGGCAACTTTGCACATTTTGGAACGCTCTTTGTGGCTAACGCAAGATATATGATAAATAAAGAACTCTCTGGTTTCAGATTTTCATTTTGGACCCTTTAAGTATTTTTTATTAATTAATAAAACTATGGAAGACGCCTTGGTATGACTTTACCTGCAGATAAAAAATGAAGGGAAAGGTCAATAAAAATTCTGAAACCAGAGAAGCAATTCTACGATTCCTCACTTTCTGAAAATACTAAAATTTACTTAATTGGTAAAAAATATTAGCTGCAATTTGTGAAATAAAGTCACTACGTATTGAAAAAAGATGGTTCAAACATATCAACAACTGGTCACGCCCACTGACACCTCCCCTCCCCCGCAGGTGACTGAAATTCTCTCCCTGCGATACAGAGCCGTCGAGGGGTGTCTTAATGACCCTGCAGGGGAACTGATGGGGCAAAAGAAGTTATCTCAAGAAAAGCTTCAGCGACATTCGTCACACAAGACACAAGGCATTTGTGTTCAGCTGACATTCTTCGAACTCTGTCTTTTCGTGCATCAAATTTGGTTTTTATAGATATTTTTATTATTCTTCATTGGTGTTATATTGATATTTGGTAATTTGTTCTGATTTCGTTTATTTTTCCGTTCTTATTTTATTCTTTGTTCTGATTTTGTATTTCATTATTATACATATATATTCCATACTTTTAGTTTATTCCAATTTTGAATTTATTCCTCAATCTTATTTCGTTCCTTTTTTTTTTTATTGCATTTAAAAAAAAAAATATCGTTCTTTTGAATTTCACTCCTTATTCTTATTTGATTTTTGTTTTCCTTATTTTATTCTTTTTTTTTTTAATTCTTTCTATGTAATATGTGCGGTGTGGACGAAAAAGTCCCCCACAGGAAATGCCCCCCACATTGGAAAAGGTTCCCATAGACAAACTCCTCCACAGGAAATGCCCCCCACATTGGAAAAGGTTCCCATAGATAAACTCCTCCACAGGAAAAGTCCCCCACAAGAAAAGTTCCCCACATTGGAAAAGGTTCCCATAGATAAACTCCTTCACAGGGAAAGTTCCCCCATTTTTTTTCAGTCAGGTACTGTGCACAAGTTGCAGTTTAAACAAAATATCGAATGTGGGGGAGATTTCCGGGTCACCATTTCCATGCTGTTTGAAATAAGATGCAACCGTACAATGAACACAAATATGTGGGGAAAATTTCCGGGGTTGTCATTTCAACTTTTATGCAGTTTGTAGTAAAAAACAGTCTTATAATTAGCATACAGGGGTAGGGGAAATTTCCGGGGTAGGGCATTTTTTTAATCCGACGTTCTCATGTTCATAACGTTTACCTAACATGTCAAATTATTAATATTGCGATATTACTCAGGCAGAAAATATTAGATCTAACGTTGCCGCCCGGTGGCACAGTGGTCTAAGCGATGGCTTCTGATAATTCGCCCGAAAGGGGGTCTGGGTTTGAATCCTGGTGAGGCATGGATGTTGTGTTTGTCTTACGGCACTGGCTCCCTCCCTTCCCTGGAACCAGTGGCTCTAAATTAGGGACGGGCGATTGCTTATAGCCCATTTAGTTGCTCACTGTGGTCGTTAAACCTCCAATCAAAAAAAAAAAAAAAAAAAAAAAAAAAAGATCTAACGTCTACATTCCTCTAAAAGTTTTCATTCGCATATTCCTAAAATTTACATAACAAGTAATGTCAATAATATTGCTCTTCTACTTATGCACCATACATTGATTATTAGGTCTTAGGCCTAGGACTTTTCAACACTTTTTTTTTCGTCTATGTGATATTCGTAAAGTTTACAAAGAAAGTCAAGTTAATAGCTTTGCGCTTTTACTTAGCATTCAATATTAATTACTCGGCCTTAGAGCTAAGGCCAATGAATTTAAAATTAGTGCCTAAGAAAAAGTGCAATATGATTAACTTCAGTTCATGTAAAACGTTATGAATATGACATCGTTAGAATAAAAACTGTTTAAAGGCCTAGGCCTAGGGCATATGAACTAATATTTAAAGCCTAAGTAAAAGAAAAAGGTGTACTACCTTGACTTGTTGTGTAAACGTTATTAATATCACATCGGAAGAATAAAAACTGTCCAGAGGACTTAGGCCTAATAATTAATATTGAATACCTAAGTAAAGGTGCAAAGCCATTAACTTGACTTTTTTGAAAACTTTACGAATATCACATAGGCGAAGAAAAAAGTGTTAAAAAGGCATAGGCCTACGGCCTATTAATTAATATATGGTGCATAAGTAGAAGCGCAATATTATTTACATTACTTGTTATGTAAATTTTAGGAATATGTGAATGACAGAACGAAAATTTTTAGAGGAGCCTTCGTAAATACCCAGCAAAAACAGTCTTTCTAGCCCAGCACTATGTTGCCGCTGCCGAACCGTCAATAAAATGTCCGGGCGGCCGACAGAAGGGCCAGCAGTTCAGGCCAACAGCTGACCAACAGTTGGCACCCCATCAGTTCTCATATGCCACAACAGTGCCATCAATGGTCCATCACAGACAGTAGCTGCCACAAGTGGCCCTTCAGTGGCCCTGCAAGCACGTGCCAGAAATGATGGCTAGCCTAATGTGGTCCGGTAGTGGCAGACGGCAACCACGAGACGTAACTGGTGGCTTGCCGAATCTTGTCCGCCAGTTTCCCAGTAGTAGACATAATAATAAAAAATATTGGACAACCGCTGTTCCCCAAAGCTACAATTTTTTTTTCTTACCCTTTCGAAACTTGTGAACTAACGCACTGCGCTAGGGAAATTTTCTCAACAAACCGGAAAAACGCCCGCTTGCATCTCAGTAGATTTGAACCTCGGCCGTTTGTGTGGTAGCTGAGCACTCTACCGACCGGACTAATTTGCCGTGCTCGTGCGTATGCTTAAAGCTATCTGTTTCGTATTCAATGTGTAATCGAATGCTTCCCTCTTTCAATTTACAATATTGCGAGGTATTTTTCATAAAAGTCAGTTTGATATAATTCATAAATTAATTTTTTCAACGTAACGATAGTTTTTTTTTTACCTTAAGGGAACTTCACTCATTTTCAAGGAGTGTACATACTTAGAGTCGCTTTCCAAAGTTTTGAACTGTTCTTGTCGTCTTGAAAAGAAATTGTTGAATAAATATATATTTACCCGGGTTTATGTCACATTCTGTTACATTTTTAACGTTGTGTCTTTCCTTTCCGTTGTCCAAAGCTACATTTGTTTTAAAGAGGAAAGATATTTTATTTTACTTCTCGTTATTTTTAGAAGCGAATTCCTCCCAGTCTTGTGTATTCAACTCATGGATGAGTACACCACATAGCGTTGCATTTTTTTTTCTTTCAAATAATTAATAAATTTTGTATGCGTATAATTCTTTTTTTTTTTTTTTTTTTCCAACAAACGTTGTTTTAATGGTTTTCCAGGACATTTGTTTCAAGCGGTTTCAAATTTTTTCTTGTTATTCATCCACTCCATTCCATGAATTGTTATTCATGGGAATGGAGTGGGTGTATTTCATGGCTATAATCTAGTATTTCACGGCTTAATCTGATATCTTCGTCGACGTAAAATTTCATTAGGAAATTAATTCGCCTCTCTACATATCGATTTTTTTCTTAACATCCACTAAAATAACACAATGGCGATAGCGTCGTCTTCAACTAACTGGTACCATGAGAGACACAGCAAGTGTTGCTTCTGCGCATGCGCAGTCCCGTTGCTTCCACCTGCTGTTGGGGGTTGCATTGGTTTCCAGCAATGGGCCACTAGTGGTACTTGCTTGGAGGCCCACAATTCACGGCGATGCTGCAGGGCCATCAATGGCTTGCCAACTGATAGCGCTGCCACCAACGGACCACTACAGAGCCGTGAGCGGCAGATTTCAGCCAGCAGTTTCCCAGCACTTGTGTTTTTGCTGGGTAGCTATATTAGACAGAACAATATTTTCTGCCTGAGTAATATCGCAAATTAATAATTTGAAATGTTACATAAACGTTATGAACATGAGCATGGTGGAATAAAAAATGCCGAACCCGGAAATTTCTCCCACATATCTGTGCTACTTGTACGGCTTCATGTTGTTGTAAACTGCGTGAAAGTCGAAATGCCGACCCCGAAAATTTCCCCCTGTAAATTGTGGTGAAAATCGAAATGCCTACCCTGCTAAATGTATGACCGTTTGTCACTAAAACCCGCGGTAACAGTCGAAATGCTAACCCAGAAATTTCTTTCACCTCATCCAGCTACTTGTAAGACCGTTTCTTTACTATATATCGCGCTAAAAGTTGAAATGATGATCCCGGAAATCTCCCCTACATTCGATATTATGTGTAATCTGCAATTTGTGCACAGTTCCTGACTGAAAAAGATGGGGGACTTTTCCTGTGGGTGAGTTTTCCTATGGGAACCTTTTCCAATGCGGGGGACTTTTCCTGTGGAGGACTTTTCCGATTACCAATATGCGCACTGTTCTTGTTTCTAGTATCCTTTACTTTCATTCTTTGTTTTTTTGGTATTTCTACCATATATTCCTTATGCTCTTATTATATACATTCTTTGTTCGACATGAGGCACAGTAAGAACGGTAAGCTCTTCCTGTCTAAAAACAGGAAAAGAAACAAGGGACAAAACTTCAGAAAAAGCTAGTTTTCAAAATATTTAATCATTATATTTTTCATATATATCCAGTATAAATAGCTTACTTAATAGGTACATAATACTGAAAAAAAAAAAATCCCTCTCCATTATATCCTTGTAATCTAGCAGAAAATCTGCATTTCGTTTGTTTGGCACTGATAATATTTATACGCAATTTTTTTTTATCTTTGCTGTTGTAAGAATGACTCTGTGTTACTCATCTCAGCATTATTATCCTAACATTGGAGTTATTAAACAAATGTACCACACTGCTACCATGTTTGATAAAAAACGAATTTCTACGGGTAACATTATTTCAGATAAACTTTATATGGCTAAATGCGCAGTCCTTTGGATAAAGCACGCGCATCATAACTGCGCTGATAACAGACTGTCAGTGAACTGACCTATACATCTTTTACGCAAGACAACTGACCTCTAGAGCATTTACCGGGGATAACTGACTCCCTCAAAACAAATCGTGCGTCTACCGTTTACTTCGGTAAGTGGTACCCATTGATTCCTCAGGTAATACACTGAAGAGCAATTGAATTAGGGATACCTGTCTAGTAACGTGTAGCACCACCTTTCGCCCTGATGACGGCGGCGATTCGTCTTGGAATGGACTCGACAAGACACCGGAAGTGTTGGAAAGCCATACGGATCCACGATCCCTGAACAAGCTCCCACAGTTCACGAAGATTTGATGGAGGGGGGTCAGAGCCTCGAACATCTCTCTCGGTGGCATCCCAGATGTGCTCGATGGGATTGAGGTCAGGGGACCTAGCTGGCCAAGGAAGCGAGGTCACGTCCGTGGAGTGTTCATCTAACCATTTGGATACAATTCGGGAGTGGTGGCACTGTGTATTTTCTTGTTGCAGGATGAGGTCCCCAGTGGGATGTTGAAGACGCACAAACAGGAGCAAATGGTCGTCCAGGATATCCCGGTAACGTTGACCTGTGAGGGACGATGTCACGCGTACCAGGGGTCCCATTTCAGTCCACGTAAACAGTCCCCAGACTAGAATGCCACCCCCACCAGCTTGAAGAGTTCTCTGCTGGCAAGAAGGATCCATCGCTTCATGTGGTTTGCGCCGTACTGGCATCGTGCCATGCACATATACCAACGTGAATCTCGACTCATTAGTCCAGGCAACATTTTTCCACATGTCTAGGGTTCAGTGGCGATGTTCCCGCGCCCATGCTAAATTGTGCACCATGTGATGTGCGGTCAGCAGTGGTATCCTCGTGGGACGATGGCGTCTGTACCCCATAGCGAGGAGATGGTTCTGGATGGTGTGGCTGCTTAAACGTTTTTGTGCACCAGCGTTAAATTGCCTAGTGATTTCTTGCACTGTGGCCCGTCTATCTGCTGTTACAATGCGAGCTAGCCGACGATAACCCCGTCCATCCACACGCTGTTGTCCACGGCAGTTGGCCCTTGCAGGGATGGTTTTACTGGATTCCATGTACTCACGGTGCACTCGTGACACAGTGGCTCGTGAAAATCCCAGTGCCTGCACGACTTCCGAGATGGAGTGATCCATTCGTCGGGCTCAGAAAATTTGCCCACGATCAAATGCGCTTAGATCCTTCGTCTTACCCATGCTGCGTCCAACTCTTACTGATTCCCATCGCATCACTCCTTATATTGTCTTATCGCTGCATATGTTATGTCATTTCCGTTTACAGGGCCGCCCAAAAATTCTTCCTGTATCGCATACAAGACCTGATGAAAAATATTTTTCACAAAATTTCTAATGTTTGGTAAAGAATGGTTTGACCATCAGGGGTCATAAGTGTTAATTTCTGCTTCTGATGTATTTGTTGCAAAATCTGGGCTCCTGAAAACTCGACTAATTTTTTTTTTTTCTTGGAATGATACCGCTTATATGGATAAACCTTTTGAGAATAATTTCTTCCTAAAATAATGCATGGTTTTCCCACCAGGGGTCGTAAAGTCACATCTTATTTTTGTCGATATCTCTGTTTCTAAGAGTAAGCTCACGAATCCGTTTACAGCAATATCGGAGGGATTAAAAACCCGATTGAAAATCTTCTTTCTTTCGTCAGATCTATTGTTTTCCATACCGGTTCCATTGACTTTGAATACATTTGATAAATTTAATTTGCGTCAGAACGGATTCAAAAGACGTGCTTATTACACCCGGAAATTCGGTGTCATCTTTCTTGTTTGATTTTGCTATGCTGCTGCACATCTTAATCTATGTACGAAAAGTCCTGTGGCGGCACTACAGATTTTTCTCGTTGTAGAATTATTCGAGCCATTATCCCCGAGTTTTTACTTTCTCATACATTACGTAGTATGACGAAGTATTGTAATCGTGAAAAAATTCGACTTCGAGATTTCAATGGCAATACAGGTTTTAGGGCCACCAGAATACCATTTCACTATTTTCGCCGTGGTGTCTGTGTGTGGTTCATGTCTACCATAACTCAAAAACTTTTATGGCTATCAACACCAAATTTAATATTTGAGGGTTTTGTGGTACCTTCACGTGTTGATTAGATTTTGGTAGAAACCGGGAAACAGGAAGTTAGCGTTCCCCACACCAATTTTCCGATTACTCTATGAAGCTCATAAAGTATTATAGGTATCAACTCAAATATTTATATTTACGAGTTTTGTTATAAGTGGTGATAAAAATTTGGTAAATCCGAGGGAACTGGAAGTGGGCGTTCCCATTACCATTTTTGCAATTTTTCGGTACAGCGGAAAAAACTGTTGTAGCTATTAACAAGAAAATTTGTATGTAGGAATTGCGTGATAACCTTGTGTGTTGATAAAATTTTAGTAGAATTGGGGGAACCAGAACTGGGCATTCCCCGCATCGGTTTTGCTACTTTTCTATGTAGCTGAAAAACTATTGTAGCTGTCGACAAGAAAATTTATATTTAGGAATTACGTTATATTCTCTTGTGCTGATTAAATTTTGGTAGAAATCGGGAAACCGAAAGTGGGAGTTCCCTTAGCAGTTTTTCAATTTTGCTATGCAGCTGCGCATCTCAGTTTATGTATGAAAAAGTCCAGTGGAGGCCACTACAGATTTTGTAGTTACGTTTACGTAAACTAGATATTAGACTTGTTGTGCACGACACCACAGAAATCCAGGTAGCTCGGTGTCCTACATCTGGAGGTCTTTTTCGCTGGTCAGTAGCTAAAAAGAATTAATGACGGAAGGCGAACAAATGCTACTGTGCTGTCGTATACTAAAATGTAATAAAAATTCTGATTTTTTTCTGAGATCACAACAAAGTGGAATGAATAGTTTGTAACGGATGCAGTATTATTTATTTATCATTTATTTATCGCTTTCTGCGTTTTCACTTTGTAAGATTATTTATTTATAAATACTCCGATTGGCTCTTCATTAATTTTTATATGGTTAGAATTAAATAAATGGGCCTCAATTTTGTGTCGGGGCCCTTTACATTGTAGTTACTTGTGGGCATTTTTTCCTATTTTCGAGAAGTGGGCATTCTTTCCGTGGGCGATTTTTCCGTGGGCGTTTTTTCCATGGGCATTCTTTCCTCATACCCATTGCATCTCCAGCCTACTGCCATTTGAGAATTTTTGAACGATTTTCTTTAAATTGGAAAACACAAAAGTGAGTTAACTTTTCAACTCTTTTGTGTAAAATCATTTTTCAAAGTTCCATTTGAAGCGTTTTCCAGAAAACTGCTGAACGTGGTGATGGTCTCCACAAAATTTTCATATCAACCATAACTTTTTAAGATATTTCATATGAAGACCCTACTCCAGTGAGAGGACCATGAAATTCCATGGAGGGTCCGGACCCCCATGTCCCCTACCTTCCGCCACCCAAGCTTATATATTATTTGTCGCCTATAATTCCCAAAACTCCGAAAAATAAATAAAAGTAATTAACGAAGTTTGACGTATTCATAAAAAAAGTAATATTTTCTTAATTATGTTTTTTGACCCTGTGCAAAAAGGGTTAGGTAAAAGTCTTACAGCAAAAATGTTTATAAAAACAAGTAATCACCCCAATCAATTTTTACTTCACTGGAACAACGACGACATAGATTGCTTGGTAGTGAATCCTCTTCGCTGTAGGCCGGACCCTCTCCCCCTTGCTCTCCCCACTGGTGCCATCAAATGCTATAAGAATGACGGGTGTCGGGGTGTAGGGGTTATGTGAGTTATCTACATCCCTCTCCTGCTTTGTGGACAGAGGGGGTTTTCTCCCAGTGCTTTGAGCTTCTGGACTTGTTTGATTGACACTTCATTGCTCCTCCCATTTGGGTCTCTCTACAGCTCATCGCCCTGGATGGTATGATTTTGGGGTCAGGTCTCGTAGAGCCTTAACAATTCAGCGAGCACCCCTGAAAGTGGGGAACCCATCGGCGCACCTCCAGTCTGGCGGTAAATGGTTCCTTCATACCGGAAGAATGTGTGTTTCTGTACGAAACGAAGAGCATTTATAATTGCTTGGATTTCATTAATAGTATAAGAATTCAAAGCCAATAGACGGTTCTCAATAATGGAGTGTACATCTCCAATCGGCACATTGGAGTACAAAGAGACAACATCGAGTGATGCCATAGCAAACGGCTTTCCCTTTCGTAAGAATGGCTTAATGTTGTCAATAGCCTTAACAGAGCTATTAACTGAGTAGGAGGAACCTGTAGTTAATGGTTTGAGGAATTTTGCTAGAGCACTTGCGAGCTGGCGGGTTGGGCTTGCATATCCTGAAAGAAGTGGGCATACAGGAAGACCCTCCTTATGAGTCTTTACTTGGCCAAATAATTCAGGTATTCAAGGGCCTATAGTAGGGTATATATCCTTAGCAACATTTGCAGGTAAGCCTCCATGTTTTCTGAGTTTTGCCACTGCTGCTACTGTAGATGAGGTTGGATTCGAAGACAGGATCTTGTGCGGTATACTCTCAATGGCATCATTCATCTTATTAACATAGTCTGCTTTGTTTAAGATGACAATTTGTTGCATCTTGTCAGCTTTTAAAATGGAGATAGTTTCATCAGACTTCAATAACTTCAGCTGTTTAATCTCATTACAAAATTTACGGTCATCCGGTGTTCTAGGCTTATTGGCTAACTTTTGTACAGATTTTGCCAGTTTATATCGTACATGTTCTCTTTCAGTTTGAGGAATAGTTTCAACGATATTTTCCATCTGCGTAATAAGGTGACATTTATTAACTTTGTTTGTCGGGTAAGCAAACTTTAGTCCTTGTTTTAGAGCCTCAGACTGTGTGGAGTTAAGGACTAGGTTATTCAGGTTTAAGAATTGTGTCTGATATAGACCATTTGCATTTTTGCCCATATTCGATGGTTCTCGTTGAGATTCAACCTTGTCAGCAATAAGATTTCTCAGTTTTCTAATGTGTCTTTCTTTTTGTTTTCTGATCCGTCATTACAAATAGTTCGAAAACGAAGCAAATGTAAATAGAAGCTTTACAAGGCGTTGACTTAAATAAGGATTCTTCGTGCGCTAAACAATATTTTAATTAGAAAAGCCTTTCAGCACGATAAGATATATTTATTAATACAGTCTACTAAATATATGAGCACATAATACAGTCTGTACTAAATATATGTTATTAGTAATTGAGCACAAGTACTCAATTACTAATAACTCTGATGTTATCTCTTTTGCACGATTAGTTAATAGAGGAATCTACCGACCAGACTGGACCAAAGCCAGTGTGCTGAGCTCAAATCGTACAAAGCGATCTCTTCGATTCGCTGAAAGTTTATGTGTATTATCGCACAGCTCTTACTGCTGTAATGAAGAAACTCCACGTTTTGTTCCAGTGCCTTGGGCCATGTTAATGCGGCCAGAACAGCATACTCCTATCCAGCAACACTTAACTCCTAATAATTCACTTACAGTTTGACGTTTAATGTCAACTTATTAATTATCCTCTGTGTATATATTTTCTTCGCACATGTAACAGCAATTCATAGTATTATTTGTTGAAACCCTTTAGCGCATGACAGAACTTCTACTATATTTAATGTAAACCTCGTTATTGTTATCACGTGCTCGCGTAATTTGAAAATGCTTCTTGCTTTTATCCGTTGTTTTGTTTATGTATATTGAAATACCTGACAATGGAGCACTTGGTGCTTTGAAAGATCTTGTAAGTTGTTGTGCCTTAAAAATGTCTATTTTTTAGTACAGACTGTATTAATAAATATATCTTATTGTGCTGAAAGGCTTTTCTAATTAAAATATGGTTTAGCGCACGAAGAATCCTTATATCCAAGAATAATGTTAGCAAGAACACACAAAGTTGCCTGTAGTAATAAAATTCATTAAGTGGAAGCTTTTGACTGTCCTACGGCCTTGATCCTCCGCGATCAACTGCATCATAGCATTGTTGCATGAAGCCTGCTGTTTTCAACCAATGTACTGGAGTTGACTGTAATTGCGATGCAAAACAGATTATTAAAATTTGGCTCCAGTTACCAGACACGGGCCAGAGGAAAATTAAGCAGCGCAACAAAAATATGAAACACAATGAGGTGTATTTTTATTCCTAATACACATTAAATATATTTTTCTCTTGGCACATTCAAACTTGTGGTCAGAAAATGTGGTGAGCTGCTCTCAGCTTCCAGTCCTGAAATTTTTCATAATAGGGTTAAATGATGTTCCAAAAATTTATATATATAATGTTATTGTTATCATATTTAATTAAGAAATAGTCCATATCAGAGATGGATTTCCCAATAGGCCAACTAGGTCCAGGCCTAGGGTGTCAAATTTTAGTGGTAGTAAAAATTAATTTGTTAAAAGCCCAAAAATATAATGAAAGGAAAATTTAAAATTAAAATAAAAGTGGAAACTAACATTTAATCCAAAAACTGCTGTATACAAGATTTTGTTTCTGAATTCTTGTAATCCCTTCCCCTTCAACTTGAGAAACCATAGACAAACATATGTTTATCTGTTTGACTATGCTGAGGAACTGAAATGAATACAAATGGGTGGTGGGGTGGGGTGGGGTGGGGTGGGGTGTTAACATTGCTCTTTGGACACTGATGAAAGTTTTGTGGCTTAGAAAAAGGAATCATCACTTTGGGCTTTAGAGGCGGACATTTGCAGGATGTTCACGCAAAGCTATCCCATCTCTCCTCAGAATAAATATAATGGTAGGGGGCAGGGCAAAAGCTAAATTGCACTGCCATGTATCAAAACTTTAAAAATTATTAAAAAAAAAATAGGGGGGGGAAGGATGAAAGAAGACAAACTTCTACCAAAGCAACTGATTAATTACAAATATTTAATCAATTTAGGAATTGGTGGCAAAAGTCAAAATTTAGGAATTTTTGTCAATGATAGAAGAAACTTTGTTATTAATTGTTATAAGAAAAATTTGTTTATATTTTCACCACATTTAAGCTTTAAATTATTACTTTTATTTGTACTTAGCTTCGAATAGGCTACATTCCTCCCCACCTCCCCCTAACATTTTTTTTTTTTTTGGTCCTAAATGGGATCCAAAATTTCTTTATTTTAAAAGGGAGTAGAGACAGCAAATTTGTCTAGGCCTAGGGACGGCAAAGCCCTAAATCTGTCTCTGATCCACAATGAACTGTTAAACTGGAGGCTGTAAATCTTTCATGGGAAGGCTTGAAAGAAAACAAAGTGATCGTTGTGGTTATAATTGTTGATAAGACAATGAAAGTTTCTGATTTTTCAAATGGTACTGTTTACTGATATGTTGTTCATGACAAAGTATTTTTGAAGAAATTTTGATTCAATAATAATTTTTATTCAGGTAAGCATAGCCATACATGTGCATATCATGTGACGATGATGGGTAAAACACGTAACAATAATAACAAATAAAGGTAACTTGATCATGCTAGTTACGTTACCTTTATTTGTGCATATCATGAAGTATTTTTTAAGTTCCATGAAGTATCTGCAAAATTTAACTGTTCCCAGGGAAACTTCCTTTGGTTGAATTATTTCATTTCATTTTATGTACTTATTTTTTCAGTTGCCACATTATATTACACATCATAATTTCATTGTAACAAAATACAAATACTATAGCAACCAGGAAGAGGAGGGAAAATGCCATAAGATCTGACATAGCCCTCCTCTCCCTAAAACAAGAGTTATATTGAGTTTTATGTCATGAACATTACTGTATTAAATAATGTGGAGAAGGAAACAGTCACAACACAGTTTTTACAGTGATCCACACACATCTGCATCATTGTCACATCAGTCAGTGTGGCGCTTTTCTTCGGGTACTGATAGTGGAGGTTAAAGTCACGACAGTTTTATAAAGTAAGAAGGCGATGATAATGAGTTTATACTTGTATAGCCATACATGTGCATACCACCAATTTGTAAGTGCATAAATGTTCTTTTAGACGAAAACCTTTAAAAATTATATCGTGAAGTACTTTAGACATCTTAATATCGCAACAAAAAAATATAAATGTATCAGTTCTAGTTACAAGACTTATTTGATGTGTAAGATTTTGACCCCAACTTTGTGCTCCACCTGCTTGCAAAGCCATGAGCTGCCACTGCTTATTATCTACAACAGGTCTGTATGAGCAGTTAAACAGGTTAAATATTATTTTTGGTCTCAGAAGTATTAAGAAAGCATAAACTGTTGTCAGTATCATTATGGAACAGACTCCAGTCACTACTGTGGTATAGCAGAGCACAGTAATTTAAGTAATGATAAGTTTTGCAGTATCTGGTTTTCTTTAATATGCTATGGTTTTTTATCATTGCAGGTATTTCATGTACTTTTCATTTGTTATGCAATGTACGTGATGGATGGAGGAAAGTCTGATGAATTTTACAGTCCATATTTTGAACTTGATAGATCAGGTACAATACAATGTTCAAGTTAATTATTATCTAAACATATTGTTGTTATTATTATTCTAATGTGCAACCTTGTAGCTATATATATACACTATCTACCAACAAGTAATTGGGACACCTGTGATAGCAAAGGAAAACAAAGTTTATTCACCTTCAATACTTGGTGGAGCTTCCACGAGCGGCGATTACAGCTGCGACCCTCCGGGGCATACTCTCAACCAGGCGTTGTACGACGGCTAGCAGTATTTTCTTCCACTCGGCTTGGAGAAGACAGGTCAGTTCCTTCACCGATTTCGAACGGTGGGGACACCCCTTAAGTCGATGCTCCAACTCGTCCCAGAGGTGCTCGATAGGGTTAAGGTCCGTGCTCTGTGCATGCCAGTCCATTCAATTAACCCCATTGTCACCATACCAAACCATAGTGGACCTCGCAACATGACAGGTGGCATTGTCATCTTGAAACTAACATGGGTCCACCCCGTAAAACTGCCACAACGTAGGAAGCGCATGGTCATACAAAATGGTACAGTAGGTATCGGCGTTGAATGTACCAGGAATTGCGACTAAGAGTTCCATGCCATACCAGCAGAAACACCCCCATAGCATAATTCCACCGCCGCCGAACTTCACAGTTGGCACAATACATTCCGGCAGGAGGCATTTTCCAGGCAGACGCTAAACCCAGACCCTGCCATCTGAACGGTAGAGGGTGAACCATGATTCGTCGCTCCAGAGAGCCTGTTTCCACTGTTCAACGGTCCACTGTCGACGTTCTTTGCACCATGTTAGCCGAGCAGCGCTATTGGACTTAGTGATCAAAGGCTTGTGGGCGGCAGCACGTCCATGATAACCGAGCAGATGGGCTTCCTTACGGATGGTTTTCATCGAAAGAACACTCCCGGATGCCTGTTGAAACTCCTTGCGGATGTGGCCCATCGATTTGGTGTGGTTCTTCTGAATTTCTCTGGCCAGCACCCGTCGGTCTGTAACTCCCAGTTTTGTGGGTCTGCCGGGTCGGGGCACTTTCCGACAGTCACCTCTCATCTTCCACTTGCCAATCACGTAGGCCACTGTCGATTTTGGGTACTTCAACTTGCTGGATATGTCACGTATGGATCGGCCATTTCTGTGATACCCAACGATTACACCTTTCTCGAAATCAGAGAGCTCCGAACTGCGTGGCATCTTGCATGTGACTGGTTGCGTTGTTGTTTCCCACACGATATTTAACGGCGGCGGCCATGACGTGTGTCAGGACCACAGATATCGTCGATTGCAGGGGTGTCCAATTACTTGTTGGTAGATAGTGTGTATATATATATATATATACATACAGTGTAAGAATTAGAAATAAATCTTCTACTAGCCCAGCAGACCACTAGAATTTGCAAACCACTGGTCTGTAAAAAAATTAATGCAAAAAAATTTAGACATTTACAAAATATGTAGAAAATAACACATCATTTCAACGGAATTACCTCCGATATTTTTTAAACCTATCATTAGTTTGCAGCCTTAAAAAAAACATACAGCAAGGCAAAAGAAATAGAAATTAATTTTTTAACTTGTAACAAATTAGAAAAAAAAAATACTGGACATCCAGGCCAGTAAAATCAATAGTTCAGTGGTCTGACGGAATTTTACTGGCCAATGGCCAGCGAACCACTGGGTAATTTGAATGCTGTATATATCATCATCATCATCAACCATTATCAATCCACTGCTGGATTAAGGTCTCCCCAAATTTCTTCCACAATTGCCTGTCTTGGGCCTGTCTCCTCCACTTCATTTCAGCATACTTTCGAATTTCATCCTTCCATCTCCCACAGGGTCTTCTTCTGGGTCTTTTCCTGTCCCTCGGAATCCAGTTTAAAATTTCGGTTGTCCATCGGTGGTCTGTTCTTCTGGCAACATGTCCAGCCCATTGCCACTTCAGTGATTTCACTCTGGTCATGATGTCGTCCACTCCTGTCATTTCCCTTATCCACAAGTTCCTCTTCTTATCTTTCCTGGTTACACCAAGCATGCATCTCTCCAGGCTATTTGAGTTGTCTGCAGTCTTTGTATGTCGTTTTTAGTTAAGGTCCATGTCTCTGCTCCATACGTAAGCACTGGCAGGATGCATTGATCAAACACTTTCCTTTTAAGACATAATGACATATTGCTCTTGAAAATTATGCTATTTCTTCCAAAAGCTCTCCAGGCAAGTTTTATACGCCGATTAATTTCTTCATCAATGTGACCCTCACTTGATATCTGCTGTCCAAGATAAACGTACATGTCTGTTATATCCAGCTTTTCTCCATTAATTGATAAATCTTCATTTCTTGTAAAAGCATTGTACATCACTTTTGTCTTCTAAAAGTTCATTTTTAATTCCACTTCTTTACTCTTATCAGCAAGTTCTTGGATCATACTCTGCAGCTCTGAAGGGGTAGTTGCAAAGATGACTATGTCATCAGCAAAACGGTGAGTTAAGTAATCGCCATTAATCTTTATCCCTTTGTTTTCCCAGTTCAATGATTGAAAGACATTTTGCAATGTGGCATTAAAGAGCTTGGGAGATATGATGTCACCTTGTCTCACTCCCTTTCCAATTCTTATTTGTGCTGTATCCTCAAATATCCGAACCTTTGCACTTGCATTTTCATAGATGTTATTAATAATGCTAATGTATGCATCTTCAATACCGCAGGACTTCAAAGCCATTGTTACTGCTGATGGTTTCACGGAATCGAAGGCCTTTTCATAGTCTATAAAAGCCATGCATAATGGAAGTTCATATTGTCTTGTTCTTTCAATTAGTTCTCTCATTACATGGATATGATCAATAGTGCTATACCCACTCCTGAATCCAGCTTGTTCTCTTGGTTGGGCCATGTCTATTGTTACCTTCAAGCGATGTAGAACCTTAGTGTAGATTTTATAAACCACTGAAAGGAGGCTGATGGGCCTGTAGTTCCTGAAATCCTCAATGTCACCTTTATATAGTTATGGCCAAACCCCTCTAAATTCACTCCACAACTTAAATCTTGGCCCTCAGTCTCCGGCAGCTAGAATGTACCTGGCCAAGGCAGCGGCCAGTGCGACATGAAGGCAGAAGGTGCTAAGAATCCCCGGAGGACCGGACTAGGCTGCCATCTGATGCTGACCTTGGCTACGTATAATGGACGCTCCCCATCTTCTGATTCAAGGCTTCTTGAATTGGAAGAGGAACTACAAAGGATTAAGTGGGACATCATCGGGCTAAGTGAGGTAAGGAGAAAAGGAGAAGATCTCATTGAACTGAAAAGTGGACATCTCTTCTACTATCGTGGGACAGATACTGGCAGAACTAGTGGTCTTGGATTTATAATAAACAAGGAACTGAAGGATAAAGTTGTAGAAGTTGAAAGTTCCTCTGACAGAGCTGCACGACTCGTTATCCAATTCTCGAGAAGATACCAGGCTCAGATTATTCAAACTTATGCACTCACCACAAGTCATCCTGAAGAAGAAATTGAAGAATTTTATGAGGAAATTCGTCATCTAAATAATAAAGGCAAGCAGCACTTGAAGATAATTATGGGAGATTTCAATGCAAAAATAGGGCAACGGCAACAGAATGAAACTTTAGTAGGTAAATTCGGTCACAGCAACAGAAACCAGCGTGGAAATACTCTCGTAGAGTTTGCAGAGGCAGAAGGGTTTTTCACCATGAACTCCTTTTTCAAGAAAAAGCCACACAGGAAATGGACATGGAAACGTCCAAATGGGACGACAAGTGAAATTGATTTTATTATGTGTAACAAAAAATTCGTCATAGAAGACTGCAGTGTGCTAAACAAGTTCAACACAGGTAGTGACCATAGATTGGTGAGATGTAAGATGCACCTCAACACTAAACTCGAACGTGGCAAGCTCATAAGACAAACAAAATGTATTGACATAACCAACCTTAAAAAACACCATAATACCTTCAAGTTGGAACTGAAGAACAGATTCTCTGCTTTAGAAGGCCTAGCATCGGAAGAAGTGGATATTTCTGAAGTTAACAGAAAAGTAACCATAGCTCTTATGGAAACAGCAACAAAATTAGCTGGGTCTAAGAACAAATTGCATGTGAACAAATTATCAGCAAAAACCAAAATGTTGATGCTAAAAAGAAGAGAGATGAGGACAACTAAAGAAGATGTGACTTCCAAAGTGGGATTTATAGAGCTATGCAAGACAGTACGAAAAAGTATCACTGAAGATGTAAGGAAATTCAATTGTGAACTAGTGAGGAAAGCAATTGAAAACAACCAAAGCCTAAAGATAGCAAAGGGTCATTTCAGTAAGGTAAGAAAACAGATTATGGCACTGAGAAAAGAAGATGGTTCTGTAACAAGAAATAGAGGCAAAATTTTGACAAGAGTGAAAGATTTCTACTTCAAATTATATGAAAGGGATGATACATGTACTCCAGACATCATGAAAGGTACCAGTTCCAGAGTTCTTCTAGTCCTCCCAGCAGAAGTTGCATATGCAATCAAGAACATAAAGCGGGGAAAAGCTCCAAGAGAAGATGGAATTACTGTAGACATCATACAAGAAGCAAGTGGAGAAATTGAAACAGTACTCGTCCAAATTTTCACTCGATTGCTTAATGAAGGAAAGATTCCTGAGCATTGGAGCAACGCTACAATGATTCTGCTACATAAAAAAGGTGATGTTGAGGATCTCAAGAACTACAGACCTATCAGCCTCCTATCAGTGGTTTATAAAATCTTCACTAAAGTTCTTTCACACCTCTTGAAGGTAACACAGGACATGGCTCAACCGAGAGAACAAGCTGGATTCAGGAGTGGCTACAGCACAATAGATCATATCCATGTACTGAGAGAACTAATTGAAAGAGCGAGAGAATATGAACTTCCATTGTGCATGGCTTTTATCGATTATGAAAAGGCCTTTGATTCGGTGAAACCATCAGCAGTTACAATACAATGGCTTTGAAATCCTGTGGTATTGAAGATGCATACATTAATATTATTATTAATAACATCTATGAAAATGCAAGTGCAAAGATTCGGCTGTTTTAAAATGGAACACACATAAAAATTGGAAAGGGAGTGAAACAAGGTGACACCATATCTCCCAAGCTCTTTAATGCCACATTGGAAAATGTCTTTCAATCACTGAACTGGGAAAACAAAGGGATAAAGATTAATGGAGATTATCTAACCCACCTTCGTTTTGCTGATGATGTAGTCATTTTTGCAACTACCCCATCAGAGCTGCAGGGTAGGATCCAGGAACTTGCTGACAAGAGTAAAGAAGTGGGATTAAAAATGAACTTTCAGAAGACAAAAGTGATGTATAATGCTTTTACAAGAAATGAAGATTTATTGTAAAAGCATTATACATCACTTTTGTCTTCTGAGAGAAAAGCTGGATATAATGGAGAAAAGCTGGATATAACAAACGTTTATCTTGGACAGCAGATATCAAGTGACGGTCACATTGTTGAAGAAATTAATCGGCTTATAAAACTTGCCTGGAGAGCTTTTGTAAGAAATAGCATAATTTTCAAGAGCAATATGCCATTATGTCTTAAAAGAAAAGTGTTTGATCAATGCATCGTTCCAGTGCTTACGTATGTTGCACAGACGTAGACCTTAACTAATAGACATACAAAGGCTGCAGACAACTAAAAAAGCATGGAAAGGTGCATGCTTGGTGTAACCAGGATAGATTAGAAGAGGAACTTGTATATCCGAAAAATGACAAGAGTGGAAGACATCATGATCTGAGTTAAATCCCTGAAATGTCAATGGGCTGGACATAATGCCAGAAGTATAGATCATTGATGGACAGCCAAAATTTTAGATTGGATTCCAAGGGACAGGAAAAGACCCAGAAGAAGACCACATGTGAGATGGGTGGATGAACATTGAAAGTATGCGGGAGTAACATGGAGGAGACTGGCACAAGACAGACCGTTGTGGAAGAAACTTGGGGAGACCTTCGTCCAGCAGTGGATTGATAATGGTTGACAATAATGATGATGAGAATGATATATATATATATATGTATGTATGTATTAAATGGAACAAGTTCGTTAATTTTTCCAATCAGTTGTCATGTGGATCTCACATGAATATGGCAGTGTTATGAGCAAAATGATCTGCTTTCATCAAAACATGCATTTATCTTGCACGTGATGTCTTCCTGTAATAAACATCTACTGTGTAAGAAAGAATCTGTTACTTCTTCTGACTCTTTAGCTGATTAAGTGCACTTAAATGGATGTTAGAATGGATTTATGCCTGGTAAAGGCTGCACGAACCAAACTTTTGCATTACGCATGATGATAAAAACTATCTGTCTGTTGGTAAGAAAGTTTTTGCTGCCGTCATAGATTTAGAGAAAGCTTATGACCGAGTAAATAGGATACTTCTGTGGAAGGTACTGAATAAAAATGGGGTTTACTAGGAATCTGCTGTAGAAGCCATGTATACTGGCAGTAGAGCTTGTTTATGAGTGAATGGTGTATCAAAATGGTTTTCTATTGGTGCAGGAGTCAGACAAGGTTGTGCAATGTCACCATGGCTGTTTAATATATTTATGGATGCATACATGCATGCGTGATGCCAAGATGAACAATATTGGTTTATGTCGTGGTAATATCCATATGTGCAGATTGTTGTGTGCTGATGGCACAGTCCTGTTGTCAGAGAGCAAAAGTGAGTTGCAGAGTATGTTGTTCCGGATGTACGAAGTTTGTATGAAATTCAAACTGAGTATAAATAAGGGAAAACCAAAGTTATTGTCTTTGAGCGAGAAACTGTTAGTACTGAATACAAGATAAGTCTAAATGGCACAGTGATTGACCAGATGAATGAGTTTGTGTATTAAGGAAGCATGCTTGACAGAAAGAACAAATTAGATAGTGAAATAAGTAGGCGAGTGAGTTCTTCATTGAAAATCATAGCTGCTTTAGGAGGTTTTTATAGGAATAATGGTTTCTCAAGAGAGTCCCAAATGGCTGTGTATGAAAGTGTAATTGCTCCTACTCTGATGTACAGTAGTAAAACTTGGGTGTTGCAGAAGAGACATAGGAGTCATTTCGTGTGCTGGAGAGATGCGTTACTTACGGGGAGTTTGTGGCAAAATTCTCTCTGATCATGTGAGAAATGAAGATGTGCTGCAGTTGTGTAATGTGAGGCAAAATGTTGTTAGTAAAGTGGAGACCAATATTCTTAGGTGGTTTGGCCATGTTGAAAGAATGAGTGATGAGATGCTTACTAAGAAAATTTTGTCAGCCCAAGTGGCAGGAAAGAAAGGCAGAGGACGGCCAAGGAAGTCATGGGAGGATTAGATTCAGGAATGTCTGCATGAGAAAAAGATTATGAGTATGAAGTATAGAAGATCTTGTGTATGGCGTGTGATGGATGTCAGTGAAGCCTGAGTTCTGTGTCAAGATCGTAAATGGAGAAATTTGATACGGCAACACTAAGTAAATAATCAGTTAACAATTTATGTGGTGGTTTGTATTTTTTTGTGGAACTATCTCTGAGTCTCAGAGAACAGCTTAGTGATGTGTATGTAATGTATGTAAATGGATGTTAGATAGTGTTTATACAGTGGAACTTCAGTTATGCATTTTTCACTTTTATATGGAATTCTGCACCATTTCCTATATTTTGTTGTAGTTTCTGTCACTGTTTTCTGTTCAATTATGTGTAATTAATTTATACCCTGTTTGTGATTATAAATTAAATTTTGAATTTCATATAATCAAAATATATGGCTCTTTGATTCTTTTATATGTAACCCAATATTTTACAACTTTGAGAGAATCAAGACAGCGTTTTATCAGTGGTGGCTTTTCAGGTGAAGTAGGTGAAGTGCCTCTTCACCTATTTTACTCAAAATAAAGTTTTATTCAGTATTTTTTTATAATATATTCTTTTTGCCTTTATTCAGTTCCAAAATACTCAAAATTTTGAATAGATATTAATTCACATGGCACGCTCAATACAGAAAACAAATCCTTATACGCAAAACAGTGCAAGTGAAGAGCCGAAATGAGAATGCTTGGAAGTCTGCAGTTTTCCGCCGAGTTGCCATGGTAACTGTGACGTCACCCTCCCCAATCTGCTCGCTCAAGTGAAGTGTTTCAGCTTCACGCACCTTACCTCTGCATCTTTCAGTTTTTGAGCGTAAAGTCGTGAGAGATCACGGTGGAGTGGGCGGACTACCATGCAATCTGCTAGGGCGTTTTCCTTGTAATACTGCACGGTACATTATTTTCCAAAAGGAATTTGTTCTTTCGTGCTTTGTGATTATTTGTTGAAAGCTTTAACTGATATTTTAGGTTTGTGTACAATCTAGCTGATAGTGATAGTTTTTAGTATGCATCCTGTGGACGACATTGTTTGTAATTTATTGCAAACTCCATTTACTCTGTGGAAAGATGAAGATGAAAGAGACATTTTGCTTCAAGGACGACCAACAGATTCACTGACGATTGTTGCCAAGAACGAAATCAAGAAGAGCGGTAAATCTAACAATATTAATTTTAAAAATTGTTGGTTTACTGAATATAAATGGATTTGCAGCACTTCTGTGTTAATTTTTTTTTTGGCCCTGCTTACTTTTTAGTAATAAACATTCGGCGTGGAATAAAGACGGATTCTCAGATGTATTAAGCGTACCACGGTCACTTCATAAACATCGTGATTCTAGCGAACACCTGAAATGCGGATTAATGTTAAAGAATTTTGAAAAAATTCAAAACACCATTGCCGACGTCCTGAGGAAGAATGCTAGGCTTTTGAAAACACATTTTAACAAAAACGTTCGTTTAAATAGACTTTTCCTGCAGACAGAGATTGATGCAGTATTAGTCTATCCTGTATTTGAGCAAACAAGAACTAGCATTCCATGGCCATGACGAAAGCATGGGCTCGATAAATCGTGGAAATTTCATTGAATTACTTTCATTGTTGATATGAAGAAGTTCTTTAGAAATTGAAAATCAATACGAAAGGATAAAAAACTATTCAAAAGGAATTAATTGAATGTATTTCTTAATATATAAACGATCACGTCAAAAATTAAATAATTTTTTATTTAATAATCTAAAGCAACTTTTATGGGAATTTTACTAGGAAATTTTTTCATTAATAGCAAATTTTCGGAGAAAACTCTTCTCCTTCTTCAGGCTGTCATGTTGTTGTCACTTTTTACTTGTCACTATCACGGTTACGGTTTACCTTGACGGTTACGGTTAACCTTGACGGTTTAGGTTATTTTTCAACAAATCCTGCCAGATGTTAGGCAGGGAAAATCCTTTGCAGTCATTGATGATGGAATTTTGACTTTTCTCAATCTCTATTCCTTCTTTCAGTTTTCTTTTTTGAAAATTGCTTTGGAAACTGATTACTTTAAGGGAATTCCAATCCATGCTGTGCCCAGTTTCTCTAACATGCCTATCTAATCCAGTCTTGTTGGAGTAATTTTTTATAGCTGCTTTATGCTCAGCTATACGAGTTTCTAGTCTGCGACCTGTTTCACCTATGTAAGATAGTCCACAACTACAATTTACTTCATAAACTACTCCTTGCATTTTAAAAATATCTTCTTCTCTTTGAACTATTTTAGGGAACATTTTTTAACTTTGTTCTCTAAACTTGGAGCTAGCCTAATATTGTATTTCTTACTAATACTCTTTAAAGACTCAAATAAACCTTTGTGATAAGAAATTTTTCTAGTGAATTTTACTTGTTGCTTTTGTGGGTTCTTCGTACCATTAAAATTCAGAAGCTTCTCAATTTCTTCTTTAGGATAGTTATTCTCTGCAAGTATGACTTAAAGCTCTTCTTTATGGGCTTCTTTTTTATCTGCAGTAGAAACTATTTTATTAATTTTTTCTAAAAACTGACTTGCTACATTTTTCTTAATAGAAACTGGATGATAGGAATTGAAATCCAGTAGTCTTTTAGTATTCATTGGTTTTTTATACCAACTAGTGAGGAATTTTTCATCTTCATAATAGATAGTAATATCTAAGAAGTTTATTCTTCTTTCTTTTTGACTGCAAAGAATTCCCCTGCCTAACATCTGGCAGGATTTGTTGAAAAATAACCTTAACCGTCAAGGTTAACCGTAACCGTCAAGGTAAACCGTAACCGTGATAGTGACAAGTAAAAAGTGACAACAACAAGACAGCCTGAAGAAGGAGAAGAGTTTTCTCCGAAAATTTGCTATTAATGAAAAAATTTCCTAGTAAAATTCCCATAAAAGTTGTTTTAGATTATTAATTCAATTAAACTAGGAAGCCATTTCTCAACATGAGCTTTATTCAAATAATTTTTTATTGTTGATTCGGAAGGTGTATTGGTTGAGGGATTTTTGGGTTTCCATAATGTGAATAAAGATAGAACGTCAGGAGCTTTATACAAAATGCTAGACAAAATTTTGGAACAGTCTGATTACCAACACAAATAAATAGGACAATGTTACGATGGGGCAAGTATAATGTCTGGACACTTAAATGGGCTACAGAGAAAAAAGTCAAGGATAAAGCTTCTCAAGCTGTTTTTGTTCAATGCTTAGTTCATCGTTTGAATCTTGTATTACACCAGAGTTTTTCTAAAATTTCAAAGTGTCGAATACTTTTTGCAAGCCTCAGTGGAATTGCTTCGCTTGTTCACCATTCTGCGAAGCGGTCTTATACAGTTGTATCAACAACCGCAAGATGCAGACCAACCATAACAGAAACTCGATGGTCCTCCACTTCGAAATTAGTAAGTGTAGTTGTTGAAGATTGGGATAAATTGAAGGAAGTGTTCGGATTTCTGACTAATAGCGAATAATCAGACAAAAAATCAATTCCTCTTGCCAAAGGGTTTTTGAATGATATGAACACTTTCGAATTTACATTTTTGGCTCCACCGATCTATTATTCGAACTTTTGAAGAAAAAATAACTAAACATAAACTACTGTGTAACTCAGATTAAAAAAAAGAAAAAAAAAACCTCGTGAAATTTTGAGCCATAAAAGGAACGATGAGTTATTTGAAACACAGTTTGGAAAAGCTAGCAAAATCACAGAAATAAGCACGGGAATATGCTGCTCTTACACAGGAAACAATTTTTCAAAATTATAAACAATTGTATTTTGAAATTTTGGACCACATTCTTATGGAAATGGATATAAGATTTCAAGACTGTAAGAAACTTAAATTTGTCTGACTTGCTGACACAACCAAATTCGAATAACTTAATGCATGCTTTCCCACTCGCGCTCTTGAAAATCTACATTTTTATGGAAACATATTTACTAAACACCAGCTCCTTAAAAATGAACTGAGTCTTGTATATGCCGATGAAAAATTAAGGAATATATTGACTCAAGAACTCCTTCGAGTGTTTCACGGAGACAAAGACATTTTTACATAAGATTATAAATTGGCTTTCCTCAGTTTAACAATTCCATCTACAAGTGTGCCAGTGGAAAGAAGTTTTCTTAAAAGAATACAAACTTGCTCAAGAAACACTAGTTCCCAAGATAGACTTGTTTCTGTGGCAAATATTTCTATTCAGGAAGACATTTTATTGATGCTCACGAAGAAACAACCATCTAACCATCTTATGATGACATAATCGACAAATTTGCAGCTTTAAAAGGAAGAAAAATTGATTTAATATACAAAACATAAGTCCTCATTAAGGGATTTTCATTGTAGACAGTATATATCTTTTCATACTGCTCTTGAACCTCTTCACCTATTTTTCCAACCACGATCCGCCACTGCATTTTATGCAGCCATAAAACAGATAATGCAGCTAAAAGTTTACAAAATAATATTTAGTTTTCTTTTTTCTGTGAATTCAAAAAATTTGAAACAAGCAAAGATTAGTGAATATTTTACTCGGCACCAGGGCTCGATTTTGACTGGTAGTTAGCAGCAAATTGCTAGCAAGCAAATGCATTTTGCTAGCGATAAAAAGATAAAAAGTGGTTCTAGCACAAGTTGCTAGTGTAAAAATTTTGAATGTTTTAGTGTGAACTGTAAAGTGCCATTGCATTGCACGTGCAGAATATTTTAGACACATACAAAATAAAAGGAACAATTGCTTTCTAGAAGCGAATGTTTCTGAAAAATACAAACATTATAAAAACATTTTAGCACTAGTAGAAATATCCATTTCCCTTATCTATTTCTGCATGTGAGGTTGGGTTCAGTTTCATGAAGAGAATCTAGGGTGATTGGAAGAACAGTTTAAACTTAGAAATATTGAATGCTGTCATGAGTGTTGAGGTTGAAGATCTGTCTGAAGACAAGTTTGACCCCAGACCTGCTGTTTTAAAGTGGTATGATGAAAAGCCCCAAAACCCAGGTCATAAACCATACAGAAAATAACTTAAGATTTTGAATAGTGTTATTGAATTTTGTGAATAAAGTTAAATAAAAAAACTGTTTTTTAAATATTTGCATTTGAATTAAATTGTTAGAATTAATCTGTCAGGTCATGAAAATGTGAGTTATATCAAAATATTTGTAATCTTTTCAGCATTACAATGTGACAGTTACAGGGATGAAATCAAAATTTGTCATGATTTACTAATGGAGGGAGACATGTTAAAGTTTCTTTTGTGTAATGTTAATAAATTTCACTGCTAGATAATGCAATTTGCTAGTAAAAATAAGGCCACTAGCAAGTGTTGCTACTGCTAAAAGAAAAACAAAACGAAATCAAGGCCTGCTGGCACTAATGCTAAATCAGCTAGTGAATAAAACTGCTTTGAGAAGAGCGATTCTTAAAAGCCCAGGAGCAGAAAGTACTTAAAACCGTGACGCGCATCACATAACAAAGTCCCCTTGTAGAACATTTTTCATTTTAGATGTCAATGCCTTGTGACCCCCCCCCCTAGATTTTGATTTCCTTGCTGAACATTTTTTATAGAACATTTTTTGTTAAATTTCAATCTTTCAATCCCTTGCAGAACATTTTATTTTATCTTAGATTTACGAGCACAGTGCTCACTTGCACACCCCACATTTTCACTTCACTTCTCTTGTCTAAACTCCTTCTGTCCGTCAGGATCACAGACCCCCCCCCCACCTCACACACACAAACATGCACATCCGTACCATTTGGGATAGCAAGCGATTTTGTTTCGTCTTCTGCTTTTTGACAGACCCCTTCCCCATTATTACATTGTCAAAGTGGGGAATCGCCGAGCTGTGTTAAACCACATGATATTTACCTATATATATTATATTAAACATTAACCTTAATTTCTGGGTAGGGTATTTGTTAGGTGTCTGCCCTGGAACAAATCACCTCTATTCAACAACAGCGAACACGTGCGCGTTCTGCACATGGCTTTTATTGTTCCCAAAAATGTATGCGAGAGAGAAGATTTACTTGTTTCGAATGTGATACTCGAATAATTACAAAAAGTTTAACGCTGCACTATCAGCGTAATTATCCTGGAAAAATGGGAAATCACAGTTCAATTGGCAGAAAAAGAGTACTAAATTTATTTTCTAATCAGTTAGCAAATGAAAAAAAAAAAAATTGAATGTTGAAATAGCAAATATGGAAGATATTTCAAGAAAAAGACCCCGAGAGAGCAGTGCTGCTGTTACAGTCGTCAGCGATAATGAAATCAGTAAACTAAGTATTTGTTCAGTTTCAAAAATGTCAATAATCTCAACTTCAAGTAGTGCTGTATATATATATATATATATATATGAAATTTATGAAATCATCATCATCATCATTGTCAACCATTATCAATCCACTGCTGGACGAAGGTCTCCCCAAGTTTCCTCCACAACGGTCTGTCTTGTGCCAGTCTCCTCCATGTCACTCCCGCATATTTACGAATTTCATCCACCCATCTCCCATGTGGTCTTTTTCTGGGTCTTTTCCTGTCCCTTGGAATCCAATCTAAAATTTCGGCTGTCCATCGATGGTCTGTCCTTCTGGCAGTATGTCCAGCCCATTGCCATTTCAGGGATTTAACTCTGATCATGATGTCTTCCACTCTCGTCATTTTTCGGATCCACGAGTTCCTCTTCTTATCTCTCCTGGTTATACCAAGCATGCACCTCTCCATGCTACTTTGAGTTGTCTGCAGCCTTTGTATGTCTCTTTTAGTTAAGGTCCACGTCTCTGCACCATACGTAAGCACTGGAAGGATGCATTGATCAAACACTTTTCTTTTAAGACATAATGGCATATTGCTCTTGAAAATTATGCTGTTTCTTCCAAAAGCTCTCCAGGCAAGTTTTGTACGCCGATTAATTTCTTCATCAATGTGACCCTCACTTGATATCTGCTGCCCAAATATATATCTATATATTAATTCTATAAGGTTTTTTTATTGTGAGTCCTATTTTGAGAGAACGGCTGAACGTAAAGATATGGTTGGGGTATAAAAAAAATCACCTCTATTCAAAGACAACGAACACATGCGAGTGCACATGGCTTTTATTGTTCCCAAAAATATCTGCGAGAGAGAAGACTAGCTTCTTTCAAATGTGATACTTGAATAATTCCAAAAAATTTAGCGCTGCATTATCAGCATAATTATCCTGGAAAAATGGTAAGTCACAATTCAGTTGGCACATTCGAAACAAGCAAATCTTCTCTCCCGCAGACATTTTTGACAAATCTTCTCTCTCGCAGTCTTCTCTTACAGACAAATCTTCTCTCTCGCAGTCTTATAAATCTTCTCTTTCAGACAAATCTTTTCTCTTGCAGTCTTACCATGTAGATGTGCCAGTCAAAGAGAAAAATGAGATTGGGGCAATGGCTTGGGCGTGGTGGGGCGGCAAAGTTCCCATGTAAAATCTATGGGAGAAGCATGCAGTTGACTCACGCGCTGTTGAAAGCAGAAGCATGGAGGGACTGAGATAGTCCGAAGTCTCTTTTCTGAGCGAATCGTTCTGCAAAGCAACGCTAGCAGGCATTAGTATTACAGTTCTTCTCACCGGAACAGTGAACATTCTCGAAGACCTGATTGCGTTATGCTGTTGAACTGTGTGATGTATATATACAATTTAATATTCAATCGATCCAGTTTATTCACGTCGGTAAGACGTTTCCCATTATGTAAAGATGTAAATAAACATTCCATTGACCATTGCTAGTGAAAATATTACAGGCGACTACTTATAGCCCATTGAGTTGCTCACGGTGGTCGTTAAACCTTCAGTAAAAAAAAACAACTAACCATCGAGTCCGACGGGTTTCATCTAGTATATATTATATATACAGCACTACTATATATATATATACACACACAGTAAAACCTTGAAAATCCGGCATTGATGGGTCCAGACGAGTGCCGGATATATGAAAATTCTGGATTTCTGCAGCTAGCCGAAAATTGTGTAGCAGGTATTTACACGTAACAGGTCACTTTAACGAAAATTTGCATGTCTATGCCTTATAAATACACAGGGGTCACACTGCCAATTGCAATTTGTGAAAAAAAAAGAAATAGTTTTGGCGACAGAAAAGAATTTTTGGCGAAAATATCAGCGATTCCGTTTTTTGTGTATTTATTATAAAACTCTGTTGAAAATTGAATTTGGCGAATAGTTAGGCAAAAACTTGAAAAAAGCCAGAACAACCGCTAGGTTTGGGTAATGTATCGATACATCGGAAAACCCGATGTGAATTTTACATCGATGTTACGGCTTTTCGACTGACAAAACTACAATACATTGTGAAGGTGATTACCGCGATGCATCATGAAGGCTGATGTAGATGTCATTACACGAACGAATCCACGTACTGCCACCACCAAGTACAGATTATCATCACAGTTTCCACACGCATTTCAAACGTACACGTCAATGCGTCGCATCATTGGTCTGCGCCACTTCAGCGCGGCCCAATGAGATGGCGACTTTGAGAAACCTCCTGATGTTGCACGTAGGAGTCGCACGCTGAGATCATATGATCTCGCGATGTGTTGTTGAAACGGTATATCAGGAGATTTCCAAAACATATATTGCTAAAATGTGGGATGTTCTCATGAAAATGAAATCAGAAAAGTGCCGGATTTCTGAAGTTGCCAGTTTTCTGGATGCCAGATTTTTGAGGTTTTACTGTATATATATCAGGGTTCGTTGATTTAAATCATGAATAAAAATCATTAATTTAAATCACAAATAGAAATCTTCAAATTTCCATTATGTATTTGTAAAGTCCATTAAAATTTAAAACTGCATGTGCTCAAATGAACAGTGCTAAATTTAGTACTGTTATTCTCTAAACAAAATCAACTTCATGCTGAAACTAAAAACAGTATTATTTTAGCCATGAAAGTTAAAATACATTTTGTTTTAAATGTGTTTTTTTCCCACAAAGAATTTTTTGTGTGCCATTTCTTAATTGCGCCCATTAAGGCATAAGGTAATTTTAAAATCTAACAAAAATGAGATTTGTTCCTTTCCCATGAGATTGTACAGTCCCAGGGCTCCTTTCATGGAGGTTAGAAGTTAGGTGTTGTCAATAGCAAAGGAATCTGACCTTTTGACATTCACCAATGTTCCCTTTCTTGTACATGAACTCAGTAGGAGGATTATTTTAGTGGGTGATAGTAGAGGGTGATAAACAGGGTTTTAAATATTTCGTGCTGGCTTACCAGTCAGACAAATGACTCACGTGTCAGTTGAAAATCAAGAGCCCTGCAGGACTTGCGAGAAAAACAATTCAGTACTAAAAATTAAAAGCTAATTGTTTACACGTTCAATAATATTTATCAAATCGTAAAGATTTTCAATAATATTTTATCACTAACCGAATTTAAATGATTTACCAGTGTATAGTAACCAAACTCAGTTTTCTCCCTGTAAGGTGATGCAAGAATCCTTCAATGTTTTAGAACTTTCCTACAACTTCGTGGAAACACCGGAACCTGTTCTTGCCCCTTTGACCTATGACAGAAATTGCTAAGAAAGAGCTTACAATATGCATGTGACTGACTCTTACACTGCTTATCTTTCTGCATTTTGGGAAATGCAGTGGGAAAAGATGAGCAGTGTTAGATTCAGTCACATGCGTATTGTGAGCTTTAGAAATCATTCTATTGAGCTTGTGGCTTCTTCCCTCATGTTTTTTGTTAAGCGTACTGTGCTCAGATGTTTTGACTCACAGTATTCTCTGTCAAATTTCTTTTTCAAAGAAATCACTTCCTCATGCTGGGCGCACAGTCTGTGAATTAAAATAAGCCTTATTAACGACTGATATTTTTATGTATCCAACAATAGCATAACAACATATAAATAATTGTCTGTTGAATTTAAACTACTGTACTAAATTTGTTACTTGTCAACTAAAACTTTTCACTCGTCACAGATGATCACATTTTTCAAGCCCTGGTGATAAAGAACAGGTAAACAGGAGAAATCAATGCCAGTTAAAAATACCATTGCCAGTTAGTTTCCTGTTGCACTGTACTGTGTGGCTAAGGGTTTCAGTGCTTAGCTCACTTTACGACGAGTGTTGAAGTCAGTCAGCATGGCTGGAAAGAAAAAGATATCATTTGAAACTAATTTTTGAAGATGACAATCCGATTCCCGGCGCAAATGCGACAAGGATGGTAAGTCAGATAATATCCGAAAACCTGAAAATTTTCATCGTCCTGGAGCGGGACTCGAACCCGCGTCTCCCAGAAAACGCCTAGGTATGCTAACCACTACACCACCCAGAACGACCAAGATTCAAGTTTCCGATCAATTTGAATTTAACCATCACAGGATTCGCCAGTCGAAGCAACCGGCATTCATGTCTAGCGAATCTGGAGGTTAATAATCCTATCCCGTGATTGCCCGGAGAAGCAGATAAATCATGAAAGAAATACGGGATTACGCCATATAATACAAATTTTTGAAGATGACAATCCGATTCCCGGCGCAAATGCGACAAGGATGGTAAGTCAGATAATATCCGAAAACCTGAAAATTTTCATCGTCCTGGAGCGGGACTCGAACCCGCGTCTCCCAGAAAACGCCTAGGTATGCTAACCACTACACCACCCAGAACGACCAAGATTCAAGTTTCCGATCAATTTGAATTTAACCATCACAGGATTCGCCAGTCGAAGCAACCGGCATTCATGTCTAGCGAATCTGGAGGTTAATAATCCTATCCCGTGATTGCCCGGAGAAGCAGATAAATCATGAAAGAAATACGGGATTACGCCATATAATACAAATTTTTGAAGATGACAATCCGATTCCCGGCGCAAATGCGACAAGGATGGTAAGTCAGATAATATCCGAAAACCTGAAAATTTTCATCGTCCTGAGCGGGACTCGAACCCGCGTCTCCCAGAAAACGCCTAGGTATGCTAACCACTACACCACCCAGAACGACCAAGATTCAAGTTTCCGATCAATTTGAATTTAACCATCACAGGATTCGCCAGTCGAAGCAACCGGCATTCATGTCTAGCGAATCTGGAGGTTAATAATCCTATCCCGTGATTGCCCGGAGAAGCAGATAAATCATGAAAGAAATACGGGATTACGCCATATAATACAAATTTTTGAAGATGACAATCCGATTCCCGGCGCAAATGCGACAAGGATGGTAAGTCAGATAATATCCGAAAACCTGAAAATTTTTTTTCATCGTCCTGGAGCGGGACTCGAACCCGCGTCTCCCAGAAAACGCCTAGGTATGCTAACCACTACACCACCCAGAACGACCAAGATTCAAGTTTCCGATCAATTTGAATTTAACCATCACAGGATTCGCCAGTCGAAGCAACCGGCATTCATGTCTAGCGAATCTGGGAGGTTAATAATCCTATCCCGTGATTGCCCGGAGAAGCAGATAAATCATGAAAGAAATACGGGATTACGCCATATAATACAAATTTTTGAAGATGACAATCCGATTCCCGGCGCAAATGCGACAAGGATGGTAAGTCAGATAATATCCGAAAACCTGAAAATTTTTTTCATCGTCCTGGAGCGGGACTCGAACCCGCGTCTCCCAGAAAACGCCTAGGTATGCTAACCACTACACCACCCAGAACGACCAAGATTCAAGTTTCCGATCAATTTGAATTTAACCATCACAGGATTCGCCAGTCGAAGCAACCGGCATTCATGTCTAGCGAATCTGGAGGTTAATAATCCTATCCCGTGATTGCCCGGAGAAGCAGATAAATCATGAAAGAAATACGGGATTACGCCATATAATACAAATTTTTGAAGATGACAATCCGATTCCCGGCGCAAATGCGACAAGGATGGTAAGTCAGATAATATCCGAAAACCTGAAAATTTTCATCGTCCTGGAGCGGGACTCGAACCCGCGTCTCCCAGAAAACGCCTAGGTATGCTAACCACTACACCACCCAGAACGACCAAGATTCAAGTTTCCGATCAATTTGAATTTAACCATCACAGGATTCGCCAGTCGAAGCAACCGGCATTCATGTCTAGCGAATCTGGAGGTTAATAATCCTATCCCGTGATTGCCCGGAGAAGCAGATAAATCATGAAAGAAATACGGGATTACGCCATATAATACAAATTTTTGAAGATGACAATCCGATTCCCGGCGCAAATGCGACAAGGATGGTAAGTCAGATAATATCCGAAAACCTGAAAATTTTTTCATCGTCCTGGAGCGGGACTCGAACCCGCGTCTCCCAGAAAACGCCTAGGTATGCTAACCACTACACCACCCAGAACGACCAAGATTCAAGTTTCCGATCAATTTGAATTTAACCATCACAGGATTCGCCAGTCGAAGCAACCGGCATTCATGTCTAGCGAATCTGGAGGTTAATAATCCTATCCCGTGATTGCCCGGAGAAGCAGATAAATCATGAAAGAAATACGGGATTACGCCATATAATACAAATTTTTGAAGATGACAATCCGATTCCCGGGCGCAAATGCGACAAGGATGGTAAGTCAGATAATATCCGAAAACCTGAAAATTTTCATCGTCCTGGAGCGGGACTCGAACCCGCGTCTCCCAGAAAACGCCTAGGTATGCTAACCACTACACCACCCAGAACGACCAAGATTCAAGTTTCCGATCAATTTGAATTTAACCATCACAGGATTCGCCAGTCTAAGCAACCGGCATTCATGTCTAGCGAATCTGGAGGTTAATAATCCTATCCCGTGATTGCCCGGAGAAGCAGATAAATCATGAAAGAAATACGGGATTACGCCATATAATACAAATTTTTGAAGATGACAATCCGATTCCCGGCGCAAATGCGACAAGGATGGTAAGTCAGATAATATCCGAAAACCTGAAAATTTTCATCGTCCTGGAGCGGGACTCGAACCCGCGTCTCCCAGAAAACGCCTAGGTATGCTAACCACTACACCACCCAGAACGACCAAGATTCAAGTTTCCGATCAATTTGAATTTAACCATCACAGGATTCGCCAGTCGAAGCAACCGGCATTCATGTCTAGCGAATCTGGAGGTTAATAATCCTATCCCGTGATTGCCCGGAGAAGCAGATAAATCATGAAAGAAATACGGGATTACGCCATATAATACAAATTTTTGAAGATGACAATCCGATTCCCGGCGCAAATGCGACAAGGATGGTAAGTCAGATAATATCCGAAAACCTGAAAATTTTCATCGTCCTGGAGCGGGACTCGAACCCGCGTCTCCCAGAAAACGCCTAGGTATGCTAACCACTACACCACCCAGAACGACCAAGATTCAAGTTTCCGATCAATTTGAATTTAACCATCACAGGATTCGCCAGTCGAAGCAACCGGCATTCATGTCTAGCGAATCTGGAGGTTATTAATCCTATCCCGTGATTGCCCGGAGAAGCAGATAAATCATGAAAGAAATACGGGATTACGCCATATAATACAAATTTTTGAAGATGACAATCCGATTCCCGGCGCAAATGCGACAAGGATGGTAAGTCAGATAATATCCGAAAACCTGAAAATTTTCATCGTCCTGGAGCGGGACTCGAACCCGCGTCTCCCAGAAAACGCCTAGGTATGCTAACCACTACACCACCCAGAACGACCAAGATTCAAGTTTCCGATCAATTTGAATTTAACCATCACAGGATTCGCCAGTCGAAGCAACCGGCATTCATGTCTAGCGAATCTGGAGGTTAATAATCCTATCCCGTGATTGCCCGGAGAAGCAGATAAATCATGAAAGAAATACGGGATTACGCCATATAATACAAATTTTTGAAGATGACAATCCGATTCCCGGCGCAAATGCGACAAGGATGGTAAGTCAGATAATATCCGAAAACCTGAAAATTTTCATCGTCCTGGAGCGGGACTCGAACCCGCGTCTCCCAGAAAACGCCTAGGTATGCTAACCACTACACCACCCAGAACGACCAAGATTCAAGTTTCCGATCAATTTGAATTTAACCATCACAGGATTCGCCAGTCGAAGCAACCGGCATTCATGTCTAGCGAATCTGGAGGTTAATAATCCTATCCCGTGATTGCCCGGAGAAGCAGATAAATCATGAAAGAAATACGGGATTACGCCATATAATACAAATTTTTGAAGATGACAATCCGATTCCCGGCGCAAATGCGACAAGGATGGTAAGTCAGATAATATCCGAAAACCTGAAAATTTTCATCGTCCTGGAGCGGGACTCGAACCCGCGTCTCCCAGAAAACGCCTAGGTATGCTAACCACTACACCACCCAGAACGACCAAGATTCAAGTTTCCGATCAATTTGAATTTAACCATCACAGGATTCGCCAGTCGAAGCAACCGGCATTCATGTCTAGCGAATCTGGAGGTTAATAATCCTATCCCGTGATTGCCCGGAGAAGCAGATAAATCATGAAAGAAATACGGGATTACGCCATATAATACAAATTTTTGAAGATGACAATCCGATTCCCGGCGCAAATGCGACAAGGATGGTAAGTCAGATAATATCCGAAAACCTGAAAATTTTCATCGTCCTGAGCGGGACTCGAACCCGCGTCTCCCAGAAAACGCCTAGGTATGCTAACCACTACACCACCCAGAACGACCAAGATTCAAGTTTCCGATCAATTTGAATTTAACCATCACAGGATTCGCCAGTCGAAGCAACCGGCATTCATGTCTAGCGAATCTGGAGGTTTAATAATCCTATCCCGTGATTGCCCGGAGAAGCAGATAAATCATGAAAGAAATACGGGATTACGCCATATAATACAAATTTTTGAAGATGACAATCCGATTCCCGGCGCAAATGCGACAAGGATGGTAAGTCAGATAATATCCGAAAACCTGAAAATTTTCATCGTCCTGGAGCGGGACTCGAACCCGCGTCTCCCAGAAAACGCCTAGGTATGCTAACCACTACACCACCCAGAACGACCAAGATTCAAGTTTCCGATCAATTTGAATTTAACCATCACAGGATTCGCCAGTCGAAGCAACCGGCATTCATGTCTAGCGAATCTGGAGGTTAATAATCCTATCCCGTGATTGCCCGGAGAAGCAGATAAATCATGAAAGAAATACGGGATTACGCCATATAATACAAATTTTTGAAGATGACAATCCGATTCCCGGCGCAAATGCGACAAGGATGGTAAGTCAGATAATATCCGAAAACCTGAAAATTTTCATCGTCCTGGAGCGGGACTCGAACCGCGTCTCCCAGAAAACGCCTAGGTATGCTAACCACTACACCACCCAGAGCGACCAAGATTCAAGTTTCCGATCAATTTGAATTTAACCATCACAGGATTCGCCAGTCGAAGCAACCGGCATTCATGTCTAGCGAATCTGGAGGTTAATAATCCTATCCCGTGATTGCCCGGAGAAGCAGATAAATCATGAAAGAAATACGGGATTACGCCATATAATACAAATTTTTGAAGATGACAATCCGATTCCCGGCGCAAATGCGCTTCTCCGGGCAATCACGGGATAGGATTATTAACCTCCAGATTCGCTAGACATGAATGCCGGTTGCTTCGACTGGCGAATCCTGTGATGGTTAAATTCAAATTGATCGGAAACTTGAATCTTGGTCGTTCTGGGTGGTGTAGTGGTTAGCATACCTAGGCGTTTTCTGGGAGACGCGGGTTCGAGTCCCGCTCCAGGACGATGAAAATTTTCAGGTTTTCGGATATTATCTGACTTACCATCCTTGTCGCATTTGCGCCGGGAATCGGATTGTCATCTTCAAAAAAAATTTGTATTATATGGCGTAATCCCGTATTTCTTTCATGATTTATCTGCTTCTCCGGGCAATCACGGGATAGGATTATTAACCTCCAGATTCGCTAGACATGAATGCCGGTTGCTTCGACTGGCGAATCCTGTGATGGTTAAATTCAAATTGATCAGAAAACTTGAATCTTGGTCGTTCTGGGTGGTGTAGTGGTTAGCATACCTAGGCGTTTTCTGGGAGACGCGAGTTCGAGTCCCGCTCCAGGACGATGAAAAAATTTTCAGGTTTTCGGATATTATCTGACTTACCATCCTTGTCGCATTTGCGCCGGGAATCGGATTGTCATCTTCAAAAATTTGTATTATATGGCGTAATCCCGTATTTCTTTCATGATTTGAAACTATTTTGAAGAAATTAAAAATATGAGTAGCAAAGGTTCACATGCTAAGTGCAAACTGTGTGAAAAAGAGATCCAGGAACTTGTTGTATGCATTAAAAACCATTACTCATTGTGTTCATTAAATACAAATGGAGTTGATGACCGTCAACTGAGCATACATACATACATACATACATACATACATACATATCACTAAGATGTTCTCTGATGTTCAGAGGTTAGCTCCTCACAGAAAGAACTCACTGTTGCTGTATCAGGCGTCTCCAATTACAGCGATCTTGGCACACAGCTAGAGCTTCATTGAAATCCATCACACACTGCACACAAGACCTTTTGTACTTCATACTCATTATCTTTTTCTCATTCAGACATTCCTGAATCTAGTCCTCCCATGATTTCCTTGGCCTTCCTCTACCTTTCTTTCCTACCACTCGGGCTGAATAAATTCTCTCAGTAAGCATCTCATCATCACTCATTTCTCCAACATGGCCAAACGACCTGAGAATATTAGTTTCCACCTTACTAACAACATTTTGCCTCATGTTACACATCTGAAACACATCTTCATTCCTCACATGATCAGAGCGTCTTACCACAAACCCCCTGTAAGTAACACATCTCCCCAGCACACAAATGACTCCTACTTCTTTTCTGTAGAACCCAGGTTTCACTATACATCAGAGTGGGAACAGTTACACTTTCATATGCAGCTATTCTGGACTTTTTTTAGAGTCAACCAAGCACTTCAACTAATTTAAGATATGATGAAGTTTATGATGCTTCACCTGCCAAGGAATCCCAGCATAAAAGAGAACTGTCATTTGTACCTGAAGCAACCACTGATCTACAACAGCACAGAAAAATGTAAAAAGTTGAGAATGGATTTATTTGTGACACGAACCACAACTGAACAGAAAAAAATGTTTGATCTGCAACTGCTCGAATGATCTATTCTTCAAACTATTTTTGCTTGTTGATTTCACATGGAATAATGACCCATTTTATATGGGTCATTCCATGTGAAATCAACAAGCAAAAATAGCATTTTCAACCTGACCATTTTTGATTTTTATGAAACGTGGTATATTTGTAGAATTCATCCATATAAACATATAAGAATTTTTTCAGATTTTTTAATGCATGCATTTTTGAGTTATTATTTTTTGAAATTTCAAAAAAACCCTGAAATTTCATCACCTGAGCAAACTTTAACTGCCAATTACTCGGGTTCTAGTAGAGTTAGGGTCATGAATTATGGCTCATTTTAAAGGTCTTGAATTGGGCTTTCATTTGATATGCCACACGACACTATTAAAAACATTAATGTCAATTTTAAAATTTTGAAATTGAAATATTAAAAAACATGTGCTTTTTAAAAAATCTGAAAAAAATATATGTTTAACAAACATTATTTTTCTACATATCCTGAAAGTTTCATAATGGGATCGCTATGGCATCACTATAAAAAAAAAAGTAACATGAAGGACATAACTAAACGCACCATCAGTGACTGAGGAATTGTTTATTTTGTCTGTCTAAAATGTTATCACTGGTCTTACAAACACTGCAAATGTTAATGAATTAATTATAATTAATTAAAAAGTTAATATATATCCATAAGGGTAACAAATTGTGTTTTTATCCTAGGTTTTAAAGTAAAAGCAAAGTAAAAGATGGATGCCAGCAGACCATCCACATCAATAGTTTCAAGTGTGGTTTACTGTTGCCAACCCCCTTGGGAAACCAAACCATAAATATAACAAAAAAATCTGCAACCAGTTTCCAAGAATCTATTGCTACAGAACTAGTTGCTCAAAACTGGAGACAAGATCTGTGACATTTGTCGTAAAGCAATCCAGAAATTTCCCTCTGAAGCTGCTGAACATTCCTCTTCACCTTCTGACAGCTATAATGAACAAGAAGCCGAAGGCCATGCTGTTCCATCTGAAAACATTGAAGTATCGACTCCTGAAAATAAGCATGCTATAGAAGCATTTAAAGAAGTTTACAATGTCTGGATGAAACACCAATGTAGAAAAAATGCCTGCAAGAAAAAAATACCCTGAAGAGAAATATAAAAAAGCTCAAGAGCATTTCGAGCAAAATTATTAAAGTTAAGTCCTGTGTTGGAACCAAAGGATATTTCATCTCCTGAACCAGAAATTATAAGACAGTTGAAAGAATTTCATTCCACAGAAAATAAAAGCATAAGAATGCAGATATTGAGTACACTGTCTAAATCTTGGTCACTGAAACGAATTGAAACAGAATTTAGAGTTTAAAATTTTATGGCCAGAAAGGCTAAAAAGCTAGTAAAAGAAAAGGTATCATGTCTTCTCCTGATCCAAAGCCAGGAAAGACTTTAGACAAAGACACAGCAAATTGTATTCAAGAATTTTATGAGAGTGACGATGTAAGCCACCAAATACCAGGAAAAAGAGACTTTGTTTTCATTAAAATAGATAATAAGCGTCAACAGGTAAAAAAAAAAAAAAATTGCTTCTGAGTAATTTGCGTCAATTGTATACTCTTTTTAAAGAGAGATTTCAAGAGAAAACTGTAGGGTTCTCCAAGTTCTGTGAACTTTGCCCTAAGCACTGCGTTCTTGCAGGAGCAAGTGGCACACATTCTGTTTGTGTTTGTACAATGCATCAGAATGTTACACTGATGATGACACAATGCAAGTTACCTGAATTAACAGGAGACACTGTTCAGCCAATAAACTCCTATAAAGATATCCTTGCAAACATAATTTGTGGAAACCCTACACCTGCATGTTACTTCAGTCAGTGCAACAACTGTCCAGGATTAGAACAGCTCAAGCAGTGATTTGAAGATTGTTTTGATCTAAATAGTATAGAAAATGTGACATTCAAGCAATGGATGCAATTAGAGAAAAGGACAGTACTTGAAACATTATCAAAATCCACGCAGGAGTTTTTGGACCTGTTGTTTGGAAAACTTCCAACCCTGCTTACCATTCTTTTATAGCAACTCAACAGTCAAGTTCTTTAAGACATCTTAAAGACACAATAACAGAAAATCAATACATAGTAATTTGTGACTTTGCTGAAAATTAGTCTTTTGTATTGCAAGATGCAGCTCAGGGTTTTCACTGGAACAATGCCCAAACAACCCTGCATCCTATAGTTATATACTATTGAGATGAGAAAACTCAGAACCTAGGACATGTAAGTTTTGTGATTTTATCCAACTGCCTAATTCATGACAGTATAGCTGTCCATCTATTTCAGCGTTACCTAATTAATTTCATGCAGTCACATTTTTCTCAAAAACCTGAAGAGATATTTTATTTTTCGAATGGAGCAGCTTCACAATACAAAAACAAGTCAAACTTCCTCAGCTTGTGCTACTACGAGACTGACTTTAATATAAAAGCAGAATGGAATTTTTGCAACAGCACATGGCAAAAATGCATGTGATGGGATAGGGGGTACTGTGAAGCGATTAGCTGCAAAGGCAAGTTTACAACTTGTTTATAATAATCAAATTATGACCCCACACCAACTCTTTGAACGAGCCACTGCTAATATTGCCTTCATTCACTTTTGGTTTGCAACAACAGAAAATTACAAAGAGGAGGAAATTATCCTTAAAAGTAGAATAGCTTCTGCTAAGACAATAAGTGGTACTCAGAAACTCCATTGTTTCATTCCTGCAGGAAAACACAAATTACTAGTCAAAACTTACTCACTTTCTGAGCATTTCAAAGAAGAGATATTTGCAACAGATGAAGGGGAAGAGAACATTAGTTTTGAAAATATGGTAGGTTTTGTGTGATTAGTAAGTACTCAGAGCACTGGTGGTTGGGATGTGTACTTGGTGTGAATGAGGACACAGAAGAGGTAAAAGTGAGCTTCCTGGAGCCGCATGGTCTATTTCCATCATACAAGTATCCTCAATCACCGGATATACTCTTGGTTCATAAATCTGATGTTTTGTTAAAAGTTGACCCGACAACAGCTACTGGGAGAGTATATAATTTAACAATGACTGAGACAAAGAAGGCAAATCAAGCACTGGCATACAAGTGTGGCAAAATTTAAAAGAAAAAAAGTAGGATACATATAGAAGATAAAATATATTTGTAAGTGTAAATATGCACATAGAACCTTATACTGAATTATGAAATGAATTACTTTGGGACACAGTTTCAAATTACTTAGATGTTTATTTTCATTCTTTAACATTCACAATGTTTAAAAGAACAAGTATGACATTTTACACAAACCACATAAAGAATACCCTTCTAGTCATGGGTGGAAACGGTAAGTACATCTGGCACATTTCAGTTGCATTGTTCTACGTTATTATTTTTTTATAGTGATCCCATTATGAAACTTTCAGGATATGTAGAAAAATAATGTTTGTTAAACATATATTTTTTTCAGATTTTTTAAAAAACACACTTTTTAATAATTCAATTTTAAAATTGACATTAAAAAATTTTTTAATAGTATCATGTGGCATATCAAATGAAAGCCCAATTCAAGATCTTTAAAATGAGCCATAATTCAAGACCCTAGCTCTACTAGAACCCGGGTAATTGGCAGTTAAAGTTTGCTCAGATGATAAAATTTCAGGGTTTTTTTTAAATTTCAAAAATCAATAACTCAAAAACGGATGCATTAAAAATTCTGAAAAAAATCATGTTTGTTTATATTGATGAATACTACAATTATACCAAGTTTCATAAAACTCAAAAAATGTCGGGTTGTGAGCCTAGTTGATTTGACATGGCATGACCCATATGATTGAAAATAAGGAGTTCAAGAACTTTATTGAAATGCTACATCCTGGCCATAAGCCACCAACAGAAAAGGATATAGCAGGTTGTTTGTTAGATGAAGCTTTTGATGAAGAAATGTTCTCAACTTTTAAAAGGTAGTTTTTCAGATGGTGATGTCTATTTAGTGGACAGTTTTAAGATTTCTGGTAGCCCCCATACAAGTGATTGCCTTGAACACATTTCTTTGCAGAGCTTGAAATCAGCAGAAAAAAAAATCCAGTGCAATTTGTGCAGAAATTAAAAATATAATTTAATTTCAGCACAATGCATTTCCTCCACCGATCAACAAGTCAATTCATTCCAGTAGTGAAAAAATCAGCATGGCTGTTGCGAATCCATTGATGGACAGCCACTTGCAGATTGCCCATGCTTTCACAATGATAACCACGAAGACTATCCTTCAAGGGACCGAAAACATGCAAATCGGAAGGTGCCAAGTTCGGACTGTAGGCAGGGTGCAGAAGAACGGTCCACCTCTATTTTGCGATTTCTGCGTGCACTGGTTTAGCAATATGCGGGTGAGTGTTATCATGCTGAAGCAACACTTGATTGTTTTTCTATGTTGACCATTTGGTCGGGATACGTTGACACAAGTTTTCTCAGTGTCTTCGCATTTATTGTTTCATTTTTTTCAAGTACTCAACCAGAAGGATACAGTGTTTGTCCTAGAAGACAGTAGCCATGACCTTGGTCGCAGACGAACCAACTTTGAACTTCTTTGACGGGAGCGAATTCGAATGACGCCATTGCATACTTTGCCATTTTTTCTCTGGTTTGAACTGATGAATCCACGTTTCATCGCCTTTGATTATGCATCCCAGGAATGCATCACCCTCCTCATCATAGCGCTGTACCAGTTCATTGCAAATGTCTAGCCTTTGGCGTTTATGCACCGCTGTAAGCATTCGTGGTACCCATCTGGCACAAATATTCCTATAGTTGAGATGTTCATGAACAATTCGTCTTACAGAATCTTTACTGATATCCAATTTCATGGCAGTATCCCGAACACAAATGCGTCTGTCACCTTTAATCAAGTCGACAACCCGTTTAATCGTTTCATCTGTCACCTCCGTGTTAGGCCTACCTAACCATGCCTCATCTTCAAGGCTCTCGTGGCTAACTTTGAACTTCATAACCGATTTATAAACACTGGAACGAGACATAGCTGCATCACCATACACAGTCCGAAGTCTTCTCATAATGTCCACAGCCTTTTACGTCTTCTTTTATTAAAAATTTCACTACTGCTCGAACTGAACACTTAATGTAGCCTCCATTGTTTTTGATCAACAGCAACACCTAACATTAGTGTTGAGCCGCTCGAATTTTACGGCACTTCATTGAAAGTAGTTGTAATAATTTCACACATAGATACGATCATACACATGGTTTTGTATCGATAGGAATAAAAATCTGGATACTTATTGGACACCTCTCCTATGTCTTACAATGTAAATCAGCATAATCTAAAATTGTTTTTTTTTTCCCAAGCCGCTACGATTTTACGGCACTTCATTGAAAGTAGTTGTAATAATTTCACACATAGATATGATCATACACACGGTTTTGTATCGATAGGAATAAAAATCCGGATACTTATCGGACACCTCTCCTATGTCTTACAATGTAAATCAGCATAATCTAAAATTGTTTTTTTCCTTCTTATTTTTTTCCTCTTTGGAGGCATTCAGAGTTTTACAATAGTATTTAATATTTTGAATTTTCCCTTTATTATTATTTTTCCCCCGTTTATACGTGTTTTAAGGCCATCCCCTTGAAAAAAACGTATAACTGATATTCCACTGTATTTTGAAAATCAATGTATGATTTTATTCATATGAAAAAATTGTAGCAAAACATATTGTAAAATCAGAATTAATATAAGTATCTTTCAGGTTCTAATGGGTCCTGGGAGCCTGGAAAATACTAGAATTCCATCCCTCCCCATTATTCCAGGCATGGAAATGTGTGAAGTTCTACCATTCTTTTTTGTGAAAAGCTTTGGAGTAATCATGGATTTTTCTGTTTGGCTGGAAAAGGGCCACTTCTGCTACTAAATTGGGTCTTACACTATCTGTGAAGTCTTGTGTGAAAAGAAAAAGAAAGGGGGAGGGGATTTTTGTGGGTTGCATATTTTGCACTGCTGTGCTGTGGATTATACACATATTTTTTTCTTTTTGCTTATCCCCTAGTTTTGCTGATTATAATAATAGAGGAAATTATGTTACCACTTTTTCATTTTTGAAATAAATGGTGAAGATTTGGTGATAAACATTCTGCCTTGGCACTTCATTATGTTTTATATTTCTAATTTGCAGTTGTGTACTCATATATAGATGTACAGATTGGTAAAATTAAAAAAAAAAAAAAAGACTAGCAGAACACAAATTTTTATCCAAAAAAAAAAAAAAAAAAAAAGGAAGACTGCAAAAATCATCTTATTTTATGAAATTGATTCATCAAATTTCAGTTGATACCTACTGATAAAGAAAGCTAAATTATTAGCAATGGGTATTTTTGTTAAAAAATATACCAGGATATACTGGAACTTGGCAAACTACTTAATTACCTTAGCTTATGAGTGGTGGAGTTTTGTTTGATATTTAAGTGTTAAATAAAAACAGAAATCTTTATTATTATTGTTATTTTACTTTTAGTAGATGTAGTTATGTCATTTCATCAGGCAGTGTGTCAGTTGTAGAATTATTATTTTTTTTTTTTGTAGTTTTACAACATTATCTAGTATTGAAGGCTACATTGTGTTGGTTCAGTTTTTTTGAGGAGTTGCTGGGGGAGTTTGATAGAAATGAAACTGGTTAAGAATAGCTCCAGGGTTGTTGGAAAATAGCTTATCTCTCTACTCACTTGACATTAAGTGAACTGTTTCAGTACCTAATCAAGTTGAGAGCAGCACTATACCACAAAGATGGAAATTCGAGCTTGTTGCTGTTCATGATATTGGTCAATAGCTGCTATTTATCACTGACCTAAATACAACCTGGTGAGTACTTAATTTGATTTTTTTAACACTGTATTCAGGGTTCACACAGCTCCTGGAATCCTGGAATTTAATTTCCCTTTTTTCCAGGCCTGGAAAGTCCTTGATTTTTCATGTGTTTGTGAAAGGTCCTGGATTAGTCATGAAATTTTTCTTGCAGTGAAAAAAAAAAAAAAAAAAGAATTGGATGAAATGTTTGGATTGATTGTGTTACTTTAGAAAAAAACAGAATTGACGAAATGTTGGATTGATTGTGTTACTAGCTCCCTGCAGTGTCTGCTCATGATAAACATCACTTCCTTTCGTGGAGTATGGAGACAGGATGCAGGGTTCCCATGCAACCTGGAAAACAGAGAATTCTCAGGGAATTTGAAAATGGTTTCAAAAATTGGGGAAAACTCAGGGAAAATTGCCCTTTTTTGCAAAATTCAGGGAAAACTTTAGAAATCCCCCCCCCCCCCAACGTTTTTTTTTTTTTTTTTTTTTGAAAAAATCAAGGGATACTTTATTTAATTTGCCAAAATTCTTATTTTCTTTTGCAATTATGGCCTCCCTAGTATTTGGTAGATTTTACTTTCAGTTTTAGTACACTTTTCCTTTATTCCCTAAAAAAGATGCAAAATTGAATTTTAAAAATTACCTGTTATTAAGCTTTTGTCCAGTTTCTCCAGACAGTTTTGGAACAGTTAGGTACAATGGCTTGTACACACTCCTGCTTGGAGAAACACATCACAAGAGAACCAACTAAACAATGGATCAAAGTCCTTTGCCTGTTGGTTCTCTTGCGACATGTTTCTCTGAACAGGAGTCATTCCATCATTAAGCTTAGCTGCATTGTGTTATAGAAAAACTGAAATTAATCAACCAAATATTTTTCTTACATGTGACCCATTTCTAATGGGAATGTATTAACAACTTCTATGTGGGTAGTATTCACAAAAGTTCATGGAATTATGTTACAGAAAATAATGTGTGCATTTAGTTGTTAACGAAAAGCAGGCAATTTCATAAAGGCAAATTACTTAAAGAATTTACAAATGTGTGCTTTGTTGAGAAAATGCATGAATGAAATGAAATGTAACAATTCATCGAAACCACTCTGGAAAAACTTTCAAAACCACTTGGAGAACCTAAAAAAATCAGGGAAGTTTTTTATTACTTTTGAGTTGAAACCCTGTGATGTCATCTCTTGTAATGCTGCAGTGCAAGACATTTGAGTGCCATATTTCCAGCCTCCTTGGTTTGTGGCATTGCAGTTGGAGCCAAAAAGTGTGTAGAAACCTTCACGCAGGTCCAAGATGGCCATTCTTTCTAGTATGCACTTTCCTCACTGAAGGAGATTGATATTTTGCCTCCCTGCAGCCAATGTAAATGGGAATAGATGACTCTGGAATCTTCAGTGTCTTGGCAAAATTGTTTTGTATTATTGTGCTAAGTTCTGATCCCTTCATATAAGTTTTATACAGAGCAATTTTTATATGGGGAAATTTTGTCACTTCATGGAAGATGTAACACACACTAAAGTACAGTGAAACCTGTAGGACTTCTTAAGAATTCTAAATGCATAATAAATCCATGGTCATATGCATCCTGGAATTCCATTTTGTCCTGGAAATGTCCTAAAATTCTGTTACATGTCCTGGAATTTTATACATTCCTGCCTTTTGTCACTGCGCAATGTTTTGTAGTTGAGAATTTTTCTACTGACATAACTTATGTCTGAAAAATTTCCCTCCCCACTCCCTGCGAAATGTGGGTGGAGGTGGTGTGTGTGTGGGGGCTGTTGGTTTTTTTGTCTGTTAGGAGGGCTGAAGCTACATTCTTATCATGTTTTGCATCGTGCCTATGTTATCACTTTGTCTGTCCTACCGGGGGAGACCATATCTCTGCAATTATTATTTCGATTTGTAAAATTCTTTTTGTATTGGGAAGCTTAAAATGTCAGAATAATGACCCATTCATTCCGTTTTTTTCCAATGCGCAACTTCGCCACTAGAGTGTGCAAATGGAGATCATATCGAATGTAAAATGCATTTTCTTTCATATATTTGCTTCTAATTATCCAATTGAAAAAAATTCGTTTTCTTTTCGATGCCATTTATATTGAAAACTACTTTAGTTCCAGTCACTTTTTCAAATAATGTATAAATTTTCAGCTAGGGAACGTAAAGGTAAATCACGATTTTCCCAATATCTCCGCTCCTGAAAGTCCGACTTGAAAAATTCTTCCTGCGTCAGATACAGCTCTTGAAGGGAAATGTTTTACCTACAAATTCTCATTTTAGGTAAAGAATGGTTTGGCCACCAGGGGGCATAAGTGTTTATTTTTGCTTTTGATGTATTTGCAACAAAATCTGAGCTGGAAACTTGATTGAAAAAATTCTTCCGTGAACTGACTGCTTACCTCAGAAACCGTTTTGAGAATACCTCCTGCTCAAAATAGTACATAATTTCTTCACCAGGGGCATACATGTATATTGTGTTTTTGTTCATATCTCGGTTTCTAAAAGTCCAATTTGAAAAATTCTTTCTATGTTGGAGAACATTTTCGGTGCGAAATGTTTCTCGTATAATTTCAAATATTTCTTAACGCACAAGTCTGCCACTAGATGGTGTTAGTTCACATTTCTGTTTACAGCAATATCTGCAAGACTAAAAGCCTGATTAAAAAATATTATCTTTTGATCAGATACTACTAACTATGGAACTCCTTATGTGTATTTTCTTCCCAAAATAATGCACTATTTTGCTGCTAGGGGTGCAAATATTTAATCTATTTTTTTCAATATCTGTACTTCTAAATGCCCAATTACAATTTTTTCTTAACACCAGATACCGTTTTTACCTTATGGAACACTTGAGGTTTGTATTTGAGAAGGTTTCTGGTTCACAATTCTGCTGCTTGGTGGTGTTTGTGTATTTCCGTTTGCAGCCTATCTCTGCCTCTAAAAACCCTATTGATGAATTTCTTTTTTTACTGTATGCCATTAGCTATAATAAAGATGTATAGTGAATAAGATTTTTGCTACAATAAGAAGATCCTCTTCAAACAACGCACAACTTTCCCCCTAGGGGATGTACAGGCCAAAACGTTTTTGTTGCTAACTCTGCTTCCGGGAGACGTATTTGAAAAGTTGTTTCTCCTTAGCATAGCTTTTGCTATAAAGAATGCTTTTTGCCTGTTTTCAACTTTTCCATTATGCAAAATTCTTCTGCTAAAAGGCATAGAATTATATCATGTTTCCTTCCATATCTCTTCTTTTAACTGTTTGATTTGAAAATCTTTTCGTCTTTAATACCTTCCTTCTGCTATGGGAAATGTTTTTTGCGCCATTTGTTAATTTTCGTAACCTACTTTTTAGCCACTGGTGGAAGTAAATAGCTGATTTTTTTTGTGTGAATTATTTTGATCTTTACTGAAATTTTCTAATGAATAATTTATATAAAAATTTGCCATAAAAACAAATTGCTTTCTAATATCAGAAACTTAAATCTAGTTGTTTCTTAGTATTTTCTGAGCTAAAGTAATCACTTTGCATCTTCTATAATTAGTTTTTTAATCATGCCCAGCTAAATTGTCTTGATCACTAATGAATGCAGGAGTTCACAGCCCTTGGACTTAAGGTTTTCCGGTTATTCTTTTTCATTTCACGTTGGAAATTTTTGTGCACACTTTGTTTGCTGGCGAGTAGAAATTTAAAACATATCTACAGCATCAATATTATGTTGAAAATTCCTTTTCTAAATAAAATGTAGTACAGATACTTGCGCCCATGATTATGTGTTTAAGAAATAACAATCCCTTTGGTCCTTTGAAAAACTTCCAAATATTTCACCTTTTCTTACCTTTAAATTTCCAATGTAAGCATTATTTCAATATAATTAAATATAAATAGTATTTTATGTATTGATTGTGTGGTATATGAAAGCATTTCAAGAGTAATGCCACATATATATGTGTTTTTGAGTTTTATGTTTTTTTTATTCTTTAATTTGCTTCAATAACTGAACTAAAGTTAAAGTAGAAAAATAAGTTTTTCTCAAAATCAATGTAGTGTGCTGTATATTAAAGTTTAGTAGATATTAGACCTATTCAACAGTTTTGGTATTTCAGTATTTATCTGTGATTCTAAGTTTCTTCTTAGCTGCAGTGGACATCATTTTTAACATTCTGCATTCTGTTAAGTTTGCCCAAGCATGTAGGAAGTTGTTTGTTGTAGGCTACAGGTTGAACAGACCTATGGTTTCACTATATTTTAAGTAAGAGCATTTGGATCAAAAGTCCTGGAAAAGTCCTGGAATTCTGTGATTGAAAAAGCTTATGAACCATGTGACAGAAAATGTTCTGAAACGTCATTTCGGAAAAGTCAGTGATGCTGTATTAAACTGGGTTAAAATCATTTGTGACAAAAACTTGCCATTCTCAGGTCCTCTTATAAAAGAAAAGGCATTAGAATTTGCCAAACATTTGGAACAAGTGGATTTCCATGTGAGTTCTGCTTGGTTGGATAAGTTTAAGAAATGACGCAGCATAAAAAAAAAAAAAGTTCTTTTGAGGGAAAGTGGAAGCATGTGTTATGCCAACTGCGACCATTGGAAAAACATGGTTTTGAAACTTCTTGAAGTGTACATTCCCAAGAGTTAGCATTTGTAATGTCAATGAAACAGGACTTTTCTTTAAGTGTTTGCCAAACAAGATTCTTACTCAAAATACATAATATCTAAGGCATTATTGCCTGATATTGGCAAAGCATTTCGCACGTTGTTTCTCCATGAGGCACGTGCTCCCAGCCCGAGAGAGGTCTATTGTTATGGGTTTTTTTTTCGGTTAGTTAAAAATTTTTATTAAATGAAACAATTAGGTTATATTATTATCAGTTCACATTCATTCATTCGCACAATAAAACTTTTTAAATTTACTATTAATTAAAAATTGTATTAGAAGAAGTTATACTCATCGGGTCGGGAGACGTCTCTCAAGTCTATATTTTGAGGTTACTCACCTTTAATCCCTAACTCTTTCAGGAGCTTTTCGTCTCTACACATTTCCTACACGTATTTTTCTCATTTACATCGTGGTTTGAGGCCGCAAAAAAATAAAAAAAAATAAAAAAAAATATCATCATCATCATTGTCAACCATTATCAATCCACTGCTGGACGAAGGTCTCCCCAAGTTTCCTCCACAACGGTCTGTCTTGTGCCAGTCTCTTCCATGTCATATATATATGTCATCATCATCATCATTGTCAACCATTATCAATCCACTGCTGGACGAAGGTCTCCCCAAGTTTCCTCCACAGCGGTCTGTCTTGTGCCAGTCTCCTCCATGTCACTCCCGCATACTTTCGAATTTCATCCACCCATCTTCCATGTGGTCTTCTTCTGGGTCTTTTCCTGTCCCTTGGAATCCAATCTAAAATTTCGGCTGTCCATCGATGGTCTGTTCTTCTGGAAGTATGTCCAGCCCATTGCCATTTCAGGGATTTAACTCTGATCATGATGTCTTCCACTCTTGTCATTTTTCGGATCCACATGTTCCTCTTCTTATCTCTCCTGGTTACACCAAGCATGCACCTCTCCATGCTGCTTTGAGTTGTCTGCAGCCTTTGTATGTCGTCCACGTTTCTGCACCATACGTAAGCACTGGAAGGATGCATTGATCAAACACTTTTCTTTTAAGACATAATGGTACATTGCTCTTGAAAATTATGCTGTTTCTTCCAAAAGCTCTCCAGGCAAGTTTTGTACGCAGATTAATTTCTTCATGAATGTGACCCTCACTTGATATCTGCTGTCCAAGATAAACGTACGTGTCTGTTATCTCCAGCTTTTCTCCATCAATCGATAAATCTTCATTTCTTGTAAAAGCATTGTACATCACTTTTGTCTTCTGAAAGTTCATTTTTAATCCCACATCTTTACTCTTGTCAGCAAGTTCCTGGATCATACTCTGTAGCTCTGATGGGGTAGTTGCAAAAATGACTATGTCATCAGCAAAACGAAGGTGGGTTAGATAATCTCCATTAATCTTTATCCCTTTGTTTTCCCAGTTCAGTGATTGAAAGATATATTCCAATGTGGCATTAAAGAGCTTCGGAGATATGGTGTCACCTTGTCTCACTCCTTTTCCAATTTTTATGTGTGTTGTATTTTCAAACAGCCGAATCTTTGCACTTGCATTTTCATAGATGTTATTAATAATATTAATGTATGCATCTTCAATACCGCAGGATTTTAGAGCCATTGCAACTGCTGATGGTTTCACCGAATCAAAGGCTTTTTCATAATCGATAAAAGCCATGCACAATGGAAGTTCATATTCCCTCGCTCTTTCAATTAGTTCTCTCAGTACGTGGATATGATCTATTGTGCTGTAGCCACTCCTGAATCCAGCTTGTTCTCTCGGTTGAGCCATGTCCAGTGTCACCTTCAAGCGGTGTGAAAGAACTTTAGTGAAGATTTTATAAACCACTGATAGGAGGCTGATAGGTCTGTAGTTCCTGAGATCCTCAATGTCACCTTTTTTATGTAGCAAGATCATTGTAGCATTGTTCCAATCCTCAGGAATTTTCCCTTCATTAAGGCATCGAGTGAAAATGTGGGCGTGTACTGTTTCGATTTCTCCACTTGCTTCTTGTATGATGTCTACAGTAATTCCATCTTCTCCTGGAGCTTTTCCCCCGCTTCATGTTCTTGATTGCATGTGCAACTTCTGCTGGAAGGACTGGAAGAACTCTGGTACTGGTACCTTTCATGATGTCTAGAGTACATGTATCATCCCTTTCATATATTTTGGAGTAGAAATCTTTCACTCTTGTCAAAATTTCGCCTCTATTTCTTGTTACGGAACCATCTTCTTTTCTCAGTGCCATAATCTGTTTTTTCCCCTTACTGAGATGTCCCTTTGCTATCTTTAGGCTTTGGTTGTTTTCAATTGCTTTCCTTACTAGTTCACAGTTGAATTTCCTTACGTCTTCAGTGATACTTTTTCGTACTGTCTTGCATAGCTCTATATATTCCACTTTGGAAGTCACATCTTCTTTAGTTGTCCTCATCACTCTTCTTTTTTGCATCAACATTTTGGTTTTTCCTGATAATTTGTTCACATGCAATTTGTTCTTAGACCCAGCTAATTTTGTTGCTGTTTCCATAAGAGCTTTGGTTACTTTTCTGTTAACTTCAGAAATATCCACTTCTTCCGATGTTAGGCCTTCTAAAGCAGAGAATCTGTTCTTCAGTTTCAATTTGAAGGTATTATAGTGTTTTTTAAATTTGGTTATGTCAATACATTTTGTTTGTCTTATGAGCTTGCTACGTTCAAGTTTAGTGTTGAGGTGCATCTTACATCTCACCAATCTATGGTCACTGCCTGTGTTGAACTTGTTTAGCACACTGCAGTCTTCTATGACGAATTTTTTGGTTACACATAATAAAATCAATTTCACTTGTCGTCCCATTTGGATGTCTCCATGTCCATTTCCTGTTTGGCTTTTTCTTGAAAAAGGAGTTCAAGATGAAAAACCCTTCTGGCTCTGCAAACTCTACGAGAGTATTTCCACGCTGGTTTCTGTTGCCGTGACCGAATTTACCTACTGAAGTTTCATTCTGTTGCCGTTGCCCTATTTTTCCATTGAAATCTCCCATAATTATCTTCAAGTGCTGCTTACCTTTATTATTTAGATCACGAATTTCCTCATAAAATTCTTCAATTTCTTCTTCAGCATGACTTGTGGTGGGTGCATAAGTTTGAATAATCTGAGCCTGGTATCTTCTCGAGAGTTGGATAACGAGTCGTGCAGCTCTGTCAGAGGAACTTTCAACTTCTACAACTTTATCCTTCAGTTTCTTGTTTATTATAAATCCAACACCACTAGTTCTGCCAGTATCTGTCCTACGATAGTAGAAGAGATGTCCACTTTTCAGTTCAATGAGATCTTCTCCTTTTCTCCTTACCTCACTTAGCCCGACGATGTCCCACTTGATCCTTTGTAGTTCCTCTTCCAATTCAAGAAGCCTTGAATCAGAAGATAGGGAGCGTCCGTTATACGTCGCCAAGGTCAGCATCAGATGGCAGCCTAGTCCGGTCCTCCGGGGATTCTTAGCACCCTCTGCCTTCATGTCGCACTGGCCGCTGCCTTGGCCAGGTACATTCCAGCTGCCGGAGACTGAGGGCCAAGATTTAAGTTGTGGAGTCATTTTGGAGGGGTTTGGCCATAACTCACCACGCTGGCCAAGCGGGTTGGTGAGTGTGGGATAGCATTTCCTCTAATCCCAATGGTATAGTTATACCGCTATTGGCGGTCGTCAGAGCCCCTTTAGTGGGAACAGGATGTACCACGAGAAGGCGGGGTTGACATTTGTCAAGGAGAGGCTGTGATGTTAAGCATCACCTGACCTTACATCCCATATATATGTATATATATATATATATATATATATATATATATATATTTCAACTCGCGCAAATTTCACTCCCCTCCTTTCCTTTCACCATGACCCAAATTCAATTCCAAACAATCACCACAAATATATACAATTGAACTCCCTACAAACACGTTAATCTAATTAAAAACTTCAGTCAATAAAAACCTATTTACACATTTCCTAAAACGCCAAAGTTAAAAAGCTGTAACCCGAAATTATCTACAGTTGCACATCAGTGCCAAATTAAATTAAACCCAAATACCTGACACAACCACAATATTCAACAGTTAAGTGCCTCTCCCCCTCAGAAAACAAGCTTAACATCCTAGCACTTTCAGCCTCTGCCCTGGCCATTTTCAAGGAGCGGACGCAACAGATGTACCACCTGTCACCTCCGCGAAACGTAGTGAATGTTCCAGTGCTCGCGTGGCTCGTCTGATCTATTGGATGAGTTGGTACCAAACTCATCCAATGGATGGTGACACGTGAGAAGCAATCACCTAACACATACAACCCACAAAACTTTCCCTTCGTTTCCCGACATGCAACTCCAGCGGCTACACACATGCGAGGAAACCCTCATGTAGTGTAGAAGGCCTGACGATGACACACCAGCTGTGTCGAAAGCGCTAGCCATAACAACGGGACGAAGAGCCTCTTGAGAGACGTCTCCCGACCCGATGAGTATAACTTCTTCTAATACAATGTTTAATTAATAGTAAATTTAAAAAGTTTGATTGTGCAAACAAATGAATGTGAACTGATAATAATATAACCTAATCGTTTCATTTAATAAAATTTTTTAACTAACTGAAAAAAAAAACCCCATGACAATAGACCTCTCTCAGGCTGGGAGCAAGTGCCTCACGGAGCAACAACGTGCGAAATACTTTGCCAATATCAGGTAATAATACCTTAGATATTATGTATTTTTAGTCTAAAGCATGTTTATAACATAAGACAACCCTTAAGGTTTGTCTCATGAATTACATATTTCGTAAGACTCTTACTTTTAAAAACAATGATTGTTGTGGAGGTAAAAACAGCAAAGAGAGGATAACAGCTTTGGTGGGTGCTAACATGAACAAGAAAGAAAACCTGAGATTATTGGTTAAAGCAAAAAGTAAAAAACCTAGATGCTTCAAAGGCATCAGGTTGTTTTTCCTATTTTTACTTTTTCTTTAGAAGATGACTACCATTATAATAGAATGGCATTGATGACAAGTGATATTTCTGAGGCGTAGATTTTAAATTTCAATAAAAAAAAAAGATTAGGCACAAAAAAATCGTTCTCTTTGCAAACAAAATTGCCTTGCCCATCCTGATGTAAAATTTAAACTATCAAATGTGAATGTGATTTTCTTCCACCCAAACACAACTTCAAAATTGCAGCCAATGGACCAGGAAGGTGTAAAAAATCTGAAAATTCATTATCGGAAACACATTCTCAGAAGCCTTATCTGGGCCTTAGAAAATGAGCAATCTGCAGATAAGGTGATTGATCTGAGGATTTGTTTAGATGAACTAGCTAAGGTGGGGCAAAACGATGTTTTAGAATCGACAGTAAAAAATTGCTTTGCAAAAGCTGGCTTCATGAAATCACCTGAAATAGAAGGAAAAAAATGTGTTGCCACAAGTCGAGAAATGCCGGAAGGACTTGCAGACCAATAGGTCTTATCAGGGAAGGAATTTCCTTTGATGAGTTCCTTGACATCACCTAAGATGTAATTCTTTCAGAATACTTGACAGACGACTACAAAGTAAGCTCACTTCAGACAGAACCTTCGACCATATATACTAATGGACTGCACACTGGCAATAGCTGCATCAGAGCTGTTGTGGTCTCAACATGAGAGGGCATCAGGTCACATGACATGAGTCAGAAATGGTCGCATGCCTTTTAATTCCAACATTTTCCTATGAGTTGATAAGCCATTTTAAAGGATTAGGAATTAGTAAATTGTGTACATTTGAACTGTGGGTTTCAGGAATATTGTATATAAGGATATACTCATTGAGAAAACTACCTCAATCAAAATTTTATTGCAATCGTTTAGAAGTAATTAGATCGAAAAGTGGTCGTAAGTTTCTTATATGTTCTAAAGCAAAATGGTTTGTTTGTACTCAAAATTCTGTGTAAAAATGGTGTTATGTTACTAATTTATGCTGCAGAACATGCTTTATGCGAACACTCCTCATAAAGAGTGAAAACTTAATAAAAAAACTTGGCAGGAAAGGCAATTTTGCTTCTAGATAATGCACCATTTCTTCCAAGTGAAGAAGATCTTAAGATTGAAAATGTCAGAGTGGTTTTTCTTCCACCTAATGTTACTGCACTTATACAACCGATGGATCAAGGGGTAATTGAAGGTTTTAAGAGAAGATACCATCGGAAATTACTGAAAACAGTTATATATACATCCATGAGAACAAAGCAAATGAAGTTGATCTCACCTGATTTTAAATACATGGAATTTCAATTATGGTATTGTAACTAAATTATTACATATGTTCTGTTCAACACACTTTTATGCCATTGCCAGAGGAGCATTATGCAATTACAAATTATTATTGCTATGATTTTATGTTGTTATTTGATGAATTAAGAAATTAATTTACCTTGAGTCTTGTTGTTTAATTCTCACACCACTGCATCTCTAATTATGTCCAATAGTTTACAGATGGTAAGTATTCTTTGAGTCTGCCCAGGTGACTCCTTGAATGCACATTAATGACCCGACGGAAACACAAAAGGGTTAAAAGAAAGAATATTTACATCAACTATATACTGATAAAAGAACGAAACCAACTTGGAACTAAAATCTTCACACTTCAATTAAAATACTCAAACTGTACAACACCCCATGTTGAGGTTGAATCAACAGCTACAGAAACTTCATGAGATTAAGACCTAGTAACCATCATAAGGCAATTAATAATATCCACTAAAAACTGTACAAAATAAAATTCCGACTTCAGTATGTGAGAAAGACTCATGAATTTCGTCCTCCAACCACTGCGTGTTAGCTCCCCCAGTTTAGGCTTACGCATCGACATTCACTGGACACGTTTTGACCGTGTGAATACCATGGCATCATCAGCAGAACTAGTGCTTGCTTACATCCGCTGAGTTAAAATCCGACAAATTTCTTGCGCCTGAGGTTCAGTTTGTTCACTATCATCTGCTTTCGTCTGGTGGCGATTTTCAAAGGTAGGTTCTGTGTTATATTTCTTTTTGATATTTTTATATTTATTTTAGGTTTTCTGAATTATTTTCTTTTCTATTGTTATTACATTTTTCCATGGATCTGGTAAAATTATTGGGCTATTATTATTGTAATCTGAATTTTCTGTTTTTTCTATAATTAAAGCTTCTGACATTAATATGGATTTCCATGTTTTTTGTTGAACAAGGAGTCTTACATCTTCCCAATACGGTGTAGTTTGGGTTTTCAAACAAAATTCTATTAATAATGTTTTTATTTCTTTTTTGTTCCAATTTGAGAGGTGCTCCATCATTCTTAATTTAATATTCTTTTTTGTACTTCCTATATATTGTGAGACTACTAAATTTTTATTTTTTTTTATTTTGATCTACGATTGGAATGGAATACACTCCTGCTTCCTTCAGAATTGAACCATATTGGTTTTTCGTTGTTAGCATAGAATTAATGTCTTGTACATGGGTACCAAACTTCAGGTTGTGTTTTAAGCATGTTTTCTTGAATATACTGTTAACTTCTGGCACGAATGGTAGTGATCCACAATACTGGTATTTATTTCTATTTGGTGTTCTAAAATTTATTTATCTTCTGAAATATGCTCTTCAATTAAATTATTAATAGTTCCAGCTGAATATTCAAAATTCCCTAGCCAAATTCTTTATCCAATTCAATTCTTTTTGGATATATTCAGAATTGGAAGAATGTGAGAAAGCTCTATTAATATACGCTCTAAATGCTGATAATTTGTAACTTTTTGGGTGTGCTGAGTTTTCAGGAATTGTGTGTTGACCATAAAATTAGGTTTTCTGTAAACTTGAAAGGAAAGTTGCAACTTGTTGTTTTTTGTTATCAGAATATCAAGAAAAGGTGACTTACTATTTTGTTCTAAATCAGTTGTAACTTTTATCGGTTCATAAATGCTGTTATATGCATTGATGAAATCTTGTAGTTTATGTTGGTCTTCGTCCTATATTATAAAAATATCGTCGACATATCTTCTGAACAGAGCTGGCTTTTTGAGGTTCTGCTTATTCATTATTATGGTTTCTATATTTTGAAGTATAACTTTGGCGAGGAGCCCCAACATAAGATTATAGTAATAATAACTTCTAATTGCATAATGCTCCTCTGGCAATGGCGTAAAAATGTGTTGAACAGAACATATGTAGCAATTTAGTTACAATACCATAACTGAAAGTAGTGTTAAAAAATGATTGTGTGAATGTCAGCCTTAGTGACTTGATACAAGCTATTAATATCAAGGATGTGGTATACAATGGCTGCCTCAGCATGGACAGAAAGAAATAGCAACTTCAACATTACAGAAATCGTGGCAGAAACTAATTCCTCCCAAACAGCAAGAACACAACGGAAAAAAAAAAAAAATCCTCTGAAGTTATTTAAGAAATGCCAGCAGCATCAGAACTCCTAGCATCAAGCTTTGTCAAAACTTTTAAAGAACTTCTGGGATGCATCGATATAACAGAAGAAGATGTGGAAGAGTGGATGACTGTTGACAATGAACTCAGTTTTGAAATACTGTCTGATGATCACATAATCACAGCTGTTACTGTTCGGACGACACAGATTCACCCATAGATTCACAGGTATCCCATACTGACAGAGTAAAGGCATTAGAAGTGGCTTTTCGTTATCTGGAACAACAATCAGCGTCCACAGCAATAGATGTGATGTTGTTAAAGAAATGGCAGAACTTTGCAGCAAAAAAGCCGCTCTTCATGTTTGCAAAAAAAAAAAAAAAAAAGTAACGGAATTCTTCTACAGTACATATGTGTAGTTCTTTTCAAATTTCAAGTTCCTATTTGCTCTATGAAACATAATCCCATAATTTTAAATTGTAATTTATTTGCCTAATCTTTAAATATAGTACTCTTGTACTTCAATATTTCACTATAAAGAATCCAACAGATTCCATTACAATAATACATATGTAATTAATTTTGCACTGGTTTCAATCTCTCTCATTTAACTGGATTTTCTCTCAACCGGTTTACCCTCGGTCCTAGTTAGGCCGGTCAAGAGAGGTTTGACTGTAAATTCAGAAATCTCAATTCTCCAACTGTTGACAGAGGTGAAATTATAAAGCTGATGATTCATTTGTGAAAAGTATGTTAGCGTAAAAGTGATTGAGAAGAAATTTATGATGTGGTGTATGTCCTAAAAATTCATGTGCTGGACAAAGTGAATCACACTTTTTATATTTTTGCAGGAACCCAAGTGGCAGGAGCTTTCACAATGGTTCTGAGCTTTGTCTTTCTTCTTGCATGTATAATGCTTGTATTTGGTGTTAAAAAGGTTGGTATTTCTTCTTTCCAAGTCAACTTAAAAAATTATAACTTTTAAATTCTATAGTATGTATAATTTGTGACACACCAAAACCATTTTGCAGTGTTTAAGTTAATTTTTAGTAAAGCCTTTTAATTTGCTGATTTAACAAGAACTTGTTTTCTGTTAATTAAATTTATTACTCATTTTAGTTGATACAAAAGAGTGAATCTTTCCTTGCATTTTACAGTGAAATTTAAACAAATTTATTTCAGCTAAAAATCATGACTTCTTTGTCATGATTTCTTGTTGACAAAGGTAATATAGCACCAGCTTTTTATGCAGCCGTTGGTAATTGAAATAGCAATGTCAGGGTAAGTGTTAGCTTTTATGGTGACAAAACTTGTTGGCACCCCACCCCGAAGCATTTTTGTTTGTGTGTGTGCCAGATTTTTATGAGTTTTCAGCCACATATGAAAGATATACAAAATAATTCAACAGTCACGTGCATTGATTGCAAGGTCAATGCCAAAACAATTTCCTTTTTTGTCCTTAATTGCACCAATACTCTATCGTGATGATTTGAATTGTGACAGCAACATCACATCATGTCCAATCATCATAGCTCATTGTCTCAAATTACAGCACTTGCAGAACATTTTTTTATTTATTAACTTTTATGTACTCTACCACTTCATACAGAAATCATAAATCAGTGGTAGGCAATGCACGTAACTAACAAGTAAGTTAAGATGATGGTAGTTGAGAACATGCTAAGTTACGTATAATAGTTGTTAAAGCAAATATTTTTCAGCCATTACTATGGCCTTCATCAGTGCGACTACGATTTGTTTTGTTGCCAGATTGGAAAGGTAAGTTTTGTAATGGAAACTCTGGATGACGTGATGCAATGAGAGATTTTCACATGTATGGAACGTAAATGGGGTGTTCCAGTTGCAATTTTTGGAAAGTAAAATTTCCAAACTTTCTCTAAACCTCAGAGCAAAACGATTTTGGAAGGAAGCCAACTTTTTTGTATTGGACCAAAGTGGAATAGCAAAAGTGTCAGTCATGGTAAGTTGAGACTAGGAAGAGGAAGGTTTTCCAAATTTCACATCAGATTTGTGTTCCTGAAGTCTTGAGAGAATATCTCTCAAAAATATCTCTCAAGGCTTGAGCGAATATCTCAAGATTTCAGGAACATAAATCTGATGTGAAATTTGGAAAATCTTCCTCTTCCTTGTCACAGCTTAACATGGCTGACACTTCTGCTATTCCACTTTGGTCCGATACAAAAAAGTTGGCTTCCTTCCAAAATCGTTTTGCTCTGAGGTTTAGAGAAAGTTTGGAAATTTTATTTTCCAAAAATTGCAACTCTGAGCTCCCCATTTATGTTCCATACATCTGGAAATCTCTCATTTGCATCATGTCACCCAGAGTTACCATTACAAAACTTACCTTTCCAATCTGACAACAAAACAAATCAAAGAACGAATAATTATTTTGGTATATTCATACAGCATTGCAAATGTCAAATGTCATCTAGCTGCTTATTTATTCACGTGCTATTTAGACAATCTGTATTTTGAGGTTACTCACCTTTAATCCTTAACTCTTGCAGGAGGTTTTCGTCTCTACACATTTCCAACACATATTTTTCTCATTTACATCGTGGTTCGAGGCCGCAAAATAAACACACAAAAAACTAATAATAAATAAAAAACTTTTTCAACTCACGCAAATTTCACTCCCTTCCTTTCTTTTCACAATGACCCAAACTCGGATTCAAAAAAAGAAAAAAAAAAAAAGAAAGAAAAATCTACCACAAATATATACAATTGAACTCCGTAAAACACATTAATCTAATTAAAACCTCAATCAATAAAAACCTATTTACACATTTCCTAAAACGTCAAAGTTAAAAGATGTAACCCAAACTTATTTACACTTGCACATCAGTGCCAAATTAAAAATACACCCAAATACCTGACACAACCACAATATTCAACAGTTTAAGGGCCTCTCTCCCCTCAGAAAACAAGCTTAACATCCTAGTACTTTCAGCCTCTGCCCCGGCCATTTTCAAGGAGCGGACGCAACAGATGTACCACCCGTCACCTCCGCGAAACGTAGCGAATGTTCCAGTGCTCGCGTGGCTCGTCTCATTTCCCGTTCTCTGTCGTTCAGGCGCAGTGGCGCCATCTATCAGATGATCCAATAGCCTTCTTTTCCTTTCGTACTTATAAATATCTGTTCGATTTATTTGATTCTTGAAACTAATCATCTTATATTCTAACACTTTTTTATTTATATTACATCACGGTTTTTTTTTCTCTCTTGCCTTTTCCCCTCTGTTCTTCTCTGTGGCTTTCCTTTCTGATCAAATCCTTCCAATATGCATTTAAGCTATTAGGATCATTTACGTTACATAATCTGTGTCTATTTTTTTCTATCAACACTGTCTCCGCCAATCTCAAATGCCTCTCTGTACGACAATTCTTAATAATTTTTATTTCATCAAACATTGGGTATTGCCTTTGTTCAATGTATTGAAAATACACCCAAATATCTGATGTATTGAACAAAGGCAATACCCAAAGTTTGATGAAATAAAAATTATTAAGAATTGTCGTACAGAGAGGCATTTGAGATTGGCGGAGACAGTGTTGATAGAAAAAAATAGACACATATCATGAAACGTTAATGATCCTAATAGCTTAAATGCATATTGGAAGGATTTGATCAGAAAGGAAAGCCACAGAGAAGAACAGAGGGGAAAAAGGCAAGAGAGAAAAAAAAACATGATGTAATATAAATAAAAAAAAGTGTTAGAATATAAGATGATTAGTTTCAAGAATCAAATAAATCGAACAGATATTTATAAGTACGAAAGGAAAAGAAGGCTATTGGATCATCTGATAGATGGCGCCACTGCGCCTGAACGACAGAGAACGGGAAATGAGACGAGCCACGCGAGCACTGGAACATTCGCTACGTTTCGCGGAGGTGACGGGTGGTACATCTGTTGCGTCCGCTCCTTGAAAATGGCCGGGGCAGAGGCTGAAAGTACTAGGATGTTAAGCTTGTTTTCTGAGGGGAGAGAGGCCCTTAAACTGTTGAATATTGTGGTTGTGTCAGGTATTTGGGTGTATTTTTAATTTGGCACTGATGTGCAAGTGTAAATAAGTTTGGGTTACAGCTTTTTAACTTTGACGTTTTAGGAAATGTGTAAATAGGTTTTTATTGATTGAGGTTTTAATTAGATTAATGTGTTTTACGGAGTTCAATTGTATATATTTGTGGTAGATTTTTTTTTTTTTCTGAATCGGAATTTGGGTCATTGTGAAAAGAAAGGAAGGGAGCGAAATTTGCGTGAGTTGAAAAAGTTTTTTATTTATTATTAGTTTTTTGTGTGTTTATTTTGCGGCCTTGAACCACGATGTAAATGAGAAAAATACGTGTTGGAAATGTGTAGAGACGAAAACCTCCTGAAAGAGTTAAGGATTAAAGGTGAGTAACCTCAAAATATAAATTATTTTGGTACTTGTGTAAAAACACACATTTGTCCGTGATGAGGATCGAACCCGCGTCTCATTCTGGAGTAAGTTGCTCTCCCAACTAAGCTACATGGACAGAATGTATCAGTGCAGATTTGTCATCTTGACAACTGCTTTACTTCTTTAGTAGAACACATCATCTACCTCTTAATTTTTTTTATTTGAAGAGAAGATCAATTTTTTTTCATTAATTCCCGACGATGTGTGGAACAAACATCACACATTTTTTGAAGAACCCAACCCCCAGTAAATCCATTTTTACATTCGGGCCCCAATGTTAAAAAAACAGTTTGTCGTCCATGACGGGGATTGAACTTGCCCCCTCCCACTCCGGAGTAAATTGCTCTCCCAACTAAGCTACATGGACAGAATGTATTGCAGCAGATTTGTCGTCTTGACACGTGCTTTACCGCTGTAGTACATCACATTTGTGAATAAGAATCGTTAACTTCATTTCGACTGTATATTATCTGTAAAAAACATTACTGTCTTAAAAAAAATGTTGTTTCATTCTATCTATATATATGTTGGGCGTTTGCTCTAGAATGACAATGCAAAATTCTCTCTACTTCAGTTAAATATTTGCTGCAGGATGAAGCACGCTGTTCTAAATAAATTTAGCTAACTGCGGTTAAGGGTAAGTCGTTGTGTTGTATTTGGAGCCTAAGGGACATTGATAGGTCCTATCCTTCCTTTTGTAATCTTAAAGGAGGCACTAGTAACCATTTTTGATGGTCCATCACCCTCATACTCTTATCTACGTACAGACATACACCGATGAGTCATTACATTATGACCACCTACCTAATAAGCTGTAGGACCCCCTTTAGCACGCAAAACAGCAGCCACTTGGTGAGGCATCGATTCGATTAGGTAGCGATATGTATCCTGGGGTATTTGGTACCATAATGTCAACAACAGGTCCTCCAGTTCCCCTGCATTTCGAGGATGGTGGTGATTTAGCGCGAACCCTCTTTTTCCAAGTCGAACCACAAATGTTCAATTGGGTTCATATCAGGTGAATTAGGAGGCCAGGGCATTAAAAGAAAGTCAACAGCATGTTCCTCAAACCACTCCTTGACGATTCTGGAAGTGTGGCATGACGCATTATCTTGTTGGTAATGGTCACACCAGCAGGGAACACAGTTGCCATGAATGAGTGAACTTGGTCTGCAACGATGTTCAGATAACTGACAGCTGTCAGGGATTGTGCTATTGGGATAATGGGGCCTAAAGTGTACCAGGAAAACATCGCCCACAGCATAACACCGCCGCCGCCGCCCTGTTTCTGCCCAACAAGGGCATTCAGGTGCCATAGCCTCCTTTGGTAATAGGCGTACCCGCGCTCGGCCATCTACGTGATGCACCAGTAATTTTGATTCGTCAGACCAGGCCACTTTCTTCCAATCATCCACAGTCCAGTCTTGATGATGATTCTTCAGACCAGGCCACTTCCAATCATCCACAGTCCAATCTCGATGATCTTGTGCTCATTTCATACGTTGTTGGCGATCACGTGCAGTGAGCATGGGGACCCGTCTGGGTCTTCGGCTATGCAGGCCTATGCGCAGAAGGCTGCGATGAACTGTGTGCTGTGACACATTGCCCTGATCACCACTGCTGTAGCTGTGGGTGATTTTTCGTTCTGTGGCCGTGCGGTCGCTGTGAACAATACTCGACGGTCTCCGCTCCCCTTTGGCATCATTGAGCTGCGGAAGACACTTAGCCGCATGACGGTTCATCGTCTGGTCATCTGTGCACCTCTTTTGATACGTACTCACTACAGCAGAACGTGAACAACCCACAAGTCGCGCCATTTCCAAGATCGTAGTTCCGAGGAGCCATGCCATCACAATTTGTCTTTTATGAAACTCCGATAAATCGGCAGCTTTTCCCAATCTGATTCTGAACACTACTAACCGGAAGCTGGTCCTAGGGTTGTATATAACTGCCCTGTGATCTTCGCCTGCGCCACCGTTCGGTCTCCACGTGCGCTCATTTCTCGAGCCTGGTGGTGGTCATAATGTAATTGCTCATCCGTGTCTCATCCACTTTTATCATAGAAGAGACAGCAATTCAGCGGTACTGGTTCATGGACCAAAACGATAGTTCATGAGTCAAAATAATGAGTAGACTTAAAAAAAAGGCATCAATTCAAGGAGGTGGCACGAATACCGTTGCATAGTGTACGATCAGTGACCAATAAATATAATTATCTGGCATAACACCCCATTCTGTGCATGATTTTTACACGCTACATTCAATCGTGAGTGGATTTTTAAAATTCTTTCACCCTTAAATTGCTGCTGAAATTTATTCACCACTGAATCAGTTTTACAATACATATTTTAACAATTCTGTTTCATCCAGGGGTTAACAAAATTTTTTCATGAAGAATGTGGTGTTCCCCTGTGGACACGTGTGTTTCTGTAGTAGACCACATGACTAAAATTCCTGGCCCGGTTTCATAGACCCAATCCGCCCCTGTTCTCAACTACCATCATCTATTTCATACAGAAAGAAGAAACAAATCTAACTTCATACAGAAAGAAGCAACAAAGTTCAGCTCGGCGCTCCTTCTGAACTTGGCACTCGATGTGGTGACACCACTTGCGCTGCCGTAAAGCCAACCCTGGGCTATGTATTACAGGGAAAATCATGCAATGGACCAAGAAAGATTGAGAATTTTTTTCATAAGCATTGCAAGCCAATTTAGGCTTTTTGTTTTTAAATGCTCTGTGCTTGTAACGTCTGAGCATTATGATGCTATGCAGGTGTGAGATACAGATGAAAGCAATAGTAATTAGTCCAGGAAAGGCAAAATAAATGCTCTAATTTGAATTTGCATCATCACATTTTTGTATTGGACAATGGATAGATGATTTGATTAGTGTGGACAGGCACACAACATTCCTGGATGTGTTGTACCATAGTGGAATGTTTCAGTGTTCAGTAATCTGCTTATTGTCAGCATGTGTAATCTTTTTCAATGGGTCCAGTCTTCCACTGAAATGTTTTGATCATGATTCAGTCTTCCATCTGATGCTGCTAGTGTTGTAAATCAATTATTATATATGTATATCAACATGTACAGTAAGTTGACTCTTAGAATTCAGTTTAATTGTCTGTACTTTTACCAGTATTCTGGAATTGTCATTTCAAAGGGTATAAAATGGAATGTGTTTAAGTTACACATAACTGGAAGCATTAAAAGAGAACTGTGATTAAATATCTATGATTTAACTATCATATCAAGAATGTTAATTTCAGTAGTTCAACCTCTAGATGTGTCTTTGAACAAACACTTAAGATCATTATTGAGCAGAGTAGCGTGGGAGCAGAAACAGCGTGACACGGTGACACCTGTCGCAGATTCTTGGAAAGGTGTGGACTGTTTTTCTATTTTCTTAACATTGTTTGTAAGATTTCTTTAAATTTTAAAACAAAGAAAGGGGAATTTTCGCGTCTTTTGTAACGTCAGCTTCCATTGCAGACTTGAAGCTATGATCTATAGATCATGAAGGCAACTGTTTTCCACCCACCCTCATTTTATTTTAGCTTTCATTCCATATTTTTCGAATAGATAACTTCAACTTGATGAGGTATAATTGCTTTTTTTCAGCTTTGAATCTAGGAAGCGATATTTTTGTGCACTTTTAACACACCAAGCACATTTGGTGTGGCATTTCAGAAATTAATGGTCAGAATTTTTTTTTTTTGGCATGGAGTACTGAACTTTCAACTAACTGAAAGTTAGGTTAAGGTGCTGTTTTTTTTACAAGAGCCATATTTGTAAAGCGTTTTCTCCATTTCCACGGACACGGAAACGAGTAACGCTTCAACTTACGGAATACGTCAGCATTCCGTAAGTTGATGTCACAACTTTTTTCCTCTTCATTTCAGTTAGATTGATAAGGTGCTTTTTTGTTTCCCTTCCTACTGTCTTTTTTTTTTTTTTTTTTCCAAAAACCATGTTTTGTACACATTTTTATTGCCCGTCTTCCATTTTCCATGTTCGCAATTTTGCCTTTTTTGGCATCCAGATTGCTTTGTTTCAGTTAGATTAATGCTGTTTTTTTTTTTTTTTTTTTTTTTTTTACAAATCCATATTTGTTAAGCGTTTGTAACAGTCCCTTCCGTTTCCACAGCAATATGGCATTTTGCAATGGTAGTCAACAGTCGCATTTTTTTTAATTCATTTATTTTTTTTACTTCCAGATAGCTTTATCTCAGATTTTTTTTTTACTAAAACCATATGTTCAGGTATTTTTTAACACTCTCTGCTTAGTTTCCAAGGCCATATTATGTGGTATTTCCGGAAATTGACTATCGCTACTTTTTTTCAATTATTATTTTCTTCCAGTTTGTTTCATTTCAGACTGATGAGGTGAAAAGTTTTTTTTTGCTTTACAAAAACCATTGCCATTTTTCTCACTTCAATTTTATGGGGTTTTAACAATTATATCAATGAAAATGCTCCCATCACATTTTCACAAATTCACAAAATTTTTCTTAAAACTATGGTCATTTCACAAATTGTGTTTCAAACAAAAATCTTATATGGGCCCCTTTTGTACAAATCAAGTTAAAAAATGTAGCAAAATTACTGTTATTTCCAAAGTTGATATGATCCCTATCCCCTAACACAGTCACCTAAATAATCACCTAGTGAGGCCCCTAGTACAACATAATTGCTGCAGGAAATGGTAAAAGTAGAATGTCTATCAGGTGAAACATCCTTCGAAGGGAGGAAGTTAAAGTTTTTCAGTTAACTAAATTCAAATTCAAATTATGGATTTCAAATTATTCCTTATACTTTCTGACCATTATTTTTAAAATTCCAAAAGCATTTAAAGAATGATGTTTAAGTTCTGAATCTAATAAAATAGTTCTAGTTTCTTCTGCATTTTTTATCAGGAAAAATCTAGTTTGACTATTGCAACTAAATACTAATTTGCACTATTATCAAAATCTCAAATTGACTGATTTTTAAAACTTCGCATTATTGCAGTGCAGAACAATAAATTTTATGGAAAAATTAACATTTAGGCATCCCTTCACCTTGCAGACAGTTTTTAGGTTTTTCTTTCTGTGTTGCAGACTTCCAAAAAAGATTCTGCACCTAGGCAGAGTAGACTAACTGCACATCAAACTTTGTTAAAAAAAGAAAAAAAGAACTCTATTGTATAACACACTACATGCTGCCCATGCAGTGTGTTTGTTATATGTGATTTTATTTTAAGTCTTAGAATGATGTTAAAATTAAAATCATGATAAAATCATTCAAGAAATTTTGAGTTTGGTGGTGTGAAATTCATGTGATGAAAGTTCAGTATCTATTCTATAGTTGATCAGACCCTTTTATGATGATGTGATAGTGAAATGGTGAAAGATTGCATAAATGAGCTCTCTGATATGGACAGGGAACCATGGTTAATTTTGGGAGTTTATTGTTTTGCAGCAATTTTATAATAGAGTATTTTTGTATTGTTTTTGACAAAATCTGTTGGATAAAAAAAATGCTATTCTTAATAGTTTTTTTTTTATGAGTTTATTTTTTACTGTGGTATATAAGATGACCTAATTTTTTGGGATGACTTCTCAGAGCTCAAAAAGTTGACTTACCACGATATACAGTAACGAAATTTTTTATTTTGAGACTACAAATCAGTTGTTACAGTAAAGTGGAATGAATCATCATGAGACTTGGGTTGTTGGAAAGTGTGTACCAAATAAGTTCCTTGTCAGCTAAGATCTGATTTAAAAGCCAAGAGGCTAGACTGGAGGTGTTCACTGAGCTGTTTTTAACTTTTGAAGACCAAGAAAATAAATTTCTTCCTTTCTTTCTCCCCTGGTACCCTTTTTTACACTTTCCAACCGTAGGTTGAAGAAGCGTATATGCTCCAGCTTTGTCTGTCCGTCTGTCCACACGATAACTCTTGTAAAAATGGTTCGATTTCGATGAAATTTTATTATGTGGTAGGGGACTGCCTGGGGACAAACCCTATTGAAATGGATGAAATGGGGTCAAAGGTTATGACATAGCCTGAGCAGGATCCATTCCATTGATTGCCCTTATGCGTCATAACTTGCGTAAATATGGTTCGATGTCGATGAAATTTTTATATGTCGTAGGGGACCACCAGGGAATGAACCCTATTGAAAATTGGTGAAGTAGGGTCAAAGGGCAACATAGGAGCGGGATGCATTCCATTGCTCTTATGTGTCATAACTTGCGTAAATATGATTCGATTTCGATGACATTTTAGTATGTCGTAGGGGACCACCAGGGAATGAACCCTATTGAAAATTGGTGAAGTGGGGTCAAAGGTCAGGACATAGGAGCGGGATGTATTCCATTGCCCTTATGCGTCATAACGTGCATAAAAGGGTTTGATTTCGATGAAATTTTAGTATGTGGTAGGGGACTACCTGGGGACGAACCCTATTGAAAATGGACAAAATGGGCATACCTGCTGACATTGGGTCAGCAGTAAGTAGCATTATCGCGCGGCATACATAGACGCTTTTTTATGAAACGATCCATCTGTTTGTGAAAAATAAATACACACCACAACAAAACATTACAACAAACAAGGACAGCAATGAAACAAACTTAGCATGTGTGGGAAGCACAAAGTTGATTCCCCTGGTGAGGGCATGATAGGTAACATTGTGAGATTTAATTTCAAAATTACCACCAGTAAAAATCAGTCAGATGCATTCAGAATTTCACACTTGACAGATGGGAAATCCAAGCAAGTGAACGCGCAGTGCGCAAACCTGCACTTACCATGTGATCATACTGCCTCTAACATTGCAGTTTATGACAAGATGAGAACAAAGAAGGAAAAAAAGCTGAACATTTTAACTGGGTGAAAAATCAAAGTCATCATAACACAAACTGACAGTAGTAGAATGCAGACTACTGTCAGTTTGTCTTTTGTTGACTCTGTAGCTGCACATCATCCATTGCTTAATTTTTCTTTCTGCTATCTTTCTCTCCCTATTTCTCCATTAAGGCTTTTCTCCCCCCCCTTTTTATGCCCTACGATAATAATAATTTCATCCATCATGCTGAAAGAACTTCAGCCTTAGGACCATGAATGAGTGCATGATATCAAAGCTTTAATTTAACTATTTTAGATAAATGGTGTAACTTTGAGAATATTAATACTTTTGAACACCATGCATCAATTTTTACAAATATTCCAACTTCGTCACTTCCGTTTTGGGGAATTTCCACCTCCCTCATCAAGCTTGAATGCAAAAACTTACAGGACGGGAGATATTTGACAACACAGGAGAGCGGGAACACCGCGCGGCGGCGGAGCAGGCTGACGGGGCGGGGATATTTAACAACACAGGAGAGCGGGAACATCGCGCTGCGGCTGGCGGAAGGGCTGGCAGATGGGGGTGTTACAGAAGAACTCTTTGCTCTGTCCGACTTCCGGTTTTGAAAATTTCCCCCTATTTTCAAGCTGAAACACAAATATTTATGAAATAAAATGTTATTTAACAGTAATACTGGACAGAAGCAACATCGCGAGAAAAAAGAAATTACGATTATGAAAAAAATCTAAACTCCATTGACTTTCCGTTTCCGAAAGAAGTTTCATAAAAATGAATTCCATTCCCCCAACAAACACCCCCTCTCCCGTCGCTACCAAATCCCCAAAAATTTCTTTTCACTTGTACATCGGTCTCGCAAATGACCAAAATAATAACGAAAAAGGCGGAATTCATCAAATTTGCGAAAGAAAATAATGAGCAAATTTTCGCGCCGTCTAACTTCTGTTTTCGCAAAATGTTGCCTACAGTTTGAAAATGAAATACAAACATTTATGTAATAAAATGATATTTAACAAGACTACTGGACACAAAGACAACATCGGGAGAAAAAAATTATGATTACGACAAAAAATTTTTACTCCGTTTAACTACCGTTTTTGGAAGTTATGAAACACGAAATACCATCAGCTGATGGAAAACAATCCCTATCCCCAAATTCTCTTCAGTTTTACACCGATTTAAAATGACATTTAACAAGAACATTGGACACAAACGCAACATCGTGAGAAAAAATTACGGTTACGGAAAAATCTTTTACTCCGTTTAACTACGATTTTCGAAAGTTTTGAGACACGAAATACCGTCCCCAGATGGTATTTCGTGTTATTTCGTAATAGCCAAAAAAAAAAAAAAAAAAAAAAAAAAAAAAGTAAAAAAACAAACAAACTGAAAATTCGTAGAATTCGTAGTTTCGACAGGGAGTTCCGTAGTCAAACAACTGAATCCGTAGTAGTTGGCAGGTATGAATAGGGTCAAAGGTCAGGACATAGGATCGGGAAACATTCCATCGCCCTTATCCCATACTATTAAAGGAGCAATACTTGTATCTATGTAAATTTTATTTTGAAAACGGCTCTAAGGATTTTGATGAAAGTCGTTAACCTACCGTTTTCTGGCACTAGAAATCAATTTAGCTTGATCTCGACTTTAAGAAAATTCATTTAGTGGGCTTGAACTTGACTTTAAGAAAATTTGTTTAGTATAACCACCCCGAATTACCACGGTTTTAGTGTCATGTCGTCGTCCCATTAATGTTACCCATGCTTAGAAATCTTATGACGTCACAATCTCGCGATCGAGATGTTGGCGCGCGGTCACGCCATCTGTCTCATTACGTCACGCATTGTGCGTGGATCCTATTGAAGTTTTATGACGTCACACTCTAGCGAGCAGATGGTCGCGATTCCCATCTGCCTCATTACGTCAGGCGTTGTGTGCACATGTCCGTCTACTCGATAACTCGCGTAAAAATCGTTCATTTTCGATGAAACTTTAGTATGTGGTAGGGGAACACCTGGGAAGGAACCCTATTTAAAGTGAACGAAATGGGGTCAAAGGTCAGGACATAGGAGCGGGATCCATTCCACTTCTCTTATGCGTCATAACTAACGTAAAAGGTTCGATTTCGATGAAATTTTAGTATGTGGTAGGGGACCACCTGGGAACAAACCCTATTGAAAATGGGCGAAATGGGGTCAAAGGTCAGGACATAGGAGCGAAATCACTTCCATCACCATTATGCGTCAAAACTTACGTAAAAATGCTTCGATTTGGAGGAAATGTTAGTATGTTGTAGGGGCCTGCCTGGGAACAAATCCTATTGAAAATGGACGAAATGGTTTCAAAGGTTAGGACACAGGAGTGGGATCTATTCCATAGCCCTTATGCATAATAACTTACGTAAAAATGCTTCGATTGCGACAAAACTTTATCATGTTATTTCGGAGGTATACTGAACCGGTTCTGTTGAATATCATCGAAATGGGATCGAAGGTCAGGACACAGGGGCAAAATTTATTCCACAGCCATTATCCTTATAACTTGAGTGATAACTTGAGTAATGATTTCTGTTATGTTGGAAAGCGTATCATAATCAATGCATTGCATGATTTTACTAACTTGTTTGTTATGTTTTTTGACAGGAGAGGATATTTAGTTACATCTGTGTGTGTGATCCAGAGAGTTGATGGAACAGCTTTCAAACAGGCCTAAGTTGAGATGCTGTGTGTCCATCTAGGCCATCCACTTCATCTTCACCTGAATGAGGTTCTTTTCAGGCCTAAGATGAGCTACTGTGCCACCTCATTTTAGGCATGAAGTATCTGCTTCAGAAAGATCGAAAGGGTCTTTCTGATACAGAAATTTTATGCTAAGATGTTCAGAACTGGCGGTCAGAGGTTGTGATCATAGTCTTCCAGAATAATAAGAATTTGCTGGAGTATGGTGTGACAGCCAACAGTGCCCTTTGTATTGTGATACTCACAAAGTTTTAGTAAGCCAATATAGAAAGAAGTTAGCGTGGAACAGGACTTAAAACCCAAGCAGCTACACCATGGAGCACCTTCACACATTTTTTGGCAGAAAATCAGGTTGTTGCAAAGATGGGTTGGTCTATGATGTCACATTCAAATTATAGTTAGATTTAACACGTTCAAGCTTTCACCTATTTGGCATGATAGAAAAATAGTATGGACAAAGATTTGGTGATGTGGAAGTCATCAAAATCGTCTTGAAGACATGGATTCTCACCACAGCTTTTCTAAATAGAATTTTGGTCCTTTGTTCAATGGTGGTGCAAATGCATTGTGTGTAGTGGTAGTTATTTTGAAATGAAGTATTGTGTAGTTCAACAGTGGGCATACAAACATATGTAACTGGAATTTGCTATTCATCAAACTACAGATGTTATTACTTTACAGGCACAAACTTTGGTACACTTTACATCATTCCAGATGCATTCTCATGACATGCTTTACCTGAAAATAGTGAATGTGGAAAATCAGTTTGTGCATTATATTGAGCATGTTCAAAGCATGTTGATGTTAAAAGACTTTTGTAAGATCAGGTGTATAAAACTTGAAATATTGTCAAATTAAGAATTTGAGTTTCTAGTGTGTGTTGGAACAAGCTGAAAAACACATGCACATTTTTATCATATTTACAGCTGTAGATGTGAAAGAAATTTTTCAAGTGGTCTTTCTGAAGCAGATATTTCATATGTTCCAAGTGCAAATGTGTATTGTTACCTTGCAGAAATGTGCTTTTCTACAACCTAGCATCATGCAAAGTAAGAATCTACCTGAAAAGTCTTGCTCATAGGTCTAGCTATAAATGATGCAAAAGAATTTTTCCATTTGGACTTTTGTAGCTGAAGATATTATGCCAAATAAAGTTATGCTCACCTCACCAAATGTGGAAACTGTGCTCCAGAGAAATTTAATAGTTCACAACACGAATCATCATCTTCATAGTTAGTGCCATCTGTTGTAAAAATAATTTTTTGAATACAACTTATAGGTGCAGAGATATCATGTCTGCAGATAGATAAGCAAACATGTAAATGAAACAAAGTGATATTTTGAGCACTTAATTTTTTTTAACTATTATTGTTGGCTAGTTTGCATTTTCTCTTTTGAAAACACAGTTGTGAGCCCTTTTAATTGTATAGTAATTAGTTAGTGTTTTAATATTTGAAACATTTTGTTCTAGGAAAATCGATGCTTGTTCTTCCCGTGGATGATTGGCATGTCATTTGAAATCTTGCTTATGGTTGCACTTGGCTTATGGTTCATTGTGCGCTACTATCGTAATGTGAGTGTTAATATTGTCATTTCTATACAGTTAACTCTAATATTTACTGTACAGGGTTAATATTTTCCTTTGTTGTATAAACACCTGTATTTTTATCATGCTTTTTTTATGTAAATTAATTGATTTACATTACTGGTGTATTTTGATAACTGTAACATTCATTAGTTATTGTAATGTGTCTTGAAATAGGATAGTCATATTTAAGACTTACCAGTGTACACCATTGAGGTTGTGAGGTAGACATGTGCATAACCTAATCTAATTAAAGCCATAAATAAAAAAATCCTATTAGCAGACTCATTCTACAGCATAATAGTTTATTCTTTTGGTGAATTTCCTCTTAGCAGACTTATTGTATTTACAGTAGATCAGTCACCAATTTTGTCTGTAGTTAAACATAAACATAATGTTATTAGAAATCACGAGAAGTGCAAAAGTTGCATTACAGGCATTAAAATTCTGATTTCTCAAATCTTTTGGATTAATTTTGATGAAAATTTATGTGTGGGTAACTAGATGTTTGATTACATTTGTACTTAAAAATAAAACCTGTAAGAGGAATAGCTGTATGATTAATTATTACACATTAAAGTATAAAACTGAGTTGAAGGAGGTAAAAAAAGTGCTTTGACAGATAATCATCTTTTCAAAGAATCTGAGACATGATCAGTAGGATTAAGATTGGGTGTCATTTCCTTTGCATGTATGCAGTTTCTGAAGTAGTGTTTCAGCTGATCAACATATTTTTTTATATTAAGGTATGCATTCTTAATTTTGAGGTATTGAAAAATATTTATTTTATAAGTATATTAGGTTATCAAATTTCTGAAATGACTTCATGTGGTTTCCTATTTTTAAGTGCTATAAACAGTTAGAAACTAATTATTGCTGCCAATCTTCAAGGCATGTGAAGAATTCTTCCCAGAATAAACTATAGACTATTTAAAAGGTTGCATTGTTTAGAGTTTAGATTCTGAAGTTGTTGAAGAAATTTGTGGCAATAACACTAACTGTTAAAATGCCGTCATTGCACGATATAACATGAAATTCAAATTTAACGATATAATTACTTTTATTTACACCGAAGAAAAAGTTGAAAGTCAAAATCACATAACTAGATCTTTCGTGGCTCCCAGCACATCCTCAGGTGAATGCTATAAAAGATATTGTAAAAATTTGAAAAGATTCCACCATGGAACGTCACTCTTGTTTACATACACCGCGTTCAGGTCCCGAATGACTTCAAAAAACGTTACCACACTCTGACTAATGATTGTTGTGTCTTAATTGTTATTGGGTGAGTTCTGAAATAAAGTTTGAGTTAGCGGTTTATTTGGCCCTTGTTGTTTGAAATGAACTGTATCCAAGGTGGATGTATAAATCTGGGTACTTCATCATTACAACATTTATCATCATTATTGACAATGTGTAAACTCTCTGATAGCAAAGTCGCATTTCTGTTGTTGTGAATGGAAATAACTCTTGCCTCATTCCATAGAGGGATGTGGGCTCCTTGGTTAACTAATCTTGCAAGTGCTGTAGAGTTTGAATGTGTTAACTCTACAGCACTTGCAAGATTAGTTAACCAAGGAGCCCACATCCCTCTATGGAATGAGGCAAGAGTTATTTCCATTCACAACAACAGAAATGCGACTTTGCTAGCAGAGAGTTTACACATTGTCAGTAACAGTGATAAATGTTGTAATGATGAAGTACCCAGATTTATACCTCCACCTTGGATACAGTAAATTTCAAACAACAAGGGCCAAATAAACCACTAACTCGAACTTTTCTCGAACAATCAAGACACAACAATTATTAGTCAGAGTGTGGTGACGTTTTTTGAAGTTATTTGGGACCTAAACGCAGTGTATGTAAACAAGAGTGACGTTCCATGGTGGACTCTTTCTCAAATTTTTACATTATCTTTTTTAGCATTCACCTGAGGATGTGCTGGGAGCCAGCAAAAAAGATCTAGTGATGTGATTTTGACTTTCAACTTTTTCTTCGGTGTAAATAAGTCATTTTATCATTAAATTTGAATTTCATGTTATACCGTGCAACAATGTCATTTTAACAGTTAGAGTTTAGATGGCTATTCTTTCTGTGTTTTTTGTGCAATTTGGGTTTTGTCTTGCGTCAAGTTCATTTTGCTTATATAACAAGGGATTATGTATTACACTGAAATCTAGTACTGCTACAAAATAATGAGCAAACTCCAAAAAATGAAATCATACATATAAAAACCTGAGTAATTCAGCTGTTTGTCTTGAAATTGAGAGTAAATAACACTGATAATTTTAGACGAGATTTTTGTAGGGCTAAAATGAGTTGAAAAAGGTCAAAATTTTTGAAAAGAACTTCATGTTCTGCTTACTCTGTTCACCACTGTGGTGGTCTTAGTTTGGTGATCTTGCTGAATATGCACTGAGGTAGCAAATTATTAGGAACACCCAACAGTAATCAGACACTCATTTATGTACACAGCTATGATGTTAAGATGGCTTTAAAAAGGAGGACTGCAAAGGACTCAGATGTGTACAAAGCATAGATATCAGAAATATGGGAAAGACTTATGATTTAACTAACTGAAAGAGGCATGATAGTTGGTGCCAAACAGGCAGGTGCAAGCGTCTCAAAAATGGCAAACCTTCTCAGCTATGCAAGAACAGTTGTATCATGGATGTACAATGAGTGGAGCACAAACAACTAAACAAGCAGTCAGTGGTTTTCCTTTGGGTGGAAAGATTGGTTGATGTTTGAGGGTAACATGGCTAGAGAGGAGTAGATGAGGTAACAGATGAGCTCCATTTCGTCAAGTAATCATGCAGGACAAACAGCAACATTGAGAGGAGAATTTCAGCATACACAGCCATCTTACATTAGCACAAATGGGATATAACAGTAGACACCCCCTTCATGTACCACTCACCTCTACTTAAAACAGACAAATTCATCTGCTGTGGGCACAGGAGCACAAAAACTGAGCCCTTAAGAACTGGAAGAAGGTTACGTGGGCCAATAAATCACATTTTCTGTTAATGTATACTGGTGGACAGGCCAGAATATGGCGTGAATAGCACATGTTGATGGATCCCAGTTGCATGGCATTAACTGTACAAACTGGTAGAGGCAGTATAATGGGCTAGGTTCTGTTTTCATGGTGGGCATTGGGTTCCTTAATACCTCTGTGCCTGGCCTATACATGTTCCTGATGTAATTGAGACTGCTATCTCCAGCAGGATAATGTGCCATGCAACATGGCTCGGGTTGTCACTCAGAGTGGCTCCAGGAGTATAACAATGATTTAAAGTGCTAAAATGACTTCCATTGCCTCTAGATCTAAACTCTATTGAACACCTGTGAGATGAGATAGAGATCCATTTGTACAGAGAGTGAGTTGAAAGGTTTGCAATATTTGCATAAGTGCATGTGCTGCGGCGGGTTTGTCACATGTCTAAACTAGTTCAAGTCACGCACTGCAGTCAGTCAAAAAGGGATATAAAGTGGTAGTCGTTGCTGTGATTGCATGTCGTCGTTCTGTCTGTGGTTGGGACTCCTAAAAGATGAACAGCCACAACCGGCTAATTAGGGAATTTTTGCTTTACGAGTTTGAACTTGGCCATAATGCTGCTCAAGTAACACGAAACATTTGTCATGCAAAAGGGGAAGGTTCCATGGACCACAGCACTGCTGCCAGATGGTTCAATAAATTTCGCTCAGGTAGCAGAAACCTCGACAGTCAGCCAAGGCCAGGTAGGCCACAAACCGTGGATTCGTAGGCCGTGCGCCAGGGTGTAAAGGCAAATCTGACAACCAGCACTCGGAGATTGTCAGGCGAGCTGGGCATATCACAGATCATCGTGGTTCGTCACCTTCAGGACTTCGGCAAGGTCTAGGGGAACTGCTCCATTGTCCGTCACGAACTGACGCCAGCTGAAGCAAACCACTGAGTGGAAGTGTGCAGAAAACTCCTTACCTAGAAAACCCGTATGAACAGCTGGAGTGGATGTATGCCATTTTGGAGAAGTGCCTGGCAGGGCGGCCAACAATCCACTTTTTATATCTCCAAAATCACAAGCAAATATCTCCAGAAAATCACCATATTTAAGGAAGAAATCAGCAGTGCCGTATTACACAAGTCTGAAACGAAAAATAAGTTATATATATATCAATGAACGCTAAGACCAAACAACATGCGAACTTTTAAAAACCTTAATGAATGTTAAGCCCAAGGATTTAGAGTAAAATAATATGTACATGCAATAAAACTGAGAATAAAATCATGATAAAGTTAAAAAAACGAACAACATGCAGACTTTTAAAACTTTAATGAACGTTGAAACCAAGGACGTAGAGTTAAATTATATGCAAATGCAATAAAATTCAGAGAATAAAACAATGACTTAGTTAAAGGAATGGATATATATATTTTATATGTTGTTAATATTGTGAATTCAGCTGGCTATATATAGCTGGCTATGATATACTAAACATTTGGCAAGAATATGAGTTCTCAATAGCAGGAGAGTTAATTGAAGGACCCATAAAAATGAAAATGTGATATAAGATGGAATATATCCCCATCACATGAACATTTTGTATTAATATTTCAAACAATTTCTTAGTGTATTACTTACACAGCTGAAGACTTAAATATACTTCCTGTCATCCATGTATAATTTACAAGTTTGGACATTAATTTATCTCCGGATTAGCTTTGTAAGAAAACTGAACAATTTTACAGTATATAAATAAAGACAATGTTTTATCAGTCAGTCTGCTCAAAAGTTTTCAAATTCATCATCTGAATATGGCATCTGAGAAGATGATGATTGACCCTCTGTAAATCTGTCATAACTTGCCATTGTGGCAATTTTTTCAACTACTTCTTTTGGAAGCTCATATTCATGACAACACTTGCCCTCACGTTTCATACCGAACTTTGTGTTCAGTATGCTGACTAAAGTGTCAGTTTTCATTGTATTTCTGGTTTTGTTTTTTACATGATTTACATAACTGAAAACTCGTTCAACATCTGCATTCGAATGTGGAAGTGTTAAAACATGTAACGCAAAATCAGAAAGTTCCTTAAAAGGATTTTCTCCTGTTGAGTCCTTGTATGATGCTATTTCACACCACAGTTTTACAGTGTCATGAACTTCAGTCCATTTGACATAATGCAAATTTCGCCATTGCCTATCAATCTGCGTTAATATAGATGCATCAGAATTAAAAAGTGCTGCTAAATTTACAACAGAAGCCTTCAGTGGTCTTAAACATTCTGATGCAGATAACAAAGACATATGCTGCAAAATCTCAATGTTCGATGGCAATCGTTTTCTGAGCTGGGCTACAAGTTCCTTCAAGAACAGAACACATTTTTTGCGCATATCCTTTTCAATATTTTCTGAAAGTGTGCTTTTGCGCATTTCAAGTTCAAATTGGTATCCTAAGTATGGGGAAGGATCCAAATGGTCTTCAATCACTACTGAGAAAACATCAAATTTCATTCCAGGCATTAAAAGTTTTCCACACAAAGACTTCAATAAGAAAATCAGATCATCAAGCAGCTTAGTTGGGTCTTGCTTTTCAGACTGAAATTTTAAGTTAACCATATTTACTTCACATAAAATGGGTTGAAGGAAAAGAAGTAACAAATAATTTTGCTTGTCAGCATACATCATGTGCAACTGGTCTGCTGTATAGCACCTCTCCGTAGAGTGAGCAATACTGAAATGCGTTTTAAGTTCTTCCCATTGCTGCAGTATTCGTGATACTGCTGCTCCTATAGACAACCATCGTGTCTGACTTACCTGTGGAATCTTTAACGGTGATTTATTATCATTGATTAAGCAATATAATTGTTTGTATACAGACTGGCGAAGTGCCGAGTGTGAAAACCAGTTATAAGTCTCCTTGATGAGAAATTCTAAATGTCTTGGAAGAAATTCAGATGCAGCATGGGAAATACACAGTTGTAAAGAATGACAAACACACCTTACAAGTTGTAGATTAGGAACTGCTTCCTTCAGTTTGCTGTACACACCATTATTGACACCAACCATTACTGATGCGTTATCAGTTCCAATGGCTGCAAGCTTTTTTATATCCAGTCCCTTTCGGTTAAGCATCTCTTTAACAGCATTGCAGATGCTATCAGCTGTGCCATCAGATAATTCAGCCAAATCAAGAAAAGTAACTACAATGTCATTTTTTAGCACTGAATAGTAACGAATTGTAGCAGCTAATAACTTGTTGACAGAGATGCCATTACTCTCATCTATTAATATGCTGTATGGCTGTTCACCAATATCTTTTCTCAAACTAGTTTCAAAATGTGGTGCAAGTACATTTCGAATGACTTGTCCACACTTGGTTCGGTGCAATTTCAAAGATTGTGTACATTTGCTGTCCTTAAAGCTTTCCTTGCACATTTCACTTAGGTGATCCACACTTCTAAAGGTGCTGTGCTGAGCAATATATAGGCACATCCTTCCCTCAGCTACTTTGGCTTCATTATTTAGTGGAGTGAAGCTAGATGTTATTGGCTTCTGCTGCAATTTTCCACTCAGCCCTTCTGCCGCTTTCTTATGCTTTACAGTACCCATATGTTTTTCTAAATCTGAGTATTTTGGAAATAAATGACACTTACAAAATTTGCAGAAACACTTAGCACTATCCCCTTGAATTTCCATCAACCATGTTTTAAATTAATCATCTTTTAACCATTCCTTCCTAAATCTTTGGGTATACTGTGTTTTACCCATGGTTCAACAATTCATGGAAGGCACAAAAAAAAAAAAGCCTTTTGATTACACTTAGTATCAAATGAACATTGATGTCTGAGAAGAGAAAAAAATAGCTTTCTTTTCCAACTGCTGCAGAAACAGAAATGAGACCTGACAATGTCAGTCACAAACCAACCCAAACCATATACATGGGAAGAAACAAAAAGACAATAAAATGTAAAAATAAGAAACTTACCCGCTTAGAGTTTATGACCCAGCCATATGTTTGTCAAGATCTTCCCACTTCCGTTGACCCTTGGTTTTAATATTCCTTGGTCCAGATTTTGGCTGCGGGGAGAAATCTCACTTGAAGGGTAGGTATTCACCGGACACCGATACACAATCACCCAAATTGAACCAATGTCCCAAGAGGGGAGGGTGAAAGCTGTGGTCGGGGAACGCTGTCAGCCCACCATAATGTAAGGAAGTCTTTCTCATAAGCCAGCAGATGGTCCTACTGTCTGCCCTGAAGATACGAGATACTACATGGAAACCACCTGGTCGCGGTCTTGTAGTTGGAAGTTGGAACCATCGAACTCGACGTTCATGGTTAGGGTTGCAATTTGACAAAAACAGAGAGTAAGACAAAAAACCTCCAGATTTCTCGCTAGATGAGGAACGATATCTCTAGTATTGAGACATGTCGCTGGAATGATATTTTTGTCACCAGATGTAAATCAATATCTCCAGATCTGGCGACAAAATCGCTAAGTTGGTCACCCTGGTGCCTGGCACTGGTGAACAGAAAGCACACTCTCCTGCAGCAGGACAATGCTTGGTCTCATACCGCACGAACTACCCATGCAAAACTTCAGGAACTTGAGGGCATCGAACTAATGCCACACTCAGCTTATAGTCCGGACCTTGCCCCATCGGATTATTACTTTTTCCGGGCCATGGCTCACTTCCTTCGTGAGCGGCACTTTAACAATCAGGAGGAGGTGGCAGCTGTGGTGAAGGAGTTCTTCGCCTCGAAGGACAAGAACTGGTACTGCCACGGAATCGAAGAATTGGCAGACAGATGGCTAAAGATGGTGCGACACGATGGCCTATATTTTGAATGCTAGTCAGCTTTCGTCATAAATATTGACAAAACTTTTGACTCGCCCTTTGTAACAGAGATCATCCTCCAGTGAACATTCAGCAATTGATGGGTGCTATGACATCTGCTTGGCTGAATATACCTGTAGAATGACATCAGCACATCATTGAATTCATGCTAGATCAAATCAAGGCTGTTTTGAAGGCCAATAGCAGCCCAACATGTTATTAGGCAGGCGTTCTTAATAATTTTCTACTTCACTGTATAAGAACCACTGTACTGTGTGTGACCTGTGATGTAGGTGATAAGTTTCCATTCAGCACTTATCCCAATATCTTATGTCTGATTCACTAGGATGGGTTTCCCAGGAATAAACTGTAATGATGTTGAAATGACACAATCTCATAGCACATGCTTTTGCTTATTTGACAGTCATATTTTCAACTCTGAGGCATGCACACATGCTGTTTGTTACTCATGATTTTTCTCCTCATAACCAGTGACACTCCTTTCTTGTACATTTTACACATTCCTGACATTTAAATGATGCAGCATCCTTTGAATGTGTTTTTGTTCAATATGTTTTTCAGTAATATTTACAAATCTTTGTTTGCTTGTGTTTTCACAAGTGGTATTTGCCATGTTGTTCATTGTGTTTGTTGTTTAAATTTAAACAATTTAGTATTGTTTGTGCACATCTTTATTTATTATGTTTTCAACTGGATGGTGCACATATTCTTACAATTTCTGTCTGCTTAAATCAAGGGAATTCTATTAGTTGTTCTTTCTGGTTTTCTATGTAAACATATAAATGATATATGTCTTATAGGCATCGTAATAGGAAGAAACGGGAAAAAATTTATAAATGAAAAAGAAAAGCATGAAGGGATGTTTTGTTGTACGGCATTTTTTTTGTTTTTGTTTCAGAGACATGAAAATGATGCCATTCATTATTTACTTCTGAAGTGATATATTTCTCTCTCTCTCTCTCTCTCTCTCTCTCTCTCTCTCTCTCTCTCTCTCTCTCTCTCTCTCTCTCTCTCTCTCTCTCTCTAATTCTATTAGTTGTTCTTTCTGGTTTTCTATGTAAACATATAAATGATATATGTCTTATAGGCATCGTAATAGGAAGAAATGGGAAAAAAATTATAAATGAAAAAGAAAAGCATGAAGTGATGTTTTGTTGTACGACATTTTTTTGTTTTTGTTTCAGAGACATAAAAATGATGCCATTAATTATTTACTTCTGAAGTGATATCTCTCTCTCTCTCTCTCTCTCTCTCTCTCTCTCTCTCTCTCTCTCTCTCTCTCTCTGATCATAAACCATTATCAATCCACTGCTTGATGAAGGTCTCCTCAAGTTTCTTTCACAACTGTCTGGCTTGAGCCTGTCTCCTCCATGTTACTCCAGCATGCTTTCGAATTTCATCCATCCATCTCCCATGTGGTCTTCTGGATATTTTCCTGTCCCTCGTAATGCAGTCTAAAATTTTGGTTGTATATTGGCGGTCATTTTTCTGGCAACATGTCCACCCCATTGACATTTTAGTGATTTCACTCTGGTCATGATATCGTTCTTTCTTGATATTTTCCTTATCCATGAGTTCCTCTTCTTATCTTTCTTGGTTACACCCAGCATGCATCTCTCAAGGCTGCTTTGAGTTGTCTGCAGTCGTCGCACATGTTTTTTAGTTAAGGTCCACCATGTCCCTGCTCCATATGTAAGCACGGGCAGGATGTATGATTAAACAATTTTTCTTTTAAAATGTAATGGCATGCTGTTCTCTAAAATTGTACTGTTTCTTCCAATATATACAGGGTGTCCACAAAGTCTCTTTACAACTTTGCACATTTATTATGGGCACCCTGTATTATGTAAGTTCATGGTATTTGTTGTATAATATACTGTAAATATCAAAGTTTTAATTGACGTTGTGGTTTTTTGTAGTAGGTCCCTCATTGACATAGCAGGTGCTGTTCTATGAAAAAGAGAGCACAGAGCATCGCTTGGTTCGTCGAAACAAAATCTGATGCACAAAAGCAACGACATTGCCGGGTTAAGTATGGGAAAACCCCGCCATCTCATCCTAGTATCCTCCAATGGCACCAGAAATTCATGGAGACGGGGTCCATGTTGGATCAAGATCGTAGTGGCCGCCCACTAACGTCAAATGAGGACATTGAACATGTTTGTGGTTCATTTTCATGAAGCCGGAAGAAGTCCATTCGTTCCGCTACCAGAGAACTATAAATGCCCCCGTTCAAGGTACTATAGAGACATCTACGCTTATATGCATACAAAGTGCAACTGTTACAAGCACTTGAGGTGAACAATGAAATACATCATTCCTTTAGAGGTGGATTGGATGGGATGGTTCAATTGCATTGCCACCCCGTTCCCGAATGTCACGCCTCTGGACTTTTTTGTATGGGCGTATGAAGGATATCGTGTAGGACACTGAGGACCTGAAATTGAGGATCAACAGTGCCATTTTGACTATTACTGAGGACATGCTGCAGCATGCATGGTTGGAACTGGAGTTTCAGCTAGATGTTCTACGTGCAACAAATGGTGCGCATATTGAGCTTTTGTAATAAGTAGAAAAAACTTTAGTCTTTGCTCTTACTTTTGTGCTCAATCACATCTGTCTATCTCATACAGTGTATCCATAATAAATGTGCAAAGTTGTAAAGAGATTTTGTGGGCACCCTATATATACATGTGTATATATATATATATATATACAGTCGAAACCGTTTATAAGGAAGTCGAAGGAAATTCTGTTATACGCAAACTTCGTTTTATCCGATTTTGCTTTAAATGTATCAGCAAATGAGCAAAAGTTATGTAAAAAAGCACATACAGTATACTACTATAGTACATATGTATTAGAAAGTAGAAGTACAATAATTGAAACATTTACCTTAAATTTTTCATTCACACTTCTGGAAGTAACTATCCAGAGTTGCCTGTTTTTGGGATTGAACAATTGCTGTAGACAGCTGTTTTTCTAATTGATCCAACAATGCTGAACAAAACAGATTTTTTGGCGCAAAAAAAAAAGCATGCAAATTATCAAGACTTTTAATTGCCACCGCATTTGAAATGTTTTTAACTTCTGCATATTCTTCCTCCTCATCAATGGACGCGTCATACTGAGAGTTCAACACGCCATCAACTATCTCCTGATCTGTATTTTGAGATTCCGTCGAGATGTCATCATAAGCCAGCAGATAATCTGGATAAGATAAATCCGATGAAATGAGCCCTTTTGCACTCAGGTGATTCCATGTTTCGTCTTTAGTAGTAACCACTGTGTCTTTATTTACTACTGAAATACCAAAACCAGCATGTTTCCAACAATTTTTTATGGTTACATCAGTTACGGTAGTCCAAGCATTAGATAGTATATCACATGCCATTCAAACATCAATGACCGTTGGTTGCCTCTTTTCCACATTAATAAGAATTTTTCTGAGTAAAATTTTGCAGTAATGAAGTTTTAGGTTTTTTATAACACCCTGATCCATGGGCTGAAGTTTTGATGTAGTGTTTGGTAGAAACCGATGTACATTTGTAGACGTTAACACTATGTTAGACGAATGTGCTGCACAATTATCGATGAGCAGCAGAACTTTCCTATTTTTCTTTGTCATTTCGTTGTCAAATTGTTTTAACCATTCTGTAAAGAGTTCCGATGTCACCCACGCTTTCTTATTAGCTCTGTAACTTACTGGTAATTTCTCACCTTTCTTGAAGCATCTGGGATTTTTTGATTTCCCGTTTACGAAAAGTTCCCTTTTATCGGATCCATCCATATTTGCGCACAGCAATACAGTTAAACGGAGTTTTGAGTTTTTCCCACCAGAACATTTTTCACCTTTGAAAGCTAAGGTTTTTTCTGGCAATAACTGATAAAAAACACCAGTTTCATCAGCATTGTAAACATTGCAAGCTTCATACTGCGAAATTAAGGTTTCACTTGATTCCAGCCACTTTTGGGTTGTTTCATCATCCACGGAAGCACTTTCTCCGCAAATGGACTTAAATATGATTCAATGACGCTCTTTAAATCTTTGAAGCCAACCATTGCTTGGCTGAAAATCAGGTTTTTCTAGAAGTCGGGCGAAATCTAATGCTTTTTCCTTCAGCAAAGGGCCAGAGACTGCAACATTTTTGCTTCTCACTTCTTGGAACCACTTTAACAGTGCTGCTTCCACGTCTGTATAAAGACCTTTACGAAATCGTTTTCTACCATAGCTAAAAGAACCTTCCGATAACTTTCGCTTCAAACCATCTTTATTTTTAAAAATTGTGGATAGTGAATTTGCCGGAATGCCAACTGTTTTGGTTACGTCACACTTCTTTTTCCCCATTCTCCACCAAATTGATTGCTTCAATTTTTTCACTTAAACTCAGTGTTTTTTGTTTAACAACTGACGTGATTTGTCAGCTTGTGTTGATGTGTTCTAACGAACGAATTTGTGAGAAAAATTGCTGCTTCCAAAGCTTTAAACCATCAGATGCGCCCGCTTAGGAATTGCAGAAGTGCGATTAAGACAAACGTCTGCCTATCTGGTCCATCCGAACAATTTATAAAGAAATATGAAAACCATTCGAAAATTGAATGCCTCCTTCCTCAAAAGAAAGAAGACCTGAAATTCTGTGGTTCTGTTCCTTACCATCCTTCCTATGCTTATAAGTTACAGATTCTTTTTAGAAGTTTTGGTTACCATCTTGCCATTAAATCTACCCCAAACATCTTGAAACTTCTACAAAGGGATAGGGACAAAGTTGAAAGCCTGAACCTCCCAGGAGTTTACTGCATTCCTATCTCTTCTTCTACTGGGGATAACTTATACATTGGAAGTACATACAGGAGCATTAGCCATAGAATTTTAGAACATAAAAAAGATGTTTCGAAAGCCAATCCTAATACTGCCTTGTCTATTTTGACAATGAAAGACACATCTGCAGTTCCCCACTGGAACGAAGCAAAACGAATTGCTTCTTTTGACAATTGTTTTGCCCTCTGTTACCGGGAAAGCCTGGAAATGATTTTCAACTCAATGACTTGCAACTCCGAATCTCCTCTCTACATTCCAATGATCTGGAGATCAATTCTAAGTTTTGGCAACAAAAATAGGAAAATTCAAATGTAGAATCTGGCAACAATCTTAGTCCTCCATTGGCGTGATGAAGACCTAAGATAAGGTTGAAAGCTTCCAATTTACGAACTTTTTGTAAAAGTTTTCATTTAATGTAACTAGTGTGATCAAGTTACCTTTATTTGTTAATATTGTTACGTGTTTCCGGCAGCTGGAATGTACTCAGTCTCCGGCAGCTGGAATGTACCTGCCTTGGCCAGGTACATTCCAGCTGCCGGAGACTGAGGGCCAAGATTTAAGTTGTGGAGTCATTTTGGAGGGGTTTGGCCATAACTCACCACGCTGGCCAAGCGGGTTGGTGAGTGTGGGATAGAATTTCCTCTAATCCCGATGGTATAGTTATACCGCTATGGGCGGTCGTCAGAGCCCCTTTAGTGGGAACAGGATGCACCACGAGAAGGCGGGGTTGACATTTGTCAAGGAGAGGCTGTGATGTTACGCATCACCTGACCTTACATCCCTAATCTATTGACATAATCAACCTTAAAAAACACCATAATACCTTCAAGTTGGAACTGAAGAACAGGTTCTCTGCTTTAGAAGGCCTAACATCGGCAGAAGTGGATATTTCTGAAGTTAACAGAAAAGTAACCAAAGCTGTTATGGAAACAGCAACAAAATTAGCTGGGTCTAAGAACAAGTTGCATGTAAATAAATTATCAGGAAAAACGAAAATGTTGATGCAAAAAAGAAGAGAGATGAGGACAACTAAAGAAGATGTGACTTCCAAAGTGGAATATATAGAGCTATGCAAGACAGTAAGAAAAAGTATCACTGAAGACGTAAGAAAATTCAACTGTGAACTAGTGAGGAAAGCAATTGAAAACAACCAAAGCCTAAAGATAGCAAAGGGACATCTCAGTAAGGGAAGAAAACAGATTATGGCACTGAGAAAAGAAGATGGTTCTGTAACAAGAAATAGAGGCGAAATTTTGACAAGAGTGAAAGATTTCTACTCCAAATTATATGAAAGGGATGATACATGCACTCCTGACATCATGAAAGATACCAGTACCAGAGTTCCTCCAGTCCTTCCAGCAGAAGTTGCACATGCAATCAAGAACATGAAGCGGGGAAAAGCTCCAGGAGAAGATGGAATTACTGTAGACATCATACAAGAAGCAAGTGGAGAAATTCGAAACAGTACTCGCCCAAATTTTCACTCGATGCCTTAATGAAGGAAAGATTCCTGAGGATTGGAACAACCGCTACAATGATCCTGCTACATAAGAAAGGTGACATTGAGGATCTCAGGAAACTACAGGCCCATTTGCCTCCTTTCAGTGGTTTATAAAATCTTCACTAAGGTTCTTTCATATTGCTTGAAGGTAACACTAGACATAGCCTAGCCAAGAGAACAAGCTAGATTCAGGAGTGGCTACAGCACTATAGATCATATCCATGTACTGAGAGAACTGATTGAAAGAACAAGAGAATATGAACTCCCATTATGCATGGCTTTTATTGACTATGAAAAGGCCTTTGATTCCGTAAAACCATCAGCAGTAGCAATGGCTTTGAAATCCTGCAGTATTGAAGATGCATACATTAGCATTATTAATAACATCTATGAAAATGCAAGTGCAAAGGTTCAGATATTTGAGGATACAGCACAAATAAGAATTGGAAAGGGAGTGAGACAAGGTGACATCATATCTCCCAAGCTCTTTAATGCCACATTGCAAAATGTCTTTCAATCATTGAACTGGGAAAAGAAAGGGATAACGATTAATGGAGATTACTTAACTCACCTTCATTTTGCTGATGACATAGTCATCTTTGCAACTACCCCTTAGGAGCTGCAGAGTATGATCCAAGAACTTGCTGACAAGAGTAAAGAAGTGGGATTAAAAATGAACTTTCAGAAGACAAAAGTGATGTACAAGGCTTTTACAAGAAACGAAGATTTATTGATTGATGGAGAAAAGCTTCAGACAACCGATTCCTACATTTATCTTGGGCAGCAGATATTGAGTGAGGGTCACATTGATGAAGAAATTAATTGGCGTATAAAACTTGGATGGAGAACTTTTGGAAGGAACACTACAATTTTTAATTGCAGTGTGCCATTATGTCTCAAAAGAAAAGTGTTTAATCAATGCATCCTGCCAGTGCTTATGTATGGAGCAGAGATATGGACTTTAACTAAAAAAAGACATACAAAGACTGCAGACAACTCAAAAAGCATGGAGAGATGCATGCTTGGTGTAACAGGGAAAGATAAGAAGAGGAACTTGTGGATAAGGGAAATGACAGGAGTGGACGACATCATGACCAGAGTGAAATCACTGAAATGGCAATCGGCTGGACATGTTGCCAGAAGAACGGGCCACCGATGGACAACCAAAATCTCAGACTGGATTCCGAGGGACAGGAAAAGACCCAGAAGAAGACGCCATGGGAGATGGAAGGATGAAATTTGAAAGTATGCTGGAGTAACATGGAGGAGACAGGCCGAAGACAGACAATTGTGGAAGAAATTTGGGGAGACCTTCATCCAGCAGTGGATTGATAATGGTTGATGATGATATAAAACCCAAACGAACCACAAGAACTCCGATGTATTTGATGTGGTTATTGGTTTGCTGCTTAGCACGTCCTTACTTGCATCTTACATTACTTTATTTTACTCTATTTTATTCTATTATTGTTTCTGTGTTGTAATTTCTTTAACACACACATATATATATATATCCTCCTCTCTCTGTGGTAAAGTAAAAAGAAACACACTTGAGATATCAAAAGACTCCCTCCAGGGTTTGCACTACCCCTGGAATTCCCTGGGAAAGTCCTGGAATTTGATTTCCCATATTTCCAGGCATGGAAAGTCCTTTATTTTTCATATTTTTGTGAAAGGTCCGGGAATAGTAAAAATGTTTGGGTTTATTATGTCATTTTGTTCTAGCTCGCTGCAGCATCTGCTCATGATAGCATCACTTCTTTCTATGGAATGAAGAGACATGATGTAATCTCTTTCATCTTGTGTGGTAATGTAGTGCAAGTTGTTTGAGTATCATATTTCCAGAACCCTTGGTTGTAGTATAGCAGTTGCGTGCAGTTGGAGTCACAGCAGTGTGTGTCAGAATAGATGACTACATAATAGGGAATCTTCAGTGCTATGGCAAAATTGTTTTGTATTATTATCATTGTACTAAGTTCTAGATTGCTTCAAATAAGTTTTATACAGAGCAATTTTTATACAGGGAAATTTTGCCAATTCATTGAAGACGTAACACACACTGAAGAACAAATACTCTGTAACAACGGAACCCATAGGACATCATAAAAATTTTAAATGCATAGTAAATGTCACCCTAATTTACAAAACAATAAAACATAGCACTATGATTCTAGCAAAAATTTAAGCTCCTGGAATTTTTTTGTGAAATCCTGAAAAAGGCGTGGAATTTATTTTCTGTAAATGTGCATGAGCGCTGTCCCTCATTATGCTATGTAATGTTGCATGAGGACTGCATGACGTTTTAATAGTTAGCACTTATTTACCTCTACTTCCATGTTGTGTGTGTATCACTTTTTACTTTTAATATACATATCACTAAGCTGTTCTGTGAGTGAGATTCAATGGTTGCTTCTTGAAATCAAGTTGCTCTGTCAAATCAAAGACACTGATGATAAGATTTTTTACTTACTGATGATGTATCAAACATCTCCATTCACAGTGATCTTGGCTCACAGCTCACACACAACCTATTGTACTTCATATTTATCATCTTTTTCTTTTGCTGACATTCCTGAATCTGGTCATCCCATGATTTCCTTGACCTTCTGCTATCTTTCTTTCCTGCCACTTCAGCTGAATTAATTCCCTTAGCATCTTATCACTCATTCTTTCAACATGGGCAAACTACCTCATAATATTTGTCTCCATCATTCCAACAACATTTTGCTTCACATTATATATCTGCAGTGTATCACTACAGATTTGTCGTCTTGACACGTGCTTTACCTCTGTAGTACGTCCCACCACTTATTATCAGCAATGCTACTAATATTATAAGTTTTTTAATTTCCCTCCTGTATCGGCAATTCCTTGCTCTTAAATATTGGGTTGATGCATAAGTTCATGCCGTTTTATCTCACAAGTGTTTCCCAGGTCAGTAGTGACGGTGCAGATGGCCAGTTGTATATAAAAAAAGTAGCCAGTAATATCGTGTATCTAAATCATATTACGTTGTGGGATACACTGTCTGATCAAAAGTATTAGGACACTTGCCTATCCACAAACTCCCTGTAATAGGAAAGGAATTAATACTGAGTTTGCTCATCCACCCTTTGTTGCTATCACAGCCTCCACTCTGCTGTGGGAAGGCTTTCCACTAGGTGAGCACTCTGCAAGTTCACTCTGAAAATTTAGATAAGTTCACTCTGCTGGGAAGGTATTCCACTGTTCACAAGAGCATTAGTCATATTGGTCACCCGATTCACCCCAAAGGTGTTCTGTAGGGTTGAGATTGGAGCTATATGCAGGCCAGTCAAGTCCTTCCACACTCATCTCATCAAACCATTCCTGCATGAACCTTGCTTTGTGGGTGGGGTATTGTCCTGTTGGTAAAGGAAAGGGTCTTCATCAAACTGTTGCCATATTATTGGGAGCACAGAATTCTTGAGAGTGTCATTATAGGCCGCTGTGTTAAAATTTCCGGGTTCTGGAACTAGGGAGAGCCTTTGCCCCAAACTGAAAAGCAACCTCAGAGCATGATGCGTCCTCCACCAAACTTCACAGTTCGTACAACATAATTGGGTGGGTAGCATTCACCTGTCAAACAATGGTTTTCTATTGGTGCAAGAGTCAGACAAGGTTGTGAAATGTCACCATGGCTGTTTAATATATTTATGGATGCGTGCATGCATGATGCCAAAATAGATAATACTGGTTTATGTCTTGGTTACATCCGTGTGTGCAGATTGCTGTATGCTGATGACACTGTCCTGTTGGCAGAGAGCAAAAGTGAGTTGCAGAGTATGTTTTCTCGGATGTACGGAGTTTACATGAAATTCAAACTGAGTATAAATAAGGGAAAAACCAAAGTTATGGTTTTTGAGAGAGGAACTGGTAGTACATACATACATACATACATATCACTAAGCTGTTCTTTGAGATTCAGAGGTTAATTCCAAAAAGAAATACATACTACCAGATATTTTTACTTATTGTTGTCGTATCAAACTTTTCCATTTACAGCGATCTTGACATACTACTCGGGCTTAACTGATATCCATTACACGCCGTACACAAGATCTTTTATACTTCATACTCATAATCTTTTTCTCATGCAGACACTCCTGAATCTGATCCACCCATGTCTTCCTTGGCCTTCCTGTGCCTTTCCTTCCTGCCACTTGGGCTAAAAAGATTTTCTTAGTAAGCATCTCATCACTCATTCTTTCAACATGGCCAAACCACCGAAGCATATTGGTCTCCATCTTGCTAACAACATTTTGCTTCACATCACACAACTGCAACACATCTTCCTTCCTCACACAATCAGACCGTGTCTTGCCACAAACCCCACGTAAGTAACACATTTCTCCAGCACACAAACGACTCCGGTGTTTCTTCTGCAGTACCCACGTTTCACTGCCATACATCAGAGTAGGAACAATTACAGTTTGATACACAGCCATGCGGGACTCTCTAGAGTACCCATCATTCGTGTGAAAACCTCCCAAAGCAGCTATGACTTTCAAAGAAGAATTCACTTGCCTACTAATTTCACCATCCAATTTGTTCTCTCTGTCAAACATGCTTCCTAAATACACAAACTCACTCACCTGGTCAATCACAGTGCCATTTATACTTACATTACATTCAGTGTTTCCCGTTCCTATCTCAAACACCATAACTTTGGTTTTCCCCTTATTTATACTCAGTTTGAATTTCATGCAGACTCCGTGCATCTGAGACAACATACTCTGCAAATCACTTTTGCTCTCTGTCAACAGGACAGTGTCATCAGCATACAGCAATCTGCACACATGGATATCACCAAGACATAAACCACTATTATCTATTTTGGCATCATGCATGCATGTGTCCAAAAATATATTAAACAGCCATGGTGACATTACACAACCTTGTCTAACTCCTGCAGCAATAGAAAACCATTTTGATAAAACACCATTCACTTGTACACAAGCTCTACTACCAGCATACATGGCTTTTACACCATTAAGTAGATTCCCAGTAACATCATATTCATTCAATACCTTCCACGAAAGTGTCCTATTCACTCGGCCATAAGCTTTCTCTAAATCAGTGGAGGCAGCAGAAACTTTCTTACCAACAGCCAGATACTTTTCAATCATCATGCGTAATGCAAAAATCTGGTTAGTGCAGCCTTTACCAGGCATAAAACCAATCTGAACATCCCACACTTTCTTTGATGTAAGACCCTGTACTTTTTCAATTATAGTCTTGGCAAACATTTTCCCTGGCACACCTAGTAGGCTAATGCCACGGTAGTTCTTGCATTTAGTTTGATCACCTTTTCCCTTATACAAGGGAACAATAATAGCATCCTTCCTATTCTGAGGGACCATTCCTAACTCCCAGCACAACTGGCAAATTTCAGTTAACCAGTCAATTACAGAATCACCACCATATTTCAACATCTCGGCAGGTATGCCATCAACTCCCAGAGCCTTACCATTCTGAAGAGATTTTAGAGCTTTACACACTTCTTGTCTTGAGATCCCTCCTGTGCTTCCATCCCTCAGTGTGACATCATCAACATCTATCTCAGAATCATCTGTGCTTTCCTGATCTAATAACTCACAGAAGTATTCATCCCATCTTTCACTTAACTCATTGGGCTCCCATATCATTTCCCTGATCCCATTCTTCACACAACTTACAACTTTGTTTCCTCTATTTTTCCTCAGTCTCGTGTACTTCCAGAAGGACTTCCTATCTTTCCAAAAAGCCAGTTCATGCCTTTCCACCTTCTCCTTCCTATCTTTTGCCTTACTTTGGCAAACCAGCGTAGCAGCTTCACGCTTCTTTGAGCGATATTCATCCACAGAGACTCTACCTTGCAACATCCCCAAATAGGCTTCCTTTTTTCTTTTTACTGCATCTTCAATCTCACTATCGAGCATCACTTCTATTGTTACCCACTATTGTGGTGCCACAGACCTCTTTAGCAGCAGTGACAACACAGTTCTTAAAACATGCCCACTTCTTTTCTACATCCCTCTCACCAGACTTCAGCTCTTTCAGTCGTTCTCTGAGTAAGTCAGAATACCGCTGATGATCTTCAAGGCGCCTGTCAACCTTTATTCTTTCTATCCTGGGTCTCTTCCTATTCCTTTTCCTCCAACCAACATTAAATTTCACTCGTGACAGTACCAAGTAATGATCAGAACCAACATTCGCACCTCTCATCACACGGGTGTCAACAACTAACAATGTAAGTGTTTCAGACGCTGATTGTAGACAACAAAATCTATCTCACTCTTTTGACCAAGAGTACGATTTTCCCAAGTATATGTGTGGATATACTTGTGGTTGAAAAATGTATTAGATACACACAAACCATTCTCAATGCAGAGTTCAATTAATCTTTCACCATTATCATTCACACAAGGATCATTAAACTTACCCAGAACATTGTCAGAAATTGCATTCTGCACACCTACTCTAGCATTGAAATCCCCTGCTGTTATAACCTTTTCTTTAGCACCAAACTGGCTCAAAACAGCTTTTAGCTCATTCCAGAAATCTTCCTTTTTATCAGAAGGTTCCGAGTCACAAGGAGCATACACTACAGCAATTACAATTCTCTGAAGTTTCACTTTCAAACGAAACCAGAGAATTCTCTCACTTACGCAACTATAGTGAATCAAGTTGTTTTTCATCTTTTCACTTAAAATCACACCTACACCAACCTGTCCTCTCACATTACCCAATACTCCAGACCACACACTCACCGTGCCATTCACTTCTTCTACCCCAATTTCGTTCTTCTTGGTTTCACTTACACACAGCATATCCAGTCTATACTTATTCATCTCCTCAATCACCTCATTCATCTTGCCATTTATACCTCTAGTATTCCATACACCAATCTTACATTTACTCAGCCGAGATCTCTTTCTCATATGCCATTTAGAAAGTCCAGGTCGATTCCGTGGTGGACTGTCCTTCTCAAGTGTGGTAGGTCCACCATATCCCACACTTGAGTCCGGATATAGATTTGTTTTTGTCTTTTTAATCAGGTAAGTACATCAGTGTGGGGGATTAGCCCACAGCTGATGGTTCCAGTTGGTCATTCAAATTAAGGATTTTGGAACCAAACCCAGTGAGTTGGGGTCTTTTCGCCAATGTCACACAGAACTAGCTGGCACCTCTCCAAGATTCACAGAGGCCCTAGTTGCTGTTGTGTGTGCCATCGTTACCACGTAGCACCCCGAGGAGGCAAGCCCATCGCTTACTACGACCAGGTGAATGAGTTTTCGTATTTAGGAAGCATGTTTGACAGAGAGGACATATTGGATGGGGAAATTGTTGGCGAGTGAATTCTTCATTGAAAGTCATGGCTGCTATGGGAGGATTTCACAGGAATAATGGGTTCTCAAGAGAGTCTCCCCATGGCTGTAAATGAAATTGTAATTGTTCCTACTCTGATGTATGGCAGTGAAACCTGGGTACTACAGAAGAAACGCAGGAGTCGTTTGTGTGCTGGAGAAATGCGTTACTTACCGGGGGTTGGGGGGTGGTGGTGGTGGTAAGATATGTTCTGATTGTGTGAGGAAGGAAGTAGTGTTGCAGTTGTGTAATGTGAAGCAAAATGTTGTTAGCAAGGTAGAGACTAATATGCTTCTGTGGTTTGGCCATGTTGAAAGAGTGAGTGATGAGTCGCTTACTAAGAAAATCATTTTAGCCTAAGTGGCAGGAAGGAAAGGTAGAGGAAGGCCAAGGAAGTCATGGGAGGATCAGATTCAAGAGTGTCTGCATGAGAAAAAGATTATGAGTATGAAGTACAGAAGATCTTGTGAATGGCATCTGATGATGTCAGTGAAACCTGAGCTGTATGTCAAGATCGCTGTAAATGGAGAAGTGCCGCCCCGGTGGCACAGTGGTCTAAGCAATGGCCTCTGGTCATTCGTCCGAAAGGGGTCTGGATTTGAATCCCGGTGAGGCATGGATGTTGTGTTTGTCTTACACCACTGGCTCTCTCCCTTCCCTGGAACCAGTGACCCTAAATTACAGACGGGTGAACTGCTTATAGCCCATTGAGTTGCTCACGGTGGTCGTTTAAACCTCCAATCAAAAAAAAAAAAAAAAAAAATTAAGTGGAGAAGTTTGATACGGCAACAGTAAGTAAAAATCATCTGGTAGTTTGTCTTTCTTTGTGGAGTTAACCTCTGAATATCAGAGAACAACTTAATGATATGTATGTATGTATGCATTCATCTGGCATCCTCCTCACTCAGACTTGTTCATCAGATTGACAGAGTGAAGCGTGATTCAGCACTCAGGTACCAAGCATTACACCACTCCACTGACACTTGTCATTGATCTTGCTGATGCTAGGCTTGTGTGCAGCTTCTTGGCCTTCAAAACCTATTCTCTTCAGCTCTCAATGAACCAATACTGGCATTGCTCTCAGAGGCAGTTTGGAACTTTGATGAGTTTTGCAGGAAGGCTTTGATTCCGTTTTTTTTTTTTTTAGCAGCTTAGCAACACTTGCTAGTGGCCTTATTTTTACTAGCAAATTGCATTATCTACTAGCAAAAGTTTATTAACATTATACAAAAGAAACTTTAACATGCCCCCCCTCCTCCATTAGTCAATCATGACAAATTTTGATTTCACCCTTGTAACTGTCACATTGTAATGCTGAAAAGATTACTAATATTTAGATATAACTCACATTTTTATGACCTGACAGATTAATTCTAACAATTTAATTCAAATGCAAATATTTAAAAAAAAGTTTTTTTATTTAACCTTATTTACAAAATTCAAGAGCACAATTCAGAATCTTAAGTTATTTTCCGTATGGTTTACAGTTTGGGTTTAGGATCTTTTTATCATACCACTTTAAAACAGCAGGCCTGGTGTCAAACTTGTCTTCGGACAGACCTTCAAACTCAGTGCTCATGAGAGCATTCAGTGCTTGTAAATTTAAATTGCCCCTCCAATCACCATGAATTCTCTTCATGAAACTGAACCCAACCTCACATGCAGAAGTAGATAAGGGAAATATACTGGATATTTCTACTAGAGCCAAAATGTGTTTATAATGTTTGTACTTTTTAATAAACATTCGCTTCGAGAAAGCAGTTGTTTCTTTCTGTGTGTTAAAAATAACCAACATGCGCAATGCAGTGGCACTTTACAGTTCACACTAAAACATTCAAAATTTTTCCACTAGCAGCTTTTGCTAGAACCACTTTTTATCACTAGCAAAATGCATTTGCTTGCTAGCAATTTGCTACTAACTACTGGTCGAAATCTAGTCCTGGTTGCAGGGAATTTTGTCAACTATGATAATGTGACACCTCCCTGCGGTCACATGGCTTACCAGATCGCGATTGCTGCTCTTTGGCATTTCCATTTCACAATAACATCACTTACAGCTGATTGGAGTAGCTTCAGCAGAGCAGAAATTACTTGAACTGACTAATTACTAAGATGTCATCCTATGACCATGCCACATTGAAAGTCACTGATCTCTGCTGTATGGTCCATTCTACTGTCCATGTTGTCTATGATGTTTTCCAGGCCACTTGTGTTTTTTTTTTCTTACTTGTCTGGGTCATGACTGCAATGTATTTGGGCAGATCCACTACTCAAAAAAAGGGTGTTCAGATTTTTTGATCATACAGTATATCTTCATTCCATACACATGATCAGAATGAATCTTGCTACAAACTGCCCGTAAGTAATGCATAACTACCTGCACTCAAATGGCTCCTGTGTCATTTCTGAAGTAACGTGATTTCACTTTCATACGTCAGAATAGGAAAAATTATGTTTTCATACTCAACCATTTAGAAACTTCTTGACAGCCATTCAGTTCTGTGAAATCCTCCCAAAGCAGTTACAACTTTCAAAGCTGAATTCGCTTGCATACTAATTTCACTATCTAATCTGTTTTCCCTGCCAACCATGCTTTCTAAGTACCCCAGCTCATTCACCTGATCTAACTCTGTACCATTTAGACTGATCTTGCACGCAGTACAGAAATTTCTCACTTAAAACACATGACTTTGGTTTTTCCATTAATTTTACTCATTTTTGATGAAAATTACAAGTCCTTTATGAAAAGGTTCTCGGTTCGTGATAAAACTTTCTGTATGTTGTCTCCAGGTCTCTGTGTATGGAATAAGGAGGAAACTCATTGATAACTTTAAAATTTCAATGTCATCATCATCATCATTCATTATCAATCCACTGCTGGACGAAGGTCTCCCCAAGTTTCATCCACAACGGTCTGTCTTGTGCCAGTCTCCTCCATGTCACCCCCGCATACTTTCGAATTTCATCCACCCATCTCCCATGTGGTCTTCTTCTGGGTCTTTTCCTGTCCCTTGGAATCCAATCTAAAATTTCGGCTGTCCAACGATGATCTGTCCTTCTGGCAGTATGTCCAGCCCATTGCCATTTCAGGGATTTAACTCTGATCATGATGTCTTCCACTCTTGTCATTTTTCGGATCCACGAGTTCCTCTTCTTATCTCTCCTGGTTACACCAAGTATGCACCTCTCCATGCTACTTTGAGTTGTCTGCAGCCTTTGTATGTCTCTTTTAGTTAAGGTCCACGTCTCTGCACCATACGTAAGCACTGGAAGGATGCATTGATCAAACACTTTTCTTTTAAGACATAATGGCATATTGCTCTTGAAAATTATGCTGTTTCTTCCAAAAGCTCTCCAGGCAAGTTTTGTACGCCGATTAATTTCTTCATCAATGTGACCCTCACTTGATATCTGCTGTCCAAGATAAACGTACGTGTCTGTTATCTCCAGCCTTTCTCCATCAATCGATAAATCTTCATTTCTTGTGAAAGCATTGAACATCACTTTTGTCTTCTGAAAGTTCATTTTTAATCCCACTTCTTTACTCTTGTCAGCAAGTTCCTGGATCATACTCTGCAGCTCTGATGGGGTAGTTGCAAAAATGACTACGTCATCAGCAAAACGAAGGTGGGTTAGATAATCTCCATTAATTTTTATCCCCTTGTTTTCCCAGCTCAGCGACTGAAAAACACCCTCCAATGTGGCATTAAAGAGCTTCGGAGATATGGTGTCACCTTGTCTCACTCCCTTTCCAATTTTTACGTGTGTTGTATTTTTAAACAGCCGAATCTTTGCACTTGCATTTTCATAGATGTTATTAATAATATTAATGTATGCATCTTCAATACCGCAGGTTTTCAGAGCCATTGTAACTGCTGATGGTTTCACCGAATCAAAGGCTTTTTCATAATCGATAAAAGCCATGCACAATGGAAGTTCATATTCCCTCGCTCTTTCAATTAGTTCTCTCAGTACGTGGATATGATCTATTGTGCTGTAGCCACTCCTGAATCCAGCTTGTTCTCTCGGTTGAGCCATGTCCAGTGTTACCTTCAAGCAGTGTGAAAGAACTTTAGTGAAGATTTTATAAACTACTGATAGGAGGCTGATAGGTCTGTAGTTTCCGAGATCCTCAATGTCACCTTTCTTATGTAGCAGGATCATTGTAGCGGTGTTCCAATCCTCAGGAATCTTTCCTTCATTAAGGCATCGAGTGAAAATTTGGGCGAGTACTGTTTCGATTTCTCCATTTGCTTCTTGTATGATGTCTACAGTAATTCCATCTTCTCCTGGAGCTTTTCCCCGCTTCATGTTCTTGATTGCATGTGCAACTTCTGCTGGAAGGACTGGAGGAACTCTGGTACTGGTATCTTTCATGATGTCTGGAGTGCATGTATCATCCCTTTCATATAATTTGGAGTAGAAATCTTTCACTCTTGTCAAAATTTTGCCTCTATTTCTTGTTACAGAACCATCTTCTTTTCTCAGTGCCATAATCTGTTTTCTTCCCTTACTGAGATGTCCCTTTGCTATCTTTAGGCTTTGGTTGTTTTCAATTGCTTTCCTCACTAGTTCACAGTTGAATTTTCTTACGTCTTCAGTGATACTTTTTCTTACTGTCTTGCATAGCTCTATATATTCCACTTTGGAAGTCACATCTTCTTTAGTTGTCCTCATCTCTCTTCTTTTTTGCATCAACATTTTCGTTTTTCCTGATAATTTGTTTACATGCAACTTGTTCTTAGATCCAGCTAATTTTGTTGCTGTTTCCATAAGAGCTTTGGTTACTTTTCTGTTAACTTCAGAGATGTCCACTTCTTCCGATGTTAGGCCTTCTAAAGCAGAGAACCTGTTCTTCAGTTCCAACTTGAAGGTATTATGGTGTTTTTTAAGGTTGGTTATGTCAATAGATTTTGTTTGTCTTATGAGCTTGCCACGTTCAAGTTTAGTGTTGAGGTGCATCTTACATCTCACCAATCTATGGTCACTACCTGTGTTGAACTTGTTTAGCACACTGCAGTCTTCTATGACGAATTTTTTGTTACACATAATAAAATCAATTTCACTTGTCGTCCCATTTGGATGTCTCCATGTCCATTTCCTGTGTGGCTTTTTCTTGAAGAAGGAGTTCAAGATGAAAAACCCTTCTGCCTCTGCAAACTCAACGAGAGTATTTCCACGCTGGTTTCTGTTGCCGTGACCGAATTTACCTACCGAAGTTTCATTCTGTTGCCGTTGCCCTATTTTTGCATTGAAATCTCCCATAATTATCTTCAAGTGCTGCTTACCTTTATTATTTTGATGACAAATTTCCTCATAAAATTCTTCAATTTCTTCTTCAGGATGACTTGTGGTGGGTGCATAAGTTTGAATAATCTGAGCCTGGTATCTTTTCGAGAGTTGGATAACAAGTCGTGCAGCTCTGTCAGAGGAACTTTCAACTTCTACAACTTTATCCTTCAGTTTCTTGTTTATTATAAATCCAACACCACTAGTTCTGCCAGTATCTGTCCCACGATAGTAGAAGAGATGTCCACTTTTCAATTCGATGAGATCTTCTCCTTTTCTCCTTACCTCACTTAGCCCCACGATGTCCCACTTGATCCTTTGTAGTTCCTCTTCCAATTCAAGAAGCCTTGAATCAGAAGATAGGGAGCGTCCATTATACGTAGCCAAGGTCAGCATCAGATGGCAGCCTAGTCCGGTCCTCCGGGGATTCTTAGCACCCTCTGCCTTCATGTCGCACTGGCCGCTGCCTTGGCCAGGTACATTCCAGCTGCCGGAGACTGAGGGCCAAGATTTAAGTTGTGGAATCATTTTGGAGGGGTTTGGCCATAACTCACCACGCTGGCCAAGCGGGTTGGTGAGTGTGGGATAGAATTTCCTCTAATCCCGATGGTATAGTTATACCACTATTGGCGGTCGTCAGAGCCCCTTTAGTGGGAACAGGATGCACCACGAGAAGGCGGGGTTGACATTTGTCAAGGAGAGGCTGTGATGTTACGCATCACTTGACAATGTATAAAAACTTTTCTTTAAAATCCTTAAAAATACTGTAGTTCCTACAAAAAATGGAATATGATTCAGCAGAAACAAATTGGGTGAACATACAACCGGATTGATACGAATCGGAAAAAAAATATTAATTAGACGAATTGGAACGAATTTAAATGAATTGGGATAAAATAAAAAATAATACATCAAAAAACGAATTGGTAGAACATACCTTTCACTGTAGCGTCATTCGTTAAGTGATTACGTTGTTCTAACCACGTCTTCGATATGGCGGGATTCCCTCTAGGCATACACCTCACTGAAATTCTATTCTCAACTTAGTATGTCACCAAACTTCACAAAAAGAATATGAAATAGCCCACACAAGCACCAACTTAAAACGTTAAAATTCTGGAGTACGAAAACGGTCGAACTCTTGTCGTGTACGGCATAAAAACACAGCTGAAACATTACGATACTGCCTTAGAATGAAGTGGAAAAAAGATACTAATTAACACAAAAACCTCCCGAAATGCCAAAACACGGTGACCTAAGCATAAGGAATGATGTCCTTCCGATATTCTTTTCCTATGCATTTCGGTAATGTACGAATTACCATCTTCAGAAACAATGTCTGCTGTGTCCTTTGTGATCACACTCATTCTGCCACTTTCGACTAAACCGCAGCCTCATCTTCATCAAGATCCTTGACATCATTATTTTGGGCTGTTGCCACTTCACAGTTTCGAAAAATCGAAGTTCCATGCACCTGTCGCTCCCGCCGACTCCCAGCTCCCGACATTTCCGTCCGCAACCTTCCCCTTCTATTTATCATACCCTCCTGTTCCTCTCTCATCAATATTTTCTAGGGGAGTGGTAGGTCGATACCAGAATGTATATTGTCAAAAATGACATTTCAGCATGTTATTGGAAACTTAGAATATCATATAGGTGAAGCTCACATACTTGGGTTATCATTAAGGATATCTAAAACGTTTTTCTGTGTTTAATTTTACTCAGTTTGTATTTTGTACATATTTTGTTCATCCTGAGCAACGTACTGTGCAACTCACTTTTGTTCTCACATAACAGGACTGTCTTATATTTCAACCTGCACACACAGAAATGTCCAATACATAAACCAGTACTATCTGTTTTAGCATCACACATGCGCACATCCATAAATGTATTGAATAGCCATGGAGACATTACACAACCTTGTCTGACATTTGTTCCGATGGAAAACCAGTTTGATAAAATGCTATTTGCTCGCTCAAATGCTGTACTGCCAACATACATATATTTCACACACCTAAGTGTATTCCCATCTATACCATACTTTGTCATAACTCTTAGGTAATGCATAAACTGTGATATGCAGTTTTCAAATTACTGATGTTTGAATTTGGCTTTGTGTTCAACAAAACAAAGTCAAAATTTTTTTTCCCTTTGTTTGCAGTTGTATTCCTTCCTTGCTGCTTTGATCCTGTGGTGCTTTGATGGGCTTCATGTAAGTTATATTTAAAGTCAAGATTACCATTCTCAAAATGGGAAAAATAAATATATTTTATAAAATAAAATGTTTCATAAAATGTGCCTAGGAGTTGCTCAGTTGAACCAGATTTTTATGGTGACCCAGATGGACTGAATTGTGTCTGAAGTGAATAATGAAGCAAAATGTTTTACTATGTAGTTTTACATATTTACTTAAATGTGTATTTACCCATACAGCTATATTTTCAGTGGAATCAACTACTTTATGGTTCATTATGTGCTTTTAAAATGACTAATTTGAAGGAAGAAAGGAAATAAAAGCAGAGAGAGATTCCCTTGATTTTTCAGAAAGAAAATACTTGTGTACAGAGAGTGATAACTGTCATGTAAAATTTTTATGATAATTTTACAAACCACTTAGTAGTACTTCCTTCTGTCCTGACTGTTGAAAGACTTTTTCTGTTTAAAAACAGAAAAAAACTTTTTCTGGTGTGAATGACTTTTGCAGCTATGCGTTCTTTTCTTCAGCACATAATATTTCTACCAAAAAAATAAACATTTGGCTAATTTGCAAAGATTGTTAAATATTCTACTTACCCTATCTCCGCACCTTCACCTTGCATCAGCATTACTGTCAAAAATAGGTCATTTCTTTATATATGTATTAGATAATTGCAGTCCAAGAATTTATAAGATAATCCAAGGATTTATAAGATAGTCCAATAATTTATAAGATATGAAGATATCTTTGTCGTTGATGTGCCACCAGTTCCTTCTACTCCTTAGTGTTTCATATTGTTGTCTAATTTGTACATTACATTACATTACATATCACTAAGCTGTTCTCAGAGATTCAGAGGTTAGCTCCACAAAGAAATACAAACTACCAGATAAATTTTTAACTGATTATTTACTAACTGTTGCTGTATCAAACTTCTCCATTTACAGTGATCTTGACACACACCTCGGGCTTCACTGACATCCATCATGCGACATACACAAGACCTTCTATACTTCATACTCATAATCTTTTTCTCATGCAGACACTCCTGAATCTGATCCTCCCATGTCTTCCTAAGCCTTCTGCCTTTCCTTCCTGCCACTTGGGCTAAAAATATTTTCTTAGTAAGCATCTCATCACTTATTCTTTCAACATGTCCAAACCACCGAAGAATATTAGTCTCCACCTTGCTAACAACATTTTGCTTCACATTACACAACTGCAACACATCTTCATTTCTCACATAATGAGAATGTGTCTTGCCACAACCCCCGGTAAGTAACGCATTTCTCCAGCACACAAACGACTCCCATGTTTCTTCTGTAGTACCCAGGTTTCACTGCCATACATCAGAGTGGGAACAGTTACACTTTCATACACAGCCATGCGGGACTCTCTTGCAGGGATCGCATTCCTCCTGAAATTCCTAATATTTTGTGACCCTCCTTAAATTCCTAAAATTATACCTAAAATTTACTATTCTTCCTAAAATTTTCATAAGCTTATTTATTAAAAATACAACTGATATTAACGTCAATAAATTTGCCATTACGGTAAGGTAAAAAGACCTGTTAATGTAGAAACACAGCCTTTATGCTGCGCCGCTGAAGGGAGGGAAAATGGCACCATTGTGATGCACATGCTTCGGGGGGGGGGGGGCTCCACTTTTGCGCCTTCGGACAGTTTTCAAGAGTAACGAAGATCTAAAGATAAAAACATGGGGGGAGGGGTCATTTTCGCCACTGGTTTGCGCTTTGCAGACGAACTCCGTGGCACACAGAAGATCATACTTTATTTTTGGACATGCTTCGTGGACCCTCCTCTTTCTGCTGATGTTTTGTTATTGTAAACCGCAGGTGGGTGGAAGCAAAAAGGAAACATGTGGTCTCCTTCCGTAACCTCCAGTAATGACGATGGGATGGTAGCTGAGTGTTATCGTGGCAGGCAGTAAAGCACATGATCATTGACCTTCAATCCTGCGTCGGCGACGGCGACCTTCGATGCACAATATATCTCGGCTCCGACTCGCTTTGACTGAACTTGCGTGAGATGGGTATGTTAGTTTCTGGTTTTGCGTCTTTTATGGTGTTCTTTGTGCTGCGTGCAGGTTCAGTTCTCTAGTGGTAACTTGCTTTTTTTTTTTTTTTTTTTTTCTATCTTCTTACATCCTCGCAGCCAAACTTCGGGAAGTTCTCTGGTTTTGCAATATTGGAACGTGTTTTTGTACTACCCTTTCATTTTCAGTTTTCTGGTTAGTAATACAAGTGTTTAAGATGCCTAAATCCAAAACAAAATTTCAAGACGTGTGGCTCGCCAAAGAATTGGACGGAGTGAAGTTGAAAGAATGGTGTTCTGCAACTGAAACAATATTTTCTGCTAAGTGTATATTGTGTTCAGAAATTTTCAATATTTCTAATAGTGGCTTTTCACAAGTAAAAGCACATCATAAAGGAAAAAAAAACATTTGCAGAAATTCCAAAGTAAATTTCAAAATAAGTCCATCCTGTGAAAGTCTTTGGAGGACGGGATCTTCAGCCCAAAACAAATATTAGTGAAGTACTGAGTCATGATTTACAGCTGGCTAAAGCTGAAGCATTATGGGCCATGAAAGTTGCTAAGGACAATATGTCTTTTGTTTCATGCACTAAAACAGTTGAACTTTTTAAAGAAATGTTTCCTGATTCTGCTATTGCAGCCAAAATGCAACTTAAAGAAAAAAAGTTGCTTATGTGATATTACATGGACTGTCAAAATATTTTGAAGAGGATTTGAAAAAGACATTGCATCTAGAAGCCCAGGAAAGGTTACTATAGCATTTGATGAAACTACAAATACACAAGTGAAACGGCAGTTGGATGTGTATCTCAGGTACTTCAGAAATAAATTCAGTTTCTTGCCGATACCTAACAAGTGTTTTTCTGGGTCATACAACAGCAGATATTTTGCTAAAAGAAATTCTTGATGTGTTATCATCCTTCAATATTTGCTGAACAGAATTATTTGTGTATCCATGGACAGCCCAAATGTAAATAAGTGCTTTTTATGCAAATTCAATGAAGTTGTAAAACAAGAAACAGGCCAGAAATCTTTGGAACTAGGTTTTTGCAACCTGCATGTTGTTAGTAATGCATTTAAAATTTTTTTGACAAGCTTAAATATAGATTTTGACGAATTTGCTACTGATATGCATTACTTTTTAAAGAGTAGTGCTGCAAGACGAGAGGATTGTAAATATGTCGAGGATATAAGATTGGTCACAGACAAATTTTTTTTGTGGCATGTCAGCAACAGATGGTTAATCATTGGTTCTGTAGCCCAGAGGCTCTTGGATCAATGGCTAAATATTACAGAATATTTTTAAAACTTCTTGCCATCTCAAAAAATATTTGAAAAACAACTAAGCAATTCGGCAAGGTATAAAAGAATTCACTGTTTCCTGAAAAATGAGCTAACTCCTTTGCTATTTAGCATTAATTTCATTTTCACACCAAAATTTTGAAAAGTTTTCATTATGTTATCAGAGTAAAGAACCAAAAATACACCAGTTATATTGTGATTTAAATACTTTAATGAGGAGTATTATGGCTAAGTTTATCCAAAATGATGTTATTGCAGGGAAATTTGGAGAAGAGCTAAAGAATGTAGATTTTGAAAACAAAAATTCACGGAAAAAACTAGGGGAGTTAGAAGTTGGTATGAAGACAAAAAATCTCATCAGGAATGTTCAGGAGACCAGGCAGAAATTATTTCTCTTAGATGTAAGATCATCACTAATTGCAACCACAAAATATTTAAAGTCAAATTTGCCATTCTGCAATCAAAAGCTAAGAGACATAGAAGTTTTAAAGGTAAAAGGACCAAAGAGAGAGTCAACTCAACTTTCAGTCACTGAAGGACTTTCGGAAATAACCAGAATTTCAAGTGTTTTGCATCTTTCTGAGGAACAAATTGATAGAGTAAGAGAAGAGTGGAAACTTTTAAATTGCGATAAGCCAACTCTAGATGAACTCTTGAAATTTTCAAAGGAAGGGCATATTCCAGTGCGGAATGATCATTACTGGCATAATTTTTTTAGTATTAAAGACTCTAGCGGAAAAGAAAAATACTCAAATCTTGCTAAACTCATCGTCAATTTTAGTTTTACCTCATGGTAATGCTGATGCAGAAAGGGGATTTTTGGTTAACACTGTTGTGTTGAGGAAGGACAAGGCTAAACTTAAAAGACTCAACTATAACATCATTAAGAACAGTTAAAGGGGCCATTAAACACTATGGATGTATAAGTAAAGTTCCCATAACAAGAAATTTGTTAAATAGTGTTCGTGATTCACATAAATTTTATAAAGAGTATGTTGATAGCTAAAGGAAGAAGAATAAAAAAGGTAAAAGAAAGGAAGCAGAAAGAGAGGAAAAATAAGGAAAAGCAGCTAGAGAAAAAAAAAAGAAAAGCTGAGTTTGATGACAAAATAAAAAAATGATGCAGAAATAAATCGACTTCAAAAAGATAAAGAAACCACCCTAGCAGTAATTCAAGAGGGAACAGAAAGGATGAGAAAAGCTGTAGAAAAACAAAATACTGTTGAAATAGCAGTTGCCTCTAACTTGATCATACAAGGTTCAGCTGAAATAAAGAAAACTGAAAGTAAATTAGTTGTGGTGGAAGCAGAAAAAGATAGGCTTATCAGGAAAAGGTTAAAACAATAATATGAAAAAGTAATTCAGTGAACAATTGTACATAGTTCTTGGTTTTTGATTACCTTTTTAGGATATTATAATTTAATATGAAACCTGAAAACTTTACTGTGAAAATTAATGTTCAAAGTGAAACTTGAATATTAATGTTCAAAGTGAAACTTGAATGTGGTAAATATACTTGAATATGATAATAACACGTGAAAAGATAAGAACTGAACATTAGAAGTAAATCATACTTACACTTTAGACTTTAGACGTTATGCAAAAAATTTGGGTGTGAACTTCGGCCATATATACTAATGAACTGCGCATTGGCAATAGCTGCATCAAAGCCGCCATGGCTCAAACATTGGGCACGTCATCATCAGACTCCAAATTTCGTGTAAAAATGCTGTTATGATTACTAATTTACGCTGCAGAACTTCAGTGTTTTCTGTGTATTATGTGAATGTGCCTCATATATAATGAAAACTTTTCAGGTAAGTTTACTTAAGAGATATATACATGCATGATCGGGTTGTTTACATTTCGTGATTTATAATGTGATGAACATTTGTGAAGAATTTGGAACATGAATTCCATTTTTTTCTTAGGTTACTATATTTTTATATCAATAGCTGCAAGTTTTCTGGTTAAGTAATTGAACTTCATTCACTTAAGTATTAAATTCATTTCTTACCCATGAAAAATCATAGAATTTCCTTTACTATATATATATATATATATCACTCAGAGCAACCATAACAGCAGGTGTAACCCATCTTTTTGACTGATGTCATGTGATTTTATGTTGGAGCCAGAAATTTTGATGCCATGCACAGTCTATCAGTTTATATGGTTGAAGGGCATGAAGCAAACTCTTTACAATGTATACAAAGTTGTTTTACTAGATGTATACAAATATACATATAGTTTTTATTGAAATACACTCCTGAAATTTTTCTTATTATTCCTAAAATTCCTACCTAAAATTTTCCAGAAGTATGCTATGATCCCTGCTCTTGAGAACTCATCATTCCTGTGAAAACCTCCCAAAGCAGCTATAACTTCCAATGAAGAATTCACTCGCCTACTAATTTCACCATTCAATTTGTTCTCTCTGTCAAACATGCTTCCTAAATACACAAACACATTCACCTGGTCAATCACTGTGCCGTTTAGACTTATAATACATTCAGTACTACCAGTTCCTCGCTCAAAAACCATAACTTTGGTTTTTCCCTTATTTATACTCAGTCTGAATTTCATGCAAACTTCATACATCCGGGACAACATACTCTGCAACTCACTTTTGCCCTCTGGCAACAGGACTGTGTCATCAGCACACAGCAATCTGCACACACGGATATTATCAAGACATAAGCCAGTATTGTCCATCTTGGCATCATGCATCCATTAATATATTAAACAGTCATGGTGACATTACACAACCTTGTCTGATAAAATTATGCATAGTAGCAAATAGCGGGGATGACAATGATGCCATACAGTAAGGAATGAAAGAAACCAGTGACACATCAACAGCTGAGATATTTTTGTTGTGTTAATAAAGATTATAATTATGATTTTAATCTATTAATATTTTAACACTTCAGAATTTTATGTCACTTTCATTGTCAACGTGCATGAAAAAAGGACATAGTTTCAAAGGTGCAAACTAGCCAAATGTGGATTTTTTGGAAGAATGTATGGATAGTTTTATATTGGTGCAGGAGTCAGACAAGGTTGTGTAATGTCACCATGGCTGTTTAATATATTTATGGATGCATGCATGTATGATGCCAAAATAGATAATACTGGTTTATGTCTTGGTGACATCCGTGTGTGCTGATTGCTGTATGCTGATGACACTGTCCTGTTGGCAGAGAGCAAAAGTGAGCTGCAGAGTATATTGTTCCTGATGTACGAAGTTCGCATGAAATTCAAACTGAGTATAAATAAGGAAAAAAACCAAAGTTATGGTTTTTGAGAGAGAAACTGGTAGTACTGAATGTAATATATGTCGAAATGGCACAGTGATTGACCAGGTGAATGAGTTTGTGTATTTAGGAAGCATGTTGGACAGAGAGAACAAATTAGATGGTGAAATTAGTAGGCAAGTGAATTCTTCATTGCAAATCATGGCTGCTTTGGGAGGGTTATATAGGAATGATGGGTTCTCAAGAGAGTCCCACGGCTGTATATGAAAAGTGTCATTGTTCCTACTCTGATGTATGGCAGTGATACCTGGGTACTACAGAAGAAACATAGAAGTTGTTTATGTGCTGGAGAAATGCATTACTCACGGGGGGGGGGGTGGCAAGACACATTCTCATCATGTGAGGAATATGAAGATGTGTTGCAGTTGTCTAATGTGAAGCAAAATGTTGTTGGCAAGGTGGAGACTAATATGCTTTGGTGGTTTGGGCATGTTGAAAGAATGAGTGATGAGATGCTAACTAAGAAAATCTTTTTAGCCGAAGTGGCAAGAAGGAAAGGTAGAGGAAGGCCAAGGAAGTCATGGGAGGATCAGATTCAGGAGTCTCTGCATGAGAAAAAGATTGAGTATGAAGATCTTGTGTACGGCATATGATAGATGTCAGTGAAGCCCGAGTTGTGTGTCAAGATCGCTGCAAATGGAGAAGTTTGATATGGCAACAGTAAGTAAAAATTATCTGTTAGTTTGTATTTCTCTGTGGAGCTAACCTCTGAATATCAGAGAACAGCTTAGTGATATATATATATATCATCATCATCATCATCATCATTGTCAACCATTATCAATCCACTGCTGGACGAAGGTCTCCCCAAGTTTCCTCCACAACGGTCTGTCTTGTGCCAGTCTCCTCCATGTCACCCCTGCATACTTTCGAATTTCATCCACCCATCTCCCATGTGGTCTTCTTCTGGGTCTTTTCCTGTCCCTTGGAATACAATCTAAAATTTCGGCTGTCCATCGATGGTCTGTCCTTCTGGCAGTATGTCCAGCCCATTGCCATTTCAGGGATTTAACTCTGATCATGATGTCTTCCACTCTTGTCATTTTTCGGATCCACGAGTTCCTCTTCTTATCTCTCCTGGTTACACCAAGTATGCACCTCTCCATGCTACTTTGAGTTGTCTGCAGCCTTTGTATGTCTCTTTTAGTTAAGGTCCACGTCTCTGCACCATACGTAAGCACTGGAAGGATGCATTGATCAAACACTTTTCTTTTAAGACATAATGGCATATTGCTCTTGAAAATTATGCTGTTTCTTCCAAAAGCTCTCCAGGCAAGTTTTGTACGCCGATTAATTTCTTCATCAATGTGACCCTCACTTGATATCTGCTGTCCAAGATAAACGTACGTGTCTGTTATCTCCAGCTTTTCTCCATCAATCGATAAATCTTCATTTCTTGTAAAAGCATTGAACATCACTTTTGTCTTCTGAAAGTTCATTTTTAATCCCACTTCTTTACTCTTGTCAGCAAGTTCCTGGATCATACTCTGCAGCTCTGATGGGCTAGTTGCAAAAATGACTACGTCATCAGCAAAACGAAGGTGGGTTAGATAATCTCCATTAATCTTTATCCCCTTGTTTTCCCAGCTCAGTGACTGAAAAACACCCTCCAATGTGGCATTAAAGAGCTTCGGAGATATGGTGTCACCTTGTCTCACTCCCTTTCCAATTTTTATGTGTGTTGTATTTTCAAACAGCCTAATCTTTGCACTTGCATTTTCATAGATGTTATTAATAATATTAATGTATGCATCTTCAATACCGCAGGTTTTCAGAGCCATTGTAACTGCTGATGGTTTCACCGAATCAAAGGCTTTTTCATAATCGATAAAAGCCATGCACAATGGAAGTTCATATTCCCTCGCTCTTTCAATTAGTTCTCTCAGCACATGGATATGATCTATTGTGCTGTAGCCACTCCTGAATCCAGCTTGTTCTCTCGGTTGAGCCATGTCCAGTGTTACCTTCAAGCGGTGTGAAAGAACTTTAGTGAAGATTTTATAAACTACTGATAGGAGGCTGATAGGTCTGTAGTTTCCGAGATCCTCAATGTCACCTTTCTTATGTAGCAGGATCATTGTAGCGGTGTTCCAATCCTCAGGAATCTTTCCTTCATTAAGGCATCGAGTGAAAATTTGGGCGAGTACTGTTTCGATTTCTCCACTTGCTTCTTGTATGATGTCTACAGTAATTCCATCTTCTCCTGGAGCTTTTCCCCGCTTCATGTTCTTGATTGCATGTGCAACTTCTGCTGGAAGGACTGGAGGAACTCTGGTACTGGTATCTTTCATGATGTCAGGAGTGCATGTATCATCCCTTTCATATAATTTGGAGTAGAAATCTTTCACTCTTGTCAAAATTTCTGCCTCTATTTCTTGTTACAGAACCATCTTCTTTTCTCAGTGCCATAATCTGTTTTCTTCCCTTACTGAGATGTCCCTTTGCTATCTTTAGGCTTTGGTTGTTTTCAATTGCTTTCCTCACTAGTTCACAGTTGAATTTTCTTACGTCTTCAGTGATACTTTTTCTTACTGTCTTGCATAGCTCTATATATTCCACTTTGGAAGTCACATCTTCTTTAGTTGTCCTCATCTCTCTTCTTTTTTGCATCAACATTTTCGTTTTTCCTGATAATTTATTTACATGCAACTTGTTCTTAGACCCAGCTAATTTTGTTGCTGTTTCCATAACAGCTTTGGTTACTTTTCTGTTAACTTCAGAAATATCCACTTCTGCCGATGTTAGGCCTTCTAAAGCAGAGAACCTGTTCTTCAGTTCCAACTTGAAGGTATTATGGTGTTTTTTAAGGTTGATTATGTCAATAGATTAGGGATGTAAGGTCAGGTGATGCGTAACATCACAGCCTCTCCTTGACAAATGTCAACCCCGCCTTCTCGTGGTGCATCCTGTTCCCACTAAAGGGGCTCTGACGACCGCCCATAGCGGTATAACTATACCATCGGGATTAGAGGAAATTCTATCCCACACTCACCAACCCGCTTGGCCAGCGTGGTGAGTTATGGCCAAACCCCTCCAAAATGACTCCACAACTTAAATCTTGGCCCTCAGTCTCCGGCAGCTGGAATGTACCTGGCCAAGGCAGCGGCCAGTGCGACATGAAGGCAGAGGGTGCTAAGAATCCCCGGAGGACCGGACTAGGCTGCCATCTGATGCTGACCTTGGCAACGTACAATGGACGCTCCCTATCTTCTGATTCAAGGCTTCTTGAATTGGAAGAGGAACTACAAAGGATCAAGTGGGACATCGTGGGGCTAAGTGAGGTAAGGAGAAAAGGAGAAGATCTCATCGAACTGAAAAGTGGACATCTCTTCTACTATCGTGGGACAGATACTGGCAGAACTAGTGGTGTTGGATTTATAATAAACAAGAAACTGAAGGATAAAGTGGTAGAAGTTGAAAGTTCCTCTGACAGAGCTGCACGACTCGTTATCCAACTATCGAGAAGATACCAGGCTCAGATTATTCAAACTTATGCACCCACCACAAGCCATCCTGAAGAAGAAATTGAAGAATTTTATGAGGAAATTTGTCATCTAAATAATAAAGGTAAGCAGCACTTGAAAATAATTATGGGAGATTTCAATGCAAAAATAGGGCAACGGCAACAGAATGAAACTTCAGTAGGTAAATTCGGTCACGGCAACAGAAACCAGCGTGGAAATACTCTCGTTGAGTTTGCAGAGGCAGAAGGGTTTTTCATCTTGAACTCCTTCTTCAAGAAAAAGCCACACAGGAAATGGACATGGAGACATCCAAATGGGACGACAAGTGAAATTGATTTTATTATGTGTAACAAAAAATTCGTCATAGAAGACTGCAGTGTGCTAAACAAGTTCAACACAGGTAGTGACCATAGATTGGTGAGATGTAAGATGCACCTCAACACTAAACTTGAACGTGGCAAGCTCATATATATATATATATATATATATATCATACAAGAAGCAAGTGGAGAAATAGAAACAGTACTCGCCGAAATTTTCACTCGATGCCTTAATGAAGGAAAGATTCCTGAGGATTGGAACACCGCTACAATGATCCTGCTACATAAGAAAGGTGACATTGAGGATCTCGGAAACTACAGACCTATCAGCCTCCTATCAGTAGTTTATAAAATCTTCACTAAAGTTCTTTCACACCGCTTGAAGGTAACACTGGACATGGCTCAACCGAGAGAACAAGCTGGATTCAGGAGTGGCTACAGCACAATAGATCATATCCACGTACTGAGAGAACTAATAGAAAGAGCGAGGGAATATGAACTTCCATTGTGCATGGCTTTTATCGATTATGAAAAAGCCTTTGATTCGGTGAAACCATCAGCAGTTACAATGGCTCTGAAAACCTGCGGTATTGAAGATGCATACATTAATATTATTAATAACATCTATGAAAATGCAAGTGCAAAGATTCGGCTGTTTGAAAATACAACACACATAAAAATTGGAAAGGGAGTGAGACAAGGTGACACCATATCTCCGAAGCTCTTTAATGCCACATTGGAGAGTGTTTTTCAGTCGCTGAGCTGGGAAAACAAAGGGATAAAGATTAATGGAGATTATCTAACCCACCTTCGTTTTGCTGATGACATAGTCATTTTTGCAACTACCCCATCAGAGCTGCAGAGTATGATCCAGGAACTTGCTGACAAGAGTAAAGAAGTGGGATTAAAAATGAACTTTCAGAAGACAAAAGTGATGTTCAATGCTTTTACAAGAAATGAAGATTTATTGATTGATGGAGAAAAGCTGGAGATAACAGACACGTACGTTTATCTTGGACAGCAGATATCAAGTGAGGGTCACATTGATGAAGAAATTAATCGGCATACAAAACTTGCCTGGAGAGCTTTTGGAAGAAACAGCATAATTTTCAAGAGCAATATGCCATTATGTCTTAAAAGAAAAGTGTTTGATCAATGCATCCTTCCAGTGCTTACGTATGGTACAGAGACGTGGACCTTAACTAAAAGAGATATACAAAGACTGCAGACAACTGAAAGAAGCATGGAGAGGTGCATGCTTCGTGTAACCAGGAGAGATAAGAAGAGGAACTCGTGGATCCGAAAAATGACAAGAGTGGAAGACATCATGATCAGAGTTAAATCCCTGAAATGGCAATGGGCTGGACATACTGCCAGAAGGACAGATCATCGATGGACAGCCGAAATTTTAGATTGGATTCCAAGGGACAGGAAAAGACCCAGAAGAAGACCACATGGGAGATGGGTGGATGAAATTCGAAAGTATGCAGGGGTGACATGGAGGAGACTGGCACAAGACAGACCGTTGTGGAGGAAACTTGGGGAGACCTTCGTCCAGCAGTGGATTGATAATGGTTGACAATGATGATGATGATATATATAATAATAATGTATGGATAGTGAAATGGACTGAATATACAAAAGATGCAAATAAATATATTCGTAGGTACCCGATCAAAAGCCTTTCCAATATCAGTGAGCACCATATATAATTCCTGGTTCACTTTATGAAACTTTTCAGAAAACTGCTTGAACACAAATTTATTACCCCGGTATCCTCTGACCTTCCTTTGTAAGTTTTTGCTGTGAAGAAAAAGAAAATGTGCTTATATAAGTTACGTAAAAGTTATATTTTGCTTGGAAGCTTTCAAACTGTTTCCATGCAAAACCTAACTTTTATGCAATTTAAGCATGTTTCCTCTTTTTCTTCATGTAGTTTATTTCAGTTACATGTCACTTCCCAATTCTCACAAGGTTTTACTGAGTATTCAAGAGTGAATTTTATGATTAACCCTAAATAAAGAGATGCCATGATAGTTTTAGCACTTCTTCTTTTTGCTATTTCTCGTAAATTGACACAGTGACTGTGACTTGTACTGCTGTTCAGGAGCTAAACCAGTTTCTTGTGCCATTTTAGTGATTCAATTTTCAGGGTTTGTATGAAATTGGGATTTGAATGTGATTCCCCCTTTTTCCAGGCTTGGAAAGTCCTTGATTTTTCATATTTTTGGGAAAGGTCCTAGAATACTCCTGAATTTTTCATGCAGTGAAAAAAAAAAAAAAAAAAGGTCGAAGTGTTTGTGTCACTTTATTATAGCTCACTGCAGCGTCAGCTTTTGATGACATCACTTCCTTCCATGAGTTGTAGAAATGTGATGTCATCTCACGTGATGCTGCAGTGCAAGATGTTTGAGTGTCATATTTCCAGTGACCTTGGCTTGTAGTGCAGCAGTTGGAGTCACAACAGCATGGAGAGATCTTCCTGCAAGTCAAAGATGATCCTTTCTTTTAGCATGCACTTTCCTCACTGAAGGAGATGATATCTGGCTCCCTGCTACCAATTTGCATGGGAAATAGATGACTATGAAATAGGGAATCTTCAGTGCCATGGCAAAATTGTTTTGTATTATTATCATTGTGCTAAGTTCCAGATTGTTTCATATAAGTTTTATACAGATCAATTTTTATGTGGGAAAATTTTTCCGCTTCATTGAAGGTGTAATGCACACTTAAGAACACTGTAACCCATAGGGTTCCATAAGCATTCCAAATATGTAGTAGGTTTCGCCCCAGTTTGCAAAATATAAAACAAAGTACTAGGATTCTAGCAAAAAAATAACTTTCTAGAAATTTTTGATGAACTCCTGGAAAAGCCATGGAATTTATTTTTTGTAAATGTCTACAAAACTTGTATGTAGTCCAAAGACATCTGCCATTCCACTATGCTTCACAAATCTATAAATTTTGCAAAGACAGTTTTACCAGTTTTCAGTGACAAAAAATGCTTTTACTTCATGAATACTTATTATGATTCCACGGCCATCATTAGTTACCTGTGTGCAGTGGCCCATTCAGTGGGGGTGGCAGAGGCCTAACTCATGAGGTATGACTTGGTCCTTCGTCCTTGCTTATTGGCTGCTTATTTTTAAATATATTTATATACCTACCTTGCATTTTTTTACACCCCTAACATACTGGTTTGCCTTTGAAAACAAGACCTTTAGCATTTCTAGTTAGCATGTGTTTTACAGTTTGAATACTTTCTTTTAATTTCCTTCTTTCTCTTGGAAGCTTTGCTCCTTCTTTTTGGTCAACAGACATAAAGTTCAATGTCCAACAGTTGCGTAAAAAAACATAGTAGTCCAGTTGGAAATCTTGTCCTACTTTTTTTTTTTTTTTTTGGTAAAATCACATAACTTTAATATGAAAGAAAGTGAGCACAAATTATGTCACCAGTAGTTGTTTAGGGTGATTTTCCATGCTACTTTGAACATATATATGTTTTAAATTTCTATTTTGTTTAATTGCTGTTTTGTTAGAAATATGAAAAAAATTCTAAATGTATTTTATTTTCTATTTGCAGGTGTATTGCTTATTGTGTGTGATATCACAGTATCAAATTCTTAAGAACCTGCAGGAGCCGCGTTTCATTATTCTGTATCCATAATTTGAGAGTTGGCACACTGTGTGGGCAGTTATGTATGTGATAGCTGTGTGCTAGTACTCTGACTGAAACTGTTTTCTGTCTTTAGTCCCATTTACCATTAGTGTATATAGCTGTTTTTTTTTTTTTTTAAGAATCCTTAGGTGTTATTAATGAGTCTCTTTCTTAATGAAATTTCCCAGTGATGTGTATGTTTTATGGTGGTATGTGTTTGAAAATCAAACTACTTCTTTTAATGATGTGGTGGGTTAGATGTGTTCATTTTGTTAACAACATGAGTCATCAGGTGTTTCAAAACATTTGTTCATAAATGTAAATATTTTAAAAGTTACATTGTAGGAGTTAAAAATTCATGACAGTAGCTTGTGCTTTGTGTGTGTGTGTGTGTGTGTGTGTGTGTGTGTGTGTGTGTGTGTGTGTGTGTGTGCGCGCTCTGTCTCATTGATGAGGTTTTATAATGAGCAAAATACTTTTTTATGTTTCTGTTTTGGCTACTGTAGTAGACAGTATTCATCCATGAAAACTCATTATCAGAGGTGATTTTTCATTAGCAAAGCCAGTAAATTCCCTGTGCTGCCTTTTGTTTTTTTCTTTATTTCCTTGTTTGTATATTCAAGGTTGATACAGAAAAGTTCTCAAGATGGATTTCTTGGGCAAAACTTTTAATTGGGGGGAAAAACAGTGGAAGTAACTTAGATTGTTCCTACAGGTTTCTTTTTGTGCATGAGCTGAAACTAGTTTTTTGTGTTATCCATTTGTGTTTGTCATATGATGACTGGCTGGTTTTGAAATTGTTAGAAATAAAGATTGAAAATTTGAAAATGAAAGTAATCGACGGGCAGTGTAGTCTTTATGTAACATTTAGAAGGTATCCAAGCATTTCAGTTAAAAGGCTTTCTAGAGAATTTTTTTCTCCTTTTTTTTTCTTTTTTTAAATTTTGGCATTTTGTAGTAAGTCTTTTGGATGTTTTATGAACACCAAATCTGGCAATCCATGATTTTGTTCTGTGTAATAGCCGAGCTTGAAAGAGCAATGTAGTCGTATGTCTGTTTTATATGCACAGCACCAGAGAAAAATGTATTTCATCTTACAAGCTTAGGAATCCTGTGGAAACAACTTCAGCTTGTCCCACCCATTATGCCAATTACAGGAGTGCATAGGAAATTCTTATCTGGGTCTTTTGAAAAAAAACCCAACAATGTATTAAAAAAATTACAAAGTGGTAATTACTAATGTGTTTAATTTCAAAAGTTCACTAGTAGGAATTATATCATTTAAAGTTCTGAAGAAGGCATTGCAAATCTTGGAAGTATCTGTAATGTTACTACATTGATAATTATGGTAGTCATTGAAAATTCCCATGTGATAAATTATTACCATTAATTCCGATGTCCAGAAGATGACTCATTTGAAACATTGAGATATTCTTCAGTTTAATGGAATTGAAATAATTTTACTGCAATGAATAGAGCCTGCATTAATTTTTAATTTAGGAAGTTATTTTGTATTTCTTGTCAGCCATGGGAAATGTTAAAAAAACGGGAATAAAGAAAAGGTGAGAATAAGTGGAATGGTAATAGAAGTAAGGTAGTAACAAAAAGTAATGTGCCTTGAAAAATACATTGTCCCTTTGAGGTATTAACTTCTAGGGATTTTTTTTCTTGTAATGTTTAATGAAATGACAAGAAAGTGATATTTGTCGGTTTATGGAATGTATGATCTGGAAATGAATTTCAGCAGTGAGTTTTATAATCATATAAAATTTTGACAAAACAATGAAATAAATGGTTTCAATTATTATATTTGCACTTTTAAGGTATTAAACCCCTGCAAAGTGCGCATAGTTTAGTGCAATTCATAAATGAACTATTAAAAAGCACCAATCACTTACCCTAAAGATCATGGTAATTTCTATCGACAACACACTTCCAGCACGCCAATTGTTTCAGATATAATAGTTATTAAATACCAGATAATTTTTTCTAAATTAATATACATGTTTGCCTTTATCATTTGAAACATAAACAGCTCTTTACATACTTGTTTCTCATTTAGTGTCATGTGTTCTCTTCACACAGTTGCATCTTTTTTGAATAAATATAATACATGCTGTCTCCAAGGCATCTGAATTTGTTGCATTTTTAGATGTGTGTGCGTGTGTGTGTATTTTTTTTGGCATGACTTTTGAAAACAAATGTGTACTTTTAGCATTATTGCATCTATTTGTCATGGCACATTTTCAAATTTCTGTTACATACAGCATTTCCACTTGATGGTGTCAACGTGTTTGGAATGATGTCTATACTTCTACATCATATTAAAAAACAAGCACATGTTATCTCTGTTTCTAAAAATCCGGATTGATAAATGTTTTTTGCATCTCCAGTCTGTTTATCTATACAACCAATTTTTAAGGCTTTTCAGCTTTTCCAAAGGTAAGGTCTTCCTAGGGGGTGGGGGGAAGGATGTTAAATAGTTTGATGAAATCACACTTCGATTTTTTTTTTTTTAATGTTGGCTAGTTGTAGTCATGGTATCAACATCGTTCCCATGATGATCTTGGGGGGGGGAGGCAGCAGTATATTTGTTTTTGGTACTGTATCTGCATTTATAAAATTCCTATTACAGAAGAAAACCTTTTGGCATCTCATGTGCATAAGCGTGGCTGGGATCTCCAATGTATTAACCACTTCTCTGATGAAAATTTTTCCACAAGGTGCTGCAACAGCAGTAGTTTGATGACACCTTAGATATCACGGGTTGGATTGTTAAAATTCCTTTAACATCCATTGTGTTCAACTGTGAGCAGTGTAATCCAGGTGCATTTTGCATTTGTACTATTTCCCAGTAAGTGGTTTTATAATATACTTGTAGTTGGTTGTACATGCACTTTGCCAGGTCTTGTTTGTGAAAAATTCTGTTTGCTTTGATTGCTGGTACAACTGCTAAGATTGTTCACAGATATCATAGGTGCTCTTGAGAAGGTACTATAAATGTGGTGTGCAAGTGTATTTGTCATATCATATCCACTTTTTTTATGTGTGTGGGATTAAAGAAATTTTTTTATCCCATCGCCATCGGACATCCATAGCTTTCACCAAAAATTCCAATTTGATGACATGCATTTACCATGGTATCTCAGCTGTTACACTAAAAGTTAGACTGAAGAAATTCTTTTTGCATAAGACAGCAGGGAACATAATCAAGTTTATCCATATGTGTAGGAAATCTGTAGGATTTAGAAAAAACAGATTATGTACTTAAATACCTTTAGCATACTAGGCTTGAAGCTTTTTAATATCATTCTTGTTACATCCAAGCACTTGGTAGCATCTTTCTTGTTTGTTCATACTATCAAAGCACTCTACCTTATTTTGAAATTATTCTCAGTTTCCATAGAGTAACCATACATTTTGTATGCAGTGAAATTGTTTCATGCTGAATTGAATTCATCATTGCATTTGGCTCCTGGAATTGTACCCTAAAAAATAGTGTTATAACCACTCAGTTTAAGCATTTGGTTAGCCAGATATATTTCATTTTCAAGTCGTACATTTTAATTAATCTGCTGTTCATGTAATAGTGATTGCTGTTTCTTCCCACCTCCAAAACTGATGGTTTGCCAGACTGTCAAATCGGATCACCATAAACAGAAGCTACTGTATGATTTTTAACAAAAGCATGTGTGTGTACATTTGTTTTATCAAGATAAAATGTCTTTTAAATACAATTTTTTATTCAACTGTCACATTTTGTATAAAAAATAGAATACAGCAAAAGCTTTTGATAAAATAGAATTTTGAAATGTATATTTTATATATTTAAATTAATAAAAATATTTGCTCAAATAATGAAAGCAACTACAGCCAGTGTTGTGTATTGTAATTTCATATTTTAAATATGAAACTGATGACTTTCCATAGTTGTAATGGATGCTATAAAGAACAGCATTTATGCAATTCACTCCTGAATAAAATATGAACCTCAAAAATGAAACAAAAAAGTAATGAGTGGAAATGAAATGTTTTAAAAAATTATATGACACATTTTTATTGTGTTCCTGCTATGTTGTGGTTAACCATTGTTTTGAAATGTTTCTTACATGAAATTGGTGATTCAAGTGAGTTCTCTCTGAAATTGATTAGTTGCTATTTCACTTAAATAATCTATTGTGGTGTTGATGATTTCTAAACTCCATAATACTAAGTCCTGTGACAATGATCTCAATTCTTTCACACTTACATGATGCCTTTTGAACTTTTATTTCCAGGGATCCAACTTTGAACTTGTAGATGTGTGGTTTGTTGGATGTATGTCTTTGGTATACTTTATGATAATTCAGCATATTAAGGTTAGCATTTTTTTCTTTTCCAAATGAAATGCATAAAGTTTGTCGATGCATAGAATGTTAAAATTTCTAATCTAAAACAATATAATTTCCTTTGTTTGAATGTTTGTCCCACTTTGGTGGCGCAGTGGAAAGAACACTTGCCTATTTTAACTGTCGAATCTCTGCCTCAGCCAATGTATTTTTCTTGTTGTTGTAATGTTCATCAAACATACTTTAACATTTGGAATTGCAGAATTTTTATTTCCCTCCATCTGGTTTTTTATAATTGTAAAGCATGTTCTTCTTTATAAAATTTGCAAAACTCTTTAGTGTCTTTTGTTTTCTGAGTAAAAAGATTCTGCTCTGTAGAAGTTTTAATTAATGAAAGGACAAAAATAATAAATAGTAGTTACATAGTTAATTAATACAAAGGAAATTTGTAACACCCAAATTTTAGCGTGTAATTTGTGTTCACTGAGCACATGATTCTGGAACTTGTTCCAGCACAGTGCTTAGATTTTGGAATATTCTTCTATGTTCCTTGGTTGTTGCTGATAGATAAGATGCATTCACAAAATGAAATCAAAAGTCAGAAGGTCTAGTGAAGGTAGCTATTTAATGGGATCTCACCATTCAATGCATTTATGTTTGGAGATTGCAAACAATGGTTGCAAAATGGAGCAGAACACTATTTTGTTGTAATATTAGTTTTTGCAATTTTCTAGTGAATTGTACATCTCAGAAACTAGGATAGATGGAAGAATTTGCATGTTTGTTTCACTAATCACATTTTCTTCAAAGCAGTTAAGAGCAATTAATTTATCTTTCCAGGATTTCTGCTCATGCTATAACATTTAGTTCACGAGTCATCTCATTCCACAACATTAAGTTTGTGAGTCATCTCATTCCACAGTCGGTTTATATTGCTCCAGTAGCGTAAACTGTGCTTGTTCAGGTGAAACATTGCATTGTCACTGAAAACACTGTAGGAAAGTTCTGTGGCTCTGGCTTCTCTTATTGCTAGGATTGCTTTATCATAAGACATGGATGCTGTGCTTATACTTACAGCATTGGTTGTCTGTATTTTCTAGAACTAATGATTCTAAATTAGCAAATGATGAACCCTCCCAGCTTGCTCATGGGAGCCAAGAAGAAGAAAAACAAACAAACAAACAACAACAAACTGTAGGAATCATTTACAGAATTAACAATCTGTATTTGTTATCTGTATTTCCTGTGCAAGCTGCTTGTAAGGATAAAAGTGATTTGCTTTTCAGAATTTGCTGGACTAATGTTCTGGCTACACCAGTCTTGGAAACAATGCCCATAGTCAGTTTTCTTTCTTTTTTGATTTGAGGTGAGGGTGAAGAAAATGAGTTAATTGTTTTTCCTGATTCTTCAGCCAGTTTCTTTCCATGTGAATGGTCATTCCAGCAAGTTTATAATTTTTCCGAATTTATCAATGGCTGTTGTCAAGTTTTATGATCAGCTGGTAGCCATCGTAGATGGTTTCTTATTGAATTTATGAGCAACAGATTGCTGTGAACCCTCATCTTTATGAACAACACATAGGGGGATGAGAGATGTTTTAACAGTAAAATATCGTAATAAAATTATTGTAATGAAGTACTGTAAAATTCTAAAGTAAATTATACAGTATGTGCTTGATTAGCACTCAGTTGAAATTGTTTTCAGTTGTGAAATACCTGATTTGCCAATTTGTTCATTGTAAATAATTACAAAACCTGTTCAAAAGTGCATTAAATAATAATTGCTAACACAAAAAGGGTAAGTTAACTTTTTTCTTGCCCTTTCATTCCTAAGTCATGTCCAAACACATTTGTAATGAGATGCCTTAGTTACTAAGTTGCATTTTCAAATATGTGTAAAATTGCCAGCATTAGTGTGATTTTAGGGTACTTCATTTTTAAAGAACTACACTAAAGATATAAAAAATAAGAACAGTACTGGTAACACAACTCAGAGTACAAAATGAACTCTTGGAAAACTATATTGATTTAATGTTAATACATTATCATTTAATGTATTAACATTAAATCAGTTAATTAAGGTCATGTGAATCATTTGTTCACAAGTTTAGATACCACCACCAATGCATCAATCACAGCAGAACAGTATTGGTTTGGATTATATAACAGTATATTTGCCAAATAAGATAAGACAAATATACTGTCTTTATATCTTCTGTTGCATGCCCTGTAACTCCAGTTTTATTTTTAAATTATGTGGATATGTACTTTTTTTTAAAAAAAGTGCATAATAATTCATGTGTGTCTTTATTATATTTATGTAGAGAAGAGTATGTCTATTTTTCAGTCAAAGGCTGATCAGGGATATTAAATGTATAAAATATGAAAATTAAATTCAACAATCAGTGTGTAATACATAGTGAAGAACTAAGAGGTAAAATGATGCTAAGTGCAATACATTTGATTGATTAGGAGATACATTGAGTGTCATTTGGGCACCATTTTTTAAAACGTGAATGTAACAAACTAGTGTAGGAAATAGTCTGTGTATCACCCATGTATATTGGATCACCCATAAACTTTTTGATCATGCCCAAAGATGGAACAGTATTCCAAATAAACTCCCTTACAATATTTTTTTAAAGTGCTAGTCAAAAATTGTTAATTTTCTGTAATACTGTTCTTCAGATTTTCATATTAACATGTTTTAATCTTTTGTAAAAAATTGAAGCGGAACACAATGATTGAAATACATTTAGGCAAGTGCAGAATGTAATAATATAATTCTTATATTGACAGAATGTGTTCTTTCCCATTTGATGTATTCTGAAGTATGAATCAGTGTAGAGAACACTATCAATCTGCAAAACTAAAATTTGGATACTTTTACCATTAGCTGAAGCCGTTGAAGGAAGGTATTTGTAGACTAGACTGCCTGGCGTGTTCTAAATAGAACAAAGGAGATGTTTTGAGAATCATTGTGAATGCAGTTTTTTTCTTTATCTGTGAACAAATGAAATTTCACTTAAAAAGTGCAGCTCTCACTACATTTGTAGTAGCTTTGTATATTGTTGCACAGTCACTTGGTGTTGTTCCAGTGGGGTTTGCCTCCAAGTGCTAGTTTAACCCCATTGTTGGATTTATTACTGTCAGGCAACTCTTCAAGTGCCGAGAATTATTAGATCTCAAAATAACCTAGCCAATTACTTTGTTTCTTATGGATGCCAAAATGAAAACTGCCATAGATGGCACTAAAAGAACTACACTTATCAGATTTTATAGTGCATTCAAATGCTTTATTGATTGCTGTGATAGCTCATTTATCTTCATTGTATCGAATCTGTAATTCTGTAGTACTGTATTTTACCAGTAAAGTTTCAAGCAAAAAAAAAAAAAGAAAAAAAAAGAAAAAAAAATCTGTGATGCTTATCACAGAATTTGCCACTTATAGTTGAAAATACCTTTAATACTAACTACCCTGTGTTATGTGAAGTTTCCTTTTTTATTGGCTATGGATTTAGTATGACCACCGTGACTTGATTTCTAGCATTCATTCTGCATTTCATTGACTTTTCCAAGGTATGTAGACCTATTTTATGTAATTTCAAAGGGACAGTACATTCATCATTTCTTCTCTGAAGGATATTCACTGTTGTAGTTTTTCATTTTGTCTTGTACCTGACAGACTGGCTATTTATTCTGTTGAGCACTTGCACACACTGGAATGAATGTACATACCCATCTTTCTCTCCTCCTTGCCTACAAATGGTCATGAATCCTTTGTCATCTTGAATATTAGATATTTATTTGGAAAGCAGGGGTGCAGAATTCCTTATACGGATCATTTTTTTTTACCATGCTTAAGAGTTTCACCTCATGTTGTTGCACCACATTTCTGACATTTGAGATGCCTAAGATACTCATCTTTTATGTTTGCAAAAAAAGTTCCCTATATCTGAATATGGTATTGAGAAAACACCTGTAAAAATTAACAATTTTTAGGGTTGCTGTGCACTTTCATTTTCAAGATTTCTCATCGAGTTAATAAAATAGTAAAGCCATATTACCAAGTTATTTTATATATATTTTAAGTTAATATTGATTTTTTACCTTGCTGTACTCTTTAATACCTTAGTTCTGTGTAATAACCGGGTCGGAGATGATCATTATCCATTTTCTTCATGTTAATTATTAAGTGTGAATTTGTTTGCTGATGAAATTACCAGTGTATTTCAGATAGTTTGCATTTAATTATGTTTGGCCATGTGTATGAAATATACACTTTCTAAAGTGTTGTGTCTGGGATAATCACTAACCCTCAGAGGGTGTAGATGTTTTAGTCATGGGAGATATTTACTGTTTATTTTAGGATTGATATGCAATGCAGATAAGAATTTTGTATTTGGCATGTGGTCTTGGGACTGTAACTGTGCAATGATAACTGGATGCTTCTATTTATTAATAGAGATCAAATTAATAGCAGCTATTCTGTTCAATTATATTTCCTCGGAAAGGTTTTTGCCTCTACAGTTTTTGACTACTTGTGAAATGCAAGGAATTCAATAACATTTTTTACACTTATGACGTGCATTCCAGCCATTTTGCACTTTTGTAGATGATATATGTATGTATATTGATACATATACAAGTTTTTGTAGATGAAGAATCTCAAGGCTGGGTTAGTAATCCGGTGATGGTAAACACTGTAACTTATTTTAAAAGTTTTATATTTGATATGTTCATCTATTATTTATAAAGTAGTAATGCATACCTTTATTTGATTATTTATTATAATTTACATTTACAATTTTTAGTTCCGTCCATTTAAAGAAACTGAATGTACTGTTGTGTTTAGCATTAAATAAAGTATTTCTGCATGATCCAAAACTGTAGACTTGGTTTTATTTCATTTAGATGATTTTTGCACTTCTTACTTTTTTGAGGAAAACATACTGATTTTTTCTTGTAAAAATAATAATGCATTACATCATTTTCAGCAATCAGATTGCAGTACAGAATTGCTTTTAGTTCTGTTCTCCATGTAACATCTCAGAAAACATGAAAATTACATCACCCTGGAATCTTCTGATTTCCATTCAAGAATATACCATTATACCACACAGGGCAATTCGTTCGTGGGTTTGAAAGGGTCATCCATGCTCCGAGAAAACAGGATTGTTTTGAGTAGTGTAAATCCGAAGTTAATTCACATTCCTGTAAGCTATAATTTCTTAGCACATCATTGTTCAAGCATCGGTATAATGGTAGTATGCTTGAACTGAAATTGAGTAACGCAAGTTCAATTCCTGCTCCAGGGTGATATAATTCTCAAGTTTTCTGCTACATGGTGAGCACTGAACAAGAAGCAATTCAGTACTGCAATATGACTGCTGAAAATTTCAGTCATCAGTAGCATAAGGCACTGATTTTTTGTGTGGAATGGTTTTAATACTTTTTTTTTTTTTTTTTTTGATTGGAGGTTTAACGACCACCGGAAGCAACTCAATGGGCTATAAGCAGTTGCCCGTCCCTAATTTAGGGTCACTGACTCCAGGGAAGGGACAGAGCCAGTGCCGTAAGACAAACACAACAGCCATGCCTCACCGGGATTCGAACCCGGACTCCTTTCGGACAAAAGATTGAAAGCCATCTGCCACTGCGCCACCGGGGGCCTTTTTAATGCTTTAGAAGCTTTGTTAGAGCATTCTGATTTATAAGATGCTTGACGAAGAACAGCATATTTGGTAGTGTGAAAATCAGAAATGTCAGATATTAATTTTCAGTATGTGAGGAAAGATGCCAACAAAAGTCTTTCCCCTTTTTAGCTTAAAAAATTTCATACGGTACTCAATTAGTAGCGACATCCGTGCTGGGCTCGGGCTCCATAATATTTATTGCGGTTCAGGCTCTGAAAGACAGAATTTCCTTTTCTGTTTTTTTCTTTCTTTTTGAAATGTGTGATTTTGCAAGATTTAGCATATGAAATAATTTGTTTACACATTTCTATTTAGTAAAGAAAATTCCTCAGCAACTGGGTTTGGGGGACTCGTGAGAGCCATTTATTCTGGGCTTGGGTAACACAGGGGGCCCCATGCATCCTTGAAAACCGGGGAAGTTCTTGAATTTAAAAAAAAAAAAAAATTAAGGCCTGGAATGTCCTTGAATTTCTTTAATTAGCCTGGAAAGTCCTTGAATTTTAAAATCCCACAGCCGAAAAATTTTGATCGGAATTTCCGATCTTTTTCCTTTTGTTATTTTTCACTTTTTTTCTGCAATCCCTCATTGACATCGGAAGTCAAAAAGAGTAAACTTCAAAGCAGCTGCGTCACTGGGAGAAAGGGTGCACTGTGGTCTGATGGGGAGTTAAGTTGGTCAAGATTGGACCCCCCCACCTACTGTGAGAGGAGTTGAATGTTTGCTACCCCAGAGCACTTGTTCTGCGACAGAGAAAACTATTGTATCGTTTCTTTCATTTTCCTTATGGCAAGGCGGGGATTTTCCCTTCTTGTTTCTTCTTTATCTGCTTCAAAGCGGGTACATTTGATGCTATTGATAGGTGCATTTCACCAGCCTCCCCCACCACGGAATTTTTAAATTTTTCAGACACCATTCGTTTGTACCATATATGAACCAGAATGAACTCCGTTTGAACCACAAAAGTTTTTGAGATATTTAAAAAACAAAGGGGTGGGGTGGAACAATAGCCCCCCCCCACGGAATTTTTTATTTTTTTGGCACCATTCGTTTGTACCACGTATGAACCGGAATGAACTCTGAACCACAATAGGTGGCACAGTGGTCTAAGCGATGGCCTCTGATCATTCGTTCGAAAGGGGTCCGGGTTCGAATCCCGGTGAGGCATGGATGTTGTGTTTGTCTTACGGCACTGGCTCTGTCCCTTCCCTGGAGTCAGTGACCCTAAATTAGGGACGGGCGACTGCTTATAGCCCATTGAGTTGCTCACGGTGGTCGTTAAACTTCCAATCAAAAAATAAATAAACAAAAAAACCAATAGTTTTTGAGATATTTAAAAAAATAGTGGCGGGAGGGGGGGGGGGGGTTGTCTGGTGAAATGGTCGGCCTTCTATATATATGTGTGCAAATTCTCAATATTATTTTTTTGATATCTCAAAAACTATTGCGGTTCAAATGAAAAAAACTGAGTTCATTCCGGCTCATACATGGTACAAACGAATGATGTCTGAAAAATTAAAAAATTCCGTGGTGGTGGGGGGCTGGTGAAATGCACCTGCTGTTGATACTACAATCCACACTGTGCAAAAGTGACTTTTATTTGAAAGAATTTAAATTAAGGCGACTGGAGAAACAGCCTTTGAGCACAAAATAGGGATTACAGATGTCAGAGTACCCTGCCCTAAAAATTGCTGCCCCTGCGTTATAAACGCACCCAGTGCGACCAAGCCAAGACAATAGTGAACACATTCCATGCGTGCAAACAGACTTACGAAGTAGTCGTGGGAATCGCGCCTGGTGCGGTCAAACCGCTTTCGGAGCTGTAGAAAGAGAACGAGTCTCACACTGTCAAGCAGTTTTAGAAAGGGGTGACCTTAAACGCTCACAGCATGTTCAAACCGCTCGAAGGATTAATAAAAAGAAAGTGCATAATTTATAAACGTTTCATTGGATCTAAGTAAAATTTGCAGGGTAACCTTATAAGACCAAGTTATGGTATCTGTCAAAAATTCAGCTCTATTAAATGAAAATTTCGAAAATTATTTTCTTTTGCATTTTTATCGTTAGTTAGGGAAAGAGGCAGTTCAACAGGTGGCCCGCGGGACTGCGAATGAAAAGGTAGACGTGATTGGCAAATTGTGCATGCCAACAGATCCTGCTTGCTGCTGCTGTTCCATGAGAACAAAAAGTTGAAGTTATTTATTTTGTATTGGTTCATTCTCCATATTTTGGTTGCACTTTTTTCTGACCACAGAGTATTATATGACTTATGTATCTGGCAATAGCATAGGATTACACAGAATGCTCATGGCATTACTGAGTAGGAATTCCTTACATTGCTTTTCCGGAAAGTTCTTTGCAATGTGCGTGTAGCGACTGAAAAAAAAAAAAATTCTTTGATTTTTGTTGGCTTAGTGTTTTGCTTTGAGATGTCTCTAGTTGTCATCTAATTGTTAGATATTGGAATTTTCTTGTTTTTGTGTTTAATAAATACGAGTTGTAAGTGCAATTTCCGTGATCTTTGGTTGCACAATCCCAAGTATTCCATGTGGGTTGGTAAGGAGTGCGGCAATAATCATGTTTCGAGATGTTTGTTATGCTTAAAGAACATCAATATTTCGTCCATGGGAAAGTCTGCATTGTGAAGCCACATGAAAAGTAAAAAGCATGTAACTTGTTCTGAAAACAAAAGTCGAAATTCCACCTTAGATGGACTGTTTGAAAAAGTACCAGCATCACAAACACCATCATCACCAGAGCCATCTTCATCATAATCAGCAGGTTGTTTATCCAGAAAAGATCCTACAAAAGCCAAAATATTATGGGCTTTAAAAGTGGTAGAAAGCCATTATTCGTACAGATCATGTGCTGGAATTGATAAGTTGTTTCGATTGATGTTTCCAGACAGTGAAACGGCTCTCAACTTTTCTTGTGGGCAAATAAAATGTTCATATATTTGCTGCTTTGGCTTGGCACCCCATTTTAAATCACTTTTGTTGCAACAGATTAATAAAAGCAAAGATTTTGTTGTTTTGTTTGATGAGAGTTTAAATAAGTACTCTCAACAAAAACAAATGGACATCCATAGAAGATTTTGTGATAAGAACAGAGTAACATCATGGTATCTGACTTCTGTGTTTTTAGGCCACACAAGTGCAGTAATTTTATTAGACAAACTTAAGCAATCTTTGAAGGATTTGCCTTTAAAAAATACAGTTCAGTTTTCTATGGATGGGCCAAATGTGAATTTAAAGCTTTTTTATTTATTTCAAGATGATTTATCGGCCAATTCAAATGCATCTCCCTTAAACACCGGTACCCGTGGATTGCACATAGTGCATTGAGACATGCTACTACTGTGAGTGATTAGGAAACAAAAAAATTCTCTCAAGCCTATACAGGTTATTTAAACATTCACCGGCACAGCGTGAGGATTATTCAAATGTGGATAATGCTGTAAAAATGCCACTGAAGTTCTGTTCACCCAGGTGGGTTGAAAATTCTCCTGTTTGTGAATGTGCTATAGAAATTTGGCCCTTTATTTTGAAGTATGAAACTTTGGTAGCCCAGAAAATTGTAAATAATCCTTGCACAGTTTCCTTTAATATTGTCCAAAAATGGGTGAAGGATCCATTGGCACTTGCCAAATTATATATTTTTAATTCTATTGCAAAGCAACTGAGTCTTTTTTAAAAAAAGTATCAGGCAGATAAGCCAATGCTGCCATTCATGGCTAAGACTTAGAGAAAATGTTAAGGAATCTGACGAGTCGCTTTGTTAAAATGGATGTATTAGAACAAACGAAGACCATTACAACACTTCTAAAAATTGATCCAACTGATAATAAAAATTGTTCCACTTATAGGATGATTGATATTGGATTCCAGGCCGAAAAGGAGGTGAAGACTTTGCCATCAAATGTAAGTGAAAAGCAGATAATGGAATTTCGTATGAAACGCAGATCAATTTTGCAAAACCTTGTCAAAAAATTGCTCACTAAATGCCCACTGCAGTATGCTTCTGTGTGGCACGTGAAGTGTTGAGATCCTAAATTAATGAGTGCTGAGAAGGAATCTTGCTTAAAAAGTTTCAAGATTATTCTAGAAATTCTTGTGGATGCAAATCATCTGAAACCTGGTGTTGTTGACACTATTATGCTGCAGTTAAAATATTTTATAAGTAGTGTTGCAGCAGTAACTCCAGTTTTTAAACTTTTTGATAACAATTATGAGGAATTGAGAATAGATGTGTTATTTTATTAACATTTATCCTTAAGTAAAAACTATGATCTGTTGTGGGAAGTAACTAAAAAGCTACTGCTGCTCTCACATGGACAGGCATCAGTGGAGAGAGGATTCTCCATTAATAAGGAACTAATAATTGACAATATGAAAGAAAACTATTGTTTCAGAAAGAATAATACATGACCGTCTAAGTAACATTGGTGGCATGGAAAAGGTTGAGTTTTTAAAATTGCTTCTGAGTAATGTCAGATGTGCTAGGCAAGATATGTAATAAATTTAGAAGAAAAAGCTTGGGACAAGGCTAATTCCGCTGTAGCCCAAAAGAGAAAACAAATACTGGATGAAATAGAAAGTATGAAAAAAAGAGAAACATGTAGAGAATGAAGTATTATTTTATTACAGCTGATGACTTGGCAACAAAAGCAGAAGATACTCATAATTTTAACTGCATTGTTAAATCAAATAGCTTTAGAAAGACAGCTCAAGACAATCATTGATAAAAGAAATAGATTCTGAACTAAAGAAAAAAAATTATTTAGTGAATAATTGTACACTGAAGAGCAATTGAATTAGAGATACCTGTCTAGTAACGTGTAGCACCACCTTTCGCCCTGATGACAGCGGCGATTCGTCTCGGCATGGACTCGACAAGACATTGGAAGTGTTGGGAAGCCAATACGGATCCACAATCCCTGAACAAGCTCCCACAGTTCACGAAGATTTGATGGAGGGGGTCAGAGCCTCGAACATCTCTCTCGATGGGATTGAGGTCAGGTGAATCAGCTGGCCAAGGAAGTGAGGTCACGTCGGTGGAGTGTTCATCCAATCATTCGGATACAATTCAGGAGCGATGGCACGGTGCATTGTCTTGTTGCAGGATGAGGTCCCCAGTGGGATGTTGAAGACGCACAAATGGGAGCAAATGGTCGTCCAGGATATCCCGGTAACGTTCACCTGTGAGGGACAATGTCACACGTCCACGTAAACAGTCCCCAGATGAGAATGCCACCCCCACCAGCTTGAAGAGTACCCTGCTGGCAAGAAGGATCCATCGCTTCATGTGGTTTGCGCCGTACTCGTATCCTGCCATCCGCATGTACCAACGTGAATCTCGACTCATCAGTCCAGGCAACATTTTTCCACATGTCTAGGGTCCAGTGGTGATGTTCCCGCGCCCATGCTAATCTTAGCACCCTGTCATGTGCAGTCAGCAGCGGTACCCTCGTGGGACAATGGCTTCTGTACCCCATAGCGAGGAGATGGTTCTGGATGGTGTGGCTGCTTAAACGTTTTTGTGCACCAACGTTAAATTGCTGAGTGATTTCTTGCACTGTGGCCCATCTATCCGCTGTTACAATGCGAGCTCGCCGACGATGACCCCGCTCATCCACACGCTGTTGGCCCTTGCAGGGATGGCTTTACCGGATTCGATGAACTCACGGTGCACCCGTGACACAGTGGCTCGTGAAAATCCCAGTGCCTGCACGACTTCCGAGATGGAGTGACCCATTCGTCGAGCCCTGACAATTTGCCCATGATCAAATGCGCTTAGATCCTTCGTCTTACCCATACTGCGTCCGACTCTTACTGATTCCCATCGCATCACTCCTTATATTGTTGGATCGCTGCATACGTAATGTCGTTTCCATTTACAGGGCCGCCCACAGCGCCACATTTGCATAACGCCAGCTGTCTCTAATTCAATTGCTTTTCAGTGTAAATAAATTATTCACCCATTTGCTTAATATTTTTTTAATATACTTGTTAATTATATTTTAACAATGATAAATTTAATGTTGTGTTAAAAGTACTGACATTTGAGTAGAAAAAATTATAATTATTTAAAAATTGATTACAGTATTTTCATTTGTTAAATTTTTTTCACCTGAAGAAAGTTTGTCATTCAGTAAAATACTTTTTGCAAAAGAGATGCATTGTCGCTAAGATTTTTTTTTATAATTGGCTACCAATTACAAATACTGATGCTAATTTCTTTGGTTCAGTTTTCTTATAATAACAGAAATACACCATGGTCTTGCTTTCGTACTGTGTCATATGTAAGGTGTTTAAAACCATTTTAATGATAAACCCATAGGATCTTTTTAATTTCTCTGTGGTGGAAACCTAATTCCATGGATTTCGAATCCATTATTTGTTTTCTAGTGCATGCCTAACTACTAATAACTGGAACTGTCTATTGTAAAAACTTGAAGATAAACCAAAAGTAAAAGAAAAGTTTAAATGCTGATGTTGTGTGTCGTTTCTCACATTTAGTGATAAAATACGACTACTTCATATTGTCCAAAAATATTGCCCACTAAAGAAAAGATCATTCAGTCTCCTCACCCCATGTCTGTGTTTCCAAAATGTTTAAAGTATCTGTTTTCATTCTTGGTATTTAATTCAATGCGTACAAAACTGGTTACCCCACATAAGTATTTGAAAAATGACATGCATCCAATATCCATCAATTATGTTGAGAGTTGTGAATATGAAGGCTTCTTAATGTGAAAGTGAAGAAAGGATTTTATTCCTGAATAACATGTAAGTTTTCTAATTTTGCTGTGTTGAAATTTCAATATGAAAGTGAGCTAAATATGTTATTAAAATCTTTTGTATTTTTTTTACAATTCATTAACTTTAAATATTTATTTTATTAATGGTAAAAAGGTAAATGTTATATTATAAAGTATGATATAAATAATTAGATGAAAATTTGGTATTAGCATAAATCTAAAAATCATACAAAAGTGACTTAATGTGTTATACATACCTGTACATAATTCTAAAATAGATATTAAGTGTTTTATTGTTATGATAATTTTGTGTATGAGAAATTGGGAGTTTTGAACATACAGAAAGAATTATGTGATGCATATATGAAGATAATGAAGATAATGAGTATCATAATACAACACATAATTCTTGATAATATATATATTCATTGCAGTTTAGGACATTGAAAAATTCATCCTTGAATTTTTTCCCTGAAAAAGAGTGGGCACCCTGCTACAAATGCCATAAGCCACGTATCAGTGGATTTCTGTGAAGAAAGAACAGCTCCTTCAAGAATGACATGTAGAAGCAGTAGATAGCTTGCCAACGAAATGTTTCCTCTTATTTTCACACAGCAGCTTCTTGCTAATTCTATTGAACAACCTACATATGCAGATTGCAATGCCACCCGATCTTTCCGAATGTCCAGAATGATAATAAGCATGTGACTCTACCAAAAAAACATGGAAGTCCCTTCCCACTTCCCAGGTGAAACAGACATCAGTTAATTGAGGGGGAAGAGAGTGTCCCCCTCCCACAACAGTCGGGGAAAGGGAAGGGGGGGGGGATCGGACGGTCTGGAGATTTTTTTATTATTAGTGCTTAGACAAATCAGTCATAGTTTTTAAGCCTGGGCTCTTATGTTTCAATATAAAATTTGGGCTCTGGCTGTTACAGGGTTCCCACTCATTTTCTCCCGAAAAATGTAAGCACTTTTTAAGGACTTAAAGCACTCTACAAAAAAATTTTAAGGAACATACAAATTGCACATGTGAAAATAACATGTATACAAATATACTTTTACACATGATTTAATTATACAAACTAAAGTCTGTTGATAAACCTTACAATATTTTGCATACAATTCAAGTTTGTGGATGTAATAAAGTATAATTCATGCAATTCATTCAAAAGACAGCTCTGCTAGTCAAATCAGTTTTCATATGAGAGAATAATCATTTACACAGCAAAAAATATGTAAATCATAAAACTGTAGTTAAAGTTACAAGATCTAGATTTGGATATTGTGCATAATTATTTCATGTCTTGAATTGTAAAACCAAAGTCAAGTTCACCATGAGTCACCGTTGAGAGCTCCTTCTGCCAACGTCACCATCAACATGGCCAACCACCAGCAGAAGTTGTATGCACTGCACTGTAAGTTCCGCATTTCACAAAGGCAATAGGGGGGTACTTTTTAAGCACTTTGGGGAATTTCTGGCAAAATTTTATGACTTTTAAGCACCCTAAAAAAATTAAGCACTATTTAAGGATTTACAAGGGCCATGGGAACCTTGTCTTAAAATTGAGCCTGAACTCAGTACTGAGCCACACACTGTCAGTCCAATGTGTAAATGCCCTGTATGCATTGGGTGCACGCCACTGGGTTGTGGGGTGTTCAAAGAATGTGGATTCCTAGTTTCATGCATCACTGAACCTAGTATGAATCCCAGATGAAACAGACATTTCTACATCTGTTCTGGACTTTTTCTTTAGTGGGGACATTACAGATAGGCCACTCCTGATATTGCTTATGGAAGTCAACAAATAAACAAATAGCATGCACACATTTGTGATTAATTTCTTCCCACAATATACACTGCTGGCCACCCAAAATGCAACACCAAGAAGGTAGCATCCGATTGGCCTGAAATTCGCAGCATGCGTCGCCCGCAAGAGGACGTGCAAACGATTAGCATTGCAGGGCATATGCAAATCATGTGCGCCTGGCACGGCACCGAGAAGCACTATAAGAAGGCTGCATAGAGGGCGGGGTGTAAGTAGTGGAAGTGTGTTGTGCTGCCGGATGTGTGCGTGGGAAGCTTCCTGATGCCTCGTCGCAGATTACGGCAGTCATTCCAGCATGTTTCGGAGTTCAACAGAGGACGAATAGTGGCTTATCGCATTATCGCAACAGCGATTTATCGTACCGAGACATCGGCGCCCGTGTGGGATGACATCCAGCCACAGTGAGGCGAGTATGGATTTGGTGGGTGCGGAAGGGACGAACGTAAGCGATTGCTGCAGCCGTGGCACACCACCGAACGAGAGGACCGGCGGGCATTGACGGCTCGCCCTGCCACATCACGAACGTTAGCGCAGAAATTAGGGTGTGTTGTGTAACAACCTGTGTCGGCACGTACCGTTCGACCTCTGCAGGAGCGGGGACTTGTCGCACGGCGCCCATTGCTCCGATTACCATTGACGTTACACCACCGGCGAGTGCAGCGGCATTGGGCTGTTGAACACCGTACCTGGGACTACGGATTGGCACGACATTGTCTTCTCCGACGAATCCCGCTTCCGCCTACACCATGATGATCGGATCCGAGTGTGGCAGCACTGCGGCGAGAGACTATATGACGCCTGCATTATGCATCGCCATACAGGTCCGTCGCCTGGCGTTATGGTTTGAGGCGCGATTGGATATGACACCCGAACCCCTCTGGTACACATTGCCAGTACACTCAACAGCCACCGCTACATCTCCGACGTTTTGGAGCCTGTAGTCCTCCCTTACCTGCAGGACCTGCCAGCGGCCACGTTTCAACAGGACAATGCGCGCCCACGGGTGGCATGCATCGAGCAACAATTCTTCACGACCCACCAGGTGTCACTACTGCCATGGCCCGCCTGTTCTCCTGATATGTCGCCCATCGAACACGTCTGGTTGCTGATTGCCAACCAAGTGGCCTGGCAAGCACCACATGATAAACTGTGGCAATGTGTGGAAGCAGCCTGGCAAGCACCACCTGATGAACTGTGGCAACATGTGGAAGAAGCCTGGACCGACATACCCCAAGCCCACTTCCAAAGCCTCTTTCGTTCGATGACGCAGTGTGTAGCTGCCGTTATTGCCAGCCATGGGGGCCACATGAACTATGTCTGCGTGTTTAGCAAGTCGCACGGGCCTGTAAGCTCAATCATTTCATCTTTGTATCTGTTGTTATGTGTCCAGTAAATCTGACTTTCTATCTTGTGTCCTTCTTGGTGTTGCATTTTGGGTGGCCAGCAGTGTATATACGTCATGGACTCTTGCAGGAGGAATATGAGAATTTCAGAATCAACACATAGAATTTTTTAAAGAAATCCACAGATAATTTTTAAATGAAACTTATGGACTATAATTGCCAATATTTATTACTTGCATTGGAGCTTGGTCATTGCACACACAACCAGTTATTTGTAATGTTCACATTGCTTTTTATATCTCATTGAATGTATGAGCTCTTATCTGTAAAAATGACGTGGGAAAACCAATGGGGTCGCACCCATTTTTATTTTAAAAATACAATGAAGAAATACATCATAGGGTATGTGTGGGTTTTCAGCATGATGCTTTACATGCTAGTGACGTTTCTCTCAATGACACAAATTGTAACACCCAGATGATTGCATGCAAATCAGCAGGTGGGAGCACCATGCCAGAATATGCAAACAATTGGATTATCAGTCCAATCCCTTGGTGACCATTATAAACATTGAATGCTTCAACCTCTCAGTCAAACATGTTACGAGTTTGTAGCTATTAACAGGCAGATTCCCAGAGGAACAGTGGAAGATTAACTTGTCATATGGTGGAACTTTGTTGTCACATTACCATGGTTCATCAGTGTTGAGCACACAAGCCTGTCAGGTTTGGATGGTTGTACACTGGACAAATAAACCATGGCCAGAGCACCGGCCCAGTGGCAGGACTGCAGCACATGCACATCTTAGCTTTTCTGGCTTCCAGCAGTTATCCTATCACATAAAACATTTTACCCCACAGCAGAGGTAGGATTGCATAATAGTTTAATGGTGTTATTCCGAACTTATCGGATCTTAAGTAGTTCTCATCACGAGTCAACTGGAATAGAGAATTGTGCTTTTGTGAAGGACTAGATCACCATACATGTGTAAAGGCAATGCAATCTAGAGGCCTGCATGGACTAGTTTTTTTCTTTCATGGTCAAGTGAAAAATTCTGGGCCCAGGAATGTTCTGGAAGGTTTAGTATTTTGCTCTTGGATTAAAGAAAAACATTTTGAATTACAAAACAAAAACCAACTTATTAAATATTCAGATGGTGAAAATCAGAGTGTGAAATGAAAAACATGGAAGTAGGTCCACCACCAGCTATGTTGATTATTTACAGCTGAAATCAACAAGCCAGAGTGTAAGATGAGTCTCAAATGTGCAGGTTTATTTCTTTAAAGGTTAAAATCAAATTCTGTTCTCACTTTGTATGCATTAGACTAAAACACGTGGTTTAATTTTCTGAGAAATGTTTACATAAACAGACTTTTCAACTTCACCTCTAGATGACTGCCAAGATTTATTGTTGCACTTCAGATGAGGAATGTCTTTCTTTGAACTCCCTATGTTGCTTATCTGACAGACATCATAATTTGTCACTTACAGTCATAAAATAAATGGCCTGTCCATGCAATTTTCCATTTCACCTCTTAACATTCCTTGGTGAACTACTTTTGTTGCTAAAGCTCTGCAAACAGGGGATCAGGCCTGTTATTGTCCCTTTGGACTTTGGTTATGTACAGTAGCTTGAAGTTAACAAAATAAATTTTTCTGTTCCCAAATTTTCCCCACTATGCCACATAGTTTTTTTTTAGCTTGGGATAGGCATTACAATTAAGTAATTTTGTGTGTTAGAAAAATAAAAACTGGGTATGGAGTTCAGTGTGTTGTATAAATGAAGAGATTTCCATAACATCACAGGTGCACTTAGCTGCAACAACTTATGCTGAAAATTAATTTGGAAGCATGCTTTTGCAGTTTAGTTACCATTTAATGACAACAATAGAGCCAGAACAGTGTTTCTTTTTGCTAAAGTGAATCACAAACTTTTTAAGGAACAGTATGGGACAAAATCATCTAACAGTGTATCAGTGGAAAAATAAATTGTTGCAAACAAAGAATTTTAATGGTAAAGTAATTATCTGTTTGGTACACACTGGAATCAGCATAGCTAGCTTGAGACCATTCGGCCAAGATGGGGCCGGGTTCGAATCCCGGTGAGGCATGAATGTCGTGTTTGTCTTACGGCACGGGCTGTCTCCCTTCCCTGGAACCAGTGGCTCTAAATTATGGATGGGCGGCTGCTTTTAGCCTATTGAGTTGCTCACGGTGGTCGTTAAATCTCCCCTCCCCCAAAAGTCAGCATATGGAATTTGTTTATGAATGAGAGCTTTGTTATGAACATTTAATTCTTTGAACACTGTAAAAAAATACTAATATAAATATTTTGTTTTCATTTTTACTTGGATAGAGAATGAAAGCTTTGAACTTTTTGTTTCCAAAGATTTTGTAAAAACTCTTATTCATGAATAACAGCACTTAAAAAGGTTATTATAAAGTTTAGTACAATTTTGTTTGCAACATAGTTCATAAATTCCCATCAGAAACACTGAAAGTTATATTGTGCAATGAATATGTCATCTTGAAGCAAATTCTTTGTCTGTCTGATAGATTATAAGCAACTACTCATTTAGGTGCCATCATATTTTTTTGTAAGTAAATTATTTTGATAAGATCACTGAATGTCATGCAAATTCTTGAGCTGGCATTTCTAAAATACTATCTTACAATGAAATTCGTTTTGCATCTAACAGCACTTGATAAACCTTCAATTCTGTTTATGTAAATTGTAAAAGCATGTGTGTGCGAGGCAAATCTAGTTGCCTTAGGCATTGGAATGGCACGGGAATATCTACAAATTATGAAAAAATTTCAGCAGCTTCCTCTTCGACTTAAACCCAGCATCAATAGAAAATGTATCCATCCAAGAGGTTTTGAAGTATTTGTATACTTTCATCATTCTTGTTCTTCATGTAATTCCTGCTTTGACAGGGAATACTGATAAACAAGCATTGCTTGGTAATACATTCTTTGCCAGAAAAAATGAAGCACCCAAGAAAGCCATTCGATTCTGATGAAACCATGTTCAAGTACCTCGGCCAATGTGCAAATGAATAAAAAATAATGACCAATGACTAAATAGTGAACCACCACAGTGCATCAAGGAGGGTATATCAAGAGCAAAGTTTACACGCAGGGACAATTGTGACAGCAGATTGTGGTTGCATTAACCTCCACAGACTGTGAGGATGCCTCGTTGTCGGATCCACGCACAATAAGAGCGAGCTTGAGAGAGGATGTATAATGGGCCTGAGAGAGGCCGGTTGGTCAAGTCGTATTGCCAGGCATTTGGGTCACAATGAAGTGGCAATCAGACGATGTTAGCACCAGTGGGTCAAGGAGGTCAGAACTCAGCGGATGACATAACACGAGGATTGAGTGATTGTGAGAGCTGCACAAACAGAACCCATTTTGTCTCTTTCAACCATCCGTGGCTTAGCTGTGTCATCTACATGCACGGAAGTGGCCATCTGGACTGTTGCCAGACGACTTATGGCATGGGAACTACATTTCAGGCCACTCTGCCACCTACCACTGACCAGCAAGCATTGTTGACACTGGTTGCAGTGGTGTCTGGTCTGATCAACATAGGATAGTGTGTTGACTTCAATGATGAGTCACGGTTTGAACTCTGCACCGATGACCTGCACATACGTGTCTGGAGACGAGCTGGCCAGCGCACAGAGACCCTGTCTTTACCCACCTTTTTAACAATTCTTTCTAAAACAACTAACTATTCTTCCTAAACAACAGTGAAGTAAACCCCCCCCTCTTTTCTTCACCACTTCTATGCATGCTACAATTTGAATCCAGCAAGAGATGTATTTAGATTGTGGCCACTACAGCTATTCAAATCTAACAATAATAGGCCTGCAGACAACATGAAAAGATTGTTGGAGCTTATAGATTTTGAACATGTCTGGTAAGCCTAATCTTGTATTACCAGCTACTAACTGAAATTGTGGAGATAAAATGTTACCAAGCAATGCTCATTTATCAGTATTTCCTGTAAAAGCAGGGATTATGTGAAGAACAGAATAATTAAAGTATACAAATACTTAAAAAACAGAATGATAGGTTAAAGCCTAAATACAAAATTCATTTAGTAATCCATCCATCCATATATTTTTTTTTTTTTTTTGCCTCATATCAAAACTAGCGAATATCTGAGCTTCTTTGAACAAAAGTAACAATAACAGTGAGAAGAAAAGCTAATGCAGTGTTTGGCTGTGGATTTTAGCCCTTTTTTGAACAGCGTAGTTTCGTCTGACTTGTGTTGGCCAAAATCTGGGTCTCTGCATCACTAACACCATTATAACATTTGGCACTTGTAAGGTCACACACGCTAAATTTACTGGAATCTACTGTGATACTGAATTAGAAATGGATGAAAAGATAGACAGACAGGCAATCAATAACAAGTCTTTTTTTTTTTTTCTGATAGCTATCACCTAACAAAAGTGTTGTGGTCAAACAGTTACTGTTTTGAAGACTTCAGAAGGATTAAGTCCAAAAATTCAACTCTGTTGATGAAAGTGGCACAAAAGGTTCAAGTATTATATATGGAACTAAGCAAACAATTATATCTGTACTTTGAATGACTTCAGTTTTTTATATCAAGATTTTTCTTCAACTCTGTCAGATCAAAACTTGACTGTGAAACTTCACTGTACTTGTATGTACTTAATAATTTCAGCCAATCATAAGCCACTGCTGTCTTAAGTGCAATTTAATGATTTGGCACTGCTGCAGACATCCTGGAGTTTGTAACTACCTCTATTGTGCAGATGCCAAGTGCTGTGGTGCAAAAAGAAAATGCCATTTTGAGAGTACATATGTAGTTTTGCACGCTCAGTCAGATTCCCCAATTTCTTGTCAAAAGTACATGGTTGGATACCATAACCGGGCTCATATGAAAGCAGTGCTGAAAATGGCTACCTTGCATGACCAGGTGGCTATTCCAGGACACATAACTAAATATATTGCCAGCAGAGGAAGTTTTACATAATTCTGCTCAGTACAACAACCATCTTTATGATGCATTTATGTGAAGTGAATTCTTAATATTTTGTAAAACGTGTTTTAGTACTTTTAGCTCCAGAACACTAATTAATGTGAACTCATTAGGGCTATAAAGTGTTGGTATTTTTGTAAGAAAAAAAAAGTGCGATGGGGTTGAGTTATACCGTATTTTACTCAGCCAGCATTTTCCCATTGTATTAGAAAGAAAAGCAAAGCAACTATTTCAATGCACTGTATAAAGTTTGGAACATAACTTACAAGGGAATTAGTAGAGAAGCAATTCACTTGAATTTTCAGACACAACACCAGTCTGTCACTGGGACAAACTCTTCCAATTTTTGTGGAAATTTTTTTTGTGGTCTTCCAATTTTTGTGCAAAAAAAAAAAAAAAAAATGTTTGTTTGTAGGTTTAACAACCACAGTTAGGAACTCAGTGGGCTATAAGAAGTCACCCATCCCTAATTTAAGGCCACTGGTTCCAGGGGAGAGAGTCAATGCTGCAAGACAAACACACCATACGTGCCTCACCGAAGATTTGAACCCGGACGAATGGTCAGAAGCCAGCACTTACAGTAGACCATTGCGCCACCAGAAAAGAATTAACCTTTACGATAATTTATTATTGTGTTCTGTCTGTTGCCAATTTTTTTCCTGCAGTGTTTTTGATGCTCAGTTATCTTTACAAAGTTCCAATTGATTTCAAGTTCAGTCATGCTAACAGTTCTGTTTTGTCAGAAATATTTTTGATGATTGCCTTGTGCTTTGCAACATGGGCCTATTTGATGCCTGCTCTCTAACATGTAACTGAGTCAACATATGCAGATGACATAACAGTATATATTATTGACACAAGGACAAGGTCAGGAATTTTAATTTTTATTTTGTTAGATAGGCATGGAGCAAGCTTTACCACATTCTTGTTACTGATCTTCATGAATCTTTCAAAAATATCTTTGAAGTAAGCAATTTTATTAGCAAAATTTATTTTTACTTAGAGAAATTGCTTTTCCTTTTAAAACTAATAAAAATTTATAATTGCTGGAGATGGATAGTTCTTAACCAAAACACTGACTGATGCCAATTCTGCAATTTGAGAGTAAATAAATTACACTTCTACTAACTGCCTTGAAACAGTTTTACAAAAAGTATAACATCTGTACAACTGAATGCAGTGTGTATGTTTTGCTGGTGGCCTGTAATATGTTTTGGACTATGTAACTTTTTTCATTAAGAAGCACATTGCAGAATGCCAAAACGTGAGGGCTATCAAATGCAGTCATTCCAGAGGAAGAAGTTTACTTTCTGTTTGATGCAGGGCTTGAAAAATATCTGAAAACTTACATGCCCAGCTGGGCATGTGCAGAAATTATTCATCTATGCAGGCAGTAAAAGCTGGATGCCCAGGAATTTTTTTTTAAGTTAAACCTTTTTTTTTTACATGTTTTCCATTTCCGTTTTAAAGGTCGGTATTCAAAATGTTAAATGCACAAAAGCATGTATCTGAAGTTTTAAGATGATGTTGAGATTGGTATGATGATGAAATTGGTATTTGAGGAATTTAGTGATTCTGCCATGTTCCTTTCATTGAAGTTTTCACCCTTTGTCACTCAACACCAGAGGCTAGTTCCACCAGAGGTATGTATACTGTCACTAATTATAAACATTTACAGCAAAACTACGTATGGTTCCAATTTCTGGATCTAGAGCATAATATAATAAAAGAAGTGATATTCTTCTGACCTCGGCACTACAATTTCCGGTGATTAGTAGTGAAAAGAAACACGACGACTGTCTTGTTCCTTTAGTAGAAAATTCTATTCCAAACTTTATTTTTAAATTTAGTTGCCTGGACTGGGCAAATAGATTTTTTATTAGCCTGGCCAGGCCAATAATTCACATGCCCCAGGCATGGCATTTTTCAAGCCCTGCTGGTGTATAGGTTTTTCTTTCAGTTTGAAAATTATGATGGTTTGGGAGTGTGCAATCTAATATGGTGATCAGGGCATGCAGCAGTCCAATGAGAAATTTTAAGTAGTAATTTTAGGTTTTTTCAAGAAATTTTAAGACAAATACTTTTCTCAAAAAACAAAAACAAAACAAGAACAGTAAAATGAGTATGAAACACTTAGAAATTTTTTTTTCTGGCACTTAAGCTCAGTTTTTCCCCTCTCATTTTGGCTAAAATAATAATATAAGTGATCAACTCCCACTACCTAAATTTTTCTTGCCCGTAGCTCCTGAAAATGTTATTCAGAAGTACTCCTTCACTATTCATCATTTGGATTAACATCTTACAAATATTTAAAGAAACACCTTCTACCTACTTTTCTTTCTTATAGTAATTTTTTACGCTTTCCAACCGTAGGTTGAAGAAGCATGTATGCTCCAGCTTTTTCCGTCCGTCCGTCTGTCGGCACGATAACTCACGTAAAAATGGTTAGATTTCAATGAAATTTTAGTATGTGGTAGGGGACCACCTGGGGACGAACCTTATTGAAAATGGTGTTAAAGGTCACGACATAGGAGTGAGATCCATTCCATTGCCCTTATGCCTCATAACTTGCGTAAATATGGTTCGATTTCAATAAAATTTTAGTATGTGGTAGGGAACTGCCTGGGGACGAACCCTATTGAAAATGGGTGAAGTGAGGTCAAAGGTCAGGACATAGGAGCGGGATGCATTCCATTGCCCTTACGTGTCATAACGTGCGTAAAAATGGTTCGATTTCGATGAAATTTTAGTATGTGGTAGGGGGACCACCTGGAGAGGAACCCTATTGAAAATGAGACAAATGGGGTCAAAGGTCAGGACATAGGATCGGGATCCATTCCATCGCCCTTTTCCCATACTATTAAGGTGGACGTCAAGTAATTTTGCTTCCTATATTTCCAATGTAAAAACTTTTCTAAACATTTCCTTCACAATTAGTGTGTTCCCAAGGATGGAAATTTGAACATTGATTAAAATAACTTCATATTATAACTTGGAATGCTTAACATTTTCTAAAACATAACCATAATTATATTGAAAAACAATAAAGTTTCCTTTGGTGGTGTTTAAACCAGAAAAAAGATGGTGCGATCTGTACTTTGATGACGTCAGTAGACAAATAAATGTTGGATTGCATAATTATGGTTATGTTTTAGAAAATATTAAGTATTCCAAGTTATAAAATGAAGCTATTTTAATCGATGTTAAAATTTTCATCCTTGGGAACGCATTAATTGTGAAGAAAATGTGTACAGAAGTTTTTTCATTGGAAGTTTAGGAAGCAAAATTACTTGACGTCCACCTTAAAGGAGCAATTCTTGTATCTATGAAAAATTTATTTTGAAAACGGCTCTAAGGATTTTGATGAAAGTCGTTACTGGTACTAGAAATTGATTTAGCTTGATCTCGACTTTAGAAAAATTCGTTTAGTGGGTTAAATAACCACCCCGAATTCCCACGTTTTCAGTGTCATGGCGTCGTTCCATTAATGTTACCCATGCTTAGAAATCTAATGTCACAAGCTCGCGATTGAGATGTCAGCGCGTGGTCACACCATCTGTCTCATTACATTACGCGTTGTGTGTGGACCCTATTAAAGTTTTATGACGTCACACTCTTTCGAGCAGATGGTCGCGATTCCCATCTGCCTCATTATGTCACATGTTGTGTGCGCATGCCCGTCCGCACGATGACTCGCACAACAATAATTCAATTTCGATGAAATTTTAGTATGTGGTAGGGGACCACCTGGGGACAAACCCTATTGAAAATGGGTGAAATGGGGTCAAAGGTCAGGACATAGGAGCGGAATCACTTCCATCGCCATTATGCGTCATAACTTACGTAAAAATGCTTCAATTTGGATGAAATGTTAGTATGTTGTAGGGGCCTGCCTGGGGATGAATCCTATTGAAAATGGGCGAAATGGGATCAAAGGTTAGAACACACAGCGGGATCTTTTCCATAGCCCTTATGCATCATAACTTATGTAAAAATGTTTCTATTGCGACAAAACTTTATCATGTTATTTCGGAGGTATACTGAACCGGTTCTGTTGAATATCATCGAAATCAGATCAAAGGTCAGGGCACAGGAGCAAGATTTATTCCACACCATTATCCTCATAACTTGAGTAATGATTTCTGGTATATTGGAAAGCATATTATAATCAATGCATTGCATGATTTTACTAACTTGTTATTTTAAGCTTAGGTTTAAAATCAGGAATTACCCCATAGTGTCTTGACAAATTGGAACATCCTGAAAGATGGCGAGCAGGGCCAATAGTCCATAGGTCAAACATATTATTGCTCAGTGCATCCGATTCTAAATATGTTGAAATTTCTACTGAATTAGAGCAACCCCCCCCCCCCGCAGAAAATTTTGATTGTCATTTAATTTTCAGTGCAAATACGAACTTAGCAAAAACCCAGATCGGTGTGGAAAACTAAAATGTTAACTAAAACAGATGTTACTGGCAGACTGCTGCCGAATTAATCATGCAAGTACACATGCCTCAGAAAACTTGAAAAATCCATCGTCCTGGAATGGGAATCTAACCTACATCTCCCGATTTACGTTCGAGTACTTTACAATTACACCACCCAGAACAATGGACCTCCAAAGCAACCACATCTCCTGATTTATGTTCGAGTATGTTACCCTTATGCCACACAGAACAAGGAACCTGCAAGCTAACTAACAAGGAACATAAAATGTTAATTTTCCTGCACAATACACCCAATGATAATATTAGAATGAAACTTTGCATCTTAACTGCTGGTGCACTTCCTTATTATTTATAACTTCTCATTTGCAGGTAAACAAAGCAGTGGCACAACCAGAAATTAATTTTGGGGGGTGAATATCGTTGCTGCAATGTCAAAACCATGAATGCAAAATTTTGTTGCTTAAATTATCGCTATTTAAAAATTAAATTTGATCAAAGAATAATTTTTGCAATTACATCAGACTGTTCAAGCAATATGCACAACATTTACACCAAGTTGCATCTGTATTATGCATCAGTGAATAAAATTTTATATGATGTAAGTCAACAATCGAAAAATTATCACATTCTTAGTTTTATCACTGCAGCTACGATATCACTCCTTCCTAGTGATGTAAAAAATGTGCATGAGAACAGGTATTTTTATTTTCCTCAAATACTACTAATTACAAAGTAATGTTCATTCTATGTTTTTCTTTCCCAGCTGTGGTATGTACTCAAGATAAAATGCTTGCCCCCCTCACTCCCCCAGCCCCCACCATTCATTAGACTGATGCCCTGACCACTACAACATGCAACACCAGTTCTCTCTCTTCTTTCTTTGGTGGCATACAAGTGGGAAATGTACATGGGGGGGGGGGGGTAAGCATTAACAATAGGCATATGTGACCTCGTTTGACCATTCTAAATAAAGGAGTAACACAGCAATTTAAAGAAAACCAGAATGGTGATACTAGCAAAACAATGTCCCCGACAATTTTTATCAAGTTTTAATACCAGATAAAATTATTTTGGGGGTGCAAATGGCCCTATGCTCTTCCTCTGGGTACGCCACTTGAACAAAGATACCATTAACTAGAAACACCTTAGAATTTGTTGTTGCATGAAGAAAAATTTCTCGTTCCACAAGAAACTCATAATTTGGGCCATAAGACTAAATAATTGCTACAACAAGCAAACAGTACCAGTACATTTAATACTTTGGTGGATTTATGGCCCATTTTTGATAGGAAATATTTGATCACAGCAAAACATAATACTAGATGTATTTATATATACATGCCAAGTATTCCCTGATATTTTTTTTTTCTTGCTGACAGAGACACACATCCACAAATAACATAATGTTTACTTAGAATTGCCACTTGTTTATTTGTTCTCAAATAGTACCACAGGTACAGTTTACATTTTGAATTTCGTTTGGAAAAGCATTATTCCCATTGTCCATAACAAACAATCTGAAATATGTGTTTTTTAACAAATCCATTAGCACGGTTATTCACATTGGTAAAACAAAATAATACAGCTGGGTCATTCCACCTGAAACCTATAGATGTCTGTTGGTGCACAGTTCCACATACTAATTTTTACACTATTACCATCCCCAACAAAAATACTTAATGTCAATGGAAGACAGCAAGTTTAGTTACATTGTCAGTTATCCAACTCAAGGCATATGCACTGTCAGCTATTCAACCTAAAGCTTTCTATGGAAGCAAAAAAATATCCATCTTCCCCTTTCCCCAAAAGTATATCCTGCAGCTAATGGCAAAAGTGCCTAAAAAAAAAAAAAAGTAACATTGTTTCATTTGGCCTAACAGGGCCAAATGAAACAATGTTACTGAGTAGGTGAAATAAAATTCCTGGACTTCTCGAAGTTCTCCAGGTAAAGTTCCAGATGTTATACCAATAACATTTTTACATGTGCTTTATGATATATAATGGAAAAGTGCGACTACCAAGATTCATGTACTGGAAGCTGAATTACTGCTGTATTATTATTTCAATTTATCTGAGCTGATACTCTTGAATGAACTATCCCATAACAAAATACTGAATTTGCCTTCAACTCTTGTAATGCAGTGCATTTTTTTTTCAATATATTCATAAACAAAACCTTTTAAATAGCAAAACAGCACACAAGCACAGACACAATGAAAAAAACTGATAAACGAAGAATTGCAAAAGCAATTCAAGAAATTGAAAAACAGTGTCACCAGAAGGCCAGCCTAGCCAAAAAGAAGTTGGAGGACATGTATCAAGAGCAAGACATTACATACATATCACTAAGCTGTTCTCTGAGATTCAGAGGTTAGCTCCATAAAGAAATTTTTACTTACTGTTGCTGTATCAAACTTCTCCATTTACAGCGATCTTGACATACAACTTGGGTTTCACTCACATCCATCACACGCCATATACAAGATCTTCTATACTTCACACTCATAATCTTTTTCTCATGCAAACATATCTGAATCTGATCCTCCCATGACTTCCTTGGCCTACCCTTCCAGCCACTTGGGCTATAAAGATTTTCTTAGTAAGCATCTCATTACTCATTCTTTCAGCATGGCTAAACCACTGAAGCATATTAGTCTCCACCTTGCTAACATTTTGCTTCACATTACACAATTGCACCACATCTTCATTCCTCACACAATCAGAACGTCTTACGACAAACCCCCTGTAAGTAACGCATTTCTCCAGCACACAAACAACTCTTATGTTTCTTCTGTAGTTCCCAGGTTTTGCTGCCATACATCAGAGTAGGAATAATTACACTTTCATACACAACCATGCGGGACTCTCTTGAGAACCCATCATTCTTATGAAAACCTACCAAAGCAGCCATGACTTTCAATGAAGAATGTACTCGCTTACTGATTTCACTATCCAATTTGTTCTCTTTGTCAAACATACTTCCTAAACACACAAACTCATTCACCTGGTCAATCACTGTGCCATTTAGACATATTACATTCAGTACTACCAGTTCCTCTCTCGAAAACCATAACTTTGGTTTTTCCCTTATTTATACTGTTTGTATTTCATGCAAACTTCGTACATCCGGCACAACATACTCTGCAACTCACTTTTGCTCTCTGCCAACAGGACCATTCATCAGCACACAGCAATCTGCACATATGGATACTACCAAGACATAAACCAGTATGGTCCATCTTGGCATCATGCATCCATAAATATATTAAACAGCCATGGTGACAATACACAACCTTGTCTGACTCCTGCACCAATAGAGAACCATTTTCATAAAACACCATTCACACTATACAAGCTCTACTGCCCGCATACATGGCTTTTACATTATTAAGTAAATTCCCAGTAACACCATATTCATTCAATATCTTCCACAAAAGTGTCCTATTTACTCGGTTGTAAGCTTTCTCTAAATGAATGAAGGCAGCAAAAACTTTCTTACCAACAGTCAATCATCATGCGTAATGCAAAAATTTGGTTAGTGCAGCCTTTACCAGGCATAAAACCACTCTGAACATTCCACACTTTCTCTGATGTAAGACCTCATACCTTTTCAATAATGACCTTACCAAACACTTTCTCTGGCACACTCAAGTAGGCTAATACCACAATAGTTCTTGCAGTCAGTCTGATCACCTTTTCCCTTATACAAGGGATCAATGATAGCATCCTTCCAATCCAGAGGAACCATTCCTAACTCCCAGCACAACTGGCAAATTTTATTTAGCCAGTCAATTACAGAGTCACCACCATACTTCAACATCTCAGCGATCAACTCCTGGAGCCTTACCATTCTGAAGAGATTTTAGAGCTTTATACACCTCTTCTCTTGAGATCCCTCCTGTGCATCCATCTCTCACTATGACATCATCTGCTTCTGCCTAAGGATCACCTTTGGTTTCTTGATCTAAGAACTCGCAGAAATATGCACCCCATCTTTCACTTAGCTCATTGGGCTCCCACATCATTTTCCCGATCCTATTCTTCACACAACTTACAAATTTGTTTCCCCTATTTTCCCTGAGTCTCATGTACTTCCCAGAAAGTCTTCTTATCTTTCCAAAAGCCAATTCATGCCTTTCCACCTTCTCCTTCCTATCTTTTGCCTTACTCTGGCAAACGAGCTTAGCTGCTTCATGCTTCTTTACAGCAATATTCATCCACAGACTCTACCTAACAACAATACCAAATAGGCTTCCTTCTTTCTCTTTACTGCCTCTTCAGTCTCACTATCCCACCAGGCATCAACTGTATTGTTACCCATTATTGTGGTGCCTCAGACCTCTTCAGCAGCAGTGACGACACAGTTCTTAAAGCATTCTCACTTCTTTTCTACATCCTTGTCACAAGACTTCAGCTCCTACAGTAGTTCTCTGAGTACGTCAGAATAACACTGATGATCTTCAGGGAGCCTTTCAACCTTTATTCTTTCCATCTGGGCCTCTTCCTTTTCCTCTAACCAACATTCAGTTACACTACCAAGTAATGATTAAAACCAAGAGTGGATATACTTGTGGCTGAAAAACATATTAGATACACACAAACCATTCTCAATGCTGAGTTCAATTAATCTTTCACTATTATCATTCACACAAGGTTTATTAAACTTACTTAGAACATTGTCAGAAATTGCATTCTGCACACTTACTCAAGCATTCAAATCCGCTGCTATTATGACTTTCTCTTTAGCACCAAACTGGCCCAAAACAGCTTTTAGCTCATTCCAGAAATCTTCCATGGTGCAGAGACGTGGACCAAGCCTCTTTCACGAGGACCGTGTCTGCATTCGGCTTCTCGAAGCGACTGACCCATCCTTCTCTCTTTTATAGCCCTGGGTGGTAGTGCTACGGCAACCACTTTATGGGTCAGACAAAATGAAGATCATAGTAGGGTTTTTTTTTTTTTTTTTTTTGCTTTTGTAATCCACTTAGAAACTGACTTTTAACATCCTTTCTAGAGAAAACAATGATAAATTTAGAACTCTTTTTCCAAAGCAAAGGAGACTATTGTAAGACGAAAAAGTTTGCTCTGTCAACTTGTACTTTCCCGCTGATAAAATGACGCCGCAGCAGGGCTAGGAGGGATGCCTTGCATTAGGGGCTACACAAGTAAGTGAACGGGCTTCATGCACAGAGCCATTAAGCTTATATTAGATGGAGACACCACTGACTCTGTCACCATAGGTCACAGCTAATCATTGGTGTGACGTCACATACAGGCAAAAAAAGAACTAAATTATACAGCTGATAAAACAGTAAGCTTGTGTACAATTGATAAAGATTATTGAATTCCTCATTTTTTCTGTCTGTACGCCTAGAACTTTTGTTCCAATGGTTTCAAAGCAGCTTCTTGGCGGCTAGGAATGGTGTCTCCACCCTAACACAAACTCGATGCACGGAACAAACGGCGGTGATGTAACGTAGTTACCAACCTCGGTGCCACCTATTGGCACTTGCTCTGTTGTAGCAGAGGACCTATCGTCATCAGCAACAGAATTCTGACTCAACTTATGGGGGAGAGAGTGATTACTTCATATAGAGGGCGGGGTGGGGAGTGCGAACACTGCTTCCTTATGTAAAGACACATAACAGAGGTGATTTTTTTTTATTACTTTCCATACTGAATTCAAAAAAAAAAATAATAATAAAAAAAAATTAGAATTTGCTACTCTGAAAAATGTTAGGAATTTTATGACAATGGCATGCCCTGGGTGACGACATAATTGTCAAGCTGTCTGTGTTTTTCAGTTGAGACTCCAGACTTTTGTAAACTTCATATTCTTGTAAAAAAATGTTTTTAGAGAATAATAAAAAATGTATGCACTGAAATTTGGGCAACTTAATTTTTTTTTTTAATTTATACTGAATAGTTGAAAAAACAAACAAACAAGGGATGTGTACGTTTATTTATTTATTTATTTTTTCCTTCTTATGAAAACAAACTCAATGATTTAGGACTTTATATTGTGGAAGATTTTATTATCTTTTTTTTTTTTAATGTTAGACCATAAATCATGGCACCTTTAATAATACAATAAGAGTTATTTGAATGTGAAATCATTTCAAAGAGGGAAAGGGCAGAATATTCCTGATAAAAATTTTAGAACTTTTTCATACCATTTTCATCATTGTTATCTTGTACCTGCATAGCAACATGGTGTCAGGCATGTTACTTGCACGGATTGGATGGGGGTACTAATTTGGAAAACTTAATCTTCTCCCAAGATTTTTTTCCTCAAATATAAAGTTTTTTCAACCTACTTTGTTCCAGGTCTCTCTTGTTATGTCTTCAAATTTTAGAATGTAACATATGTGCAGGTAAATGTTTATCTCCCATGAGATACATACATGTCCAAATCACTTCTTAACATGTTTTCATTAACTTTTTCTTCTACAAAAGTAGGATGTAGCACATTTCTAATGTCCGCACCAATTCTGTTCTGCCACCGAATTAATTTATTTATCCCTAATATTTTTTACCGGTTTCACGACAGTACTTCTAGCCTTCTAAACAGCATTTAACCTTTGCACTTAATTCTCACTGTGATAAAAGGTAATAGTTCAAATACTCTGTTATAAACAACAAGTTCTACTCTTTGACCAATTTCTTCCTTAGTGACTCTATAGTCTATACAGTTTATAAAACACTTTCGTTTTTGATAATTTATGTTTTCATTTTATGAATAATTACACTCAAATGATTAAAATGTGTTACCCATTCTAGCCTCTACACCTATGCTACCAAGTTAATTCATGAAATTTCAGTTACAACTATTAATCACGAGTTACCAACATTTCTTGAAGGTTAAATTGCAAATTATTAATGCTTTTGGAAAACAGCACCAGGCTGTCAGCATAAAAGCAAACTGCTGACAACAGAACCACCCACTTGAATTAACTTCTTACTTAATCAGTTTATTTATATTAATCAAAAACAATGATGCAATGTATCCTTTATCCCTGTCTTACATCAGAATTTTTTTCAAAGTACGAGTACTTCTACATCTTGGCATTCACTATATTGTTTTTTAATATACTGAACAACATTGTCCTAGGAGCTTGCAAAACTCCTAAATCAGCAACACTTTATGAAACTTTTCAGGAAAATGCTAGTGCACAAATAATAAAACCCTGTAATAAAACCCTGGGATTTCCTGCTCCTCCTAAAGCCAAATTATCTGCAATTTCAATGATCCTGTATAACAAATTCTGAATTAATTTCATGATAACTATCAGCTTTACTACTTTTTACATACTAAACTGCATCTCTTACTTCACAAATACATGGGCATTTTATTGTCCTGGTCATCACTAAGATTCTTACTATCATTAGTTGCTCATCCACTGGACGCCAGATTTTTATTCTACAGGTCTTCAAAATACATTCTGTAGCACTGAAATTGACCCACAAATGGAGAAATTCAGGTGATGTTTATGATAGAGCAGCATGGAGAAACAAGAAAAACATGATTAAGCTTTTAAAAGGGCAAATTTTATTATCTGAATTATAAGGTAACCATCTCTGTTTGCAATGCATATTCATCGATGCGTTATGGCATTGGGTCATAGAGAGATGGCCTTCTGTGGTACTGCTCACCATGTTTCCTGCACGTGGTCTTGCAGGGCAGCTATTGTGTGCTCTGGTTGGGTGCTGTGATGCCAGTCAAACAATGTCTTTTACATGTTCTATTAAGGATAGACCCCAGAATTTTGTTGGCCATTCCAGGATGCTGACAGTATGTACATTCCCTGGAGGTGTTTGTAGTAAGCAGATGCACATAATCTCGCTAACATATGCTGTCAGGTGCCCCCTTTGGAAAGAGATAAATAACATTTACGATAATCTCCATGTACCACAAAGCTGTAAACTCAAACTGCCCATGCAGAATACTGAAGATGTTTGGCTATCATAACTGATTGCTCCCCAAATCATGACCATGCTATCCATTCTTCATGTCGTCTCCACACATAAACCTGGTGAACATTGGGCCCCAAACATAAATACGATTTGTTGCTGAAAATCACATGATACCAATTTGTCTGCCTGGTCACTCTACTACAACACTACTCTAAATGCTCATGACGATTATTTGATAGGGGCAAGTGAAGCAACGGACACCATGTGTGAAGCCCCGTCTCTGATAGTCTTTGAAATAGGGTGTCTTGTGACAAGATGACTTGCAGCATTTACTGCATTTCAGATGGTAGAGAGAGTGGCCTGTAGGCGTGACAGAAGCTTTTTGGCAGATCAGTCTTCCTGTGGTATAGTTGTCCTACAGGCTCCAGTCCCAAGCTGACATGAAGTCCAATCTTCTCTCAAAAACTGCTGCCAACATGGATGCACTGTTATGGCCCAAATGCTGCAAATATAGCAAATCACTCATTCACCCTCTCAGAGACCAAAAACACTCACTGGTCTACAAGAAAGAAAGAACGAAAAAAAAAAAATCCTTTTTTTCCTGTGCCACATGAAATATGCGATTTTAACTTGATTCACTATAGTTGCATAAGTGAGAGAATTCTCTGGATTCGTTTGAAAGTGAAATTTCAGAGAATTGTAATTGTTGTAGTGTATGCTCCTTGTGACTCGGAACCTTCTGATAAGAAAGAAGATTTCTGGAATGAGCTAAAAGCTGTTTTGAGCCAGTTTGGTGCTAAAGAAAAAGTTATAATAGCAGGGGATTTCAGTGCTAGAGTAGGTGTGCAGAATGCAAATGCAATTTCTGACAATGTTCTGGGTAAGTTTAATGATCCTTGTGTGAATGATAATGGTGAAAGATTAATTGAACTCTGTATTGAGAATGATTTGTGTGTATCTAATACATTTTTCAACCACAAGTATATACACACATATACTTGGGAAAATCGTACTCTTGGTCAAAAGAGTGTGATAGATTTTGTTGTCTACGATCAGCGTTTGAAACACTTAGTTGTTGACATCCGTGTGATGAGAGGTGCGGATGTTGGGTCTGATCATTACTTGGTAGTGTCACGAGTGAAACTTAATGTTGGTTGGAAGAAAAGGAATAGGAAGAGACCCAGGATAGAAAGAATAAAGGTTGATAGGCTCCTTGAAGATCATCAGCGGTATTCTGACTTACTCAGAGAACGACTGAAATCTTGTGAGAGGGATGTAGAAAAGAAGTGGGAATGTTTTAAGAACTGTGTTGTTACTGCTGCTAAAGAGGTCTGTGGCACCACAATAGTGGGTAACAATAGAGGTGATGCTTGGTGGAATAGTGAGATTGATGAGGCAGTAAAGAAAAAGAAGGAAGCCTATTTGGGGATGTTGCAAGGTAGATAGAGTCTCTGTGGATGAATATTGCTGTAAGAAGCGCGAAGCTGGTTCGCCACAGTAAGGCAAAAGATAGGAAAGAGAAAATGGAAAGGCATGAACTGGCTTTTTGGAAAGATAGAAAGTCCTTCTGGAAGTACACGAGACTCAGGAAAAATAGGGGAAACAAAGTTGTAAGTTGTGTGAAGAATGAGGTTGGGGAAATGATATGGGAGCCCAATGACTTAAGTGACAGATGGGGCAAATACTTCTGTGAGTTATTAGATCAGGAGAGCAAAAATGATTCTGAGACAGATGCAGATGATGTCACAATGAGGGATGAAAGCACAGGAGGGATCTCAAGAGAAGTGTGTAAAGCTCTAAAATCTCTTCAGAATGGTAAGGCTCCACTAGTTGATGGCATAACTGCAGAGATGTTGAACTATGGTGGTGACTCTATAATTGACTGGTTAACTGAAATTTGCCAGTTGTGCTGGGAGTTAGGAATGGTCCCTCGGGATTGGAAGGATGCTATCATTGTTCCCTTGTATAAGGGAAAAGGTGATCAGACTGAATGCAAGAACTATCGTGGTATTAGCCTACTGAGTGTGGCAGGGAAAGTGTTTGGTAAGGTTGTTATTGAAAAAGTACGGGGTCTTACATCAGAGAAAGTGTGGGATGTTCAGAGTGGTTTTATGCCTGGTAAAGGCTGCACTAACCAGATTTTTGCATTACGCATGACGATTGAAGAGTATCTGGCTGTTGGGAAGAAAGTTTTTACTGCCTTCATAGATTTAGAGAAAGCTTACGACCGAGTCAATAGGGCACTTTTATGGAAGGTATTGAATGAATATGGTGTTACTGGGAATCTACTTAATAGTGTAAAAGCCATGTATGCTGGTAGTAGAGCTTGTGTATGAGTGAATGGTGTTTTATCAAAATGGTTTTTCATTGGTGCAGGAGTTAGACAAGGTTGTGTAATGTCACCATCGCTGTTTAATATATTTATGGATGCATACATGCGTGAGGCCAGAATAGATAATAGTGGTTTATGTCTTGGTGATATCCGTGTGTGCAGATTGCTGTATGCTGATGACACTGTCCTGTTGGCAGAGAGCAAAAGTGAGTTGCAGAGTATGTTGACTCGGATGAACGAAGTTTGCATGAAATTCAAACTGAGTATAAATAAGGGAAAAACTAAAGTTATGGTGTTTGAGAGAGGAATGGGTAGCACTGAATGTAATGTAAGTATAAATGGCACTGTGATTGACCAGGTGAGTGAGTTTGTGTATTTAGGAAGCATGTTTGACAGAGAGAACAAGTTGGATGGTGAAATCAGTAGGCGAGTGAATTCTTCTTTGAAAGTCATAGCTGCTCTGGGAGGTTTTCACAGGAATGATGGGTTCTCTAGAGAGTCCCGCATGGCTGTGTATGAAACAGTAATTGTTCCTACTCTGATGTATGGCAGTGAAACCTGGGTACTGCAGAAGAAACATAGGAGTTGTTTGTGTGCTGGAGAAATGCATTACTTACGTGGGGTTTGTGGCAAGACACGATCTGATTGTGTGAGGAATGAAGATGTATTGCAGTTGTGTAATGTAAAGCAAAATGTTGTTAGCAAGGTGGAGACCAATATGCTTCGGTGGTTTGGCCATGTTGAAAGAATGAGTGATGAAATGCTTACTAAGAAAATATTTCCAGCCCAAGTGGCAGGAAGGAAAGGCAGAGGAAGGCCAAGGAAGACATGGGTGGATCAGATTCAGGAGTGTCTGCATGAGAAAAAAATGAGTATGAAGTATAAAAGATCTTGTGTACGGCGTGTAATGGATATCTGTGAAGCACGAGTTGTATGTCAAGATCGCTGTAAATGGCGAAGTTTGATACGACAACAATAAGTAAAAATATCTGGAAGTTTGTATTTCTTTTTGGAGCTAACCTCTGAATCTCAGAGAACAGCTTAGTGATATGTAATGTAATGTTTTTGTGCTGAATTTAAATACGATATTAGTACTTTTTTTTTTTTTATCACACAAGGATTTTTTAGTGACACACAGTTTGATTTTACATAAATCGCACATTTAGATACACTTTTAAACCATAAATAAATTTCCTGAAACCTAACTAATGACTTTCTGGTGTATTTTACTTGTGGAACATCTCTCTTAAGTGTTTAACAGTAGTCAATCAGCAAACTGGAACTCAACCCACACATTTGCCTTGGTACCACTTTTACCTGCTTGAAATATGATAAAATTGCTCACTATGTTAATCGCCAACAGTGCATAGATTCTCTGGAAAGAAATCCTAGTGGGAGTCCAAGAAATGGGTTTAAGGACATATTACATCCCATAGCTTTGTACAATTGTACAAATCCAAGAATTCACACATTAAATCACAATAGTTTTCTTCCTCAAAATTTCAAAAAAAAAAAAAAGTTTTTAGCAGCATGTGTGAAAGAGTTTCTACCTGTATTTTTTTTTTTTTTTTTTTTGCTCAACTTCTCGTTCTGTATAAACTCCCTTATTTGAGGGCCTACAAAATCCCTTCCTTAATTTGATGTCACTAATTTTGGGAATTTTTCTTTTAAATATTTGAATCAGCTCTATTTTGGTCCATTGCTTTGATAAAGAGTTTTCCATAAGTAAACATTTTCCGAGTTGACCAGTGGAGGATTTATGACATTTTTCTTCCCTGGAGTGACTCACATTTTGGTCAGACCTTTCACATATGACTTCTACTCTCTCCCTCTCTTCTTATCTCTCCTATCCCACTTGTAAAGAAAACAAAATTTTGTGCTTCCAAGCTGCAAACTATGCAAAAAAGCAATGACTCAAATCACCACAGATGTTCCAAGCATGTTTTTCATAGTGCATTTTTTCTAAAAGTACATAGTTTCATATGATTATTTCATGTCAGTAGTGTTGGGTAATGGCAGCAAAGAAAATTTATTTCTGTTGTGAAGTACAGCTTTCAAACTAACTTTAGATGAGTCAGTGAACAAGTGCTACTCTGTTGCATAATCTTTATTACCCAATGCTTCCATTAGGAGCAAGCCTCATTATAAAATGTCATAACTTTATTACCAATGCTTCCATTACAGAGCAACCACCATTATAAAATACCAAATTTTTTTGTGAAAAGAAATTTTTAAATTCATTCGGACAGACAGTTACGAAAAAAGAAAGGGGGAAAAAAATCCATGCTTTATCTTGGTGGACAACATTCCACCCCTTTAACCTGGATTCTAAAAGTAAAAGCTGAGTCGGTGCATAAATCAATCATCCCTGACTGTGGCCAAGCACATAAACTAATGCCTTTATACTGTAATGACAGATCGTTTTTTTCCCACACTACATTCAAAATGAAATACAACAAACAATAATTTAAGAACACGTTTGATGGACATTATTTCTGTTAATGTAATACATAAAAATTCAAAAACCAATACTGAAAGAAAAAAAAAAAAACACAAAAAAACTGTGGGCGATAAAAATTCTGATTGAATTCAGCATGAAAAGTTATGCTAGAAACACCATAAATGTTCTATGGGACAAAAACTGTGTTTACCAGTGTAATCTGTCATTCACAACTCAGCTGGCAATACAGTCAGCTGATTCAGTGCCTTGGAATTCTGTATGAAGTTTGTTTCATCCTGGAAATTGCAGCTAGAAGACTTCTCATGGGGAAACAAGTCTTAGTTGTGACATTATGGCAGGAGTGTATTTGCTTATATTGGCAAATGCCACAATCAAATTGGCTCCATATTTTAATCAGGTGCATATTGCTGCTCAACTTAGCCACTTACATTCGAATGAACTCTTGATCATTCTCTTACGGTGTTGCAATTTCATATATACACTGAAGAGCAATTGAATTACACAGCTTGCGTTACGCAAATGTGGTGCTGTGGACGGCCCTGTCAACGGAAAGGACATGACAGCGATCCGACAATAAAAGGGGTGATGCGACAGGAATCAGTAAGATTCGGACACAGTATGGGTAAGACGAAGGATCTAAGCACATTTGATCGTGGGCAAATTGTCGGGGCCCGACGAATGGGTCACTCCGTCTCAGAAGTCGTGCAGGCACGGGGATTTTCACGAGCTACTGTGTCACGGGTGCACCGTGAGTACATCGAATCCGGTAAAACCATCCCTGCAAAGGCCAACTGCTGTGGACAACAGCGTGTGGATGAGAGGGGTCATCGTCGGCTAGCTCGCATTGTAACAGCGGATAGGCAGGCCACAGTGCAAGAAATCACTCAGCAATTTAACGCTGGTGCACAAAAACGTGTAAGCGGCCACACCATCCAGAATCATCTCCTCGCTATGGGGTACAGAAGCCATCGTCCCATGAGGGAACCGCTGCTGACCGTACATCACAGGGTGCAAAGATTAGCATGGGCGCGGGAGCATCGCCACCGGACCCTGGACATGTGGAAAAATGTTGCCTGGACTGATGAGTCGAGATTCACGTTGGCACATGCGGATGGCAGGATAAGAGTACGGCGCAAACCACATGAAGCGATGGATCCTTCTTGCCAGCAGGGTACTCTTCAAGCTGGTGGTGGTTGGTTGGTTGGTTAGTAGATTTTAGTGGCGCAAGGGCCAGGTTTGGCCAAAGAGCGCCAGACAAAGAACTATCAGCTACAGATTTTTAAAAGCGAGGAAAATGATTAAGAGCAGACAGGCTTGGTAAAAGTTGGAAAAGAGAATGATGAAAGCTGTGAAGACAAGTTAGTTAATTAGGTTTATAGAAAAATTTATTAAATTACTATTATAAAGATTATCATTTTTTTTTTAACACAACTACACAAAGGATGAGTCACCAGGAGGGGGACGGACTGTCACTCTCCTCCCCCCACGCTCCTCTGCAATGCTGGCCGAGGGCGGGGACGAACTGTCACTCTCCCCCCCCCCCCCATGTTCCTCTGCAATGTTGGTTGAGGCTGGGGACGAACTGTCACTCTCCTCCCCCCTATGTTCCTCTATAATGTTGGTTGAGGGTGGGGACCTCGCTGAGTCTGAGACAGTTGCAATGGTGGTCAGTTGGACCGCGACAGTAGGATGGACACTGCACACCTTTGCGGATTTAGGGCCGGGTATTCCACACATGCAGGCTTTCTGCTGGGAACTGGAAGAGTCGGTCGTCTTCAAATGAGAAGGCGCAGACTCAGCTATTCGAAAAATCTGGAGCTCGGGGAAATACACCTGTGTCGCTTGTTCAGCTGTAGATCGCTTGGCAAGGGCGGCGAGAGCTACAGGGCGCGGAACAAAGGGCTGCACGGGTTGTGACAGAGACTGAACTACTGCGGCAAAAGTACGCTGTCGGTTGGTGGGTATACCCAACTTGGCCTTGGCAGCAGGGTACGAGAGGCCTTCCAGGGTCTTGAGGCGCGGGATCGCCATCTCGTCCTTCCATTTCATACAGTTGCGGGAGTAAGCTGCATGGGCTTCACCACAGTTAACACAGCAGGCCGCAGAAGTGCAACCTTCCCCGTCATGTTCACTGGAGCCACAATTTGCGCAACGAGCGGAACTCTTACAGAAACGTTGTGAATGCCCGTACCTCTGGCACCTGAAACAGCGCAGAGGACTGGGAATGTACGGGCGAACTCCACAGACCAAGTAGCCAGCCTTGATTTCGGTCGGAACTTTCGGGGAGTTAAAAGTCAAGATCACATTTTTAGACTTAATCAAAGAGCCATCACGCCGGAACATCATACGACGTGCAGCAAGAACACCCTGATCCGCAAGTTCAGTCACCAATTCGTCCTCACTGCATGGCAAGAGATCAAACTCCGAAATAACACCCCGAGAGGTGTTAAGAAATGGGTGAGGTGCCACTTTGACAGGAATGCCTTGAAGACTAGTGAGGTGCATAAGAGTGGTACTCTGAGAAACACTGCAAGTTTGAACAAGCAGGTCCCCAGAGCGAAGCTTCCGCACAGACTTCAAGGGGCCAACCGCAGCGTCCAAAGCTTTAGAAATGAAAAAGGGAGATCTGGTGGACAGTCTCTCATTCGGATCGATGGATTCTACAACTAAGTGTGTAGCATGCGTAGTCACAGCAATCGAGGGGAGACGACGCTTCGGAGCGACTGGTACAGCTGCCGAAGAAGAGGTTCCACATTCTGGGTCCAGGTCTTGGTCTAAAGATCGTTTAAGGTTAAGAGACTTGGTAGGTTGAGAAGACGAAGGAGAGTCATGTGCAACTATCATATTCTCAGGTGACTTAAATTTGGAGTTTTTGTTTTTGGGTTTACCCATCGAAAAAAGAAGGAAGATTCGTCTGCAGAGTACTCCACCCACCACCGAGCCCTACAAGGGAGAACTGGAGGTCCGCAAGCCAAGAAAATGATGCTGGACACAGTTCTGGAGCTTATATGTTGCAGATATAGTCCGTTGGCTGTGATCACACGCACTCGGCGGACACTTCGGCCTCCTGGTACCGTCATGCCAACGCCTTTGGCATGATCCCACAGCCCCCGGGCTCACCCTGCCGTGCTATACGACAAAAAAGCCGCTAAAGCCCTGCACACAACTTGGTACAAGACTTATGACTAGAGGTGGGTTAGTCTCTAGCCTCCCGTTTACAGCGAAGCCGGGGTCGAAGAGGAGTGTTGGTACACAGGAGGCACTTATCCGGTCTCCTGCGACCTCAGCCGCCAGACATCCCATTTCCGCCTCACGGGTCTCCGCACGCGGCAAACATGCAGGTAGGTCTAGCACCCAAACCAGCTAAAAGGAAAAAGAAATCCAAAGAAGACAAATCCTGGCAGGGAACCTAAACGGAATCTCAGCAACCTACGAACTGAGCGGTTAATATAAAACAGTTAGTGGTGGAGGGTAACAAAACCACAAGACCGGGTTGTTAGTACATAGCATGGTAGCGATTAGGTAGAATACAACACGGGCAACTAGCCAGTGGAGAAAATAAAGAAAAACGAAAAAGCGAGACAGAAGACCAGCTCGGGATCGTGGGGCCGCGACTCCCCAACAGCTGGATGAACAGCCGTCCCTGCAAACTCCAACAGCACCGAAAGAAAAAACAAGCGGTGGCATGACATCAGATGTTGACCAGTCACAAGGCCAGCTCGGGCCGTGGGGGCGCCGCTCCCCAAATAACTGGTAAACCAGTTATCCCCGTGCGGGGCTTCAAGCTGGTGGGGGTGGCATTCTCGTCTGGGGACTGTTTACATGGACTGAAATGGGACCCCTGGTACGTGCGACATCGTCCCTCACAGGTCAACGTTACCGGGATGTCCTGGACGGCCATTTACTCCCGTTTGGCGTCCTCAACATCCCACTGGGTACCTTATCCTGCAACAAGACAATGCACCGTGCCATCGCTCCCAAATGGTTGGATGAACACTCCACCGATATGACCTCGCTTCCTTGGCCAGCTAAGTCACCTGACCTCAATCCCATCGAGAGAGACGTTTGAGGCTCTGACCCCCTCCATCAAATCTTCGTGAACTGTGGGAGCTTGTTCAGGGGTTGTGGATCCGTATGGCTTCTCAACGCTTCCGGTGTCTTGTCGAGTCCATGCCGAGATGAATCGCCGCCGTCATCAGGGCGAAAGGTGGTGCTACACGTTACTAGACAGGTATCTCTAATTCAATTGCTCTTCAGTGTACAATACAGTGTGTATATAATTCACGTATTCAATCTGTATGCTTTTTTTTTTTTTTATTGGAGGTTTAACGACCACCGTGAGCAACTCAACGGGCTATAAGTTGTCGACCGTCCCTAATTTAGGGCCACTAGTTCCAGGGAAGGGAGAGCCAGCGCCATAAAACAAACACAACATCCATGCCTCAGCAAGATTCGAACCCGGACGAATGATCAGAAGCCATCACTTAGACCACAGCGGCCTGTATGCTTCTGTTATAAAAAGCTGCCCATTTCTGTGGTCAAGTTCAGAACTTCAAACCTTACCTTTTCTGTTACATTTGAAGTCTCCAAATCACTAGCAAGCCATTTTAAATGCTCTTTTTTAAGTAGCACCCAAAACCTGCAAATGCCTTACTTTTCACACCCCTAAAACATTGGTTTATTCATAGACGAGTCATTTTGCAATCTTTCCACTTAGTCCATGATCTACAAAACTATTTCTTGTGAAGTTCCCTCCTTTTTTAGCAAGTCTTTTGTAAAAAAAAAAAAAAAGATCGTGCTTATGTTATCGGTTTGTCCGTCCGTCTGTACCCACAATATCTCTGCAACTATTCGCCCGATTTGAAAAATTCTTTTTGCATTGGGAAGCTTGAAGTATGTCAATGATGATCCTTCACTTCATTTTTTTTTTTTTTACGATGTACAATTTCGCCGCTAGGGGGAGTAATCACAGATGTCAAATTCAAAAATATGTTTTAATGTTTTATTCCACATATATGCTTCTAAACATCCGATTGAAAAAATTCTTTTATCTTTCAATTCCATTTATGTCGAAGAGTATTTTAGATATAGTTACTTTTTCAAATTAAGCATAGATTTTCTGATAGGGGGTGTACAAGTAAATTACATTTCTCCCGATAACTCTTCTTCCAAAACTCCGATTTGAAATTTCTTTTTCTTCAGCGGATACAGCTCCTGATGGAAAATCTTTTGCATATAATTTCTAATTTTTGGTAAAAACTACTTTAGCCACCAGGGGGCGTAAGTGTTAATTTTTGCTTCTGATGTATTTGCCATAAAATCTGAGCTTCTAAAATACAGACTGAAAAAATTCTTTCGTGGACTGATGCCACTCACGTCGATAAACATTTTCGGAATATTTTCTTCTTAAAATATTCCATGGTTTCTCTGCCAGGAGACGTAGATGTATATCATGTTTTTGTCAAAATCTCTACTTCTAGGAGTCCGATTTGAAAATTCTTTTTTTGTTGGATAGTGTTCTCGGTGTGACATGTTTTTCCCATAATTTAAAAATTTTCAAGTAATTTATAGACTTTCCGCTAGGGGCGTAAAGGTAAATTGTTTTCCCCCTATATCTCTGATTTGAAAAATTCTTTCTGCACCGGATGCAGCTCCTGATGAGAAATCGTTTGTATATAATTTCTAATTTTTGCAAAAAAAAAAAAAAAAAAAATGGTTTGGCCACCAGGTAGTGTAAGTCTTAATTTTTGCTTCTGATGTATTTGCAGCAAAATATGAGCTTCTAAATTCTAGATTTAAAAAAGTAGTTTGTAGACCGATACTACCCATATTGAGAAAACCTTATAGGAACATTTTCTTCTTAAAATAATGCATGGTTTCTACGCCAGGGGCGTATATGTACATCTTATTTTTGTCAATATCTCTACTTCTAGGAGTCCAATTTGAAAAATTCCTTTGTTGGATAGTGTTTCCGACGCGAAATGTTTTCCCTATAAATTCAAAATTTTCAAGTAAATCATAGACTTTCCGCTAGGGGGCACAAAGGTAAATTGTGTTTTCTGCTTCTAAAACTCCGATTTGAAAAATTATTCCTGTATCACATACACCACCTGATGGAAAATATTTTTTATAGAATTTCTAATTTTTGATAAAGAATGGTTTGGCCACCAGAGGGCATAAGTGTTAATTTCTGCTTCTGATGTATTTGTAGCAAAATCTGAGCTCCTGCAAACTTGACTAAAATTTTTCTTTTCTTGGACCGATACCGCTCGTATTGAAAAACCTTTTGAGAATACTTTCTTCCTAAAATAATGCATGTTTTTCCCACCAGGGGACCTAAAGTAATCTTATTTTTGTTGATCTCTGTTTCTAAGAGTCTGATTTGAAAAATTCTTTCTGTGTTGAGAGCGTTTCCGGTGAGAAATGTTTCTCATATAAATTCATATTTTTCTTAATGCACAAGTCTGCAACCAGAGGGCGTAAGCTCAAGATTCCGTTTACAGCAATATCTGAGGGATTAAAAACCAGATTGAAAAACTTCTTTCTTCCGTCAGATACTATTGTTTTCCATACCGGTTCCATTGACTTTGGATAACTTTGATAAATTTATTTTGCATCAGAAAGGATTCAAAAGGTGTGCTTATTACACCCAAAAATTCGGTGCCATCTTTTTTTTTTTTTTTTTTCCCTGACAATTTAATTTGCAGCTTCTGTCGGCTGAAGGGTTCTGACATTTCTGGCTTTACATCAGGCCTTGATTTCATTCTTTTTTAGCAGTAGCAACACTTGCTAGTGCCCTTATTTTTTACTAGCAAATTACATTATCTACTAGCAAAAGTTTATTAACATTATAGAAAAGAGATTTTAACATGTCCCACTCCATTAGTCAGTCATGACAAATTTTGATTTCACCCCTGTAACTGTCACATTGTAATGCTGAAAAGATTACAAATATTTAGATATAACTCACGTTTTCATGACCTGACAGATTAATTCTAACAATTTAATTTGAATGCAAATATTAAAAAAAAAATATTTAACTTTATTCATAAAATTCAAGAACACTATTCAAAATCTTAAGTTATTTTCCGTATGGTTTACAATCTGGGTTTTGGGTCTTTTCATCATACCACTTTAAAATAGCACGCCTGGGGTCGAACTTGTTTTCAGACGGACCTACAACCTCAATACTCATGACAACATTCAATGTTTGTAAGTCTAAAACGCTCCTCTAATCACCCTGGATTCTCTTCGTGAAACTGAACCCAAGTTCACATGCAGAAGTAGATAAGGGAAAGATACTAGATATTTCTACTAGTGCCAAAATGTTTTTATAATGTTTGTACTTTTCAAGGAATATTTGTTTTCAGAAAGCAGTTCCTTTTTGTATGTATCTAAAATATTCCACACATGCAATGCACAGGCGCTTTACAGTTAACACTAAAACATTCAAAAATTTTCTACTATCAACTTTTGCTAGAACCACCTTTTATCACCACCAAAATGCATTAGCTTGCTAGCAATTTGCTACTAACTACATGTCGAAATCGAGCCCTGCTTTATGTACTGCCGCACCTAAACGCTTCCCCGGAAGTCATGTTAAACCATCTTTTTTACATTCCATTATACATGTTCCATTAAAACTTTATGCTTTTTTTCTGGGTGATGTTACAATTTTCTTCTAGAAATCATGCCTCACTTCAATGCCATCCAGTCTTTTCAGTGAATTGTGAAATATGTGAGGTATTCAAAATCAAAATAATTGGAAACAGTTTTGCACATTAGTGTTTAAACTAGAGTTTAAGTGCTATCGCATAACTCTATGTGTATTTGGGAGGATTTAGTGAATCTCACAAGCATCTGAGGCAACGAGGAGCACCAGTAACTAATTTAGGTCACTGGTTCTAGCAATGCGAAAGAAGCAACACCGTAGAAAACACACCACTCAAGCCTGAAACCGAAGCCCAACTCGGATAATTAGCAAGAAGTCCATGCTATGACCACTCGGACACCTCTGTGCTCACTGTCCACAATTGTGGTCGATTATCTCCATAGTTTTGCATTTTTTTTTTTTTTGTGAGCTCATCCTATTATTATGATGATGAAATTACTTTTTGAACAGGTGAAAATTAACAATTTTTATTGATTTTATCAACTATTCTCTAAATGAAGGTTTTTCCAAATATATATCATGAGCATCCATGTCACTGTCAAGCTTTCAAATTTCATTTACCAATCTCCCACATTATCATCTCCTAGGTCTTTTCTTGTCCCTTGGTATCCAGTCTAGTATTGGCAGCAAGGGCATTTCATGTAATTGAAGAAATACCATAATGAAGGAAAATTTGACGCTTATGATTTTTTACTTAATTTACATTGAAATTTAGATCTTTTGACTGAACATCAGCCTGGTTCACACTGGTAGCAAGTATTCACATGATGGTTCTCTTAAGCAAAAACTCTTGTAATTCGTATGCACCTTCCAGTATTCCGATTATTTGAAAATATCTGCTGGCAACAGTTACAGAAACAATGTCCACCATGTGAATACTTGCTACCAGTATGAACAAGGCTGACATTCAGCTAAAAGATCTAACTAAATTTAAATTACGTAATAAATCATAAGGATGAAATTTTCTTTCATTACTGCATCCAGTCTAGTATTACAGTTCCAATGGCAGTCAGTTCTTCTACCAATATGCCACTCTGCCAATCTTTTGGTACTTGAGGCTCTTCGACATGATGTCATCCACTCTTGTCATTTTCCCAATAAATGAGTTTGTTTTTCTATCTTTTTTGGTTACACCAAGCTTGCATCTCTCCAGGCTACTTTGAGTTGTGTTCAGCCTCTGTATGCATTTTTTAGTTAAGGTCCATGTTTCTGATCCATAGGAAAGAACTACAAAGATGCACAGATTAAACACTCCTTTTAAAACATAATGATGAGTTGCTCTTGAAAATTGTTGTTTCTTTCAAATGTACTATAGCCAAGTTTTATATGCCTATTGATTTTATATGTGAACAGAAAGCCATTAAAACATTTTAAGATTACACTATGATTTCTTGTGTTCGGAAATAAATGTAACAAACAAATCTGTAGCTTTCAGAAATATATAATTCAAGAATGTTGCAGCACTACCAAATTTGAAATTAGAGTATATTTTCTTTTCTTTGGTTTAATTCATATGTTTTGCTTATCAGGTATTTGCAAATCATAATACCAAAAGTAGTCCACTGATTATTTGTACTACTTTTGGTACAGATAATTTGCACATTACTTCATAGTGAGGTAATGTGCAAATTATCTGTATTATTTTAGTGGCATATGAATATTCTAGAATTAACTGAAGTTAAATACTTTCAAATGTGATTTTTTTTTCTTTATGCATTATGATAATGATGGAAACTAGCTGTGAAAATAAACATACTGTAGTAGTCCCTGGTAACTGAAATAAACACTTCGGATGCAGATACATAGTATAGTAGATACGCACACGCACACAAAGTATATAGTTTAATAATACCACTGAAAAGCCTGTGTCTAAAAAGTAAATTTTATAAACAAATTCTACAAGTATGTATGTCATCTTTATAGTCATTTGTGCCACAAACATTTCTTGGAAGAACAGATGCATTTTTAATACCACCACTGAAAAACCTGTGTCCAAAAAGTAAATTTTATAAATAAATTCTGCAAGTATGTATGTCATCTTTATAGTCATTTGTGCCACAAACAGTTCTTGGAAGAACAGATACATCAAGTACTTATTTTGGCCTTTTCTGAAAATTCAGCACCTAACACTTTCATAATATCAGCATGTTTCAACCCGGTATCTCTTTTCTTCACATTTCCATAATTTTCTTTCACAAACAGAGCAAATCCAGTTGGCTTTGAATTAGTTTTTGAGGATTTTCCATTCACAAACAGCTCAAATTGTGATCCACATCTCCCACAAATTTTCTTGCTTACATCTATGGATTTTGAGTGACGTCCAATCCTTAAACGGGAGAAAACAAAATGTCGTAATTGATATCATTACATGTTTAACAAACAATTTCTAACAACAGTTGGAAGATCTTATTGATAACATACACTTATGACATTTGTTTAAATAACAAATTTTCTAGATGATGTATTCTTCTTACAGATGAAACTCAAAACTTCTGTCTTGAGACCATTTGACATTTAATATCAGTCTTTCTCAAGTAATCTACTATATTCTATCTATTCCAGATTTAATATCACTTAAAATATAAACACTTTTCAATCCAAGTACCAGAAACATTTGCATGTAGTTTCTTTAATAAATCTACTCATTTTCTTTTACAAATTTTATTAATATAAACAGCAAAGATGAGTATTTTTGTGTAATGTCTTGAAGATTTGGGGTCATTTTTTTAATGTACTCCAAAACTTAGCCCAGCATTTTTTATGGTTATTTATCACAAGTGCAATAATTATTCATAAAAACAAAAATGATTTTCTGAAAAAAAAAAAGCTTAAACCTTCATTTGATAATGATAACAACACACACTCTGCCCTGAAACCACACATAAATGGTACACAAGGAGCTGAATATGTAAAGCAGCAAATGATGTGGCCAATAAACGAACAAGGGTGCTATAGGAAGCTATGGGACAACAAAATCTGCATATGCTACACACAAGGGGATTCCATATATAAGTGATGAGTCGAATACGTGGGCAGTCTTGGAGTTTGCACTGTCAGGTGCAGTGATAACATGTCATTATGTCTCAGACAATTTGTTTGGAAGATTTGTTGCGGTGGGGAGCTATAAGGGATATTAGAAGCAGGACAGTCTCAAGCAGAATTGGCAAGATGGTTAAATCTGGATCAATCTGTCATTTGTTGCCTCTGGAGACATTTCATGACACTATAAACACCTCAAGATGACTTGGGCAAGATTGTCCAAAGGTCATATCTACTTGACAAGGTTTTTTTAATTTTTTTATTGGAGGTTTAACGACCACCGTGAGCAACTCAATGGGCTATAAGCAGTTGCCCATCCCTAATTTAGGGCCACCGGTTCCAACATCCATGCCTCACTGAGATTCGAATCCGGACCCCTTTCGGACGAATGATCAGAAGCCATCGCTTAGACCACTGCGCCACCGGGGCAGCTGACAAGGTTGCTATTTGGTGTTAACATGTATGCTCAGTTCGAACACAGCACAACATTCGGCCCAGATGTTTACTGTGGCAACTGGGCAGAGTGTATCCCAACATACAGTATACTAAAGATTGCATAACCAGGGCTCGACAAATCCCGGGCGCCAGGTTGCCCAGGCGCCTAAAATTCGGGTCGTGGCGCCTAATTTTCTTTTTTAGTTGAGATTTCATAATATATTGCAGTAAATGCCGTAATTTCCGTTGTGTAATCTATAGATTATCTATTAAAAGGTTATAAATTTAGGTGCTGCGGACACCGGGACCCCTCACCCCCAAAAAAAAAACGGTGCGTCGTTTTAAAAAGTCAGCGAGGTAATTGTCAGGAGAGGTGGTGTTATTGGGAAAGTACCAAAAATGTGGTAACAGAAAAAAAAAAAAAAAACGTAACAGCGAGATAGAACACTGCAAAGAGATTGTAAGAATATATATTTTTTTCTTTTACTTAGAAGTATTTTGACGGAAAATATGACACAAGGAAGGTGTTACTATTTGCGCGTGCGGAAGCCTATGTGGTGTGAGAAACCGTGACAATTGGGAATCGCGCAGAGCTATTCCGTAGCGTGTAGCCATTCTGCAAATTGCATCGCCTAGTTTTGGTGCGCTGATTGTATTAGTTAAGTTCTTTTCGGTATGCAGTTGAAACGTATTCAGAAATAAGACAATGCTATGGACTGTCCGCAATTTCAACGGATATTTTAGTCTAACTAATGAACTGCGATAATGTGGCAACAGCTAACGATTTTAGTTCTTTTTTTACTTAAAAGTAACACAAAAGTACTTCAAAATGACAGTTACTTTTTCAATAAGACAATAACTTTTTTCTTGCATCTTTGGATTTCTGAGTCGGTCCTGTGAATCGCAGTTTTCTGTTGGAAATTATGATTCACGGTTAACATGATAGGTGCGGATCGCGTGGTGTCGATTATACGACTGTTATGCATGCCAATTATCACGGAATATTCGTATATTCTACCGATTTAGTTGTCTAACTACGGATTTTACGAATTTTCATTTTGTTTTAAAAAAAATAATTTGCTATTATTTTATGATATACATAAGATTCTTAAGCGGATTCGCGGAATTCTGTTTTTTTTTTTTTTCTTTAGCTCGCTATCATGATTGATACAAAACTGAAAAGAATTTGGGGGTTGGGTCATTTTCCGTCTGGGGATGGTATTTTCGTATTTCAAAGCTTTCGAAAACAGTAATTAAACGGAGTAAAATTTTTTTTTGCCCTAATCGTAATTTTTTCTCCGGATGTTGCGTTTGTGTCTAGTATTCTTGTTAAATATCATTTTATGGCATATACACATGTTCGTATTTCAGCTTGAAACTGTAGCCAAGAATTTGTGGAAACTGAAATTAGACGCCGCAAATATTGCCTCCTAATCTTCAGGCTTGAGGTTCTTCCGCGAATTTGAGAAATTCCACCTTTTTCATTATGTTGGCCACTCAGGAGATCAATGCACAAGTAAACAGAATTGTGTGTGTGTGTGTGTGTGAGTGCGCGTGCGTGGTAGATGATGTTCGTCGGATGACGCAATTTTATCTTTACGAAACTTTAGAAAAGGAAAGTCGACGGAGTTCAGATTTTTCCGTAATCGTAATTTTTTTTTCTCGCGATGTTGCCCGTGTCCAGTATTTTTAAGTAATATTTTACTGAATAAATTTTTGCATTTCACTTCAAAAGTAAAAGAAAAATTTCCAGAACCGAAAGTCGGACGGAATTCTTGTAATCGCGATTGCCCCCCTTCTACCCCCGTGATGTTCCCACTCTCCAGCGTTGTTAAATATCCCCGCCTCATAAGTTTTTGCATTTAATCTTGATAAGGAAAGAAGGAAATTCCCGAAAACGGAAGTGACGAAGTTGGAAAATTTGTAAAAATTGATGCATGGTGTTCAAAAGTATTAATATTCCCAAAGTTACACCATTTATCTGAAATAGTCATGCACTCATGGTCCTCAGGCCAATGGTTGTTATCAGAGGGCACAAAAATCAAGAAAAGGAAGAAGAGCGACAATGAAGAAGTAGGGAGAGAATAATAGCAGCAGAAAGAAAAATTAAGCAATGGATGCTGTGCAGTTGCAGAGTCAACAAAAGACAGACTAACAGTAGTCTGCATTCTTGTTGTTTGTTTTGATTTTTCACCAGTTAAAATGTTCAGCTCCCCCCCCCTTTCGTCTCATCTTGTCTTAATTTAGAGGCAGTATAATCATATGGTAAGTGGAGGTTCATGCACTGCTTGGATTTCCTGTCTGTCGGGCATTGTGGAATTCTGAACACATCTTACTGGTGGAAGTTTCGAACTTAAATCTTGCGATCATACCCTCGCTGGGGAATCAATTTTGCGTTTCTCATGTGCTAAGTTTGTTTCATTAGAGTCCTTGTTTGTTGCAACGTTTTGTTGGGGCACATATTTGTTTTTTACAAAGAGACGGATCATTTCGTAAAATAGAGTCTATGTATGCAACACAACACTAGTTATTAGAACAAGGCTATTGCCAATGTTGGCAGGTAAAGACTGTCTTTTTTTTTTTAATATCATGGTCCGAGACATGTCGCGGATAATGCGAAGGAAGAAATTGTTTTTCTCAGAATTTCCTGATCTATGAATCATATGCTGCTGCGGATTATATGTGGGATTTTTTTTTTTTCACAGCTTTTGGATTACATGCCCTTGCGGATCTCATGAAGGAAAAAAAAATATGGTACTTTGAATTAATACATACAAAATATCACATCCACAAGTAGTATTTTAATAAAATCGAAATCTGAAATTTTAATTTTTTTGAGATCATCTACCGAAAGAATGGAAAATTGGAACTTTATTTTGCAATAAGTGGTTTGGGTAAAAAAAAAAAAAAAAAATATGGTTTACCACTTTTTGTTCTAGCGTCGTAACCAAACATGTTTTTGTTCATAAAGCGTTATTGACTTTGTTTCACCTGGCACCTAAATTTTGGAGCTGGCTCCTAGATCTAGAACATATTTGTCGAGCCCTGTGCATAACAGTGGTATGAAATCAAGATGCCTGTTGTGTGTGTTTCCTTCAGCATATACCAGATAAGAGCTTGCTTTGAATTGTGTTGCCAACATGTTCATTGGATCCACCAAAAATGGGCCTGTATACCCTTAACTGATTACAGCAGATTCTGTTTGCAATCAGATTTTTGGAGAATGTTCATAAGACAAGAACATGGGGCAAAATAATAGCCAACAAGCATTCAGGAATGAAACCATTTTGAAAGTGGAGGAATTATGGTTTGGGCTGGAATCTGTGTCAACAGTCACTGCCTCTACACTTATTATTAACCAGGGAAAACTTTTGAAGTCTAATGGCTGCCTGATATTACAGCGAGAGCACAGATCCTCATGTTTTTTGTCTTTTTAGAGGTGAAGCATGCTCAGATTTTCTGTTAACGGGAAAAAATGTCCCACCTCATAGGAAGTACTTATATGAACTAATATCTTGAAAGTGAAGACATTGCATATATGGAATGGCTGGCGTGGTCACCAGATCTTAATTCAATTGAGCATGTTTGAGACATGTTAAGTCAAACTTCTGCTTGCTCTGCTCTCCTTACAGCTTTACAGCACTTCTCTTCTGAAAAAAATGTGACTTAATCCTGCAGTCTCTTGTAGACATTGTCATTCAAAGTATGGCTTGGAGCTATGAAGCTTCATTACTATCACTGGTGATCACATTCCATATAGAAGACTTTGGTACCATTTTTTTTTTGCTAATTTATATTATCTCATTTCACCAATTTTTAACAGGCCCATAATTTGGTGCATTTGCATACACAAAGTTCTTTTCCTTATGTTCAGTACTTTGTCAGTTATTGCCTGTTAACTAGGTTTATGGCGTGGTAGTTGCTTTAGTTTTGAGCACTACTGTATATGAAAAAAATAAAACAGTATATTCTAATAAAGCTAACTAGCCAATGCTTGTCCAAAATGAACACTAAAATACAGAATTTCTTTATGGATTTCTTTTGTTTTCATTTCACAAGAATATGTTTTAACAAGCTGAACCTTCTGTTAGCACAAAGAAAAAATCCAATAATCTTCTAGGTGATATTTAGCAACAGGCACCATTAGTTATTATCATTATTGTAACGAATATCATAATAATTGAAACAGATAAAATCAGTAAAAAAAACAAAAAAAAACTGAATAGACAATTTGCACCAGGCTCAAATTGTACTTGAAGATTTTTATTTCTATATTGTACTCCAATATGATACCCTTTAGCCCGCAAAACAGCAGCTACTCAGCAAGGCACTGATTCGACGAGGCGGCGATCTGGGGTATCTGGTACCATAATGTCAACAGCAGGTCCTCCAGTCCCTGTACATTTCAGGGTGGTGGTGATTTAGCGCAAACCCGCTTTTCGAAGTTGAAACACAAATGTTCAGTTGGGTTAATGTCAAGTGAATTTGGAGGCCAGGACATTAACAGAAAGTCACCAGCATGTTCCTTGAACCACTCCTTGACGATTCTGGCAGTGTGGCATGGCGCATTATCCTGTTGGTAATGGCCATCAACTGCAGGCAATACAGTTGCCATGAAAGGGTGAACTTGGTCCACAACAATGTTCAGATACCTGACAGCTGTCAGGGATTGTGTCATTGGGATAACGCGGCCGAAAGTGTCCCAAGAAAACACTGCCCATAGCATAATACTGCCGCCGGCCTGTTTCCACCCAACAGTGCATCCAGGTGCCATAGCCTACTTTGGTAATCGGCGTATCTGCACTCAGCTGCCTACGCGATGCACCAGGAATCTTGATTCGTCAGATCAGGCCACTTTCCAATCATCTACGGCCCAATCTCGACGATCTTGTGCCCGTTTCATGCATTGTTGGTGATATTGTACAGCGAGCACAAGGATCTGGCTGGGTCTTTGACTACACAGTCCCATGCGAAGAAGCTGTGCTGAACTGTATGCTGCGACACGTTGGCCCGATCACCACTGTTGTAGCTGTGAGCGACTTGTCACACAGTCGTCCCGGATCGCCGCGAGCAATGCGCGACAGTCTCCGCTTCCCTGAGGCATCAATCGGCTGCGGACGACACACTGCTGGACGACGATTCGCCGTTTGGCCATCTGTGCAACACTTTTGATATGTACTCACCACAGCGGCATGTGAACAACCCACAAACTGTGCCATTTGTGAGATTGCAGATCTGAGGCACTGTGCCATCGCAATTTGTCCTTTATCAAACTCCGACAAATGGGTAGCTTTTCTCATTCTGACTGTGAACACTCTACTACTGGTCCTCAGGTTGTATATATACTGCTCTGTAAACTTCACCTCTGCCACCGCTCGGTTTCTAGGCATGCTCATTTCTCTCGGCTGGGGGGTGGTCATAATAGAATGGCTCATTGGTGTATTTTCAGTGTTATGTATGCCTCATGCATGCATGCATGTTTCCTAACAAACCTCAAAACTACATACTTTTTCTTGGTAATGCTTAGATAATAAAAAGGATGGCAATGCATCCTCCACAATATCAAAACTTATTAATTTTATTTGAGGGGTTGTTGGTTAAATATGGGATAGACAAACTACTGTATCACTTTACTGGTTCTTTCATTTTAAGGCTTTTTTGTCTAGTTATTTAAGTTAAGCTATAATCCAGTAGTCAGAAATTGTGTGAATGACACCCATACCAAGACTGACATTTCTGATCACCAAAGCTAAGGAACAATGCTCTTATCATATTTGGGAAGGTAATAAACTTGTTCGCTTTCATATACAATATTTGGTTGAGCATCTCTACTTCTAACGACCAGGATGGATTTCATTCAAGTTTTTATCTTTTGAAGAATAGTTTTCTGCACTCAAAAAAATTAACTACAACCTAACTAGTTTCCTAAAACCCCCAGCAAATGAGGTTATCGTGTATGTCTGCAGGCTGCTCCAGTCCTGGATGAATAACCCAAATCTAGGAAGAAAAAAATAGTTTCCCAACTGAAAAAAACAACAACAAAAAACAACAACTAATAACCCAAATCTTGATTGTGCTATATCATTTCTACACTGCACTTTATATTTTACTGATCCTAAAAGGTAATGATAGTGCTGGTTTACATCTTGGGAATTTCTGTGTGCAAGATGTTGTGTGCTATTCAGGATAAATGAAAAACCCATTATAGTTTTCAAGAAACTGTTAGTACTGAATGCAAGATCAGTCTAAATGGCACAGAATTAGACAAGGTGAACGAGCTTGTGCACTTAGGAAACATGTTAGACAGAAAAACAGATTCAATGGTGAAATTACTAAACAAGTGAATTTTATCTATGGAAGTTATAGTTGCTGTAAGAGGATTTCACAACACTGATGGGTTGCAACAGAGATCTTGAACTAGATATGTATGAAAATAGAACGGTTCCTACTCTGATGTGCAGAAGTGATGCGGGGGTAATTTGTGTGCTGGAGTGATGTATTACTCACTTACGTGTGTGTGCATGTGGTAAGACATGTTCTGATTAGGTGAAGAATGAAGATGTGTTGCAGACAGGGGTGTTTGCGAGACCAGATAAAATCCCCTGAAAATATCGCGGGCGCACTAGGGTTTTATGACTTTTAATTCAATGAGCATTTTAAAACCAATTATTATACCTTATATTATAATAACCCAATTGTATTATAAATAATTCAAAAATTTATTTACATTTACTTTCTTTTAGCAATATTTAACAATTTTAAACATTTAAATCACAGAATATATTATGAAGGAAAAAAAAAAAAAGCATCCAGTTTCTTTTGTTTTCAATAAGCTCTGAATCTGCCTTTCTTTTGTATTGAATTTCACAATAACTGTTGGAATGGGAAATGTTCTTTTTTCCTCCTTCACATACAGAACTGGAAGGTTCCTCAACACACAGGGATTTGGAAGATCCCTGTTCACATATGGAACTACGTATTTCTTTTTGACATGAACTGGAAGGGATTTCATGAGTTTCTATATTTGAAATAAGCACACCAGAACTAGATTTTTCAGCATTTAAGTCCTCCTGATAGGCTCTCAAACTTCTATTGATATTTACAAGTAAATCCTTATTAATTGGATCAGTCACAGGATTTTTCGAGCCATATTTTTGGCAAGTTGTTTCTTTGGAAGACATTAAAAGTCATATTTAACAGTTTGCACTGCATCCAATGAATCAATTTTAAGAGATGTTCTACTGTCAGTCAGAATATCACCCATTAAGTTGAAAGCACTTTCAACTAGTGGGCCAGGTAAGCAGGCCTTGACTAATTTTCCTAACATTTTTTTCATTTGTAATTTCATCTTTTAAGTAAAAAATTTTAGACCAATATTTGTCTATCACACATTTAAATTTTTTTTTATTGGTATCACAACAGTAGAGCATTTCATCAGTAATATCAATGTCAGTTTGGTATAATCTTAATTCTGTACAAAGTTGTGGTTTTTCAGCCTCAGAAAATATATGAGACAGATAAAAAGATAATTTTTCAAATGCTAACATAGTACTAGTTTTACCTCTTAGCTCTGGGTCCAATGCTGTAAAACTAATAAGAAATGAATTTCCAACATGTACAATATTCTGGAAGATAATGCTTACCTTGGCATTCCTTACTAGCGATGAAACACATGATCAGAGCTATTTAATAGTCTGAATTAGAACTACTAATAGGAATTTCCAACAGGTAATTTTTGTATCATATACTGTGCTGTGTTAGTGTAGGCTTTGACCAAAGAGGTTTTGAATTCTTTTGCTATCACATGGTCTTTTGATAATTTTTTCATAATGGTGCAAGCTTCTGATCCAATATACAGCAACTTGCTGGGTAAATGGAAATTAGAGGTACTAACATCAAGCTTTAACAAATCCTTGTAAGACATGCACTTTGAAATACCTTCTGGCTTTATAAAAAAAGTAAAAAAATTTAATATCAATTTATAAATGCTGGTATGTAACATATGAAAGCATTGTTTTTTTGGTTTCAAATAATTTTATGTACACATCAAATTCTGGTAGCACTGCTGTATATAACGCTATTTGCAATAAAGTTTTTTTTTGCAAAACAAATCATCCGTTGACTTTTTTTTTCCAAGCTACAGCATCCTTTGTAAGTTTTCGGGAATGTAAAGAGGAATGTACTCCATCTACAAGCTCTTTTTGAGAAGATGAAATATTTCTATTATCATACACAGCTTCGACATCAGAAAAACAACACTCTTTATCTTTTTTATCCGCATAACAAAAATAAAATACTATAAGAGCATCACACAACTCTTTAATTATATTTAAGACAGTTAAAATATATACCCATCTGTGATCTGGCCTCTTCAATGGCTTCAGTTTTTTAATTCCAAGCACTGCACATATTTTGAAAAAATTCTCCCTTTTGCTACAGCTTTTCGTGTCAAAATAAATTTCATAAAAAAAATCTTCCAAGTAACTTTCAAAAAACGAACATTTTTTGGCACAGTTATTTGCTATATGACAAGTGTCACCATCAATATCTAATAAGTGAGGTGCTTTATTTCTTCTTATTCTAGTTTTGACACCACTTTTTCCCCCATGCATAGTGTTACACGAATCCATTAAAATACTAGTTAAATTTTTCCCATGGAATCTGATTTTCTTCAATGGTACTGACAATTGCAGTATAAACAGCTTGCGCATTGCAAGATTCCGGTCTTAAAGAAGCAAGATGATGAACCACAACCTCACTGTGATCGTCATCGTAAAACTACACTAGCATTGCAAAGTATGCTCTCTTGTGCATTACTAGTACAGGGTTCCCACTCAAAAGTAGAAAAAAAATTCCCTGACTTTTCCAGGTTTTCCAGGTGGTTCTGAGAGTTTTTCCAGAGCAGCAAATCAAATAACATTGCGACAAATTGTTACATTTCCTTACATTCTTGCGTTCCTTATGAAAGCATACATTTGTTAATTCTTTAAATAACTGTTCTTTATACAATTACCTGCTTTTTATGAATAACAATTAAATGCATGAGGCATATTATTTTTGGTATTATAATTCCATGATCTTTTCTGAACCTAAGTGGTATACTGCCCATGTACAATTTGTTAATACATTCCCGTAGAAACAGTTCATATGTAAGAAAAAAATCTGTATGTTAAATAGTTTGTTTTCCTTTCTTCTATAGCACAGTGTAGATAAGCTTAATGACCGAATGGGCTCCTGCTCAGAGAAATGTTGAAAGAGAATCACCCAACAAAGGGCTTTGATCCATTGTTTAATTGGTTCTCTTGTGATGTGTTTCTCCAAGCAAGAGTGTACCAGGCCACTGTGCCTAGCTGTTCCACGTTACAAAATATGAAGCAAACTATCTGCAGAAATCGAATAAAACCGTAATGTCTACAGGCAATTTTTTAAATTCAGTTTTGATAATTTTTAGAGAACTAAGGAATAATGTGTATTGAAAGCAAGATTTATCAAATTCTAGACAGGCTGTAATTGCAAATAATTGCTTACCTGAAATTAATACTGATAATGTTATGTTCATCTCACATATGAGGGAGAATTAAAAAGACACCACATAATGAACGTCCCGATTATACAGTCCATAAAGATAAACAGAAAATATGGAATATAAAGGATAAATAACTTTCATTTTCCCTAATTACTTTATAGTTACAAAAATTTGTGTATTTAGCATAAATTTTACATAATATTTAACAAAATCATGTCTTATTTTTTTGTTTCAGGTTTAACGACTACCATAAGCAACTTGTTGGGCTATATCCGTCCATCCCTAATTTAAGACCATTGGCTTCACGAAGAAGGAGAGCCAGTGCCGTAAGATAAACACACCACCCATACCTCATCTGGGACTTGAATCCAGGCTCACTTGGACGAATAGTCAGAAGCCAGAGCTTAGACCACTGCACCACCGAGGTGGCAAACCATGTATTTACATGTTTTCAAGAATATGTGAACAAAGACTTAATTTAAATTCTACATATAATGAAATATTTCAATCGATTAGGTGAAATTATATAACTGGTTTATCTGTATTTTAAGTGCACACAAGTATATAAATAACATTTTAAACGACTCACAACATTTAGAGTTCCAGTTAGGTTTAAAAATGCAAGCTGGGAGAATGTGACTGAAGAGAATAAATTGCCGTTAAATGATACAATGCTGAAGCTTTAAATCCTTTAAGTGCTTATTTTACATAAATATTAAAGAACACGGAAACTTTTGCTGAAATTGAAGTCTAATGGGAATGATAAAATGGAGAGTGTCTGACAGAGTCTCTTAACATTTTGTTAGAGCGGTTCTATCAAATCGATCTAACAATTTGTATTTTCTATTGGAATTCACTTAGAATCTTTAAAGACAAAGCAAACTAAAACAGCTATTAAAAAATAAAAAAAAGAAGAGAGAGAGAACGAAAATCATGACAGCATTTCTGCATCTGAGGAAAAACGTGTGCCAGTACCATCCCAACAATTCTAGCAATCAGGGAAAATACTGCTAACATTTAAAAATCAAAATTGTAATTATTTTAGCTAAAGTTAGTTCTTGCACTTGGGTATGAGAACATCGAATCTATGCTATTTCAGAGGTGCCAACCTCTAGCAGAACATATCAGTAATAAATAGGGGATTTTTCAGTAATGTTTCAATAATGTAACACAAACTTTCAGTAATGTAACACACCATTTTTTTATTAAAAGTTAAGGACAATATTATTGTATTACTGTGTAACCTGTAATACTTGTATGAGGTGCCTATCGGTAATCACCATATGCCGTTAACGCGTGGAATGGGTATTTCATGAGAAATTAATGCATGAAATATGTAATAACTTTGCATGTTTACACTATCCTCACAAAAAATATGAAATTAAATTATCAATATTGTACTTACCTCATGTCATTGCTGACATAAAACTCCCTTGTTGCTTGTTTTGCAGTGGTATATTCTTTTTCAGAAAACTTTTTATAACATAGCTCACCTGAGGAAAATGCTTTACTTTTCTGTACAACAAGGGCACTTAATGTTTTGGTGCTCATTGTTGGGCAAAAGTACGTGAGGTATTTCCTTACTATACTAAATATTCTCTACGTAGAGGAATTGCTGTGAGGGATAGTCAATATTACCAACATTAGTTTAGGCAATGTGGAATACTTGGGAAGGCCAGATGAATCCTTTGTCTTAGATATTTCATTCCATGCCACATCTGCTCAAGGATATCCAGCTTCATCAATATCAGTCTGAGAACATGGCATGAAAGAAGCGACCAGCATGATCACAGCTTGCTATAGGTAGGTTATGCTCCACAACGATTGTAGTAAACAGCAATTCAGCGTTTATCACGCTATTTTCATTCTTTTTTGCAAAAAAATTATCCAAAGGCTTTGATCGAGTCTTTAATTTTACACAATCCTGGTGTTTGTTTTGACTGGATATGCCTTTGGCAATAATCTCGTCCTACATGGGCTACTGATTACTCTCATATTAGAAGGCAAGCAAGGAAACCTTTATTTCAGCATTTGTAACATTTTCCATTTCCTTGCTCAAGATTTGGATGTTCCTGGAGAAACCTCTTTGCATATTTATTTGTTTCAGAAACTATAATTCCAAGGATGAAATTGGTAAAAAACAAGTAAAAAATATGCAATAGGTGCCACATCAGTTGCGGGAGCATGTTTGGGCCTCTGCATTTCATGTTAATAAAAAAAGATGCTGAGGTTGTTCATCACTTCTCTCTATTAACATCCTCCCATTCACTTTCATGATCTGAAGATATTCACTATGAAGATCTTCACATTCTGAAGAAGATAAGGTGTGCGTGGCACGGTGGCTAGTTTTTTTGGCTTGATGTTGCTAGGCCAATATCACTCTCAGATGATTCAAAATCATCACCATCACTTGGCAAACTTTCACTCTCACTACAAGCCACTTCAAATAACCTTAGAAAACAATTTAACGCAGTGGGAAAAAGCACGTCTCCTAGTCTGAGGAACAAGCTGTCAATAAAATCATCCTCTGCTAACACGAGTTTGGAAAAAGATGGGGATTCGTAATTCACGGAGTTTTGCGATTGTGTCTGTTTGTTTGGGAAAAAGAAATGAATAATGTGAAGAGCTTCTAGTAATAAAACACAGCACTTCGTTCTCCCGCGCTGCGAAAGTCCGCAAGAAATATAAACATCCGTCATCACGGGACCACGGGTTGCGACGAGTTGATCGTTATTGCACTTCGAACGGGGCTCGAAAAAGTGATTTCCGACAGTACGACGTCTTATAATTCACCAACAATGCAAAGTGAACAGCACTGCCTCAACTGCAGCTGGAAAAGTTTTGGCTAAAGTCACCTTTCTCCCGTCACACGGAAAAGTGCGTGGGGAACCGATAGCAAGCGCAAACTCTTTTACGATGACACTTACGGCATATTACCTGTAATTTTAGTCGTATTATCTGCAGACCACGAAATTCATATTAAAAAAAAAAAAAAAAATCCTTCGTATAATCCGCAGACTGTGACACTCAGGAAATAAAAATCGCCGTATAATCCGCACATCATAGATGTCGAACCAGAAGTGGAATTTCCGACAGAAAAGTCGGTCACATAAATAAATAAATACATCGCTCTTTCCACGTTCCAGAAACACATAGCAACCGAAAAATTGTTTTCAGCCGCCGCCGGGGAATTGAATCCACGGATCTCTCCATATATAGCCTAGCGCGTTAGCTTTACACCATGGTGGCCAACAATCCACGGTGCTATGTGTATTTTTAAATCAGCTTCTGACATCATAAATCCGTAAGATGGGCTCAGCTACTGAGACGTCTCCATCTGGTGGGTATTAACGGCACTGGCTATATATATTATAGCAGTTAAATCCAAAGAGCGAGATCCAAAGTGAAAATCCTCCAAATACGTGGCGCCAGAAAATAAATAAATACATCGCTCTTTCCACGTTCCAGAAACACATAATGAGTCCGAAGAAGTAAGAGAGGAAAAAAAAACGATTTTATTAAATGAAGAAATTCATTTTTAAAGGTAACTGTTTTATATCTCCGGACAGATAAAGGGTGTGGCATCCATAGATCACGCCGATGCAGCTCCAGAGTATTGCATTACACCTTGCCAATGACGAAAGGCTGATACAGAACAAGTCGTAGAAATACCGTATGTACTCGCGTATAAGTCGAAAGTTTTTGGAGGAATTCCTGCTTTCAGAGTTGAGAGATCGTCTTATACGCGGGCCAATAAAAAACCCGTGAATTCTCCCGCGGAATAAACCGACAGAATTGTTTACGTTTTAGATCGCGACACAGAGGCTTTCCGTACGTTGCTGCACGATTGTGTTCTGACCTCAAAACTATCGCGCAGTGACACGATTATATCCTCAATTCTGTCCACCACTTCAAGCTTAAATTCGGCAGTGTAACTAAAACGTTTCCTTTTCAGAGACATCATGATTAGCAATGAAGGAAAACAGCAGCAACGACGTTCGCCAAAACAACGAAAGCAAACTAGACACAAGGTCGCGCACATGAAATCCGAAAGGAGAAACGCATAGGTTCGTGCAGCAAGTGCTGTGCGTACTTCTTTAGCTTTTGCCAAAAACAGAGCCGGCACGACAGTCAGAGCTCTCCTCAACGATATCAAAATGACCCCTGTCATCCCTCCCCACAACTTTCCCGATCTTTCGTTACGACATTCCTCCCCCTCCTCCCCGCTCCGTACAAAGTCCTGAACTGAGGAAAATTCTTCCGAGGGAGTTCCTTTTCCAATTATTACACCCTTCCCTGCACAATCACGCTGCATATTTTTTTTAAATTGGAAGGTTGTAATTTTTTTTTTTTTTAAATCGGCGTACTAACCGCATCGGTGTATAATCCGCAAAACCTATAATTTTAACTTTTTTAACAGATAATCCGCGGATTATACGAAGAAAATTACGGTACCATTCTTCCGATAATATCGCTGTTTGACGATATGATTCATGGACATTCCATTTTTTTTTTTTTTTTTTTTTTTTGATTAGAGGTTTAACGACCACCGTGAGCAACTCAATGGGCTATAAGCAGTCGTCCGTCCCTAATTTAGGGTCACTGGCTCCCGGGAAGGGAGAAAGCCAGTGCCTTAAGACAAACACAACATCCATGCCTCAACGGGATTCGAACCCCGACCCCTTACAGACGAATGATCAGAGCCCATCGCTTAGACCACTGCGGGACATTCCATTTCAAAACGATATGATTGATAAATGATATGATCATTGAGACGCCGAAATCTGCAGTCTGATTCGGAAAATATGCGGATCAAAATCGAAGGCCGACAAATCGGCAGCGTCGCACTAAAAGGGTTTAACGAAAAAGGATACAAAATTGAGATTCTCCAAAACACACTGAAATCCGTAATTCTTCCAACCTGCCCCTAATTCCGTAATCTGACAGTCGAAACCGTAATAATTACGGGCAATTCGCAATAGTTGGCACCTCTGCTATTTGCTTCTAAATAACGCAGCATAGGATATTTAGACATTGTGCTGTTAAATTTCATAACCAATAAGCTGGCACACAGAGATCCTAATGCCATAACGGCAAACAAAAAAAAAATTTAAACCCTAGATAAATAAAAAATAATGGAAGCAACAAGTGGAGAAAACTAACAGTTAATACGGAATACCATTTTGCCTGAGAGGCTACAATTCATACAAGTACTTCCAAAATGCGGAAGTCTTAAAAATTGATTGGCTACGTTTGTGACACAAACATTAGTACTGAACTTTTCTCGCAGGTCACAGTTCATTTCCACGCTACGTCAAATTACTTGTACGGGAAACAATTAGAGGAAGTTTTGTGTGCATGTGTGCTCATAAAATCCTCCTAACACTTTTTTTTTCAACATAATTTTTCATCCTGTGGCGAGTGGCATGTTTATACTTAACAATATCTTTACGAAGGGCAAAACATTTTTGTGCGATGTTGATCAGGCAAAGTGCGAGAAAGGTCTGGAGCCCACTCAGGTCATTTGCAGTAACTCCCCACAAATAACGTCATCCAAAACGGAGACAGAAGCTTTAGCGCCTGCACTGACAAACTTGAAACCAATAGAGCAAGTACGGCAAACATTTAAATCAGTAGTAACTAGGTAGATTTTTTATATTTTTTTTCGGCAATGTGAGGGTAAAGATGTGAAATGAATAATTTATGCAACTCTTGTGAGGTGCAGCAACGCAAGAAAAAGAATTTACGATTACAAGAAAATTTCTACCCCGTCTAACTTTTGTTCTCGCAAAATTTTTTTCCTTATGTATAAGCTGAAACCTTAGGAAAAATTACGAGAGAATGATGAATTTTATATTTCTTATTCTAAATAACGGAGATATTTGCGTTTTTACGGAAAACGGTTCCATTATGCACAAAAATTCAAAAATAATATCTTCTAATCTATCAGAAACAAAAAAAAAGTTTAAACTTTTAGGGGTTTTTTTTATAATTTGGAAGCAGCTACCTGTAAGAATCAGAGATGTGTTGGTGGAAAATTATTTCAATATCTGACGATTTTGCGTGGAATGACCCAGATGTGAAAATCTATGGTTCCGGGCGTCGGACTACCCTATTTTTCGCAACCAGCCAGCTCTTGCAGTAATCGGAATATCGCCAAAATAGCTATAAATTAATTTCTTCATGCATTATGAAATAGAAATAAGACAGAATCAAGAAAAATCTCTTTCCGGCCGTAAAACAACGAATCTTATTAGGATAACCAACATCCGGCAAAATAAAATGTTTTTGTACGGTTTGATAAAACACAAGTGAAACATGCAAAAGGAAAGGGGAAAAAAAAAAAAAAAGCGCAACTTCTAAAGTTTCCGATGAATTTCGGCGAAATTTAAAATGGAACGTTATTTTCATATATCTTGCTCACTGTAAAAATTTCAGTCGGTTATTTAAAAAATTGAGGAAATAGCTTTTTCATAATTTTTTTCCCAGTCTACACAGAGAACCAGGACACCTACTTAGGAACAAGTGACTGCCTCTGCGCGAACGCAGCAGATAAGAGCCTGCGAAATGGGGGTGTGATTAATGGCTTTCTCTCACGCTTTGACGTGTCCGTTTGTTCGCTTGTAGTTTAGAGCATCTGGAGATGGGGGAAACCGCGAAGAGACGCACTCCCCAGCACAGCTGCACTTTAATCGGTGGGTGGGTTGCCTCGAAGTATAAAACAACTCGGAATTATTTTAAAACTTAGCAATACAGAAATATATTCTACAAAAGTCTGAAAGAAAATATTTTTTTGGCAAAATAAAAAATTCCCTGACTTTTCAGTTCCCTGATAAGAAATTCCCTGATTTTTACGGAAAAACACGATTTTCCCTGAGTTTTCCCTGATTTTTGGAACAATTTTCAAATTCCCTGAGAATTCCCGGTTTTCCAGGTGGCGTGGGAACCCTGTAGTACTTCATCCACATTTAAAGAAAACATTGTGGTTCTTAAAGTCCTAATTATATTTTATTTAACTGTTCTGCCAATTCTGTATTTTAACTTGTAACATACGGTAGTTCTGTTCATGGACAGAGATTTCGGTATGAGGAAAGAATGCCCACGGAAAAAACGCCCACGGAAAAATCGCCCACGGAAAAATCGCCCACAGGCAAAATGCTCACGGGAAAAATATGTGATCGACTGATAAGTTTATATGTCTGTTATAAACGGTGTTCGGACAACTGGTCACACATTGCTGGCCAAAAAACCGTTAGGGGTCATATAAAAATTGCGGTTTCTTGGCCACCTCACCTACATAACGAAAATGGGTGTAGGAGAATTGGCCACAAAAGTTCAAGGGGGGGTGTAAGTATTATTGATTTTTGGCCTACATTGAGAATTGAATTAGGAACTCCAAACAAATTTCGAGAAAACGTTCTATGTAAGCCAAGCGAGAATTACAGCATAATTCATGTATGTTCGGAAAAGGACCCTAAGGTGGGATTTTTTAATAACGCTGCACTTTTACGTAGGTACTAAATATTTACATAACATGTCAAGTTTGCAATATTTTTCTTTTACTTAATTAATTCACAGGCGAAGAAAAAAGTGTTGAATAGGCTTAGGCCTACGGCCTATTAATTAATGTATGGATTGAATGTATGGTGCATAAGTAGAAGCGCAATATTATTGACAATTAATACAGACATTTGACGTGGAATAGGAATAGCTGTGGTGCAGTGGAAGCATATCCGGCGCGTAACTGGAAGACCCTGAGTTCGATTCCTGGTGGCGGACACTGAGAATTTTTCCGTGACTCACTTATAAACGTGGAAAGAGCGATGACTTCTGTTTGATTATTGACAATACTTGTTATGTAAATTTACGAATATGGGAATGGCGGAACGAAAACTTTTAGAAGGGCCTAAACGTTAGTCCTAATATTATTTTTTGCCTGAGTAATACCGCAATATTAATAATTTGATGTGTTACGTAAACGTTATGAATATAACATCGTTAGAATAAAAACTGTTAAATAGGCCAAGGCCTAGGACTTATGACTTAAGGGCCGCGGGTGGCCTAGTGAAGAACCAAATAAGATTGTTAACTTTCAACTTCCTACTGTACAGTAGCTACTTTCTTAAAAAATCCAGTTCGGCTTTACTGTAAAAAATTTGTGACTATTCTTATTTTTTAAAGTAAGGTCTTAATTTTTATAAAACTATGCATGTTTGTTATTTAACTATATCAATTAAAAGGGAAATCATTAAAAGTCAGATTATTTTATTTATAAATACTTGTAAAGTATAGCATTTAATTGTAAAAGCGATTTTCGTAAAAGGCGCAATGTACAGATATAACTTTGTGTAATGTGCTTTCTTTGCACTCTTGTCTCTTTTGGAAATCCTCTTTTGTGTACGGCGAGCCGAAGGGGGAGGGGGAGCATCTGTCTTTCGTCAAAGTGGTGCTTTGCAGCTGCAGCTGGAACGTTTGCTAGCGACCGCACCCCAAATAACAAGGGATATATTTCATTTAAATTTATCGGTTGGCCACCGGTCAGGGTGTGTCTTCCCCGTGAGTAGTATAATCTCAAGTTACAGGCATACTTCTTTTCTTCCCAGTGTAAAGAAAAAAATACGCACTCATAGCTTCCTGGGAGTTTTCCAAAGGACAACTAAAACAGTTAATTTCTACATGACGGGTGTAGGAGAACTGGCCACAAAAATTTTAAGGGGCCTCATAAAAATAACGTTTTCGACCGCTTCGTGCCCACGACCCCCAGAGGTTGGTAATCAGAGTCATATAAAGTTTCCGTAATTTCGTCTTTTCTTAATTGCGATAATTAATGTAATTCTTTATAAGAAATGTTTATGATCTACATCTCAGCAAAAGATTTAAGGGTTTTCAAACTACAAGTCTGCAAAATATCTGAGCGCATGTGCTGACTCAGGAAACCTGTCCGGGGGGGGGGGGGGATATCAAAACTCTAAGATTTGAAAAATGTATCGTCCCATCGGGAGATTTTCAGCATTTACAAGCTACAGTTGGACAGATTATTTGAGGGTACGTGCCTACTCAGCAAACCTGGGGGTGGGGTGGGGGGTTATATGATAATTGTGAATTATATAGAATTTCTTGTCCGATCGGGCGATTTTCAGCATTTACAAACTACAACTGGAGACATTATCTCCGGGCATGAACCTACTGAGCAAACCTGTCGGGGGGAGGGGGGGGTAATACCAAAAGTGTAGAATATGAAGAATTTCTCAAAACTATGCATGTTTGTTATTTAACTATATCAATTAAAAGGGAAATCATTAAAAGTCAGATTATTTTATTTATAAATACTTGTAAAGTATAGCATTTAATTGTAAAAGCGATTTTCGTAAAAGGCGCAATGTACAGATATAACTTTGTGTAATGTGCTTTCTTTGCACTCTTGTCTCTTTTGGAAATCCTCTTTTGTGTACGGCGAGCCGAAGGGGGAGGGGGAGCATCTGTCTTTCGTCAAAGTGGTGCTTTGCAGCTGCAGCTGGAACGTTTGCTAGCGACCGCACCCCAAATAACAAGGGATATATTTCATTTAAATTTATCGGTTGGCCACCGGTCAGGGTGTGTCTTCCCCGTGAGTAGTATAATCTCAAGTTACAGGCATACTTCTTTTCTTCCCAGTGTAAAGAAAAAAATACGCACTCATAGCTTCCTGGGAGTTTTCCAAAGGACAACTAAAACAGTTAATTTCTACATGACGGGTGTAGGAGAACTGGCCACAAAAATTTTAAGGGGCCTCATAAAAATAACGTTTTCGACCGCTTCGTGCCCACGACCCCCAGAGGTTGGTAATCAGAGTCATATAAAGTTTCCGTAATTTCGTCTTTTTCTTAATTGCGATAATTAATGTAATTCTTTATAAGAAATGTTTATGATCTACATCTCAGCAAAAGATTTAAGGGTTTTCAAACTACAAGTCTGCAAAATATCTGAGCGCATGTGCTGACTCAGGAAACCTGTCCGGGGGGGGGGATATCAAAACTCTAAGATTTGAAAATGTATCGTCCCATCGGGAGATTTTCAGCATTTACAAGCTACAGTTGGACAGATTATTTGAGGGTACGTGCCTACTCAGCAAACCTGGGGGTGGGGTGGGGGTTATATGATAATTGTGAATTATATAGAATTTCTTGTCCGATCGGGCGATTTTCAGCATTTACAAACTACAACTGGAGACATTATCTCCGGGCATGAACCTACTGAGCAAACCTGTCGGGGGGAGGGTAATACCAAAAGTGTAGAATATGAAGAATTTCTCTTCCGACCCGGAGATTTTCATCATTCACATGCCTTCAGATAATGTGTCGAGTTGTAGCTGCTAATTGCCGAGAATCTCCCGATCGGACGAGAAATTGTTCATATCTTACACTTTTGGTATTACCCCCCCCTCTTCGCCGACAGGTTTCCAGAGAGTGACATGCGCTAAGAAAATTTGTCGAGTTGCAGTTTCTAAATACTGAAGATCTCCAAATCGGAAGAGATATTCTTGATATTTTACGATTTTGGTATTACCCCCCCCGACTAGTTTCCTGAGGCAGCAGATACCCTCAGATAATTCGACGTGTTGTAGCTTGTAAACACTGGAAATCTCCCGATCGGACCAGAAATTCTTTATATTACATATTTTAGATTTTAAGAACCCCCCCCCCAGACAAATTCCCTGGGTTTGCACATACTCGCAGAGAATTTTTTATTTGTAGTTTCTAGAAAAATATCGTATAGCAGTTGGCTTGAAGACAACAGTGAATCATTAGTATGTTTTTAAATAAATGTTGCATAAGACTACCACGGCTTTCAGGCCAACACCATACAACCTCTACAGTCAATCAGTGCAATCCGAACTTTCCTCTCATATTTGTAAGGTTTGCAGAAAATATTTTACACATCAAATTATTAATATTGCGGTATTACTTAGGCAGAAAATAATATTAGTACTAACGTTTAGGCCCTTCTAAAAGTTTTCATTCCGTCATTCCCATATTCGCGTTATGTAGGTGAGGTGGCCAAGAAACCGCAATTTTTATATGACCCCTAACGATTTTTTGGCCAGCAGTCTGTGACTAGTTGTCCGAACACCGTTTATAACAGACATAAAAACTTATCAGTCGATCACATATTTTTCCCGTGAGCATTTTGTCTGTGGGCGATTTTTCCGTGGGCGTTTTTTCCTACTTTCGAAAAGTGGGCGTTTTTTCCGTGGGCATTCTTTCATACAATCGAGATTTCAGCGCAGTTTGGTCCCGGCTTAATTCTTGACACAGCTCAATCAAATTTGGCGCCAAACTAAAAGAAAAGAGAATTTTCAGCGATGAACGATGATACTAATACTTCTTGACGAGCTTTTCTGGTCATTATATCAAACGGTTGATTATTATCGCTCTCCACCAGATCATCCGTATTCTTTGCACTTGCATAATGACTCAGGGTCATTGAACTTTTAACACATTTTGAACTTTTAATATGTGTCATAGTTTTTGCATGGTTCATTAAGGCTTTATAAATTCTCCACCATATTTCAGCAATGAGTTGCAAAACACACAATAAGCTTGTCCTGCACTATCTATTTTCTTGCACCACGTGCTGACGGTATCCGCATTAACATCCGTGCGTTCAAGCCAATCCCATCGAAAAGCATTCCGGACATATTCTTCTAATTTGGTTATATCACTGCTAATATCAAGAAATTTCACACTGAAATTCTATAAGCCACTACTTGATTATCAGCGCCGAATGGAAAGGAGACAAATTCACTTCTCACACTAGCATCTGAACTCTCAACACAGGTCCCTATGGGAGTTCTACTGTGCATACTCACAGATTTCTCACCCACCACAACCGCCGGAAAACACGTGACACGAAGGCACCAATCTAGCAATTCATGTTGCAGACATATGACTTATAGGTTCTCGCATTCAAAACCCTACTACAGTAGAATTCGGTGATTCGGGATCACGTTTAAAAAACAAAACAAAAAAACCCTGCTGCTCTGACCTTTAGGCCCGCTTATTTCACCTTTAGTGAATGGGAAGATAGTTTAAATCAGAGGAGCAAATGCCGCCGTCAATGACAGAGAAGGGGACGGTTCCGGAAGTGTCACACAAAGCGCATCGGATAAACAACCCAGACGGGCGCAGTCAATGGCAAAGGGGTGTGCGCGATTCTTAATGGTTGGAGGCCGGTGGTCTTTCTCCCCTTGGCACTGTTTATAATGGCTTTTCCCTCTCATCAGCGGCCGGCTTTTGGAGAAAAGAGGTGCATGTGCTAAGCCGCCAAGCTTTCTTCCCTCCCCCTTTGTGCCCAAGGAGCCGAACGCTGGTCACCTGGTAATGTTTCATCCAGGGTAAGAACTGGCTTTTCAAAACCTTTAGCATTTTAGCAAAAATCTCCAGAAACATTTTAGCATTTTTTATAAACAATGTAGCATTTATTTAGAGATCAATAAAAAACACTAGAGTTTAAAAAAAAATGAAAATGTTTTCATTAATTTACAATGAGACGATATTTTTATTTAACCATTTTTCATATGCAATTCTAAAATCCAATTCCTTGTAACCTGGCCCATCTATGTTGTAATGCTTAATATGTGCTTTGCATTTTCTGTTGGCAAACGATTTCTAATAAGAAAATTCCATACGAAAAACAGTGGAAATGTAAAGACAAAACAAAAGGAAAATAAATAAAATAAAATCACTTTGAATGCAAACAACGAAAACCAAAAGCTTGACCCGTTCTGTAAATATCAAACATAACATTCTCATCTTCGCTCAGATGAGCAGCAAAAAAAAAAAAAAAGAAATCGTTACAGCTGGCACGCAAGCGCAGTAATGACAAGCAGCAGGTAAGCATGGGAACACACGCAGATGTTCTTCGCCAATCTTTGCAAACAAAACAGTATAAAAAAGAAAGGAAGTCACTACTCTGTGCTTTAACCTTTAACTGAAAGAAAAGAAGACACATAATGTATATATATCAGATATGAGAACCGACAAACATTTCGTTAAGTCAGCGGAAAAATAAGTGCGCACAGCGCTCGTAGGGGACATAAACCCAAAGCGGGAAGAACGTAAGGAATAGCTCAGTTTATGACATCATAGAAACTGGATTGGCTACTAGTTTCTACGCATCACTTGACATTCACATGATGAAAGAAGAGAAATTCCACCACAACAACATTTCATATGTGCTCGATGGAATCACGGAATTTTAATGGCGCTCACTAAGAAACAGCACCATTTAAATGTTTTTGCACTTATGCGAAAATATAAATATTTTAGCAAAATTGCTTTCATTTTCACAAAATGCGATCGCAGTTTAAACCCTGGTTTCATCCATGAATGGTATGCTTTTCTAAATCCCCGGAATTTCAGGGGTACCTTGTTCGAATTCCCGGAGCACAAACAGGCCTGTGCAGATGAGTAATGTGAAACAAAATGTTGTTATTTAGGTAGAGATTAATATTCTGAGGTAGTTTGGCCATGTTGAAAGAATGACTTTACAGCCTATGTAGGAGCACATTATAAGAATGGGTTAAGTGGTTTGGAGTACTAAAAACTGCCTGCACTGAAAGTGAGGGGGGGGGGAGATATGAAACTTTACCATAGATGCCAACAAGTACGGATTTTTGGTTGCTGTTACGGAAGTACGGAAACACCGCTGAAATTACGGAAAATCGCCATTTGATTTAATTTTCTGAGACAGAAAGCAAATTTTCATCAACTTAAAAATTTGTGTTTGTTCTTCAAGTTTTTCAGGGGGAAAAAAAATAAATGCTACATAATCAGGGCTGCCAGACCTGCGCCAATTGCGCCAGCCCGCGCCTAAAACGTTGTTCTTGCGCCATTCTGCTAAAAAAACGCCATTTCGACGAAATCTGCGCCAAAAGTTAAAATTTACTGGTCATCGATATTTTAGCGTTATCTTACGACATTCGAAATCGATTCAGCGGTTAATTCGTACGCGAGATTCTTCCGCGGATTCCCCTCCGGTTTTTTTTTTTTTTTTTTTTTTGTCATTTTCGAGATTGACGCAAAAGTGAAGAAATTTTCGGAATATTAGTTTGGGGGGGGGGTCGTATTCCGTCTGGGGACATTGTTTTGTCTTTTTAAACGTTCGGAAACGGAAGTTAAACGAAGTGCAGATTTTTCCCGTAATCATATTTTTTTTTTTTCTCGCGATGTTGCTTCTGTTGAGTATTGTTAAATATAATTTCATTGCATAATTTCAGCTTGAAATTGTAGGCAACAATTTCCGAAAACGGAAGTTAGGCCGCCCGAAAATTTCCCCGTAATATTCGGCAACGAGATTCTCACGCTGATTCGAGGAATTTCGTCTTTTTTTGTTATCATTTGGACCATGTACGAAATCAATGCATAACTGAACTTAAATTTTGGGAGGATTGGTGGCAGAGGACGGAATTTCATCCTTCGAAAACGGAAAGTAGACGGAGGTAAGATTTCTTTGGTAATCGTAATTTTTTTTTTTCGCGATGTTTCCTCTACCCAGTGTTGTTAGATATCATTTTATTCCATAAATATTTGTATTTCAGCTTGAAAATGTTTTTGGGTCAAAAGCAAGATCTTATATAGGCACAACTGCAGATCTGAGTGAAGACACAGTGGCTACTTTTTATTCTGAGGTAAGGGAATTTTACAAGGAAGGCTGCAATAACATTTTAAGAAAATTTCCACTTAATGATGAATTTCTGAGTCATGCTGAAATTGCAGATGTATCATTAAGGCAAGTGTGTCCAATATATGTGTTCCCTGTTTCCAGTTTTGAAACCAGAAGAATCTGACAAGGTAGAATCTGAATTTGCTCACTACCAGTTTGAAAATTTTAACTGTGCTGTTACTTCTGAGAGAATGGATGAAGTGTGGCACAGAATTTCTTTAATGAAAAATGAAAGTGGCCAGTTTAAGTATGAATCATTAAGCAAAATTATGAAAATGATTTTAATAGTCCCTCATAGCAATGCAAGTACAGAAAGAATTTTCAGTATTGTGAAAAAAAAAACAAAAACATGAATGAATTCAGACCTAATTTAAGTACTCATGTGCTGTCTTCTTTATTAGTAGAAAAAATAAACAGCATTGCACACAGTGAACTATGCTATCAGAAGAAGTTTTCGCAAATTGAACTAAGGAAGGCCAAAATGGCAACTACAGCCAGTTTATCATAATAATTTGGCCAACATTCCAAGGAATAATTTTTCTTCATGTTCGGAGGTAATTTATTATATTTTTCTGGTAGACAGTATTTTAAGTTTTCCCACTAGCAAATTATTTTTTATTGTATTATTATTATTATTATTTTGTTAATAGTTCTGACAGATTAAAATTTGTTGCAGTGTTAAATACCCAAATTTGCCGCTGTAGACTGGATTACTGAAAATTACAGAAAAAAAAATCGTTACTGAAAATTACTGAAAAATGAACATGTTGGTTACTGAAAACTACTTTTAGAGGTTGGCATCTATGCTTTACCATGAAAAAAAAGTAACGTAAATTACTGCAGGAGGGGAAAAAAAAATAATAATACAGGTAACAGTGCAGAAGAGCAACTTTGCATTTTCCCAACAAATTTTCCTAATGAAATGCATATTTTTCTGCTCCTTTTGCAATATCAATGAATGGAGCATGATTTTTCTTTTAAAGTGAAATCAGATTTTAAAATCTGTACTTACACAGTCTGATCATGTGAAGAATGAGGACGTGTTGCAGCAAATGGTAATGTAAAGCAAAATGTTGTTAGTAAGGTGGAGACTAATATTCTTAGGTGGCTTGGCCATGTTGAAAGAATGAGAGATAGGTTGCAAAAATTCCCTTAGTAAGCATCTCAAGTGGCAGGAAAGAAAGGTAGAGCCAAGGAAACCACAGGAAAACCAGATTCAGGAATGTTTGCAAGAGAAAACGTATGAAGTACAAAAGATCATGTGTGCAACGTGTGATGGATATCAGTAAAGCTCGAGCTGTGTGCTCAGATCTTTGTAAACAGATATATTTGATACAATAACAGTAAGTAAAATCTAGTTCCATTAGTTAAATGTTTACTTGGCAGATGGTCTTTCTTTGAGGAGCTAACATCTAAATCTCACATAACAGCTTAATGATATGGTATGTATGTATGTATGTATGTATGTATGTACGTATCCTGTTTGTGCTGGAGTTGGCAGCATTTTCAAGACCACTGAAGTTGTTTTCACAGTAGAGTAAGCACAGTAGTAGTTTCGATTTTTCAACTTAAATTTCACTTAAAATACGTGTTTTCCATTTTTGTTGTATCTTGGAACAAAGTATTTTCCCTGTTGTTTAAAAAGAAATTGAAATTCAAAAATACGAATTAATGCCTGCTCAATATTAATAGAAACCAACTTTATGTGTAATGAAACACAATTACAGAGATGGTAAGTTTTTATATCAAAGACGTTATTACTTTTTTACACTGTGTTCTGGAACCTGAAAAAGTTGGTGAGTTACTTTGATAAAATTTGAATTAGTTTCAATGATTGGGAACTTGAAAAAGCACGTTTGGATCTTGATCATATCTATTTATTGCTTTGGTTTAGCAAAATGATTTCAGACAAGCTAACATGCCTTATCATATGTACTAATAATACACTACATGCAAATTGAGAGATCATGTTCAAACTGGAGATCAATGCTAAAGGAAATATTTGTATATAACTTACTTTCCTCCACATCCAGTACATTTATACACATACTTTGTGTTAATGTCATAAGCATGACACCTCATAACAGGTGGAATTTCAGGAAACATTTTTTGCACTCTGCATGCCCTGTTGAAACCAAAGCAGTTATGTAACATACAACAAAAACAAAAATTGATAAAGAATTATTACAAGCCATTATGTCACAATAACTCTATATGAGTTTACTTTTTCAATAAGTTAATCCACTGAATACATTTTGTTTCTTAGTTTAAATGAAAAAATGACTGTGAAATTCTAAATCCATAATGAACTACACTATGAGATTCCACAAAATACAAAAGTACCTTATGTTATTAAGCTCAGATTTTATAAATGAAGATAACACTGATCATAAAACAGGTTAAAGCCAAGGAAACTTAAAATATCAATGTTATGAAAATTAAAATTAATCTATATGACATTTAGCCAACTATACACAATGTAAAAAAAAAAAAAAAAAAAATAGGGCAACGGCAACAGAATTAAACTTCAGTAAGTAAATTTAGTCATGGCAACAGAAACCAGCGTGGAAATACTCTCGTAGAGTTTGCAGAGGCGGAAGGGCTTTTCATCTTGAACTCCTTTTTCAAGAAAAAGCCACACAGAAAATGGACATGGAGACATCCAAATGGGACGACAAGTGAAATTGATTTTATTATGTGTAACAAAAAATTCGTCATAGAAGACTGCAGTGTGCTAAACAAGTTCAACACAGGTAGTGACCATAGATTGGTGAGATGTAAGATGCACCTCAACACTAAATTCGAACGTGGCAAGCTCATAAGACAAACAAAATGTATTGACATAACCAACCTTAAAAAACACCACAATACCTTCAAGTTGGAACTGAAGAACAGAGGCCTAACATCGGAAGAAGTGGATATTTCTGAAGTTAACAGAAAAGTAACCAAAGCTTTTATGGAAACAGCAACAAAATTAACTGGGTCAAAGAACAAGTTGCATGGGAACAAATTATCAGGAAAAACCAAAATGTTGATGCAAAAAAGAAGAGAGATGAGGACAACTAAAGAAGATGTGACTTCCAAAGTGGGATATATAGAGCTATGCAAGACAGTGCGAAAAAGTATCACTGAAGACGTAAGGAAATTCAACTGTGAACTAGTGAGGAAAGCAATTGAAAACAACCAAAGCCTAAAGATAGCAAAGGGACATCTCAGTAAGGGAAGAAAACAGATTATGGCACTGAGAAAAGAAGATGGTTCTGTAACAAGAAATAGAGGCGAAATTTTGACAAGAGTGAAAGATTTCTACTCCAAATTATATGAAAGGGATGATACATGTACTCCCGACATCATGAAAGGTCCCAGTACCAGAGTTCTTCCAGTCCTCCTAGCAGAAGTTGCACATGCAATCAAGAACATGAAGCAGGGAAAAGCTCCAGGAGAAGATGGAATTACTGTAGACATCATACAAGAAGCAAGTGGAGAAATCGAAACAGTACTTGCCCAAATTTTCACTCAATGCCTTAATGAAGGGAAGATTCCTGAGGATTGGAACAACGCTACAATGATCCTGCTACATAAAAAAGGTGACATTGAGGATCTCAGGAACTACAGACCTATGAGCCTCCTATTAGTGATTTATAAAATCTTCACTAAAGTTCTTTCACACCGGTTGAAGGTAACACTGGACATGGCTCAACCGAGAGAACAAGCTGGATTCAGGAGTGGCTACCGCACAAAAGATCATATCCACGTACTGACAGAACTAATTGAAAGAGCGAGGGAATATGAACTTCCATTGTGCATGGCTTTTATCGATTATGAAAAGGCCTTTGATTCGGTGAAACCATCAGCAGTTACTATGGCTCTGAAATCCTGCGGTATTGAAGATGCATACATTAATATTATTAATAACATCTATGGAAATGCAAGTGCAAAGATTCAGCTGTTTGAATATACAACACACATAAAAATTGGAAAAGGAGTGAGACAAGGTGACACCATATCTCCGAAGCTTTTTACTGCCACATTGGAAAATGTCTTTCAGTCACTGAACTGGGAAAACAAAGGGATAAAAATTAATGGAGATTATCTAACTCACCTTCGTTTTGCTGATGACATAGTCATTTTTGCAACTACCCCATCAGAGCGCAGAGTAACTTGCTGACAAGAGTAAAGAAGTGGGATTAAAAATGAACTTTCAGAAGACAAAAGTGATGTTCAATGCTTTTACAAGAAATGAAGATTTATCGATTGATGGAGAAAAGCTGGAGATAACAGACACGTACGTTTATCTTGGACAGCAGATATCAAGTGAGGGTCACATTGATGAAGAAATTAATCGGCGTACAAAACTTGCCTGGAGAGCTTTTGGAAGAAACAGCATAATTTTCAAGAGCAATATGCCATTATGTCTTAAAAGAAAAGTGTTTGATCAATGCATCCTTCCAGTGCTTATGTATGGTGCAGAGATGTGGACCTTAACTGCAAGAGACATACAAAGGCTGCAGACAACTCAAAGAAGCCTGGAGAGATGCATGCTTGGTGTAACCAGGAGAGATAAGAAGAGGAACTCGTGGATCAGAAAGATGACAAGATTGGAAGACATCATGATCAGAGTTAAATTCCTTAAATGGCTATGGGCTGGGACAGACCATCGATGGACAGCCAAAATTTTAGATTGGATTCCAACGGACAGGAAAAGACCCAGAAGAAGACCACATGGGAGATGGGTGGATGAAATTCGAAAGTATGCAGGAGTAACATGGAGGAGACTGGCACAAGACAGACCGTTGTGGAAGAAACTTGGGGAGACCTTCGTCCAGCAGTGGATTGATAATGGTTGACAATGATGATGATGATGATGATACAATGTAAATGCTGATAATTCAGCATCATTTGTGTCAAAAACTGCTGATGCAGTGAGGGAGGGACAAACTAAAGTAGATAGTTGTGTGCAGCGATACACAGGGTAAACAGTTACATGCAGATGCCAGAGCCATTAGAGAAATTCAGTGAATTAATCAGGGTAATATTTTAATGTGCATTTAAAAAAAATTCTGTTAGTGTTGGTTGGTGGGATACAATAATATGAATGAATCAGAAAACAGCCAACACTTGAAAGGTCCTGAAACAGATTGCTGATGTTAAACTAATGACAACAATAGCAGTCAAACTGCACATCAAGCACCTGCCATACCAATACATCTGCCAAACAAACAGAAAACGGCAGTGACCTATCAAGTATTTACACAGCTGTTTGTGTTTACTGATGGTTATATAAGGTATGAAACAGTTTCCTACAAGAAGTCCCCCAGAAATACTATTTTTCACTGGTTTATAAAGAAAATAAATTTTAAAACTGGTCTTTGTTCTTCGTGCAATACCAGGAAAAAGCAATTGAAAACAAACTGGGTAATGCAAAAAAAGTACAGATCAAGCACAGCAGGAAAATGCATTTGAAGATTAAAACTTTTGGTCTTTAACCATTAAAAAGTTGCAGCCAGTACAATTATTCTTTACATACGTACTATCATCATCATCATCATTGTCAGCCATTATCGATCCACTGCTGGACGAAGGTCTCCCCAAGTTTCCTGCACAACGGTCTGTCTCGTGCCAGTCTCCTCCATGTCACTCCCGCATACTTTCGAATTTCATCCACCCATCGCCCATGTGGTCTTCTTCTGGGTCTTTTCCTGTCCCTTGGAATCCAATCTAAAATTCCGGCTGTCCATCGAATGGTCTGTCCTTCTGGCAGTATGTCCAGCCCATTGCCATTTCAGGGATTTAACTCTGACCATGATGTCTTCCACTCTTGTCATTTTTCGGATCCACGAGTTCCTCTTCTTATCTCTCCTGGTTACACCAAGCATGCACCTTTCCATGCTTCTTTGAGTTGTCTGCAGCCTTTGTATGTCTCTTTTAGTTAAGCTCCACGTCTCTGCACCATACGTAAGCACTGGAAGGATGCATTGATCAAACACTTTTCTTTTAAGACATAATGGCATATTGCTCTTGAAAATTATGCTGTTTCTTTCAAAAGCTCTCCAGGCAAGTTTTGTACGCCAATTAATTTCTTCATCAATGTGATCCTCATTGATATCTGCTGTCCAAGATAAACGTACGTGTCTGTTATTTCCAGCTTTTCTCCATCAATCCATAAATCTTCATTTCTCGTAAAAGCATTGAACATCACTTTTGTCTTCTGAAAGTTCATTTTTAATCCCATTTCTTTACTCTTGTCAGCAAGTTCCTGGATCATACTCTGCAGCTCTGATGGAGTAGTTGCAAAAAAGACCACGTCATTAGCAAAATGAAGGTGGGTTAGATAATCTCCATTAATTTTTATCCCTTTGTTTTCCCAGTTCAGTGATTGAAAGACATTTTCCAATGTAGCATTAAAGAGCTTCAGAGATATGGTGTCACCTTGTCTCACTCCCTTTCCAATTTTTATGTGTGTTGTATTTCCAAACAGCCGAATCTTTGCACTTGCATTTTCATAGATGTTATTAATAATATTAATGTATGCATCTTCAATACCGCAGGATTTCAGAGCCATTGTAACTGCTGATGATTTCACCGAATCAAAGGCTTTTTCATAATCGATAAAAGCCATGCACAATGGAAGTTCATATTCCCTCGCTCTTTCAATTAGTTTTCTCAGTACGTAGATATGATCTATTGTGCTGTAGCCACTCCTAAATCCAGCTTGTTCTCTCGGTTGAGCCATGTCCAGTGCTACCTTCAACCGGTGTGAAAGAACTTTAGTGAAGATTTTATAAATCACTGATAGGAGGCTGATAGGTCTGTAGTTCCTGAGATCCTCAATGTCACCTTTTTTATGTAGCAGGATCATTGTAGCGTTGTTCCAATCCTCAGGAATCTTCCCTTCATTAAGGCATCGAGTGAAAATTTGGGCGAGTACTGTTTCGATTTCTCCACTTGCTTCTTGTATGATGTCTACAGTAATTCCATCTTCTCCTGGAGCTTTTCTCCGCTTCATGTTTTTGATTGCATGTGCAACTTCTGCTGGGAGGACTGGAAGAACTCTGGTACTAGTACCTTTCATGATGTCTGGAGTACATGTATCATCCCTTTCATATATTTTGGAGTAGAAATCTTTCACTCTTGTCAAAATTTCACCTCTACATACTATATAAGATGGTAATCTCATTACTTGCTACACAATTCTTAATATTAAATGTCTTCCAAAATTTTAGTGACGTGTTTAACTCATGGGTGTGATTACTTTATGCTTGACAAATCACTGTCAAATATGCATCTTATAAAAAAGTTTTAAACCCACTTTGTTGCCTTCTTTTCATGTCTAAACTACTTTATATACTTGCATATAAGTTAACTCCATTAATTCAACAGCCAAAAATTGGCAAATAACCGGGACCTGCATATAAAATGATCTTAAATTTCAAGACTTCGGGAAACATACTGTTGAAATAAAATCATGCAAATTTCTAAGATTACCTCCTTCAAAAACTTTACAGAAACTATCTGACTCAGTTTCCAAATAGTTCCTGTATGTTCATTTCTATTAAAGGTGCACCATCAGTATAAACATCACAGTCAAAATTATTGTGGTTGTTTCCTTTTTCACCTGAATCATAAACCAAATAATCTCTACCATCTATGACATTACTTATGCAGCATTATTTGAAAAGAACAGAACTTTGCACTACTATCCTTTAGATTATACCCTGCTTTCTTGTCACTACCTATTGGAACCCAGTTTTTTAACCTGCCAGTTATATTCTCAGCTGTTCCCTAATGCAGGAGGACCCAGCTAAGAAATATAAAATCTGAATATAACTACACAGCTAATCTGAATATAATCTAGAATATAACTACACAGCTGAGAATATAAAATCTGTGTCTACCCTAATGGGGGTGGACATACATTTTATATTCTCAGCTATGTCCTCCTCCATTAGGGAAGGACACAGATTTGGGTAATAACTGGCACTGATGGTAGGTAATGTGATAATTTTTCTTACAGGGTACTGCATTTTTTTTTAATGGGTGTTTAATGAACACAGCAAGCAACTTAATGGGCTACAAGCAGTTGCTTGTCCCTTATTTAGGGCCATTGGTTCCAGGGAAGGGAGAGAATCATTTATGTAAAAGAAATACACAATCTATGTCTCACCCGACCTTGAAATAATTATTAGGAGCCAGCACTTGACCACTGGGGCGGCACATTCTGCACTTTGCAACACCACAGGGGAGAAACGCTTCAGTGATGCTGCTATTCTCACACCAATATATCGAAGAGAAATACTACTCTCTTTGATTCATCAGCTAATGAAGTAGGTGAATCACAGAAAAATACCATAGTGCCACACCTCTGTGCAGCAAATGGCCTTTCTTACTGGCCAGGATGGCCATATTCTCACTATGTTGCCATCTGTCAGTATTCTGTGTCATACAAACAGTTCAAGCTACCAGAGTATAATCTAAAGTTTTACTATATTTCCTTTTTCGCAGCAAGAAATTCTGTGGTCTCATATTGAAATGGGTTTAGATTTTGCATGTATCATTCCCATTTTCTGACATCATATGCTGGGTGCAAAAATAATTCATTATAATATAGACTCCTTCACTTTGATAAAAGAATTTCTTCCCAAAATGTTATGATCCTGGTTAATTTCACACAGTGGGAAGTGGCACATGTTTTTAAGAACAAAGTGCTAATACATGCCTTATGTGTATGTGCAAATGCTAAAGTAACTGCCAAATAAAGTATCAACAAATGCTTGCATATTTTAACCATATAATAGACAAATGGTACAGGTGAAATTTTTTAAATGGAAAGCTCCTATGTCAAAAATTATTTAGCACATCCTGATTCACTGTTATAAGAAGTCACACAGCAATGAGAACTGTAACAAACTTTATGCCTTGAACCAAATGTCCGTGTGCAATGCATGTAATGTTTTCATGATGGCATTTTTCCAGAAAAAAAAATCTATTTGACAATTTACTGTGTTGTGATATAACTCATTATAACAGATCATAGGCAGTTGTAATCATATTCACTAGTTTCTGTTTTTACATGTTTTTCACACAGGAATTCTGTGAGTGAAAAAGTGTATACATGGTTCATACATTTTTTCACTCACAGAATTCGAGGACATTTCCAGGACATACGTTCCAAACGCGCCTACTTAAAATATAGTTAAACTATAGGTCTGTTCAACCTGCAACCTACAACAAACTCCCTACATGCTTAACAAAACTTAATACAGAATGAAGAAAGTTGAAATGATGTCTGCTGCAGCTAATAAGAAACTCAGAATCACAGATAAATACTGAAATACCAAAATTGTCACTGAAAATGTAATTAGGCTTAATTTCTACAAAACTTCTGTATACATCATACTATACTGATTTTGAGAAAGAATTATTTTTCTACTTTCCTTTCAGTTCAATTATTGAAGCAAATTACAGAATAAAAAAACCCCATAAAACTAAAAAACTTATAGGTATAATAAGTTAGTATACAATCTATAGTTAGAACACAAACATGGCATTTCTCTTGAAATGCTTTCATATACCACACAATCAATACACAAAACACTATTTACATTTAATTATTTTGAAATAATGCTTACATTAGAAATTTAAGGATAAGGAAAGGTGAAATATTTGAAATTTTTTCAAAGGAACAAAAGGATTATTATTTCTTAAATAAATGAACTATTCGTGGGAGCAAGGATTTGTGCTACATTTTATTTACAGAAGGAATTTTGAACAAAATATTTATGCTTGAGCTTCTAATACTGATGTTCTAGCTATATTTTAAATCTGTACACATCAGCAAACAAAGTATGCACAAAAAGTTTCAAAATGAAATGGCGGAGAATAATGGGAAAACTTTAAATCCAAGGGCTATGTGTACAGCTGCATTCATCAATGATCAAGGCATTTTAACTGGGCATGATTAGAAAACTAATTATATAGCAGATGGAAAGTGACTGTTAGCTCAGAAAATACTAACAAACAACTAGATTTAAATTTCTGATATTAGAAAGCAATCAGATTTTATGGCAAATTTTTACGTATTCATTAGCAAATTTTAGTAAAGGTCAAATTAAGCCACAAAAAAAATCAGCTACTTACTTTCACTAGTGGCTAAAAAATAGTTATGAAAATTAACAAAAGGAGCACAAAAAGTTTTTCATAGCAAAAGGAAGGTTGATATCAGAGACTGATTTTCAAATCAAATAGCTAAAAGAGATATAGAAGAAAAGATGATATAACTACGCTTTCTATCGAAAGAATTTTGCATAATCGAAAAGTTGAAAATAGGCGAAATGTATTTTTCATAGCAAAAGCTATGCTAAGAAAAAAGAAGTTTTCAAATATGTTTCCCAAAAGCAGGGATAGCCCCCCCCCCAAAAAAAAAACTGACCTTTACACCCTCTTTGGGAAAGCTGTGCATTAAAAAAAATATATTTTATTGTAGTAAAAATCTTATTCATTCCCCATCTTTATTGTAGCAAATGGCATACAGTATAAAAAAAATTCTCAATAGGGGTTTTAAAGCAGAAATATGGCTATAAATGGAAGTACAGAAGCACCACCTAGTGGCAGAACTGTGAACTACAAATCTCCTCAAATATAAACCTAAAATGTTCCGTAAGGTAAATGGTATTCGGTGTTAAAAGGATTTTTTTAATCGGACATTTAGAAGTACATATATTGAGAAAAATATAATAAAGATTTGCACCCGCTAGCTGCAAAACTGTACATTATTTTGGGAAGAAAACATACACACAAAGAGTTTCATAGTTAGTAGTATCTGACCGAAAAATAATTTTTTCAAGCGGTTTTTTCATCCTGTAGATATTGTTGTAAACAGAAAAGTGAACTTACGCCCTCTAGTGGCACACTTGTGCGTTAAGAAAAAATTGAAATCGTATAAGAAACATTTTGCACCGAAAATGCTATCCAAGAAAGAATTCTTTAAATCGGACTCATAGAAACAGAGATATCGACAAAACTAAGATATGTGTCTACGCTCCCTGGTGGAAAAACCATACACTATTTTAAGCAAGAGTTATTCTCAAAAGGTAATACAGGGTGTCCACAGAATTATCAAACCTGATTTCCCTGACCAAATATATAAGAAATCCCTGTCCTTACACAAATAGGTTTATTTGAGTTTTTCAATTTATGTGCCATGATAATAAATAAAATTGAATTGGATAATTGAGAAACTTATATTATTTAAAAGTGTTTCCGGTTGACATATAAAGTTTCCCAAATAACTGATTCATTTTTTTTTTTTAAATATCGGCCTCTACCTTCCCCATAGCCGTCCAAACTCACACCTTTTTAATTTTACTCTTTTTTTCATGGTTTTACATTTATTGAAGAAACACTCAAACAAACCCATACACAATATTCAGAACAGTTACTATAAAAATATTACAGTAGGAACACAGTCACTGTTTTAATATTACACACCATTTTACTTCTTTTCCCAATCTGAAATCTTCACCTGCAATAAAGAAAGGTAACTTGATCACGCTAGTTACGTTAACTAAAACTTTTACAAAAAGTTCGTAAGTTGGAAGCTTTCGACCTTATCTTAGGTCTTCATCACGCCAATGGAGGACTAAAATTGTTGCCAGATTCTACATTTGAATTTTTCCTATTTTTGTTGCCAAAACTTAGAATTGATCTCCAGATCAACGGAATGTAGAGAGGAGATTCGGAGTTGCAAGTCATTGAGTTGAAAATAATTTCTATGCTTTCACGGTAACGGAGGGCAAAACGATTGTCAAACGAAGCAATTCGTTTTGCTTCGTTCCAGTGGGGAACTGCAGATGTGTCTTCCATTGTCAAAATAGACAAGGCAGTGTTGGGATTGCCTTTCGAAACATCTTTTCTGTGTTCTAAAATTCTATGGCTAATGCTCCTGTATGTGCTTCCAATGTATAAGTTATCCCCAGTAGAAGAAGAGATAGGAATGCAGTAAACTCCTGGGAGGTTCAGGCTTTCAACTTTGTCCCTATCCCTTTGTAGAAGTTTCAAGATGTTTGGGGTAGATTTAATGGCAAGATGGTAACCAAAACTTCTAAAAAGGATCTGTAACTTATAAGCATAGGAAGGATGGTAAGGAACAGAACCACAGAATTTCAGGTCTTCTTTCTTGTGAGGAAGGAGGCATTCGATTTTCGAATGGTTTTCATATTTCTTTATGAGGGAGTTAACTGTAACAGCAGGGAAACCATGAGAGAGGGCTATTGTAGAAATTTTGGAGAGTTCTTCTTGAAGAGAGAGTTGGTTGTTGCAAATGATATGAGCTCTGTGGATGTAGGACTTCAATGCTGCAAGCTTGTAGAGATGCAGGGTGCAAGATTTGTAGGGAATGATGTTAGTGGCTGCAGAAGGTTTTCGATAGACGGAACGAGTAATGGAGAGATCAGCGTTTCTGCAGATAGATACATCCAGGAAATCAATTTTGTGATTTACTTCCTTAGATATAGTGAGCTTGATGGAAGGAAATTTTTCTGTAATGGAGTTGATCAGTATCTGTAGCTCAGACTCGGAATGTGGCCAGCTAATGAAAATGTCGTCTACATATCTTAACCATAGGGAAGGTTGAAAAGGGTGTAGAGGAATTATGGAAACTTCAATATGTTGCATGTAGATTTCAGCAAGCAGAGGGGAAAGAGGTGAGCCCATGGGGAGACCAGATTGTTGCCTATACACAATTTTGTTGAAAACAAAACAACTGTGTTGATGAATAGTGTGGAAACAATCATAAAGATCTTTGATAAGAGGACCGGGGGGTTCAAAATGAAGAATCAATTTCTTCATGAGGAGCATGTAGGAATCAAAATATGGTACAGAGGGAAACAAAGATTCTACATCAAGAGTATACAGATTATCACAAGGGGGAAAGGAATTAGGAAGGTTGTGGATGAAGTTTGAAGTAGAGACAACTGTATGAGGATGGTTGGCTGCCAGGGATTTGCATTTGTGGACCAATCTCTTTTCAAGGTTTACAGCTGGAGAAAACGAATATTCCACTAAAGGTCTGATGGGGTTACCAGCTTTATGCAGTTTCACTTGCAGGAAGAGCCTGGGAGTTCTAAAGTAAGGAGGGGGTGATATATCACCAAGGAAGGATTGAAGAGTTTCTTTCTTAGCTAATCTGTCAACTGAGTTTTTGAGTGAGTTGGTGGTGTCTGACTGTAAAGGGATGCAGTTAGCAGATGTAAGAAAAGAAAGCACTTTTTGGTTTAGAGTTTCTTTACCAATGATGACTGGGCAACCAACTTTATCTGCTTTGCATACGGCTAGGTCATTTTCTTGAATAAATGACCTGAATTCTTTTAAACAAGAGGAAGAGTACTTGATTGGCACAGAATTTTGCTTGGATAAGATAACAGCAGCGTTGGCACGAAGGATAGGCTGCTGAACAGTCTCAGTTCTGTGGATGGCTGATTCTATAACAGAAACAGTTTGTGGAAGATTGATAGGAAGAGCAGGTGAAAATTTTGGGCCTAATGATAAGAATTTATCCAAGCTAGGAGGAATAGTGACAGAAGAAAGATTTACATACTTTGGCTTGTCAGTAGAGGCTGATGACGGAGATGTTGCTCGACTTTTTTGCTTGGAGAGTAGAAAATTGAATTTCTTTGTATGGCGAGCATATTCTTTTACTTCTATTGTTGAGAGAGTTTGGTTGATGCGAACCATGAAAATATCAAGCAAAGCAGGATGAGTGGTAGCAGCCAGTGATTGGTAGCTAATGTAGCAGGAAAGTTCAGTTTTAGCAATGGAGGAACGCAGGTCACGGATAGCGGCAGATAGGAGGTTATGGCTGGTTTGCTGTAGTAACGCACGGCACCGTCCTTTGAAGATGGGTTTGCAGATCTGAAAAGCTTGGGGAAGAATGCCAGAAGTCTTGCAGGAAACAAGAAAACGAAGGCTGCAAAGAGAATTAGTGACTTGAGTCCGAAGTTTCCGGAAGGAAATCCAATCTTTCGTCCAGTCCAAAATAAAATGCCCGGAAGTTGCGTAGCTTTGAAACATGACGATTATGGGCAAAACACGTAACAATATTAACAAAGAAAGGTAACTTGATCACGCTAGTTACGTTAACTAAAACTTTTACAAAAAGTTCGTAAGTTGGAAGCTTTCGACCTTATCTTAGGTCTTCATCACGCCAATGGAGGACTAAAATTGTTGCCAGATTCTACATTTGAATTTTTCCTATTTTTGTTGCCAAAACTTAGAATTGATCTCCAGATCAACGGAATGTAGAGAGGAGATTCGGAGTTGCAAGTCATTGAGTTGAAAATAATTTCTATGCTTTCACGGTAACGGAGGGCAAGAAACGATTGTCAAAACGAAAGCAATTCGTTTTGCTTCGTTCCAGTGGGGAACTGCAGATGTGTCTTCCATTGTCAAAATAGACAAGGCAGTGTTGGGATTGCCTTTCGAAACATCTTTTCTGTGTTCTAAAATTCTATGGCTAATGCTCCTGTATGTGCTTCCAATGTATAAGTTATCCCCAGTAGAAGAAGAGATAGGAATGCAGTAAACTCCTGGGAGGTTCAGGCTTTCAACTTTGTCCCTATCCCTTTGTAGAAGTTTCAAGATGTTTGGGGTAGATTTAATGGCAAGATGGTAACCAAAACTTCTAAAAAGGATCTGTAACTTATAAGCATAGGAAGGATGGTAAGGAACAGAACCACAGAATTTCAGGTCTTCTTTCTTGTGAGGAAGGAGGCATTCGATTTTCGAATGGTTTTCATATTTCTTTATGAGGGAGTTAACTGTAACAGCAGGGAAACCATGAGAGAGGGCTATTGTAGAAATTTTGGAGAGTTCTTCTTGAAGAGAGAGTTGGTTGTTGCAAATGATATGAGCTCTGTGGATGTAGGACTTCAATGCTGCAAGCTTGTAGAGATGCAGGGTGCAAGATTTGTAGGGAATGATGTTAGTGGCTGCAGAAGGTTTTCGATAGACGGAACGAGTAATGGAGAGATCAGCGTTTCTGCAGATAGATACATCCAGGAAATCAATTTTGTGATTTACTTCCTTAGATATAGTGAGCTTGATGGAAGGAAATTTTTCTGTAATGGAGTTGATCAGTATCTGTAGCTCAGACTCGGAATGTGGCCAGCTAATGAAAATGTCGTCTACATATCTTAACCATAGGGAAGGTTGAAAAGGGTGTAGAGGAATTATGGAAACTTCAATATGTTGCATGTAGATTTCAGCAAGCAGAGGGGAAATATCACCCCCTCCTTACTTTAGAACTCCCAGGCTCTTCCTGCAAGTGAAACTGCATAAAGCTGGTAACCCCATCAGACCTTTAGTGGAATATTCGTTTTCTCCAGCTGTAAACCTTGAAAAGAGATTGGTCCACAAATGCAAATCCCTGGCAGCCAACCATCCTCATACAGTTGTCTCTACTTCAAACTTCATCCACAACCTTCCTAATTCCTTTCCCCCTTGTGATAATCTGTATACTCTTGATGTAGAATCTTTGTTTCCCTCTGTACCATATTTTGATTCCTACATGCTCCTCATGAAGAAATTGATTCTTCATTTTGAACCCCCGGTCCTCTTATCAAAGATCTTTATGATTGTTTCCACACTATTCATCAACACAGTTGTTTTGTTTTCAACAAAATTGTGTATAGGCAACAATCTGGTCTCCCCATGGGCTCACCTCTTTCCCCTCTGCTTGCTGAAATCTACATGCAACATATTGAAGTTTCCATAATTCCTCTACACCCTTTTCAACCTTCCCTATGGTTAAGATATGTAGACGACATTTTCATTAGCTGGCCACATTCCGAGTCTGAGCTACAGATACTGATCAACTCCATTACAGAAAAATTTCCTTCCATCAAGCTCACTATATCTAAGGAAGTAAATCACAAAATTGATTTCCTGGATGTATCTATCTGCAGAAACGCTGATCTCTCCATTACTCGTTCCGTCTATCGAAAACCTTCTGCAGCCACTAACATCATTCCCTACAAATCTTGCACCCTGCATCTCTACAAGCTTGCAGCATTGAAGTCCTACATCCACAGAGCTCATATCATTTGCAACAACCAACTCTCTTCAAGAAGAACTCTCCAAAATTTCTACAATAGCCCTCTCTCATGGTTTCCCTGCTGTTACAGTTAACTCCCTCATAAAGAAATATGAAAACCATTCGAAAATCGAATGCCTCCTTCCTCACAAGAAAGAAGACCTGAAATTCTGTGGTTCTGTTCCTTACCATCCTTCCTATGCTTATAAGTTACAGATCCTTTTTAGAAGTTTTGGTTACCATCTTGCCATTAAATCTACCCCAAACATCTTGAAACTTCTACAAAGGGATAGGGACAAAGTTGAAAGCCTGAACCTCCCAGGAGTTTACTGCATTCCTATCTCTTCTTCTACTGGGGATAACTTATACATTGGAAGCACATACAGGAGCATTAGCCATAGAATTTTAGAACACAGAAAAGATGTTTCGAAAGGCAATCCCAACACTGCCTTGTCTATTTTGACAATGGAAGACACATCTGCAGTTCCCCACTGGAACGAAGCAAAACGAATTGCTTCGTTTGACAATCGTTTTGCCCTCCGTTACCGTGAAAGCATAGAAATTATTTTCAACTCAATGACTTGCAACTCCGAATCTCCTCTCTACATTCCGTTGATCTGGAGATCAATTCTAAGTTTTGGCAACAAAAATAGGAAAAATTCAAATGTAGAATCTGGCAACAATTTTAGTCCTCCATTGGCGTGATGAAGACCTAAGATAAGGTCGAAAGCTTCCAACTTACGAACTTTTTGTAAAAGTTTTAGTTAACGTAACTAGCGTGATCAAGTTACCTTTCTTTGTTAATATTGTTACGTGTTTTGCCCATAATCGTCATGTTTCACCTGCAATGCTGCTTTTTCCAACTTTAGTTCCTTCCATACTCTTTATCTTTTTTTCCTTCAATTCCTTTATTTCATGATCAATTTTTCTTTTTTCCCTTCAGTTTTCTTTCTTCTTCGTTTTGGAGAACACTTTTTTTCTCAAGATAATCCTGATATCTTCATCTGGAGGCTCTTACAGAAAGAAGAAGCCTTCTATTGATAGCAATATGTTCTACTCCTCCCACATTTTTAATGGCATTAAAAACTGTTCTCTGACAAATCAGGGATTCTTCCAGGAGATTTTCCACAAGAAGATACTTATTTGACAGAAAATCCACCTTCCACTGAAGCATTTCCATGAGACATAATGAGACAAATTTTTATTACATCCCAAAGTTCACCGAAATGTTTTTGGTTGTCAAGTAGAGCACTGTAAAATTTGTCTAATCCAATGGAATCATCATGGCTGTCTAAAAATTCATCAAACTGAGACTTTAAAAGCAGATTGAGCATCTACACACAATGCAGCATACTGTTTATTAGCTTTTTCAGCACAGTCATCTGAAATCCTGTTTGCACTAAGTAAAACTTCGAGCACAATTTCCACTCTCTTCTTGCCTAGACTCGGCTGCTGCACTATAATATTTGGGTCCAAACAAGTTACCCCACGGACAAACTTAGATTTTAGTGGGCTTTTCTCAAGAAGTTTTTCAATCATACTGGTCACAAGTTTCCTAAATTTAAGCTTAAGCTCTAATTTCTCCCTTTCTGAGCACTTCACTTCTTTTAATAGCTTTTTAGCACTAAATCCAATATCAACTTTCTCAATTGAGAGAAGATTTTCACTTTTTGACACATCTAAAGTATAATAAACAGTTTCACTTAATTTGTCAGGCTTCAAGCTTCGTGCCATCAAATTTTTCATCAGATCTAGCAAATCAGTGTGTAAGAAAGGAATTAAAGGCTTTGGGCTCTGGAACCTTCTCAAAAAGATTCACACTCAGAAGCTATAGTCCTAAACACAGCCAATTTGCATTTCAACAGTGGACTTTCCATGAATTCTGCAAGAAACATGTGCTGTTTGCTGGAAACCGATGATTCTTGAACATATTTCTTGATATGATCATAGACAAGCAATGCCCTAGTCAAACAATTAACGTTTTCCAACCACTTTACAGTGCAAAGTTTCAAAGGGAAATTTTTACATCCAGTAATCATAGTATAATTTGCACGGCGAGCAGGACTATCTTTTAAAAGATAGTACAAGTTATGCAGAAAGTGATGTATATCCCATTTCACTGCTTCAAGTCCAGTTTTCATAACTCCATTGACCACGTGAAGACCACATACTCCAATGTCAACTAATAATTTACCATCTGGATTCAGTTCTAAGTTCATCTTTCAGCTTTTAAAGAAAGCTGAGATTAACGTTAGGTCCATCCATTGATACTTGTAGCATGTTATCCAAGGGAAGAGGTGCACCTTTAATGAATTTCTCTAAAAGGTCATTAGCTGTTGCCCGTCCTAAAAACACACTACTTAAGTATCTAGTGGAAACTTTTGCAGATTGACGTCCCAATAACGAACAAACTGATCCATTTGCCCACGCTGAGCAATTTTGTTTAGTGATTCATCAAAACAAATTACAAAGTCAATGCACTGCTTCAGATCGTCCATTAAACACTCTTTGAAATGTGGTGCCAATCCATGGTTTATCACATAAGATGCTTTGCTTTTGCCTAAAGTAAATTTTGAAGCTGTCGCACTGTCAGGAAACATTAACTGAAATGTTTTGTTAATCTGTGTACAAGAGTTCAGAGACATTCGCTTGGACAACACTTCCATGGCCCATATTATTTCTAACTTTGTTACATCATCTTTCACTACATAAGCATTAAGGTCACTGGGCTTCACATCATCTTTCACAACATAAGTATTTGAGTCATTAGACTTTATATTTTCTAGAAGTACTGATTCCACATTTCCTGAGCTTGTTGATGGCAAGAGTTCATCATTACAAAGAGAGTTCTTTTTCACAGAGGAAGTGAAAGAAGCAAGACTGGGCTGAGACATTTTAGCACGGATGTTTTTCAAATGATTAGGGCCATTTCTGTGACTGGAGACTGTGCGACGCCCCATGTTGCTAAGCTTGAAAGTTTTAGAGCACACTTTACAAAATGCTGATTCATTGTCGCCGTTCACAGCAGCTATCCAACCAGAAAACTCAGGATTTAATTGTTCGTCCAACCATTGTTCATTAAACACATGCTTTGACATTGCTGCAGTCTTAATTGCCTTTTAACAAGGTATAACTTATATCACAAATTTTCTTCTAGTCCTTTGACCTAAAATAAAAAGAGAAATGTGAACAAGTAATGTAACACAACTTACAATAATAGGTAGGAAATTTAAGGTTACATTAGTAGGAAGGGGAAGTTAGTGACCGTCTGCAACACCAAATGCAAGTGTGTTGGACGATGAGGGCGTCACTCCCCGACGGCGGGCTAAAACTAGTTGTAGTCTAACTGTGATTGAAATTTCCCTGACTTTTTTTAAATATCACCGATTTTCCCTGACTTTTACCAACATTTCAGGCATTTCCCTGACCAATTTTCATTTCCCCGACTTTCCCTGATTTACCCTGACTTTCCAGAATGTGGACACCCTGTTATACTAGGTTAGCAGTATTGGTTCACAAAAGAATTTTTTCAATCGAGTTTACAGAAGCTCATATTTTGTTGCAATACATCAGATGCTGAAATATTAAACTTATTTTTGGTAAAGAATGGTTTCGCCCCTGGTGGCTAAACCATTCTTTACCAAAAATAAGAAATTATATGCAAAACCTTCCCCATCAGGAGCTGTATTAAACACAGGAAGAATTTTTCGAGTCGGACTTTTAGAAGTGGAGACATCAAGAAAACCCTGATTTACCTTTACGCCCCCTAGCGGAAAATTTACGCATTACTTGAAAATGAGACTAACTAAAATAGTCTTCAATATAAATGGCATCAAAAGGAAACACATTTTTTCAATAAGATATTTAGAAGCAAATATACAAAATAAAATGTATTTTTAATTTGATAGGATCTGCATTTATGCCCTCTATCGTGAAGTTGTGCATCGAAAAAAAAAACAAAAACAAAAAACGAATTAGACGGTCATCATTCTTACATTTCAAGCTTCCCAATACAACAAGAATTTTACAAATCGATCTAATAGTTGCAGAAATATGGTGTCCCCAGCCGGACAAAGTGATAACATACGGACGATCTTTTTTTCACAAAAAATGTGCTAATAACGCAGCTTCAGTACTGCTAACAAACAAGAAAACCAACAGCCCCCCCCCGTATTTTGCAGGGGTGGGGAAGGTAAATTTGTCAGACATAAGTTATATCAGTAGAAATATCCTCAACTACAAAACATCGTGCAGGGACAAAAAGGCAAGAATGAATAAAAGTCCAGGACATGTAACAGAATTTTAGGACATTTCCAGAACGCGTACGAACCATGTATACACTCTTTGCAAAAAAACCCCCAAAGCTCCCCGAAGGAATTATCTAATTGAGATACAAGTTGGTACATGCATAAGAAAAGAAATCATTGCAATTCCAGAGCAGTTGGGCCATTTGTTTGGATAAAACAGCTACATGAGTGGAACAAGTCAGTACATTGTAGCCTCACCCCTGGCATGGCTACAAATGATTACCTGGCATGGCATAGATGCATACAGTTCATGCATACTGTCCTGAGGGAGAGCATGCCAGATGGTATCCGAATTGTGGGCCAGTTCACTGACATTTCGGGATGGGCGTAGGTGGCATCCAATCACGTCCCAAATATGTTTGATCGGGTTGGCCATGGAAGGGTGCCAGTGTTACGGAGGCAGGTCTGGGAGAGCCGTGTTGTGTGTGGCTGGCCATTATACTACTGAAAAATTGTTCGATGATGCTGCGGCAGGAATGACAACACAACAGGTTGTAGAATGTTGCAGCAGTGTTGTTGAGCTGAGGGTGGTATGGAGGGCTACTAAAGGTGTCTGGTTATCATAGGAAATGGCACCCCAAACGGCCACTCCCCGTGTGCAAGCTGTGTGCCGTTCCATGGTAAAGGCAGGATTTGTTTGCACAGGCCAGCTTATCTCCAGACATGTATGAGCTGGTCATTGGTGCCAAGTGCAAACAGTGATTCATTGCTGAAGACAACACAACGCCACTGGACACTATCCCACATTGACCAGGCCCAGCGGTGGAGTGGCCTCTTCAAATGCAGTCCCTGTGCTGCAAGTCGTCTGGACCCTTCTGTACCTGTAGGCGATGCACCATGGCCAGGGATGGTTGAGAGAAATGAATTCAGTTCAGTTCTGTTCTGTTCGTGCAGCTCTCAGTCACTCGATTCTCATGTGCTGTCACTCGATTCTCATGTCCTCAGCTGTCCACGTGCTGCTGGGTTGTGACCTCCTCAACCCATTGGTGCCAACATTGTCCGATTGCTATTGCTACATCACACTGACCCAAATGCTTGGTGATACAGTGACATGACCAACCAGCATCTCTCAACACAATTATACATCCTCTCTCAAACTGGCTCAAGTGCTTATATTGGGTATGGATCTGACAACAAGGCATCCTCACAGTCCGTGGAGGTCAATGCAACCGCAATCCACCATCACAATTGTCCCTGCATGTGAGCTTTGCTTTTCACATACCCTCCTCAAAGCATGGTTTTGATGTGCTGTGGGGATTCACTATTTAGTCATTATTTTTTAATCATTTGTATATTTGGCCTTGAGGTAATTGCATGCAGAGTTTCATCAGGTTTGAACAACTTTCTTGTGGTGCTTTGTTCTCTTTGGCAAAGAGTGTACACCTGATTAGCTTTTGAGGGGTAAATTACATCAATATACTGTAGTTTTTGTCATATGAGCTGCAAATTATACTCAATAAAGATACCTTATAAGATAAGATACCTTACAAAGATACCCGATTGATAAGATATACTTGATAAAGGTACCTTAAAAAATGCTTCAGTGGCACTAGGATCTTTAACACATCTGTGTCGTAATTGCCAGGAGAGGTTGTCCATTTGGAAAATTACCAGAAATATGTTCACAACAGGAAAACTTAACACAATATGAAGGAGGTTCGCAAACAGATGGAAAGAAGATTTTTTCTCTTTTACTTATGAGCATTTTGACTGAAACTATGACGCACAATGAAGGTGACATTTTTTTGCTCTCATGGATGATTACACACTGTGGAAAGTTCAAAGTCACACATGTTCATGAGTGTCACAGGACCGACTATGGAACTGCATTTTACGGCTAACCTAACAACAGAACTGTCAGGTCTAACTACAGAACTATGGTTACCATGAAAAAACTCACAACGTTTGCTCTTTATTTGCTTGAAAGTAACATAAAACCATTTAAAAATAGCATGTAATTTTTTTAACCTCCTTTGGACTGCTGGGCCATCCAGTGAATCACGACTATTCTGTATGCATGAAATTACGGCTCTATATCAACATCTTGAGTATGGATTACACATTGATTCCCCCTTCCCCTCCCCTGAATTTTGCAGTCTGTGGATTATACGAAAAAATACAGTAATTAAATGTTTTGCTGTAGCATTAAGCATATTAGTTTGCTTTTGAATAATTACACATTCTGTGTTTGTACAATGTTCACATATAGCTTAAAACTCAATACTCTTTAGCAACAATTTTCTATTCTCAGATTTCAGTAACATCAGAAGACAAAATTAAGCCCATGCTTTCTAAACACTGGTTACAATTTTGAGGGAAAATAGTTAGTTTTTATGGGTAGCCTTATTTGGTGATCTGGTCCAAAAGCATAAACTTGAGAAGTGTATAGCATTCCCAAGATAGAAAATTTAATAAAAAAAAATGTTATACACTGCTGTCAGTTACTAATGTAACTCCAAGTGTGTTAACATGCTCTTGTGTTCCACATTTATTTAGTATTGCAGATAAAAATAAGAACTCACTCCAGAAAATCATGCCTACATTTCAAAGTGTTTATGATGATGGAATTGTAAATACCTTCACATATAAAAATATAATTAGGTTACATACATACATGCACTGAAGAGCAATTGAATTAGAGATACCTGTCTAGTAACGTGTAGGACCATCTTTCGCCCTGACGACGGCAGCGATTCTTCTCGGCATGGACTCGACAAGACACCGGAAGCGTTGGGAAGCCATACGGATCCACGACCCTTGAACAAGCTACCACAGTTCACTAAGATTTGATGAAGGGGGCCAGAGCCTCGAACATCTCTCTCGATGGCATCCCAGATGTGCTCGACGGGATTGAGGTCAGGTGACCTGGCTGGCAAGGAAGCGAGGTCACGTCGGTGGAGTGTTCATCCAACCATTCGGATACAATTCGCGAGCGATGGCGTGGCGCATTGTCTTGTTGCAGGATGAGGTACCCAGTGGGATGTTGAAGACGCACAAATGGGAGCAAATGGTCGTCCAGGATATCCCGGCAACGTTGACCTGTGAGGGACGATGTCACACGTACCAAGGGTCCCATTTCAGTCCACGTAAACAGTCCCAAGACGAGAATGCCACCCCCACCAGCTTGAAGAGTACCCTGCTGGCAAGAAGGATCCATCGCTTCACGTGGTATGCGCCGTACTCGTATCCTGCCATCCGCATGTACCAACGTGAATCTCGACTCATCAGTCCAGGCAACATTTTCCCACATGTCTAGGGTCCAGTGGCGATGTTCCCGCGCCCACGCTAATCTTTGCACTCTGTGATGTGCAGTCAGGAGCGGTACCCTTGTGGGATCATGGCTTCTGTACCCCATAGCAAGGAGATGGTTCTGGATGGTGTGGCTGTTTACACGTTATTGTGCACCAGCATTAAATTGCCGAGTGATTTCTTGCACTGTGGCCTGTCTATCCGCTGTTGCAATGCGAGCTAGCCGACGATGATCCCACTCATCAATACGCTGTTGTCCATCGCAGCTGGCCTTTGCAGGGATGGTTTTACAGGATTCGATGTACTCACGGTGCACCTGTGACACAGTGGCTCATGAAAATCCCAGTGCCTGCACGACTTCCGAGATGGAATGACCCATTCGTCGGGCCCCAATTCGCCCACGATCAAAGGCGCATAGATCCTTCGTCTTACCCATACCGTGGCAGATTCTTACAGATTCCGTCACATCATTCCTTATATTGTCAAATCGCTGCATACGTTATGTCGTTTCCGTTTACAGTGCCGCCCACAGCGCCACATTTGCATAATGCCAGCTGTCTCTAATTCAATTGCTCTTCAGTGTATATATCATTATGCTGTTCTGCGAGATTCAGAGGTTAGCTGCTCAAAGAAAGACTGACTGCCAAGTAAACATTTAACTAATGTAACTAGATTTCACTTACTGTTGGTGTATCAAATATATGTTTATAATGATCTCAGCACATAGCTCGAGCTTCACTGACATTCATCACATGTTGCACACATGAACTTTTGTACTTCATACTCATAATCATTTTCTCATACAGACATTCCTGAATCTGGTGCTCCTGTGATTTCCTTGGCCTTCCTCTATCTTTCTTTCCTGCCACTTGGGCTGCAAAAATTCCCTTTGTAAGCATCTCATCACTCATTCTTTCAACATGACCAAACCACCCAAGAATATTAGTCTCCCCCTTACAAACATTTTGCCTCACATTACACATCTTCATTTCTTACATGATTAGAGCATATCTTACCACAAACTCCCCGTAAGTAACATCTCTCCAGCACACAAATGACTCCTATATCTTCAGGTAACTGAAAAGTCATACAACCTATATTATTTAAATTGTGTCAGTATAAGATGATAGCACAGCTTAAAACTGCAGTGATACAGCTAATATATAAGCAGCATAATTTAATATTAAACATTTTCCTTCATTTAAGAAGTCCACTTGCAGAAAGTTCTACAAACATCACAAATAAAAACAAAAAAAATTCTCAAAAATTTGAATAAAAACACGTAAGGTTTAGTTTCTTCATTTAGTTCACAAGATGATATCAGGATGTGTGAAATGCAAATTTTATCCATGCTTCAAAAATTTATACATTGAAAGAAGGAGTAATAACGTGCTAAGGGAATTTATTCAAACCAAGTAGCAGGAAAACAAGGTAGAGTAAAGCAGAAAAAATTCCGGGAAGACCAGATTTAGGAATACTCGGAAGAGAAAAAGATAATGAGTATGAAGTACAATAGGTTTTATGCGAGATGGGAATGTAACAGATGTCAGTGAAGCTAAATTTGTGTCAGGATTGATCCAAATGTTCGATACATCAACAGTACGCAAAATCTGACACTTTCAGTGATTTCAATTTTGCATACAATGTTGCTTTGAGAAGCTAACCCCTAAATCTCATAACAGCTCATTGATATTTATGTAATACTGAGATACATGTATTTAACAACTAAATATTTCTCCAAATATTATTTTTATATATTGAAAATTGGGAATGTGATTACCAATATTTCCATATACTTCCATGTCCATCATCACGACCATGAATCATCCAACTTGCAGCATGGCACATCTCGTGAGCAAGAACATCTCGAACACGATCTAAGAACAAAAAAGTTGTGGCTGCACAGAATGTCTTTTAAAAGTTTTGCACTGGTTTAAGCACTAAAACATTGAACAAATTAAAGAAGTATAACAGAATAAACTAAACTGAAACATACTAAACTGGTGCTAGACCAGGTTACTGTGTTTATGGAATAATTAACAATTACACTAGAAAGCCCCCCCCCTAAATATACTTAAAAATTGACTGCTAAGTGCTGGAACACAGTTGAATAGTGAGCATTTAACTTCTATGCAACCTGCAGTACCATTTGGCATGGATCTGATTCAATGATTTCCTTCAGTTCAACACGATTAACGGTTGCAGGGTTGTGTCCACTGGGTTCACTTTGGAGACTTCTATCGCCACACCGGAATTTTGCAAACCAATGATACATGGCCCGCTTGTTAGCTGTTCCTTTACCAAATGCTGTATTCATGTTCCTTGCTGCCTCAGACATGGAATGCTCCAATTTAGCCTCATAAAGAAAAGTAATACTTCCTGTGCACATACTTAAATGAAGTTTGCTTTGTGAGCTCAACAACAATCTGAAGGCCTTTGCAAACTAAGTTTAGGTCATGACATGGGGTTTAGGAACCTCTGCTGTTAGATACTGAAGTTGTACTACATAGCATGAAATGGGAATAAGTCCCCTGCCCTCACCTTTTTCTTAAAGTTCAGAATTGTTTTCAGATTTCAAAAGGCAAATTTTTGAATTCTAATGTTTTGACAGCAAGCACAGGGCAGTATTTCAACCCATCCATGAAAGTCATTGTGGCAAAACAAACCCATTTATTTATTTTAAATAACATGCCTGACTATATTCCCCTTTAACCATATACACATTTGGTAAACAGCAACCCTTTGGGGTGTTCACCCATGACTGTGTTAGGGGTATTAAACATTGCTCAGCATCTACAAAACTACTTACTAATGGCAATCCTATGGTTAGAAATATCCCAATGATGAAAGACAATCAGACCTGCAATCCATAAAAAAAGAATTGCAATTCATTTTCAGTGAATGTTTCATCGATATATTCAATTGTCTGAAGTATCAAATGTATTGATTAAAAGATGATTTATTATGCAAATGATTTGTTGATTTTAATCGATTTCAAATCCTATAATTAAGGTATTTAACACTATTTTTTAATGCTTACAGTGATTAAAGTGCCAAATAAAGGTAACTTGATCATCCTAGTTACATTACAAAAAAGAACTTTTACAAGAAAGTTCGTAAGTTGGGAGCTTTTGACCTTATCTTAGGTCATCATCACGCCAATGGAATCATTGGCACGATGAAGACCGATTCCATTGGCGTGATGAAGACCTAAGAAAGTTCGTAAGTTAGGAGCTTTTGACCTTATCTTAGGTCATCATCACTCCACCTAAGATAAGATCGAAAGCTCCCAACTTACGAACTTTCTTGTAAAAGTTCTTTTTTGTAAAGTAACACCGTGATCAAGTTACCTTTATTTGTTATTATTGTTACGTGTTTTGCCCATCATCGTCATGATTAAAGTACAAATGATACTTAATTACTTCATTACTGAGCTATTATTAGGCTGCATACAGAAATAAATATTTCATTTCTAAATGCGAAATTACTGCAATATATAACCAGTAACTTTTTACTTTACCTTAACTATGGTTCTGACCTTAAATTTCTGTATCAACTCATTAGCATACCTTTAAAAAATGCAATTCTCTCTATCTTTGGATGTCTATAGATCCACTTAGCCAGTAGTCAAAAGTACAGGTTGACTGTGGCAGAGAAATAATACCAGGAATGTTTTCATGGCACACACTGAGTTCCTTGACACCAATGGAGAAACATTTGAATACCACACATGTGAACATTGTTCACAATCAGATGTATTCTTCACAGCAGCACTTAATATATTTTCAGGAATTGCAATCCATAAAAAAGAACCTTTGGTGAAAAAACCCTTGCAAATGGGTTTTTTCACCAAAGGTTCTGCATCCATGATAGTGACTGCAGCATTTTCACAGCATCATTCCAGGTTATCAGATCTCATTTCAATTGAGAATATATGGGAGAGAAGAAAAACTATTTGAAGCAGAGGTCAACCATTAGCCAATTTGTACAACTATCAGAATTAAGTCAATGTGCATTAACATAACTGTTGGCACATTTCTGACACCTCACCAAGTCTACATTCTAATAAAAATTCAGAATATTTAAAGAGCAAACGGGAAAACCTGCTCAATATTGAATACGTGTAGATAATGAAGTGGCCAGTCAGTATTTGTTACATATGATGAGTTCCTAAAGAAATTAAAGTTCAACAGTTCTTCTGGGAAAGTTACCACAAAGTACATATGTAATGAGAGATTTACTACAAGAACTTCATTAATTTAAAATTCTATACTGCTAGCAGTATTTTTTTTTTCTTGGTTGGTTGGAGGTTTAAATGACCACCGTGAGAAACTCAATGGGCTGTAAGCAGTCACCTGTCCCTAATTTAAAGCTACTGTTTCCAGGGAAGGGAGAGTGCCAGTACCATAAGACAAACACAGCATACATGCCTCATGGAGATTTGAACCCGGACCCAACTTGGACGAATGATCAGAAGCCAGCCAGTGCTTAGACCACTGCACCACCAGGGCTGTGCTGCTAGCAGTCTGTCAATCTCACATGAAACTTGACATAAAATGGCACCTGCACAATACAATGTTCATGTGAGACCTAAAATACAAAAAATAACTAAGGTAATGAGAAACAAACAAACACACACACACACACACTCTCTCTCTGTCTGTCTGAAACCTGTGTGTTGTACCAAAAGTAATGAGAATAAATGGATTACAGCAGACTTGCTATAGAGCAGTGCTTCCCAAACTTTTTACAACAGGGACATGATTTTTAGAATAACAAACTTTCGTGACCCACCTAGCTTTAATGGACATGAGAAGGGGAATGGGGGATTTTTAAATTTAATTATTTTTACTACTATTTTTTACTTTATTGTACATAATTTTGAAAAAAACTTTTTAATTTAATTATCTTTACTACTGTTTTGTTTAATTTATATTTGAAATATAGATTTACAAAACAAAAAAAATATTTTTCAAATTTATTTTTGAATATAATTATAATGAAGGCAGACCTGCCAACCTCTCAGAACCAAAAAACGTAACACTCAAATAGAAAAATCTTAACACGATGCGTGCTGATAATTTCTTAAGCTTATTTCAGCTATATAAATTCTTGATGGTTGTAGGTGTAAGGGGAGGTAGGTTGCTTCTAATAAACAGATGCTCGTCCACATTCCAGCGCTGACCAATCAGCAGCTTTAAGTAAGATGAAGAATCGAAAATACGAATCAGTCTTGAACGTTATACGAAACAAGTTGCGATTCGTCCACTAGCTGCTGATTGCACTTGACTTACTTTATTTCCGTTGGGAAACTAGAGGCAGGGGAATTTGTTAAGAGAAACTGGAAACCTGAGAAAAAAAATCTTTCAAAGGGGGGGGGGGGTACAGATTACGCTTAAATTTTCTCCTACTTCTGTCTGGAAAGAGGGAAAATGGGGGAAAACGTGACTTGAAAAAAATCGTATTTTTGGAGGCAAAATCATATTGTACTGCAGTGTGATTTATCATACTAAATATGATTAAATCATAACAGTTGGCAGGTCTGTGAAGGGTATGCTTCTCTCTGGTTTCAGTTGATGATATGGCATCAGTGTCAACATCTATGTGAGTCATTTTCAGGCAAAAGTAGTTATTTTCAAATCATCATCATCATCATCATTGTCAACCATTATCAATCCACTGCTGGACGAAGGTCTCCCCAAGTTTCCTCCACAACGGTCTGTCTTGTGCCAGTCTCCTCCATGTCACCCCTGCATACTTTCGAATTTCATCCACCCATCTCCCATGTGGTCTTCTTCTGGGTCTTTTCCTGTCCCTTGGAATCCAATCTAAAATTTCGGCTGTCCATCGATGATCTGTCCTTCTGGCAGTATGTCCAGCCCATTGCCATTTCAGGGATTTAACTCTGATCATGATGTCTTCCACTTTTGTCATTTTTCGGATCCACGAGTTCCTCTTCTTATCTCTCCTGGTTACACCAAGTATGCACCTCTCCATGCTTCTTTGAGCCTTTGTATGTCTCTTTTAGTTAAGGTCCACGTCTCTGCACCATACGTAAGCACTGGAAGGATGCATTGATCAAACACTTTTCTTTTAAGACATAATGGCATATTGCTCTTGAAAATTATGCTGTTTCTTCCAAAAGCTCTCCAGGCAAGTTTTGTACGCCGATTAATTTCTTCATCAATGTGACCCTCACTTGATATCTGCTGTCCAAGATAAACGTACGTGGCTGTTATCTCCAGCTTTTCTCCATCAATCGATAAATCTTCATTTCTTGTAAAAGCATTGAACATCACTTTTGTCTTCTGAAAGTTCATTTTTAATCCCACTTCTTTACTCTTGTCAGCAAGTTCCTGGATCATACTCTGCAGCTCTGATGGGGTAGTTGCAAAAATGACTACGTCATCAGCAAAACGAAGGTGGGTTAGATAATCTCCATTAATCTTTATCCCCTTGTTTTCCCAGCTCAGCGACTGAAAAACACCCTCCAATGTGGCATTAAAGAGCTTCGGAGATATGGTGTCACCTTGTCTCACTCCCTTTCCAATTTTTTACGTGTGTTGTATTTTCAAACAGCCTAATCTTTTGCACTTGCATTTTCATAGATGTTATTAATAATATTAATGTATGCATCTTCAATACCGCAGGTTTTCAGAGCCATTGTAACTGCTGATGGTTTCACCGAATCAAAGGCTTTTTCATAATCGATAAAAGCCATGCACAATGGAAGTTCATATTCCCTTGCTCTTTCAATTAGTTCTCTCAGCACGTGGATATGATCTATTGTGCTGTAGCCACTCCTGAATCCAGCTTGTTCTCTCGGTTGAGCCATGTCCAGTGTTACCTTTAAGCGGTGTGAAAGAACTTTAGTGAAGATTTTATAAACTACTGATAGGAGGCTGATAGGTCTGTAGTTTCCGAGATCCTCAATGTCACCTTTCTTATGTAGCAGGATCATTGTAGCGGTGTTCCAATCCTCAGGAATCTTTCCTTCATTAAGGCATCGAGTGAAAATTTGGGCGAGTACTGTTTCGATTTCTCCACTTGCTTCTTGTATGATGTCTACAGTAATTCCATCTTCTCCTGGAGCTTTTCCCCGCTTCATGTTCTTGATTGCATGTGCAACTTCTGCTGGAAGGACTGGAGGAACTCTGGTACTGGTATCTTTCATGATGTCTGGAATGCATGTATCGTCCCTTTCATATAATTTGGAGTAGAAATCTTTCACTCTTGTCAAAATTTCGCCTCTATTTCTTGTTACAGAACCATCTTCTTTTCTCAGTGCCATAATCTGTTTTCTTCCCTTACTGAGATGTCCCTTTGCTATCTTTAGGCTTTGGTTGTTTTCAATTGCTTTCCTCACTAGTTCACAGTTGAATTTTCTTACGTCTTCAGTGATACTTTTTCTTACTGTCTTGCATAGCTCTATATATTCCACTTTGGAAGTCACATCTTCTCTAGTTGTCCTCATCTCTCTTCTTTTTTGCATCAACATTTTCGTTTTTCCTGATAATTTATTTACATGCAACTTGTTCTTAGACCCAGCTAATTTTGTTGCTGTTTCCATAAGAGCTTTGGTTACTTTTCTGTTAACTTCAGAGATGTCCACTTCTTCTGATGTTAGGCCTTCTAAAGCAGAGAACCTGTTCTTCAGTTCCAACTTGAAGGTATTATGGTGTTTTTTAAGGTTGGTTATGTCAATAGATTTTGTTTGTCTTATGAGCTTGCCACGTTCAAGTTTAGTGTTGAGGTGCATCTTACATCTCACCAATCTATGGTCACTACCTGTGTTGAACTTGTTTAGCACACTGCAGTCTTCTATGACGAATTTTTTGTTACACATAATAAAATCAATTTCACTTGTCGACCCATTTGGATGTCTCCAAGTCCATTTCCTGTGTGGCTTTTTCTTGAAAAAGGAGTTCAAGATGAAAAACCCTTCTGCCTCTGCAAACTCAACGAGAGTATTTCCACTGGTTTCTGCTGCCGTGACCAAATTTACCTACTGAAGTTTCATTCTGTTGCCGTGCCCTATTTTTGCATTGAAATCTCCCATAATTATTTTCAAATGCTGCTTACCTTTATTATTTAGATGACAAATTTCCTCATAAAATTCTTCAATTTCTTCTTCAGGATGACTTGTGGTTGGTGCATAAGTTTGAATAATCTTATGCACCCACCACAAGTCATCCTGAAGAAGAAATTGAAGAATTTTATGAGGAAATTTGTCATCTAAATAATAAAGGTAAGCAGCATTTGAAAATAATTATGGGAGATTTCAATGCAAAAATAGGGCAACGGCAACAGAATGAAACTTCAGTAGGTAAATTTGGTCACGGCAACAGAAACCAGCGTGGAAATACTCTCGTTGAGTTTGCAGAGGCAGAAGGGTTTTTCATCTTGAATTTTCAAATAATGATGGATTAAAGTTTTTGATCTGTCATTACTTAAAAATAATGGATTGAAAACTTTAAACAAAGTTTTTTTCAAATAATTACAAAATTTTCACATCTCAAAAACTTTTTGCATATACATACATACATATCACTAAGCTGTTCTCTGAGATTCAGAGGTTAGCTCCAAAAAGAAATACAAACTTCCAGATATTTTTACTTATTGTTGTCGTATCAAACTTCACCATTTACAGCGATCTTGACATACAACTCGTGCTTCACTGATATCCATTACACGCCTTACACAAGATCTTTTATACTTCATACTCATAATCTTTTTCTCATGCAGACACTCCTGAATCTGATCCACCCATGTCTTCCTTGGCCTTCCTCTGCCTTTCCTTCCTGCCACTTGGGTTGAAAATATTTTCTTAGTAAGCATTTCATCACTCATTCTTTCAACATGGCCAAACCACCGAAGCATATTGGTCTCCACCTTGCTAACAACATTTTGCTTTACATCACACAACTGCAATACATCTTCATTCCTCACACAATCAGATCGTGTCTTGCCACAAACCCCACGTAAGTAACGCATTTCTCCAGCACACAAATGACTCCTATGCTTCTTCTGCAGTACCCAGGTTTCACTGCCATACATCAATCAAAATTCGTCTTAAGATCCAAAGTTTGGGAAACGCTGTTATAAAGGGCACTGTGACATAAAGAAACACTAAAGCCATGTAATCCATCCAACCTGAATATAGAACAGTTCCATGGATGCTACTAGTGTTCATGTCACTTACTCTGGCAAAATGGCTGATAGCATTGTACTGTTTGTCAATGTCTGATCGAGTTCCTTGTGTAAGCAGACATCTATGGGTGCCTTCATCATTGAGCATTAAGATACCTGCACAAGCATATACATAGTAAGAATGTGGATGAAGCTCCCAAAACATCCGAACACAGACTTCACTCCTCAACAATATTGTGATAAATCAAGAGCCACTGCCTGCAACAAACAGAACATAAGCACACAGAACATTGTCAGCCATTTTACCTGAGTGAAGTGTGTTTAGAGGAAATTGCAGCACAACTAAATACAGAACAGCAGGCAATACAGAAATCAACAATGACCAGAAGGTTCATGTTTGATAGGTTTTCTGGCTGTTTATAAATTAAAACAAAAAGGTAGGCAGCACACAAGTCATCACAGTTGCTTCAATGACAGATAATGCTGCTTTGAACATTACAAAGGGAGAAAGCTGGTTTTACAAATTTGACTCATGATTAATAATAATAATAATAATAATAATAATAATAATAATAATAATAATAATAATAATGAAATCATTGATAATTGCTACGTTCAAATGCTCAGAAAGATTAGTCTTGAATTTTATGACATTGTCCAATGAAAGGAGAGTGCCATCTTTCAACATGACAACATTAAACTTCACACTAAATGCCTAACACTGAAGACAACTGTGAAGAATGGTCAGGAAACATATCATAGAAGAAAGATAGCAGAGTAAAACAGCTAGTGCTTTATTTTTCTATATTCCAAGCTTGACCTCAGACATCACTAATTCTAGGTCTGGCAAGGTTAAGTACGGCCATGTGTATCTGGATTAGACTTGCAGTAAAATTATTCAACTATGGCAGAGATGCATGGATAAGTACAGAGATTTAGCAGAAGGGTAAAAGACACACATCCTACTTCACTGATAATATTTCCTTATATGTGTGTGAAAGAGGGCACACATATGCATGATTTTTTAACTATACAAATGTGCCTACTGCTTTTGGCATGGCCTTCCTATAGATGTTTTGTCAACAGTAACAATGAAGGAAATTACCATTCAATACTTACCAGCGGAATCAACCACCTTTGGTGACAATTCTATTCTTGCTGTTCGACCTAAAGGAACAGAACGGTCCTTTTTATATTTACAAAAGCCAGCAGTTTTGGTCATACGAGGATTCCATGTGATTTTCATATCGGCAGGCAGCTGAAAAAATAAATAAATTATTTAATGTTCAATTAAAAGTAAAGATCAGATAGATGGTATCATGTGGTGCTATTCATATATATGTTAAAGCTGTTACTGTAATTTTGAACAAACATCTAAAAATACTTCAACATACTGTTGCTAAATACATAAAATTAAGTACTTAAAATTAGATGACTTTAAAACCACGTAATAATTGTTTGTCAATCAAAACTACTTATTTGGGCATTGATTATGGCAAAAAAAAAAAAAAAAAAAAAAAGTGAAATTAAACCCCAAATCGTCAATGTGAGATGATACTGGTAACTGATGACAGATTTATTTGAAAGGAAGAAAAACGCTGAACAAGCCAGAATTGCCAATAATTTACAAAGAGGTAATGGAAAAGTACTCACAGACTACAGATTGATTTATTTGTAATTGGACAAAAATATTGAAAGAGTTGTCATTGTCATCAAATGCTATATATTCAATGTGTACATTTGATTGCACACTGGTAACATGAAATGACAGAAGATATCTTGGTTGCTGGTCCAGAAATGAAGATAACCAGCTTCTTTTTACATAAAACCCAAATAAAAATCACTGACAAGGTAGCCATACAAAGTTTCAAATTAGTTGCCAAACACTACAGCAGATCATGAACACTTGGCACATGAGCTCATTTATTTTGTTTTTGGAAATTGCTTTGACAATATACATACATACACAGAAAAATCCTGATTCAACAAATTTCATAGAGTTAATTAAATTTTGAATGTTCAGTACAAAAAAATGATATACCCAATAGTTCTATGACATTATCAGAGGTTATGTGTATGCCCCAGATTATTTTGCGGCATTCGTTTGGCTATCTCAACCACCTCTCCCTCTGCTCGTGCAGTCTGCTTTGTTCTTCTATCAGTTTCAACTTGGTTTCTTTTAATATACACTGCTGGCCACCCAAAATGTAACACCAAGAATGACATGAGATAGCAAAGCCAGATTTACTGGACACATAACAACAGATACAAAGATGAAACAATTGAGCTTACAGGCCCGTGCAACTTGCGAAACACGCAGACATCAATAGTTTGTGTGGCCCTCATAGCTGGCAATAACGGCCCCTACATGACGCGGCATCGAACGAAAGAGGCTTTGGATGTGGGCTTGGGATCCAGGCTGCTTCCACACGTTGCCACAGTTCATCAGGCGTAGCCGTGGGTGGTGCTTGCCGGGCCACTCGGTTGCCGATCAGCGACCAGATGTGTTCGATGGGCGACATATCAGGAGAACAGGCGGCCCACTGCAGCAGCGACACCTGGTGGGCCGTGAAGAATTGTTGCACAATGCGTGCCACATGCGGACGCGCACTGTCCTGTTGAAACGTGGCCGCTGGCAGGTCCTACAGGTAAGGGAGGACTACAGGATCCAAAACGTCGGAGATGTAGCGGTGGCTGTTGAGTGTACCAGCGATACGTACCAGAGTGGTGCGGGTGTCATATCCAATTGCGCCCCAAACCATAACGACAGGCGATGGACAGGTAAGGCAATGCATAATGCAGGCGCCATACAGTCTCTTGCCGCGGTGCCGCCTCATGCAGATCCGACAATCGTGGTGTTGCAGGCAGAAGCGGGATTCGTCGGAGAAGACAATGTCGTGCCATTCTGTAGGCCAGGTGCGGCGTTAAACGGCCCACTGCCGCCGCACTCGCCGGTGGTGTAACGTCAATGGTAATCGGAGCAATGGGCGCCGTGCGACAAGTTCCCGCTCCTGCAGACGACGTCGAACAGTACGTGCTGACACAGGTTGTTGCGCAACACACCCTAATTCCTGTGCTAACGTTCATGATGTGGTGGGGCGAGCCATCAATGCCCGCCGCATAACATGCCGGTCCTCTCGTTCGGTGGTGTGCCACTGCAATCGCTCACGTCGGTCCGTCCCTACTGCACCCACCGAATCCATACTCGCCTCACTGTGGCTGGATGTCGTCCCACACGGGCGCCGATGTCTCGGTGCGATAAACCGCTGTCGTGATAGGCCACTATTCGTCCTCTGTCGAACTCCAAAACATGCTGGAATGACTGTCGTATTCTGCGACGAGGCATCAGGAAGCTTCCCATGCACAGGTCCAGCAGCACAACATCGAACACACTTCCACTACTTACACCCTGCCTTCTGTGCACCCTTCTTATAGTGCTTCTCGGTGGCGTGCCAGGGGCACATGATTTGCATATGCCCTGCAATGCTAATCATTTGCATGTCCTCTCGCGGGCGACACATGCTGCGAATTTCAGGCCAATCGGATGCTTCCTTCTTGGTGTTGCATTTTGGGTGGCCAGCAGTGTATTTATACGTGCTCATATTTTTTTCTCAGTACAATATTGTTGCTATTGCTTTCTTTTCTCTTTTGTTGGACAATCAATAGATATACAATTAACAGTGAAAGTTTCCAACATGATAATGCCATTCCACATACTGTTAATGTTTTATTCTGGTGAGCAATGAAAAATACGGTTTGTGGAAGAAACTGCATTTAAGAGCTAGACAAACTTATAACTAATAACATTGTGACTAACTTGATTTATGCCACTGCAGACATGCAAAATCATGAGGTGGGGGGATGTCTGTTTTCATGAGTGATAAATGCTTTATTTTTGTTTCCTTTGTTTGCTAACATTATGTTAAAAAAAGTTATACAGCAGTACACAACATTTCTAAATGTGCAAAATGGTCTTATGGATGTGTATTTAAACTGAGAACCCATATTCAGATTTAATAAATGTAGATTTAATAAATCAGAATTTTTTTTTTTTTGGAAAGTATTGAGCTATATGCAGAACTATTCTCAGTATTATGTATTTTACTAAGCCATTTGTAAAACTATTAGCAGTATCTGGCACATGTACGTCTGTTTGCTTTAGGATTTACACTTAAGTGCCTCTATTAGATATTAGTACACCTCTAAATGAAAAAGCTTGAATCCTGTTGCTGACCATTTTCCCATTGTACTTTTTATGGGTGCTAAAAGAAGTACAGCAATTTTCTCAAATAAACACAGTTTAAGACATAATGGCATAGCTGTCAATTCTACTGACCTTCTTGTGAGACTCTTGATTTCAATTGGCACTTTCCGATTTTTTTGATTTACATCCAGAATTTTCAGGGTTTTACAGAAATTCTTGTCACGAATTTGGAAAATGACTTGTTTTGCAATTTTCTTAGATCCTTTTGCAGAGAAAAACAATAAAATTATGTTTTTCTAAACTCAATTGCTATCTAATATATTTTTTCATGTTCTTAAAATTGGAAGCATAAGGCAAGTAGAACATCAAATCTGCATGATGTTTTTTTAGTGTTTTCTAATCACCATCTTCCCTGTAGAATGTTTGACAGAAACACATCTTATAGAAAATAAAAGGATTTGAATTATTTTGAAAGAAAACCTGCTTTAGTTGTTTGTTTCAGCCAAAAAATGTAGTTTCTGGCAACTGCAGCTTTATTAGAATGAAAATACTTGAAACTACTAATTTCAACTGGAAAACAATTTTTGTAGCAGAAACATCATGAGCAAGATTTCTAACAGAGTGAAGGATGCTTTGTTATTTGACCAAGACAATGGAAGGAAAATCACTTTGAATTACTTTTCTGGCAGCAGGATGTTATAGCAATACTTGAATGTGATTTAGAGAGATGGAAAGATTATGTCATTGTGATTTCCAATGGTGTGATGTGTGATTTTTAATGGTGTGATTTCCAATGGTGTGATGCTTAGGATAATTGAGCATGGATTTGCAACAGCAGAAAGAATGCTCTGTTATCCAAATGCAATTTTCAATGGCATGAAAAATGCTTTGTTATTTGCATATAATAGCTGGCAGCAGGAAAATAATGAAATAATACAGGGTGTCTCAGAAGTGCTTAACACATTTTAAAAAATTATTAAAAATATCTATTTGGGATATGAACATAATTTTTGCAGACTTGAACTTGCTTAACAAAGTTTTTTTCTGTTTCCCAAATAGGTCACTATGTGGCACTATTGATCCAATTGCAAGGTTAGTTGAAAAAAAAAAAATGTCTACTCCAGCAGAGAAAGCGATATGTGTTGGTTGGTTTTTCGAAAACGAAATCTGTTACCCAAGTGCAAAGAAATTTTTGTTTGAAATTTGGAAAACACCCCCAAGTCATAATAGCATCTTACCTTGGCACAAGAAGCTTCTGGAAACTGGAAGTGTCTTTGATAGGACAAGATGTGGAAGACTAGGCATGGGTGAAGGTGACGTTGAAAGCATTAGTGGAGCCTTTTTACGTAGCCCTACTAAATCGATACAAACTGCCATAAAGGAATTGGTAAATCCTTGTGCAACAGTGCATAGAGTCTTATATCAAAATCTCTGCCTAGATGCCTGCAAAGTGCAGATATTGCAAACTTTACAGCCGGATGATAAACCATGTTGTTTTAAGTTTGCGGTAGACATGCTAATCATCTAGAGGCAGATAATGACTTTCTCTGAAACACTGTTTTTACAGATGAAACAATTTTTCATGTTTCAGGTAAAGTCAACAGCCACAACATCAGAATTTGGGGGTCTGAGAATTCACAGCACTTCATCGAACATGTCCGGGATAGTCTTAAAGTGAATGTGTGGTGTGGCTTAATAGCTGATTGTGTGATTAGACCTTTCTTTTTGCAGAATCTATAGTCACAAAATAAATTTATTTGGACATGATTCAAATTTTTGCTGTCCCTCAAATTTGCTTTTTACATCCTAAAATCATTTGGCAACAAGATGGTGTACTGCCATATGAGGTTAAATTTTTTAAATAAGGAATTTCCAACCAGGTGGATTGGACAAGCTGGACCCATCGCATGGCCTCCACGCTCTCCAGACATCACACCTCTAGACTTCTTCTTGTGGCAATATGTGAAAGACAAAGTTTATTCATCCGAAGTGCAAAGTGTTTATTCATCCGAAGTGCAAAAATACTGGAGATGCAGCTAGAAAGTTCCCATTTGTATTTTTTTATTTCATATAAATTATTAAGCATGAATTTCATATTTTTTTGCTTTACATGCAATACTCAAAAATGTTTTTGTTATTAGCAACACATGCTGAAACTATAGACTCTGGGTCTGGGGTGACTGTGAGGTGAAAAACTCCAACCACAGTGTCACATACATCGTATGTACAGTTGAACCTGTAAATAATGAAGTTGAAGGGAGAGTCAAAACCATTCAATATATATGCAAACTTGATTATAACTGGACAGATAAAAATAAAGGCTATTTTTGATGGATTACATTATGACAGGTTAAAACTATCCTATCATAAACTATACCAAGTTATACATACATATCACTTAGCTGTTCTCTGAGATTCAGAGGTTAGCTCCACAAAGAAATACAAACAACCAGATAATTTTCCCTTACTGTTGCTGTATCAAACTTCTGCTTTACAGTGATCTTGACACACAACTTGGGCTTCACTGACATCCATCACATGACATATACAAGACTTTCTATACTTCATACTCATGATCTTTTCCTCGTGCAAACATTCCTGAATCTGATCTTCTCATGACTTCCTTGGCCTTCCTTTGCCTTTGCTTCCTGTCACTTGTGCTAAATTTTTTTTCTTAGTAAGCGTCTCATAACTCATTCTTTCAACATGACCAAACCACCGAAGCATATTAGTCTCCACCTTGCTAACAACATTTTGCTTCACATTACACAACTGCAACACATCTTCATTCCTCACACGATCAGAACGTGTCTTACCACAAACCCCCGTAAATAACGCATTTCTCCAGCACACAAGTTCCTCATGGTTATGGTTTTTGAGAGAGGAACTGGTAGCACTGAATGTAATGTAAGTCTAAATGGCAGTGTGACTGACCAGGTGAGTGAGAGTTTGTGTATTTAGGAAGCATGTTTGACAGACAGAACAAATTGGATGGTGAAATTAGTAAGCAAGTGAATTCTTCATTGAAAGTCATAGCTGCTCTGGGAGGTTTTCACAGGAATGATGGGTTCTCTAGAGAGTCCCGCATGGCTGTGTATGAAAGTGTAATTGTTCCTACTCTGATGTATGGCAGTGAAACCTGGGTACTGCAGAAGAAACATAGAAGTCGTTTGTGAGCTGGAGAAATGCGTTACTTACGGGGGGGTTTGTGGCAAGACACGGTCTGATTGTGTGAGAAATGAAGATGTGTTGCAGTTGTGTGATGTGAAGCAAAATGTTGTTAGCAAGGTGGAGACCAATATGCTTCGGTGGTTTGGCCATGTTGAAATAATGAGTGATCAGATGCTTACTAAGAAAACTTTTTAGCCCAAGTGGCAGGAAGGAAAGGCAGAGGAAGGCCAAGGAAGACATGGGCGGATCAGATTCAGGAGTGTCTGCATGAGAAAAAGATTATGAGTATGAACGGCGTGTAATGGATATCAGTGAAGCTCAAGTTGTATGTCAAGACTGCTGTAAATGGAGAAGTTTGATACGACAACAGTAAGTAAAAATATCAGGTAGTTTGTATTTCTTTTTGGAACAAACCTCTGAATCTCAGAGAACAGCTTAGTGATATGTATGTATGTATGTATGTACAAACAACTCCTATGTTTCTTCTGCAGTACCCAGGTTTCACTGCCATACATCAGAGTAGGAACAATTACACTTTCATACACAGCCATGCGGGACTCTCTAGAGAACCCATCATTCCTGTGAAACCCTCCCAAAGCAGCCATGACTTTCAATGAAGAATTTATTCGCCTACTAATTTCACCATCTAATTTGTTCTCTCTGTCAAACATGCTTCCTAAATACACAAACTCACTCACCTGGTTAATCACTGTGCCACCGAGACTCATATTACATTCAGTGCTAACAGTTATTCAATCAAAAACCATAACTTCGGGGTTTCCCTTATGTAACTATACCAAGCAATTAAAGGTAAATAATAATTGTTAATTGAAAACTGTAGATAGCAAAATAATGAGTGAGATTTTCAATAAGCAAAACATTAAATGAATGCAAAAATTACAGTAACTGCCAAAAAATTTGAAATTTCACCTGTTATGTTATGCTGGATATATGAGCCAGTTCATTCTTGTTTTGTGCTTATCATGATCACAGCTTTAAATGCTTTTCAACTTCCTCTGATGTAGTGGTTAAAATGTTTTTATTAGAACAATAAACTCAAAGACTTTTTAAGCAGAAATTCAGTGACTAAAGGTGGTGAGAGGATGGGGAAAACAAACAAAATCATTTGCACAGGAGGTATATGTTTAGAGAGTGTGGGGGATGGAGGTGGTAATATAAAAGCAACTGAAATATTCTTGTCTTCAGGTGAACTGACTTATTCATAAGGGGACCCATGGGGTGCTGTCAACAGCAGGTAATTTTTTCCTTTCCAGTAAAAAAAAAAAAAAAAAAAAAAAAAAACTGGGTGTAATTCCTTCTTTTCCTGTAAAAAAAACAATAAAACAACAACTGGGTAATGCCATTTCTTTTTAATATGTAGGAACTGTACACAAATTATACTCAAAATAGTATAACTATACTAATAATCAGAAATTTCTTGGCATAGAATAGAAATAAAACTTTCCAAGCTTTTGCACATCAACCAGATGGCTTTTTCAAGGAAAGTAGCCAGCTAATTGCAAACTGGATAATAGAACAATTCAAGAATTTGAACGCAAATGACTAGACAATAAATGGATAGGCTTGAACGTGATAATTCGAAGAAACGAGGTCACGTTGGTTGGGCACGCAGTACCATGGTAGAAAACACAGCATTATTTGAAGATTTGATTCCAAATACATGGCAACTCCTTGTGGCATCTCAACATCTTAGTGAGCAAATCGCATGACAACCGCCTTATTACAGAAGTCTATTACAAACCCACCTCCGTTCCCAACCTGATGCTCCAGAGTTCATTCTGCCCTGATGATTACAAGACGGCCTTCTTCCGTTCTTGAATTAAAAGAGCCTTCACTGTCTCATCCGATGTCCGTTCTAGACAATCTGAACGAAAAAACATTGTTGAATTGGTCACTGAGGCAGGATATACGTCGAACCAGATGCATAACTTTATCGAGAAAGCCAGAACCAGCCATGCTAATATTTCTATGGCGCAACTTCGCTACCTGGACTCTATTCCCTACATACTAAACATTTCACAAGGTCTCTGGCATCTTTGTATACAATGTTTAAGAGAAATATTGACAAGCCCCCTCTTCTCAATGAGGCAGGTGTTTATTCCATCCCACTACAATATCCGGACGGCTCCAGGCGATGCTACATTGGAATGACCAAACATTCGTTTGGAATTAGGATCAGCGAACATAAAAGGGATACAAGAGACGGAAAAATAACCACTGCCCTATCAAGAGAAGTCAAGTTCAAGTCCGCCGATCCTATATGGAGTGATGTAAAGAAATTAGCTTCATACTCCACACCCAAATCTACTGCCATTCGCGAAAACTTGGAAATCTTGACCAGCTGCGAGGCTTGCAATGATAGTGTCTCTCTGGAGTTGCCACTTATTTGGAATGAATTCTTCAAATAATGCTGCATTTTCCACCATGGTACTGTGTGCAAAACCAACGTGACCTCATTTCTTCGAATTATCACGTTTGCACCTATTCATTTATTGTCTAGTCAAGTCATTGCATTCAAAATGTTGAACCGTTCTATTATCCAGTTTGCAGTTAGCTGTCTACCTTCCTTGAAAAAGCCATCTGGTTGATGTGCGAAAGCTTAGAAAGTTTTATTTTTATTCTATGCCAAGAAATTTCGGATTATTAGTATAATTATACTATTTTGAGCCACTTATTATTATTATCATTATTATTTTTATGTTTTTGATAACCGTGCTGAACTTTGACATACGTGATTCCTCCAAAAATTGTTCGTAATATGTGGTTAAAATAAGAAGGAAGAATATTACCAAGTTCAAGGGATCTATAAAAACTTCAGTTTATGTGGAATTTCTTATTGTGTGAGCTCATCATAGGTGGGTTTAACTGTATGCACATTGCGTGTTTGTATAAAATGCATATTACTTACTTATGCATTATATATATGTAATGCATAATACATATTTATTACATAAACATTACCTAGCCACCAGCACTTGTGTGAAGTTTAATTTTGTACCTTTTTTTTTTTTTTGGGATCAATTTTTTTTTCAGTGTTAGAAATCTTTCAAAAATTGCAATTACACACACAAAAAAAAAAAAAAAAATTTAAGTGGTATTGAAGATTAGTTTTTTTTTTTTTTTTTTTTGTAGAACTTGATCCTTAACTCTTATTCTCAGCATTAAATGTTCTTCACAAATGTACATACTGTACCAAGGTACTGTCTCTTCACCCTTCTGATATTCACCACCTTCACAGACAATGTTCATCGAATTGCAGTGTGTTCAATCAAACACTGTAATTCCCAAGCACACAGAACTGAAAAGGTGCTTTCAATTAATTTCTATTTCATGGGATTTTCCAGGAATGACATTGTTCTAAGATTCCCAAAGTCTTGCAAAATCTAAATTTCCAGGTTAATCGTATGACAAAAATCTGGAATTCTGGGCTACACCCAAAGGAAACAAGTAAGCCTAAGAGATTACATGAAACAAATCCAAAAAATACTGCTGATCGTGCCTCTAACAATGAAATTGTGTAATATTTTGCAGGCACTCATATACGATACCACACAGTATGTTAGATGAGTACATAAAGAGCTCTATTGTGTGGTGTAATGCCTGTCTATATTGGTGGTAACACAGTGAATAAGATTTAAATCTGCATTGAGGAGACTGCAACAGGCTTTTGGCTATGTGAGATTTTGAAAAGGACAACAGTGCAGGAAAAATATTTTCAACTGTTTCTACTATATGTAGAAATTAATGGGAAGTACAAATTCCTAAAATTCTTCACAAATACATGGTTGGCACATAGATGCTGTATGTTTTACTGATTTTCCATGTAGCCATCCTTTAGAAAACTTGAAAATTACATTTTATGGAATGGGAACTAAACCTGCACCTCCAGATTTATATTCTAGCATGCTACCATTACACCATCCAGGACAATGAAGTTTCATGCAACTGAGACTAAGCACACATAGTGTGGGAATCATTACACCACATGAGATAACGATTTGCTTCTCATTCATTTCTGTGATCTGTAACACTGGAGATATAGACCTTCATCCATACATGGACAAGAAATAGTTGTCAACACTACAATGAATTGGAATTGGTTTGACTAATACACAGTTGGGAAGTTATTAGGTTTCCTAAGCCACACCTGCTTAAACTTTGTTGTTCTGGGTGGTGCAATTGCAGTGTGCTCCAACATAAATTGGAAGATGTGGGTTTAATTCCTCTTTCATGACAATGTCATTTTCTGAAGGATTGCTACATGGGAAATCAGTAAAATGTATGGCAGCTAAACGTTGTTTCCATGCGTAACAAATTTATCACTCAGTATTCTGTAGATGGTCTTTGGATTCTGAGTAGAACAATTATACAATATTCACTATTGATTGGATAGGTAGGGAAACTGTAACTAAGTAGAACAATATTAGTCATCAACATCATTAAAAAATAATAAAAGAGCAACTCATTACAGTAAAAACATGCATCAAAATTGCTATTTCTTTTTTTACCTTTTCATTAAATACTTTGTAATTGTACAAAGCAAAAAGTTTTTTCAAAAGCTCATTCTTTTTTGCCATAAACTGCTTACGATAAATAAGGGCTTCTGGATCAGCAGATGATTCAGGCACACTAGATGACAGAGATGCCAGAAAACTTGACTTAGATGATGGTTTTTTGGTGGAAATATTCTTTGTTCTGGCTTTTGGAGTGATAGGCCCTATTCCATGATAATGCAAGCAGAAAAAAAAAAAAATGTATCCATGCAAAATTATTTGAAGTATAAAATAAGAAAATCTTCAAAAAAATTGAAAAAATGATGTAAGTTTCAATCTATATTAGTATTTCACAGAAGTATTAATCACTGTAATTTTACTGAAAAATAAAAAATCAAGGAACAAAAGAGATTTCAAGGATGAGAAAATGATATATCAAAAACATTTAACATCATATTGCAATGCAGCCTGCTAAACAAAAACTTGCATGCTGCTATTACTTAGCATGATATGATTATTTGTTGCTTTCTTCAAAAGTATTTACAGGTAAAATAAAAAAGGGTATGAAATTATTGTCGTCTGTTCTTCATAACAAACCGACATTTCCATCCATGGAGTTGTGGTTGACTGCAAGTTGTACAGAAAGGCCAAACACTTTTTTTTTTACTTTGATTTTCATTACACACAAAAATGCTGCATTATATAAGTTTGCAGCTTAAAAAAAAAAAAAAAAAGAGAGAGAAGGAGACCAGAAGTAATGGCAGCAGATATGTATCATTACTTCTTATTAGTACAATATTTTGACCTTACTTTTACCCAAACCTAAGGGCATAAAAAAGCAGGCCAGTCTCAGGACCACATTGCAAGGGATTTGAATATCCACTCTAGAGTGGTTTCATGGTCATGGCAATAATTAAACAACACTGGTGGTGTGGCAAGGAGGACAAACCAAGGACGTCCAAGGCATTCGATATATCATGAACACTTATGTAGCTTTGACTGTAGTGTCATAGGTGTTAGACAGCCCGACAATTGTCTTCGAAGAACTCAGCCGCCATTGGGACTATGATATTAAGGCAAATGGGCAAATGATATATTGAAGACTTAAAGCAATTGGCCTTTATGCTTGGAGAACCTTGGTTTGTGTCCTGCTAACCGCCTCTCACAGGAGATCTTGCTTGAACAGGTGCACACAACATCGTTCCTGGAGCCCAGACCAGTGGGCCGGTGTTCTTTCTACAGAGAAGCTGAGATTCAGTCTACAAATGGATTCTCGTTGGGATTTCATCTGGAGGGAAGAACAGGGAACCCGTAATGATCCTGGAAACATCTGTGAATGAGACTCCTTTGGAGGCAGTGGTCTTTCTTTTCACGTGGGGTGGCAGTATGTCTAAGAAGACTGCTTGTGTGGGATGGCATTATGTTCAAGTGGTCTGTTTGTGTGGGGTGGCATGATGTTCAATGCCGGACACTACTCCACGTGTTTTCAAGAGGCAATGTGAATGCTAAGAACTATACGGACGAAATCCTAGAGCCCTAAGTCAAACTTTTTATGGGAGCTATTGGCCCTGAGCTTCTTTTAATGGATGATAATGTTCACTCACACAGGGCTCAGCTTGTCGATGATTTCCTGCAGAGTGAGGATATTCAGTGTATGGGCTGGCCAGCCAGGTTTCCAGACCTGAATCCTATAGAGCATGCCTGGGATGCAGCGGGATGACGTGTAGCAGTTTGTCAGCCACTTCCCAGAAACCTTCCCAAGCTATGCACTGTCCCCATCAAGGAATGGAATTTTTTGGCTAAAAATTCCATTCCTTGATGGGGACGGTGACGAGTATGCATCATCGTCGTGAGAGTCTTGTGACCATACAATGTGATCACATTTCTTATCGAGACATTTTTAGGTTACATTCTGGCATCTCACCTTGGCGACATTTGCAGATATGACCCTGTATATGCAAAATGTATGTACATTTGTCTGTTGTTATAAAATGTTTATCACCCTTTCGATCGTGTCTCTACCAGCTGTTATGTGTTTTTATCCATGCAAATGCCTCCCGGACTTTAACATTGGACACCAGTGTACTTACTAGAAAACACAGAAAAAAGTTACACTGTTGTTGGTATTACAAGAGATAATGAATTAGTAGATAAGTGAAACACAGGATAATTTATGTTTTGTTTGAATGTGTAAGGACATATTTTAATGAACATCAGATTCATAACATACATCAGTGGCTGCCATAAAAACTGTGATGAGATGAATAGATCAGTGTTTCTTAAAGTGATAACACCAGGCTTTCAGAGAAAAGAACTATGCTTTTGGAATCATAGCACTGATATGCCATAATGTCACACTTAAGACTTTCCAGTACTTCAGGTGACATCATGTCATGAGAAGTGTGAGTGACATGTCATGAGAAGAGTAAGTGACATCATGTTATGAGAAGTGTGAAAAATATCATATGAATAGACATACTTTATTTCTTGAGGCAGTACATGCACAGCCTACAAATCTAAAAAGCAGATTTTCATTGTCAACCAGGAATATAGGCATACTCTCACCAGCTCAGCCAGTGACTTGTGGTGTGTATGTGAAGATTTTATTCTCTTTCAAACTGTTCACAGAAAGTAAACTATATTTCTGGTTTGATCTAAGAATGTAAGTATCAATTAAAAATTTAAATAATAGTAATAATAATAATGAATATATTTATTTCATAATAGGCTAAGGGAATTTTTAATTTAAACTAATTTTGCATAAAACTACCCCCCCCCCCGGATTTGGGGCAAAACTTTTGTTTTTGAATTAAAGGTTCCTGTTTTCAGCTGAAATCTGTTTTAAACATGTTAAAAAAAGAAATAATTTTTATTTTTCAAAATGGCCTCCTCTTCACCCCTTATAGCCATTCCGTTCCTCCCACAGTTATAACTCAATTTTCACATTTAAAAAAATTAATTTTCTACACTTATAATTGATTGTACATAAAATAATATACATTGACGTAGGTACCAGTACACGGAATACATATAAATTGAATACATTTTATAAAAAAGTTCCAGCAACTTAACGTTTCTAATGCACAACCTTTTTTTCCCAAATAAAAATAAGTACATTTTTTTTTTTTTTTTTTTTTTTTGATTGTAGGTTTAACGACCACCGTGAGCAACTCAATGGGCTATAAGCAGTCGCCCGTCCCTAATTTAGGGTCACTGGTTCCAGGGAAGGGAGAGAGCCAGTGCCGTAAGACAAACACAACATCCATGCCTCACCGGGATTCGAACCCGGACCCCTTACGGACGAATGATCAGAGGCCAGCGCCTTAGACCACTGCGCCACCGGGGCGGCAAAAAAAAAATAAGTACATCATCACATACCAGTATGAAAAAGAGTGAACAATATAATTTGCAAGTGCCTAGTGGGTTAAAATTGGAAAATGTTACACAAATACCTTTTAAATGTCATAACTTCACAAAAACAAAGTAACTGCTATATTTCAAACACACAAAACAAAACTATGTAATCTTTCCTTATTCTTACTCATGCCTTTTTCTGCAAAACAACAACAAAAAAACACACCTTTAATGTTTTTCCTGAACAAAAACAAAAGAGGATAAGACACTTTGTTTAATCTTGGCTTTATCTTTCAGTATTTTCGTCATCTCCTTTTCAGCTTCTTTTTCCAAATTATCAGCCTCACTCAGTGATTTTTGTACTTTGGCCATTAAATCTTTTGACAATTTGTCTTTGATGATTTGCTTTAAGTCTCTTCTCATCCGCTTTCTTTTCTCACTCTTTTATTTGAAGTTTTTCTTCCTTTGTTCTTAATTCCTCAGCTTGTTTGTGGAGAACTGTGGCCTGTTGTGGCCTGTTTCTTCTGTTCTTCTTCCAATCGCATATGTTTCTCTTCAGCTAGATGTTCAGCAAACATTTTGTGAGCATCCACACAAGCTCTTTTAAGAGGTGGCGTAACTTCGATTTCATTACATACAGTTTTTGTCCTCTTCATATGAGACTTAACTATTTTCAAAGAAGTCACAGTTTCATCATGTAGTTGAGTTCTTTTACAAGTCAAAATGTCTCTGTCAACTGAAAAACTTCACTCCACATCACTGTTACCATGATGTATGGTCAAACATGCCATGATCAAGCCTTGAAGGGTTGCATATCTCTGAGGGTTCTTTTTGAAAATTTCTGCCCAATATTCATCAATGCGCTTTTTGCCATCAACATTCTCCAGCTTGCACAAATCCCATTACATGGACAATTCATCTAGCTTTAAGTTTGGAACAACATTAGGAAGGCTTTTAGCAATGTTCATAAGTGAAGCAACACAAGGGCTGTTCTTTTGGTCTGGCTGCAGTACACGCAAGTCTCTTAATGTTTTGTTCTGCATGTGCAGCAACTTTTTAATTAACACATTGTAGAATTTTTTCCACTGTAAAAGTAGCATTTTTTTTTTTTTTGTCTCTGTTAGAGACTTCATTGCACTCTTTGTCAAAACACAAATAGCCATCCTTTCCAAAGGTTTTGAATGTTGACTGACATCTAAATCTGCAAGTTTATGGCCTGGAGTGTTATCAACAACTTCATCTACCATAGCTCTTTTCATTACCATCTTTACTAATGAAGTCATTTCATAATAAAGAAGGTGAATCAGAGGTTCTTCTTTCCAAAAAAATAACTGAAATATATTCACAACACCATGCATAAACTGATAGTGGTGGATGAAAATGTCACCTTGTTTCAATGCAGAAATTATTCTGTGCAACTTTTCACTGGTTTTCAGTTCTTTGGAACGAAGTGCAGGTACAAAGGATAAGAAGTAGTGAATCAAGGCATCTTTTTGCTCCAATAAACGATCAAATACTGGGCCAATAATCAGTTGATCTTACACTATTAAAAATCTAGCTTCAACAGGTCTCATAAATACATGTTTTGGAGCACCTACATGTTCCTGACTCTTGCTATAATCAGCTGATCTTACACTATTGCCATGGAAATAGTAGAATACATCCACTGCAAATTCAGAAAGTGAAGAATCAAATTCTTTTACAGCTTTTTTTACAGCATTCATGACATGATGTAATGAACATCAACCTACATCAAAGCAAGTGGGGATTTTCTTGCTTTTAAAAAGTTAGCATGCCTTTTTTACAGCCTACCATAACTTGTGGACTATCAGTCATAACGCATATTACCTTAGATATATTGACGCCAAACATTTGTAAAACAGAAATCCATTTTTCTTTCATGGGAAGTGCTTTAGCTTCTGGCAAATATACCCTTTCAAGAAAATCTATTACAATTCACTGTTGCACATCATCAAAATATTGTACAATTATTTCAAGCTCTTTTTTAATATGCACACCACTGTCATTGCTTTCATCTAGTCCAATTGACACATATTTCCCTTTCAAACTTTCCTTTAAAATGGTTTCATATGTTTGCCCCAAACCATATCTAACTAGGTAAGACATCTTTGTTCGGTGCATTGAAAATGATTCAGCAATTTTAGAGTCAGGAAACATTCTCTGAAACAACAGTGTTGAATGATCACAAAACCTGAATGGAATATTGTGTTCAACAAGTACAGAGGCCCATAAAACTTCAGCAGTAGTAACCTGATTAATAATTATTGTTTGACTTTTGAAACTTTTTGTCAAGTACTTTGACTTTGTTACAGCTTCTCTATTTTTCTTGTGATTTTCACTTCTTGAATGTTGTAAAACTGCTTTAACACCCATTGTAGACACTGAAAATTCTTTTGAGCACCACACACATGAAGCTTGAGTGTTCTTCTTTCCTGGTCTGCACCATTTGCCAATTTCATCATCATTATTGTCTTTTTGACAAGAAGAGGACCAATCACTTTGATAGTGGCACTGTCTTTTAGACATGTTGAACTAGAAATCTGTGAAGATAAAAATTAGTCTTCATTTCATCATTAAAAAAGCTACAAAACAAACTCAATTAAAAAAAATTAATGTGGTAAACCAAAAGACTTATATAAGAAAGGAAGTATCACCACAGAGATATCCAGAGTCATATGCTACTTTAATACTTCAGAACTTCGTTAAAACAAAATAATAAAAGTAGCAGCAATGTTAAGAAATAAGGGCTCAGTATTATAGTTCATCATTGCCCTTACAAACAAAAAATATCAAGACAAAATGAATTAGGTTAATTTAAAATAAAATGCATTTTTGTTACTTACCCTTAATATTTTTGCAGATAGTTGATGTTCTCAACTCACTTAAAATAAAGGACAGTACTGAAAATAAAGGACAAATAATAAAGGACTTTATCAGTAGTCACAGTTTTAAAGGACAGTCCTTTAAAAGGACACACTGCATGGTAGACCACCAAAAAACATTGTGCATTGGCTCATTTGAAAAGCACTGTACTAGAAGATACTTAAATCTTGATGGGAAAGTTCATAACAGTTTCCCCCTACTTTTTCAATTTATTTGCAGGTGTGATCATAACACATGAAATTTGAAAAAAAAAAAAAAAAAAAACCATTGCAAAACAACATTAAAAAAGAAGGCAAGCTTACCACTCGTTTCAGGAAAGAATACATTGTTAAAGCTATCATCGTCATCTGAGCTGGAGGATATCACTTTATCTTTGTTCCCTGATGATTCGATGTTCTGGATGAAAGTTGTTTCTGTTATTCGGAAGAAAAGGTGATGAGCCCTCACTTCCAGTATGGAATTTTGTTTTAGGTGGTTCTTTTGGTGGAACAGTGGAAGTCTTTCTATTTTCATCAGTTTCATATACAGATTTGGTACGTTCTCTGAAATAACAATGAAACAACATGCAGTGATGCATTTTTGGGCTATTCCACATTAACTCAAAAGGCTAATTTTCCCAGAGTTTTCTTCTTTGCACAAAATCATTTAAAAGCACTGAAATCAAATGTACAATATATTTGAATTTTCTTCTTTGCATGAAAAATTCTAGAATCTTTACCTGAATGATATGATACACACTAGACAAGAAATGAAAACATACCTGATATGTAAGTTGACATACAGCATATGTCAAGAACCAAAACATTGAAGCACACCTTTTATTATAAATTTTAAACTCTGAATCACCTAAGGTGTATTTAAAACGTTAATCTATCATATTAAAAACAATCTATTTTCCTTGCCTCTCTCCCACTGTTATGTTATTATGGAATGAGTGAATTAATGAAAAGCTTTGTTTAAAAGATATTCATTGCATTACAAAATATGTGGAACCATAAACACTGTTCATTAAAAAATTATACATAAACACTGTTCATTAAAAAATTGTGCAGCTTAAAAACTCATTAAAAGGGAATCGATTTAAATTTAAAAACTAAGAAATTAAATGCAAAAATAAAACTATAAAAAGCGAGCATCAACTTATCATATTACTTCCTGTTTACAAGATCTTTTGGAGGCACAAGTCTCCATTTTCAAGCCATATATAAGACCTGCCAGTAGCATGGCCATAACATTTCACACTTGAAGATGCCTCTCTTGCTGGGCAGAAGAGTATGGTCACACATTTTGTATTGCGCAAGTCATATTTCTACCTGATGCTAGGAACAGAAACAGTTATCAAAGTGGTGTTTAATAGTGAAGTTCATCCTAATAGTTGAAAAGGAAATGGAGTTTCCAATGGCTGCGGAACCATCATGTTTTGGTTAGTGTCACCTGAGAAGTACTTGTTACAAACATCCTATACAAATAGTACATTTATGTGCCACAATAAAAGAGCCACAAGCTGAGAAATCTACAAATCCTTGCACATTGGAAATAGCAAAAATAGTATTGAATTTAAAAGAACAAAAAGAAGTTTCAACAGGTTACCCTATCAAATGACATAATCTGTTTTAGGATTCATGAGAAAAGCCAGAATATTTTACGACAGCTACAGAATATATCAAAACTAAGCTTCTTAACCCTTTACCTGCCAATGTTCCCATTTGGGAACATGAACTTTCCAATTAAAATTAAAAAAATCAGAAGGCAGCATTCAGTAATAGTTTTTTCCTTTAAATTGCTGAATATCATTTATAATTTTTAGCTATTTTTATTTTGCCCTCCACTCAAAAATATCCTTGTTCATTGGAAATATCAAAAATAGTATTGAATTTAAAAGAACAAAAAGAAGTTTCAACAGATTATCCTATCAAATGACAATCTGTTTTAGGATTCATGAGAAAAGCCAGAATATCTTACGGCAGCTACAGAATATTTCAAAACTAGGCTTCTTAAAAAGTGGGTATTCAGCTAGAGAAGTCCACTGATGTTGATAGCTGTAGTCAGCTAGTGGTTGGTGTATGGTATGTAAAGGAAATACAAACTTCAGAAAAATTCTTATTTTGTGAAGAGCCCTTTGAGATGAAATACAAAAGAAACCTACTGTATTTTCCAATTATAACACCACAGAGTTGAATTCCATTTTACAAACATGTGGTGGCATTTAACTAGGTGTGGCTTCTAGCTGTTTTCAGTAACATTATAAATTTCAACCGTTGTTCACAATATTAATACAGATCGTTTTGTGAATTTCTTACGGTCGACACTGAGCTATAAAAAAATGTGAAGTACCAACTCTGATTCAGAGATGCCTACATCTGAAGGAAGTCATCAGTAGTCTATATGTGTGGCGCCCATAGTTTTGCCGTAGTGAAGTTAAGTCAAGTTCATTAAAATTTGCAAGGTAGCATGTCTATTTCCCAGAGTACACTGCTACATTTTAATCTGGATGGGGGACAATACTTTTTCATTAAACCAAAATAAATGTCTCCGGCAATCGTCCTGCCCACCACGAGCAACCGAAAAATCACACTGCACATGTTACAAAATACATGATTCATGGAAACTCATGACTGCTGTAAACGTGGAAGTTCCAATAAATAACATTCCTTGTACTGCAGCGAATTTTTTCTTTCCCACACCACTGGAACCCACTGAAGCATGCTTCATAACTACAGCAATTCACACCACATCACAGCTAACCAACTTTCAACTTAACAACCAGAAAAAAAAAAAAATAAAAATGTGGAATTGAGTCTACCTCCGCCAGTTTGTGTTAGTTCACGACTCGGTTAAGGTTTTCCTGAAAGTTAACATATTAATATACAATTGATGTGGATTAGCAACATCAAACAGAAGTAATAGCTCTTTCCAAGGTTATAAGTGAGTCTCGGAAAAATTCTCATCGGCCACCACCGAAAATCGAACCCAAGGTCTTCCAGTTACGCACCGGACATGCTACCACTGCACCACAGTGGCCTTGAATTCTCCACTCACATACAACTAACTACCAAACCACATGGCAGGCTGTTTCTTGGAGCCCCGCATAATGCTGGGGATTCACCAACGATGGTAAGCAGCATTCTCATTGGCTGCCACTGGGTTCGATTCCCAGTGGCAGCCAATGAGAATTTTTCAGAGACTCACTTATAAATGTGGAAAAGCGATGACTATTGTCAAGTCACAAGTCAACTGTGTGTATTAATTATTAATTCGCCTCCTAGTTATTTGTTCTGTTGCTGCTTAATATCTTTGGTGAATCCCCAGCACTGTGTGAAGCTCCAAGAAGCAACCTGCCATGTGGTTTGGCAGTTAGTTGTATGCGAGTCTGGAGAATTTGAGGGCGGTGTGGTGCAGTGGTAGCATGTCTGGCGTGTAACTGGAAGACCCTGGGTTGATTCCCAGTAGTGGCCGATGAGAATTTTTCCGAGACTCACTTATAAACGTGGAAAGAGTGATGACTTCTGTTTGAAGTCAATGGATGTTGTGCGTTGCTAATGCCAAGCCAGGTGCAAAGTCATGTGATCATACAGAAGGATCTCCACAGCAACATTTTCGATTGCTTGTTGGCCAGCCAACCATGCTTGCCGTGTGATGGCTTCATGATATTACCACAAAAATCACTACATTTGACTATGGTTGAGAAAAAAAAACCAAAAAAAACCCCCAAAAAACTTCTGAACTTGGCGTTTTATTTTTTATGACATATCCTTCAACTATGGGATAACAAATTATCCGTAGCCAGGTTAAGTTAGCATGGAGTATAATTGGGTGTTCTTAAAACATAGCAACAATGTGACTTTCCCACTCTTAAACAGAATAAAATAAACGTTTTACACTTTAAATACGTCTGTAGAAAAAAAGGTGGTAGGAAGGCCGATTTATACACAAGACATAAAAAAATAATCAGATATTCACATAAAAAACAGGGGTCGACTTATTACACGAGATATACATTACACGAGGATACCTCCACGTGGTGCCCTACGGGCAGTGATTACTTTGTGATCACTGGCGAAATCCACTACTACAGAAGCGTTGCAAAAGAGAAAGCTGATGGACAAAGAAACTGTGGTGAATTAACCATTGCTGAGGCCCACAGTGACTGCGGTATCAGTTCTTAGTTGTCTATTAGTATTTGAATTGAGATGTCTAAGGTTTTTGCATTGTATTGTGTATGTTTTAATCAATTTGATTTTGTAATTATTCTTATTGATGTATTTTGTGATTTTATGGACGTAGTATGCACGCTTGACATAAAATAAATAAATAAAATATACAAAAACTGCAGATATTCATATAAATATCAGGGGGTCAACTTTTACACGAGTATACACGATATAGTTTTTCAGAAAAATATATATTTTTTTTTAAATTAAGTTTTCCGGAAATACCAGAGATGTTTGCAAAAATCTGTAGTTTTTTACACCTTCTCAGCAAGTCTGTAGTTTGAACATGATATCTGTAGAAACTACGGAAGATCCGTAGTACTTGGCATCTCTGCTGATTATTAGCATGGGAGCTCAGTGATTGCACAAATAGTCTTTGAAACCTGCATGATTATATGTGAATACAGCACACTAAACCAATAATCCACTTTTGGCAAATTAGCCACGCGAGCTGGGATGCTTGTTGCAGCATTGGTTTTAATCCTCCTGCTGAAATCCTTTAAATGCATTACAAAGCTGACCCCCCCTCATTTTATATAAGATTACACATTTTAATACCTCTTATCAAAATTTCCAGCCAAATAATTTTAGACAAAGCAAATTTACCAAAGTTTTAAATTTTTGTTTGAAAATTTTCTTTTTCAAGCTTTCATCACTTGATGCTTTAGCTCATTTGATAATTAAAAAAAAAAAAAAAATAAGAGGAAGAAAATCACGATTAGTATAAAATAGAACTTTAACGCACTAAATTTTTAAGACTAACCACAGCCACAATGAAGATGAAAATAAGAATCGCACCAATGTTACACGTGTTTCACCTCTTGAAATGCAACACTGTCCAAGTCGTGCCACTGCACACAGCTGTGATATCCCCGATAGCATATTCAAATCCTGCACATGCTTCACCACACATGTGAAAAAGGACAGAAAGTTCTAACACTTGGAGGAAACCAGACCAATCAGACAAACCCTGTACTTTTTGAGAAAGAACAGTATTCGGAATAAGGTGAGGGAAAAGATATCCAAGAGCAAAGAAGCTTGAGTATGTTTCTTCCTTCATAAACAAAAAACTTTTGTGCCATACAGAATAAAATGTAAACCACTTACAATTAATTCACATACAATAAAGGAGGAATGAAATGTTCTTAAAAATGCAAGTTACTAGAATTAACCCTTTTGTTTTGTTTTTGTACCCAACATTTTAGTAGCTGTACAAGAGTGATGCAGCAAGAACTGAAGATCCCAAAGGTGCAGAATCTATACCAAATGCACAGAAGTTGGTAGGTACACGATATATACCTCTGTTAAATCACTTAATTAAGGCTTTACCCAGATATATTCCTTTGGTTCTAGTTCCACTTGAAGAAATTTTGTTTAATCTTCCTTCCTTCTGAGATCTTTTTAATTTTTACAGACGTTTCTGGCCTCTTGATGTCAATATATATATATTCTTGCATTTGGGCTACTTTGATTTCAACATTCACGAGTCATAATGTGAAACTTTCTTCTTCTATTCTGCAAGGATTTTCTTTTGTTGAATACAATCTGATTGTTATTGCATGGCTTCGGGAGCACTGGTGTTTGGTGTATGCCAGCAGTTGCAAACGTTTGAAAAGCCATGTTCTTTTGAGTGCTGGTGCTTTCCCTGATGATTTCAGTACTCTTGCCTGTGGATTTTTGGCCTGTCGGATTTGTGGCTGTCTATATTACACGTTCTGAGGTTTTATTTTGGGTTTCATTGATGTGCGTGGTTTTTGGGTTGTTTGATTTTGGCCGATTAGATGTTCTTTTTGGTATATTGGTTACTTGTGCTTTTATATGACAGACCTTTTGTATGCTGATATTTGCGCTACAGGGTTCATGTCGTGTTTTATTGTTTTTTTGTTTCATTGGATTGTGTCCTTTTTGGATTGATGGTTTGATGATATCTGTTCTTGGGTTGGTTGTTTGTCCTTTTGCTTTTTACTTCTTTTATATATATATATATCATCATCATTGTCAACCATTATCAATCCACTGCTGGACGAAGGTCTCCCCAAAATTCCTCCACAACGGTCTGTCTTGTGCCAGTCTCCTCCATGTCACTCCCGCATACTTTCGAATTTCATCCACCCATCTTCCATGTGGTCTTCTTCTGGGTCTTTTCCTGTCCCTTGGAATCCAATCTAAAATTTCGGCTGTCCATCGATGGTCTGTTCTTCTGGCAGTATGTCCAGCCCATTGCCATTTCAGGGATTTAACTCTGATCATGATGTCTTCCACTCTTGTCATTTTTCGGATCCACGTGCTCCTCTTCTTATCTCTCCTGGTTACACCAAGCATGCACCTCTCCATGCTTCTTTGAGTTGTCTGCAGTCTTTGTATGTCTCTTTTAGCTAAGGTCCACGTCTCTGCACCATACGTAAGCACTGGAAGGATGCATTGATCAAACACTTTTCTTTTAAGACATAATGGCATATTGCTCTTGAAAATTATATATATATATATTTAAAGGAACAGTAAACTCATTTTGGACATTTTTTATATATAATTTTAAAGGAACAGTAAACTCATTTTGGGCATTTTTTCCCCCCATGAGAAAATGTAATGTCAAAAGCGACATGAAAACTGGCGCAATCAGAAATGCTTTATCGTAAGTAGTTCTCCCGCTAGAGCGTTTTTAAAATCAGCAGTGACGACACACTAGACAAGAGACCGGACGCTCAGAGTGCGGAGGGCTCCAGTCGATGCTGTTTACCATTCTGTGCAGTGCAGTCAATCCCACCAATCATCAAAATGGCTGGTGTAAATCCTTATTCATTTGAACCACGATATTCTGCCGGTACAGTACGAATGTTTAACAAGGAATGTGAAAACAAATTCGAGGGTAGAAAAGGTAATCTTGACTGGTGCTAATGTGATAACTGTGAGAGAATGTCAACAGACGCTGAGTATTTGTGTTGCAACGAGAGTGATCAGATGATGAAAATGAAAGGTAGTGCCCAATGTATGATAAACCACGAATCATTCGATAGTGCTGTTTCAAACATCCACACCTTACAGGCAAGTCGTTATCAAATGATTCTTTGGGCAGAAAAAAGTGAGAAGAAAAAATATGAACAGGTATGTAAGAAACAACTATGGAGACATGCTGCATACAAACAATTCATATATTGGGTGAATGCCTGGATACCTGAAGGAAGAAATATCAGAAAAGAAATCCCTTCCATTGTTGTGAGTAAAATTAGAGAATGTTTTCCAGAATCTAATGAACAGTATTTGGGTTTTGTTTGTTGCCCTGGAAATGACCCAGACTATTTCGATTAACTTCCACTGTCACTAAAGATTTGTCAGCTGCTGTCTATATACGAGTATATAAAGGTATTTTTCATTGAACTAAGGGCATATATTACCTTTTTCTTTTTAGTTTCTCCTATTGTCATGGGAGAAACAACTTTATGAGTATTTTTTCTCGTAGCATAAGTGCAAAGCCATTAATGACCCCCCCCCCCACAAAAATAAAAATACTGCAATAGTTGAACATGAAATATAGCTCAGAAATAACAGTTAGATAAAAAGGCAGTACATTAACTGTTATTTCTACTGTTATTACTGTATGGCATGTTAGTCACAGAAATTTTTCTACCAGCAGTTCAGCATCTCTATCACACGTTTGAGCTGACCACCATAAATTGTTGGTTATATTTGACCACCATGTTTCTAGTAAAGGAGCTTTCTTTTCAGCAGCTTTTAGATTTTTAGTCAAACTTTGGGCCATGTGCCACACATCAAACTGATGATCAATTTGGGGATATTTTTTCTTCATGAGGGCACGAATGCTTCTATGTCTATCTGATAAAAAGAAAACTGATCTCTTTATTTCTTCATAAAAGCCCGAGAGTAATAAATTGCACACATTCTTTTCTAAGTCACTGTCAAAAACACCTTTTTGGACGACAATAAAATCTACAATATTTCTCTTGCGAATATCAACAATGGAATATGTACAGTATTTGGCGCAAAAACCTGACAAATCAAACTGTCCATCTCTGCTCACCCAAATTTGGGAATTGCATAATTTTAAATCACCAGTAATTTGCTTTTTCATACTGTGCCACGTAAACTTGATTATGGCCCAACTAAAAATTTCACCACTCTGTAAAAAGTAGTGCTACTGAGTGATTGTAAACCAAGGGTTTCATCAAAATTCGTAAACTGCTTAAAATTCATTCCAGTTGTGTAAACTGCAGCAGAAAGTTTGATGACTAACAAACACAACACATGCAACACAAGGAGAGAAATTCCTGACACTAATTACATTGTACTTTCCATCACAACCCCTATAGTGACGAGTACACAGATGCCACTGGTGGGAGAAGTGGCCTGACTGCTTGTCTAGTGTGATGTCATCACCAGAAACTTTGTTGGCTGTTTACTCAGCTCCCAATGGCCATAGGGAAACAAATTTCGGCTCCATGAGCACCCCCTCCCCCATCACCCGCATAACAGGACAGCAAAAATTTGTATTTTCGAGGACCGTTTTTTAAGTTTACTGTTCCTTTAATCAGGAAATGTAATAGGTTGTTCTAAAAAATAGATCTAATTTTTTCATCAGCTTCTCCTCATGGAAGAAACAAAATGAGCATTTGTGAATGGTGGATTCTCCTCTTGCAACATTCATAAATTTTCTTTAAAAAAAAAAAAAGTTTCCCATTCAAAAGTAACTAATAAAAAAAATTACTGACTTTTCAAGGCGGTTTTGAAAGTTTTCCCAGAGCAGTGACCCAAATCATGTTGTGATGAATTAATACATTTCATTCCATTCTCACATTTTAACCAAAGCACACATTCGTAAATTCTTTAAATAACTGATCTTTATACAATTACTTACTTTTCATTGACAATAACTAAATGCACAAGGCACTTTATTTTTGGTACCATAATTCCATGATCTTTTATGAACCTGAGTGGTATACTGTCCACATAGAATTTAGTAATACATTCCCACAGAAACAGTTCATAAGTTAGAAAAAATTGATTAGTTTGTTTTTCTATAACACAATGCAACTATGCTAAATAATGGAATGTGCCCCTGTTCAAAGAAACATATTGCAAGACAGAGACCCAACAAAGATCTTTAATCCACTGGTTTTTTTTTTTTTTTTTTGACATGTTTCTCCAAATAGGAGTGTATCAAGTCATTGTGTCTAGTCACCATAGTTGTATAAAAATAAAATGCATCTGAGTACACAACCATTGAAACAAAAAACTTGCTGCAAATCCACGATAACAATAGAATAAGATAATTTGACAACAGAATTAGATAATTTAAAAAAAATTAATAAAATAAATAATAATTAGAATATTACAGATTCCAGTGAGGACAAAATAAGTACATTACAAATGAATGTGCAGCAGTGTGTGAGAAATGGACTTTTATGGCAAAATATGAAAATATTGGACAATGAACCTCATAAAAACAAGATACTAATTAAAGAAAGTTTTCATATCCAGAAAAACAGTTCCATCAACGAACCTTCAAAAATTACAAATAGCATTTTCAGCAAGTTAATTCAAAAATACTGGATTTGCAAAATACATAAGGAAATCATTTTAAATTTAATAACTGGCAGCAGCAAGAGAAACCTGGTAATAAAATTTAAATTAATTAAGAAGAAGGTAGTGTAGAACACGCTAAGTTACGTATAAAAGTTTAATGCAAATATATTTCAGCCATTACTGTGGCCTTCATCAGTGCGACTATGATTGGTTTACATTGCCAGATTGGAAAGGTAAGTTTTGTAATGGTAACTCCGGGGGACGTAATATGCAATGAGGGATTTCCCGATGTAAGGAACGAAAATGGTGAGCTCAGAGTTGCAATTTTTGGAAAATAAAATTTCCAAACTTTCTCTAAACCTTAGAAGCATATTGATTTTGGAAGGGAGCCAACTTTTTAGTATCGGACCAAAGTGGAATAGCCGAAGTGCCAGCCATGGTAAGAAGAGATAAGGCAGATGAAGGTTTTCCAAATTTCACATCAGATTTGTGTTCCTGAAGTCTTGAGAGAATTTTCCGGAATGAACTTCCTATGTACGTGGTTAATCCAACGTTAGTCTTGATCGGAATTTTATACACTCCAGGCGAAGAAAGCGGAAGTCTTGGGTCTCTGTCATTACGGAGTATAACAGAAATTGAAGGGGAAGAATGAGTGGCAAGTCTATATCCTTCTCTTTTGAAGATGCTGATGAGTTTGTAGGCAGAAAGGTTTGCTGGCTCAATCCCTTGAGCCAGCAAACATTTCTACCAACAAACTCATCAGTATCTTCAAAAGAGAAGGATATAGACTTGCCACTCATTCTTCCCCTTCAATTTCTGTTATACTCCGTAATGACAGAGACCCAAGACCTCCGCTTTCTTCACTTGGAGTGTATAAAATTCCGATCAAGACTAACGTTAGATTAACCGCGTACATAGGAAGTTCATTCCGGAAAATTCTCTCAAGACTTCAGGAACACAAATCTGATGTGAAATGTGGAAAACCTTCATCTGCCTTATCTCTTCTTACCATGGCTGACACTTCGGCTATTCCACTTTGGTCCGATACTAAAAGTTGGCTCCCTTCCAAAATCGAAATGCTTCTAAGGTTTAGAGAAAGTTTGGAAATTTTTTTTTCAAAAATTGCAACTCTGAGCTCCCCATTTTCGTTCCTTACATCTGGAAATACCTCATTGCATTACGTCACCTGGAGTTACCATTACAAAACTTACCTTTCCAATCTGGCAACATAAACCAATTGTAGTCGCACTGATGAAGGCCATAGTAATGGCTGAAATATATTTGCATTAAACTTTTATACGTAACTTAGCGTGTTCTACACTACCTTCTTCTTAATTAGTTTGTTAGTTATGTGCATTGCCTACCACTCATTTATAAAATTTAAATTCTTTCTGTATAAACGAAACTTTTGATACAGTTCCTATACATTGAGAACAAACAGGCCTTGGTAAAATCTAGAGGCCAGAAAAGTCGGTAAAAACAAAATAACTCAGAAGATGTGAAAAATAATTGAAAGTTCTTCAAGTTAAAGTAGAATTATGTACATTAATCTGAGTAAAGCCTTAAATAAGTGTTTTAATTGCTATAAATATATATATTTTTTAAAATCTACAAGCCAGAACTACCTGCAAAACCTGCTAATAATTTGGAAACTATTCGTGTACAGCGAACAAGCGTACATCTACATTCTGGTACTCTGCTGATCACTACATGTTACAAGACACAAAGCCAAACTGTCTGCAGAAACTGAATAAAAACCTAAACACAGGCAATTTTTAAAATTCAGTTTTGATATTCATTTAGGGAATTAAGATAAGATCCATCAAATTTTAAATCTGAAAAAAAAAAGTTCTGACAAAATACCCCTTCCCCCTCCCCTTTTTTTTACACAAAAAGAACAATTTCCTCTGATTTTTGGAACCACTTGGAAGTTCCCTGAGAATTTCAGGTTTCCCAGGTTCTGTGGGAACATTGTTAAAGGAATGAGTCCAAATTGTTCCGAAATTTCATTTCATTTATTTTTGTTACGAGGTTACACTTGACCATATTACAATTGGTATTTGCCTTTTAATTATAGCTCAAACTTTAATTTCTTTAAATATAGCTTACATTTTTAAGAATTCATTACGAAATCTTAATTGTTTTGAGGAAATATTTTTTTGACTAACTGATAAAAATCTGGCTGCAATGCTGGCTAACACACTGATTTCCCAGCACGACCCTTGCTAGTCCACTTTGGTGTGCCAAATGTAACGTAATTTCGGGTAGATAAGCAGCGGCGTATACGAGTTCAAAATAAAATTTTCGGCCAGCGTGGCTTGTACACCTTCTTTTTTTGCGTACACCTTTTTTTTTTTTTGCGAAGCGAAATTATGTAACAAAAATGTTTTTGGCTTGTTCCATTCTTTTTTCTGCGGGAAGATATCTGAATAGGGAGGGAATGGAATAACGATGTTACAGCCACGTTCAATAAATTCCACCCACCCCTCTTAAAACAAGACATGAAAAATAATAGATTATAGGATTGAGGTGGGACAGGCAAGAGAGAAGTGACCGATAAAACTTGGAAAAAATCCGTGGCTGGGAGAAACTTCGCAGGGAATCGATCTTGTTAGCAAGGATCGCACTTGTTTCATGCTCTCGACGCCATCAGCTTTGCTTCGAGGCAAACGTTCTCTCTCCCCACTTGAAACGGGATATCCGACTACCATTCAAGATCGATTGTCATTGGTCAATGACAGCATGTGCAAATTTTGTTAGTGACGTGTGCATTCAATGCATTCAGTTCACCAAATCACATTTTTTCGAGTACGCTATGCTATTTACGTTATCATGGAAAGTAAAATGACAAAACGAAGAAGTTATACTTCTAGTTTTAAGCTAAAGGTAAATAAATATGTTTTTCTGAATCCTGGAAAAACATCATAACTTCGCCGATTATTTCGGGCTTCACTGAAGCAAACATTATTTCTAAAAACTTCGGTGAAACGCCAGAAGACAGCAAAAGTGATGCAGACGACCCCAAAGTTTTTTTAGATGATGAGCTTTTAAAACTTTTTAATTCGGACAATGAAGTTTCCGATTTTGATGGATTTGATTGAAAAACTATGGGTACCAGATATTTTCAGAATGTCATGCATGTATTTTTTAAATTCTTGAGGTATAAATGCTTTATAATTGGTTTAAGTGCCTTATGAATTCTTCAAGTAAATTTTTATAAAACAGGTAGTAGGGTAAGTGCTATTAAAGATCAGGTACTATATATTTTATCTACATAATGTTTTCAAGAATCCGCCATGGTACTGCCCCACCTTACTGAGAAGGTGCGGCGTTCTGGTGATTTTTGTTTTCATTCCAACCCCTTTCTTTTTATCGCTGTGGCGTATACGCCAGTGCGGCTTATTTACCCAAAATTACAATACCAAAAATCGGCTGAGTGAATGTAAGATTGGTGTATGGAATACTAGAGGTATAAATGGCAAGATGAGTGAGGTGATTGAGGAGATGAATAAGTATAGACTGGATGTGCTGAGTGTAAGTGAAACCAAAAGGAAGGAAATTGGGGTAGAAGAAGTGCATGGCACGGTGAGTGTGTGGTCTGGAGTATTGGATAATATGAGAGGACAGGCTGGTGTAGGTGTGATTTTAAGTGAAAAGATGAAGAACAACTTGATTCACTATAGTTGCGTAAGTGAGAGAATTCTCTGGATTCATTTGAAAGTGAAACTTCAGAGAATTGTAATTGTTGTAGAGTATGCTCCTTGTGACTCGGAACCTTCTGATAAGAAAGAAGATTTCTGGAATGAGCTAAAAGCTGTTTTGAGCCAGTTTGGTGCTAAAGAAAAAGTCATAACAGCAGGGGATTTCAATGCTAGAGTAGGTGTGCAGAATGCAATTTCTGACAATGTTCTGGGTAAGTTTAATGACCCTTGTGTGAATGATAATGGTGAAAGATTAATTGAATTCTGCATTGAGAATGATTTGTATGTATCTAATACATTTTTCAACCACAAGTATATCCACACATATACTTGGGAAAATCGTACTCTTGGTCAAAAGAGTGTGATAGATTTTGTTGTCTACAATCAGCGTTTGAAACACTTAGTTGTTGACACCCATGTGATGAGAGGTGCGGATGTTGGTTCAGATCATTACTTGGTAGTGTCACGAGTGAAACTTAATGTTGGTTGGAGGAAAAGGAATAGGAAGAGACCCAGGATAGAAAGAATAAAGGTTGACAGGCGCCTTGAAGATCATCAGCGGTATTCTGACTTACTCAGAGAACGACTGAAGGAGCTGAAGTCTGGTGAGAGGGATGTAGAAAAGAAGTGGGAATGTTTTAAGAACTGTGTTGTCACTGCTGCTAAAGAGGTCTGTGGCACCACAATAGTGGGTAACAATAGAGGTGATGCTTGGTGGAATAGTGAGATTGAAGAGGCAGTAAAGAGAAAGAAGGAAGCCTATTTGGGGATGTTGCAAGGTAGAGTCTCTGTGGATAAATATCGCTGTAAGAAGCGTGAAGCTGCTAAGCTGGTTCGCCACAATAAGGCAAAAGATAGGAAGGAGAAAGTGGAAAGGCATGAACTGGCATTTTGGAAAGATAGGAAGTCTTTCTGGAAGTACATGAGACTCAGGAAAACTAGGGGGGGGAGTTGTAAGTTGTGTGAAGAATGAGATTGGGGAAATGATATGGGAGCCCAATGAGTTAAAGTGAAAGATGGGGTGAATACTTCTATAAGTTATTAGATCAGGAAAGCAAAGATCATTCTGAGACAGACGCAGATGATGTCACAATGAGGGATGAAAGCACAGGAGGGATCTCAAGAGAAGAAGTGGGTAAAGCTCTAAAATCTCTTCAGAATGGCAAGGCTCTGGGAGTTGATGGCATAACTGCAGAGATGTTGAAATATGGTGGTGACTCTATAATTGACTGGTTAACTGAAATTTGCCAGTTGTGCTGGGAGTTAGGAATGGTCCCTCGGGATTGGAAGGATGCTATCATTGTTCCCCTGTATAAGGGAAAAGGTGATCAGACTGAATGCAAGAACTATCGTGGTATTAGCCTACTGAGTGTGCCAGGGAAAGTGTTTGGCAAGGTTGTTATTGAAAAAGTAAGGGGTCTTGCATCATTGAAAGTGTGGGATGTTCAGAGTGGTTTTATGCCTGGTAAAGGCTGCACTAACCAGATTTTTGCATTATGCACGATGATTGAAAAGTATCTGGCTGTTGGGAAGAAAGTTTTTACTGCCTTCATAGATTTAGAGAAAGCTTACGACCGAGTGAATAGGACACTTTTGTGGAAGGCATTGAATGAATATGGTGTTACTGGGAATCTACTTAATAGTGTAAAAGCCATGTACGCTGGTAGTATGGTAGTAGAGCTTGTGTACGAGTGAATGGTGTTTTATCAAAATGGCTTTCCATTGGTGCTGGAGTTAGACAAGGTTGTGTAATGTCACCATGGCTGTTTAATATATTTATGGATGCATGCATGTGTGATGCCAAAATAGATAATAGTGGTTTATGTCTTGGTGATATTCGTGTGTGCAGATTGCTGTATGCTGATGACACTGTCCTGTTGGCAGAGAGCAAAAGTGAGTTGCAGAGTATGTTGACTCGGATGCACGAAGTTTGCATGAAATTCAAACTGAGTATAAATAAGGGAAAAACCAAAGTTATGGTGTTTGAGAGAGGAACGGGTAGCACTGAATGTAATGTAAGTATAAATGGCACTGTGATTGACCAGGTGAGTGAGTTTGTGTATTTAGGAAGCATGTTTGACAGAGAGAACCAGTTGGATGGTGAAATCAGTAGGCGAGTGAATTCTTCTTTGAAAGTCATAGCAGCTCTGGGAGGTTTTCACAGGAATGATGGGTTCTCTAGAGAGTCCCGGATGGCTGTGTTTGAAAGTGTAATTGTTCCTACTCTGATGTATGGCAGTGAAACCTGGGTACTGCAGAAGAAACATAAGAGTCGTTTGTGTGCTGGAGAAATGCATTACTTACGTGGGGTTTGTGGCAAGACACGATATGATTGTGTGAGAAATGAAGATCTATTGCAGTTGTGTGATGTGAAGCAAAATGTTGTTAGCAAGGTGCAGACCAATATGCTCCGGTGGTTTGGCCATGTTGAAAGAATGAGTGATTAAATGCTTACTAAGAAAATCTTTTCAGCCCAAGTGGCAGGAAGGAAAGGCAGAGGAAGGCCAAGGAAGACATGGATGGATCAGATTCAGGAGTGTCTGCATAAGAAAAAGATTATGAGTATGAAGTATAAAAGATCTTGTGTACGGCGTGTAATGGATATTAGTGAAGCACGAGCTGTATGTCAAGATCGCTGTAAATGGTGAAGTTTGATACGACAACAATAAGTAAATATATCTGGTAGTTTATATTTCTTTTTGGAGCTAACTTCTGAATCTCAGAGAACAGCTTAGTGATATGTATGATGTAAAAATGCAAAAAGCAGGGTTCGTACTCTTTTTGGGGAAAAAATTCAAGGACTTTCCAGGCCTTTTCCAGGCCATATACAAAAAATTCCAGGATGATTACTACGCTTTACAGTATCATGCTCAAATTAGTTTTTAAAAGCAATTTCAGTTTTAAGTAATAAAAATGATGAAAGATGCAAATGGATGAGTGTGCTTTTTTACCCATTACATTTCTTTTTAAAGTTTTTAATTGACGAATTACCCAATAATGCTAAATTGAATCATGATGCAATTACCATAAGGCTATTCAGAAAATCCTTTCCCTCAATCAGAAAATGATTAATTTAATCAGTCATTTAGCTGCATCACTATTCTGCACTATCTTCCATGTAATCAGACTATTATTGATAACTGAAATTATTATAAAATAAAGTGAGGGCAGATTCAGAATTTAAGAATGGAGAGGGCGCACGTCTAACAGAGGACTGGTAAAAAAATCTCTGACATTTATTTCCTCCAAAAAAACACGGTGGTAAAACATGGAGGACCCATAAGGGGAGATGGGGTGCTTGCCTGTCAGAGTACATCACAAACAGCAGTTCTGAAGTACTGCTGTGTGGATCACTGAAAAGTTCGGGCCAATGCAAGACAAAACGTGGAGTTGCAAATCCATAAGTGAAAAAGTGTGATGTCTGAAAACAAGAAACGTGAGACAAAGCAAAGCACTTATCTACTTACTCAACTACCCCTCCCCCTTATTTTTTTTGAAATGGGGCATGTGCCTGTTATGCCCACAGGTGGATTCTAGCTCTGATAAAAAGTGTTTCCATACATGGGAATGATTTTTCTTTTTAACATTCCCAATAACTGCCACTGGTGGCTGCATATTGGGATGTGACTTTTGAAGGCAATGAAAATCTTATTACTAGACAGAATATGTTCCAGACTTGAGGAAAATTTCCCCCAATTGTAGTACAGTTATGTTAAATCAAAAAGCATAAGCCACGGAATCACTATGCACCTCAAGAAATGATTCGGGAGTGGATGATCATAGAAAGGTGAACCGATAGAGTTTAAAACAGAAAGTGTAATTTTAGGAACATGGCAACAAATTTCAAATAAGTTTCATCATAGAAGTCAGAAAGTCCTGGCCCACCACCCAACCCAAAAGAATCTAACCACCTTTATGTCTACCAGTACACTTGCCTCATATTACTTTCCAAAAATTATTTTTCATATCAAACAAGATTGCCTCAATTTACTTTTATTTTTTTAAATCAAAATCACTGCTAAACTAAATTTATGAAGTGCTACCCCAAAATGTGGAACTAGCTAAACTATTTATAAAAACCTTAAACATAAAACAATTTCAGTTTTTTATTGGTATAAATTAGGATATTCTTAAGTATTTTACATAAATGAAAAATGATGAGCATAAGGAATCTCTACCTCCAGCCTTAATCATAACCAGAATCAGAATAACCACTTTTGGTTCAACTCCCAAAACATAAGACAATTATATGAATTAAGTTTTTAAAAGCTTTTTTTTTTAAAATTGGAAGTTTGTCAGTTATATAAACCAAAATCTGATCAATGCATTAAGGACAATTGATTGAATTGTTTTGGCCACAAATTCATAGTAAAATGTACAGCAAAAATATGTTTTAGGAGCCCATGAGTATTTACTGTACAAGTATATATAAGGTTTTATATTACTTACCAAAGTTTTAGTCCAATAAGAAGCCCAATTGTGGAAGTTAGTTGCAGAAAGTTATAAGTTTTTGGAACAGAAGAGTTCATTAGTCTATTTACATGAACTTCATATGAAAAACACTAAATAATTATGAAGATAAAAGATCAAAACTGGTTTGAAGTTCAACATGCTTCAAAGAAAGAAAAAAAAAGTTCATTTCTATTGTAAATTGTACAAATATAAAATTTTTATGTTTTAGTATTAATTCTCTATATGCTTGGAAGATACCACAAATATGGAGTATCAATATTCCCACAGAACAAAATTCAGCAGATACAAATGAAGAACATCAAGACCCACCCAACACCATGTTTCCGATTGTCTGCTGTTTATATTCAAGAAAATGCGAATATGGATCAATGGTGAATGCAGCAACTATGGTTTTTATTTATTACCAAGAAAAAAAAAAGGAGCCTGAAAGCTGTAAAGCTGAAACGGATATTTCTCCCCCTCCCGAAAACATTCCGATTAAGTTCAAACAGCAGGAGCACGCGTCCACGCACACTCAACCTCTGGAATGTCCTGATGGAACGGCTTCTTTTCATTTGGCACATCGCCATAAATCACCACCTGCAGCTCACTGAAGTGTCTTCCTCCTTCACCCTAACTAAGGAGAAAACGTAAAAAAAAAAATGCTGCCCAATTTTCGACAAAATGACCAAATTTACGTCATAACGTTGCAATTTACTAAAATACGTTTATCTGCTGAATTTCGCCTAAATCCATTGAAAACTTTTTAATTATAGATTTTTATTAAAACAGTAACTCAGACATCTGAATAAAAATGTATGTTTGTAATTAAAATAGAGTCCATATCATCACAGAAACAAAATTTAAGGATCACTCTGTTTAAATAAACCATGGCATCTAAAAAAAAATAATTTGCTTGCTTTTCCCGTAATTTATAATTGCCGTTTCTTTTTTTTGAATCCGATTTTGCAACGGAAGATTTTTTTTTTTTTTTTTTTTTGCATCTGCTAAAGTTTCAAACGGAATTCGGCGAAATTTGCACTAGAACTTTATTGTGATGTATTTTAACCACTGTAAAAATTTTACTGTGTTATTTTCAAAATTCCGGAAAATGGATTTCTGAAAATATCTCTTAATCCTTTTGAGCCGTGGAAGTGATAAACAGGTGTTTGCTTTCTTCCCAACCAAGGGCTTCGGATCAGCGCTCCCAGCTGTCAATCAACCGTTGCTTTGGTAACACACTTTCTGCTCAAGGCTCACTGTCTAAAGAGGCACACATAATAAAAATTTCCAATGCTAACTTTTTAAGTTTTAAACCGATTCAAATGGAATTTTGGGAGTGAGCTTCTGTAATCCAATTATAGTAAATGTAAAAATTTCAGTCACTTTTGTGAAAAATTCGCAAAGATAGTTTTCTTATTTTTTATCATAAGTAGCCGAAGTCTCTTGAGGGGTGGGCCGGAAGCAAGCGTCTTAATGCAATAAACAAGGAGCAGATGAATGTGTTGTTCAGGCATTCTCTTCACTGGTGGATGCCAGCTGACTTGGTAAACACGCGACCCCCTTGCAAATGCTAAATGTCTCTTCTTTCCCCTTCTGTTGTTCTCAGTAGTTGTCGGACGGACATCAAGCTCAGAAAAAAAAAAAAAATCAAGGCTAGAGAATGCATCAAGCTCCCTTCCCTAACAGACCTGCTAGTAATCATCCAATTTTATTGCACTGGAAGTAGTGCTCCGCCCCCCCAGCCAAATTAGGATTTGGGCACATCCGAAACACCACTGTAGCCGGCGGTTTCTTTGAGAACAGAGGAGAGGAACTTAAAAAAATTAAGGGGTAACAGTCAGTAACACGATTTCCTAAAAGGGCATTTTTTTTAAGCACTAATTTCAAATTTCAAGGCTTTTCAAGACAGCATTAAAAAAATACCGTTTTTCCAGGATATTCCAGGCCTTGAAAAACGTAATCATGATTTTCCAGGACTTTCCAGGTTTTCAAGCACGCGTGCGCACCCTGAAAAAGTAATGCAAAATCAAAATCCAGAGAGAATAATGAATCAATTTAAATTTTCATTTCTTTTTAATGTAGCAAACTGTACTTGTAATATTAAAATAAGAAAAAAAAACTTATTGCACTTACATTGTTCTGTCAGCTGGCTTTCTGATTTTAGCATTCACAGGTGTTTTCACCTGCAACAAAACTGAAAAATAATAAAATTACTTAATCACAGTTATACAGAACCGTACCTTTTACAACAAAATTTAAATAGTGATGTGTTGAAGCATTGTGCTTAGGAAAAATATGTATGTATTTTTGCAAATAAACAAAATATTTTTTATATAACACATTTCAAAATATTCTGCATGAAGATAAAAGCCTCATATTCAGATATATAAAATTTCACTGACATGAATGCAACTATCATGTAACTTATACAGCAAAAAAAAAAAAAAAAAAAAAAATGCACGCTAACTGTAATTGAGTGAATTGAATATAAAAGCAAAGATGCATTTGCTGTGCAAATAAAACAAAAAGTTAGATAGCAGATATATCTATAGCTGAATTTTCACTTGAAGAGTCATTTCAAGTCGGCTTCTGAACGCAGAGATACATTTGAAGGGTTCGGGCGTAAACAAACCATGGTAACCAACTGCAGTGGTAATCTGAGCATTTTAGAGTATTTACTACACCTTTATATCAACATATGACACCACAGTACAACTTTCAACTTATGGTAAGTGCAAATGTTTATATTTTTTTACTACTTGTAATCTACGTATCTCACAACGACAGAAGTGTTGGTTACCATGGTTTATACCAGACTCCTTCATTTGTCTCATTATACCACACAGATTGCAACTTCATAGTAAATTAACTGAAACTTACAATAACTGGGGAAAAAAAAAATTGTTTCCACATTTATTTTTTTTTTGACTGCAAACTTGATGACTACCCAAAAGTAGTTATTCTGTCACATTCAATGCAGAACCATGAATTTTTTGGATTTCCTTACCAAAATGACATCCACACCGAGATGCAGTTTACCACAAATACATTCCTACTATTAATACCGTTCCGTCAGCTTCTTTTCACTATAATAAATATGTATGATTATGATACCAACCACACTACTGCATATAACACATGTCCAAGCACACTGTTGGCACAGGCTACTTGAAGAAAAATTCAGTGCTGGTTTGCACACACACTTGCTTAACCCTTTTTGCCCCACTGTATGCTTTCTACCTTCAACATGCACTATACTGACAAAAGTCACTGGACACCCCTTCAAAAGCAAATGAACAAACCCCTTGTGTTGTTAAGATGCACGATACAGCTGCAAACTGTATAAAAACAAGCCTGCAGCTGACTGCGATCATATTGCACTGTGAGGTTGAGTGTAAATGTCGCAGCGGGAGAAAACTGACTTTGAGACATGAAAGATTGTTGGGTGTTATATTAGTGGGTTGTCCATAAGAGAAACCAAAAGGCACTTAAACATACCCAAGTCAACTGTTTTGGATGTACTGAATAAGTGGAAGACACATGACATGCCTAAAGTGGCAAAACATACCAGGCAGACCAAAGAAAATCTGTGATACAGGACGTTGAAGCCTCAGGAGAGTCGTTACAGCTAATTGACGGAGTACTATACAAGACCTCAGTGTACAGTTGAGTAAAAATGCTGGAACTTCGGTATGTACACACACTATTCGAAGAGAACTTCATTCCATGGGTTACCATGGTCGTGCGGCTGCTCATAGGCCTTTCCATCTCCACTCGGAATGTATACTCATTGTTTAGCATGGTGTAAAGAACATTTATCGTGGACAGTAGGATCAACAGAAACAGGTCCTATGGACTGATGAATCTAGGTACATGATCCATCAGTCTGGTGGCCGTGTGTGGGTATGGCAGCAGCCGGGAGAACCCTATTTACCACAGTGTACTGTTCCTACAGTCAAGTTTGGAGCTGGCAGTGTACTCGTGTGTGGGTGTTTTTCGCATTATGGTCCCGGCCCATTGGTTATCGTGGACAAACCTGTTAACCAGCACATCTACCTCAATATTCTGGACAATTATGCCCTACCAACTCTGTGGCAATACTATGGAACCAAGCCTTGTCAGTTCCAGCAGGATAATACACCGAGAGATAAAGCAAGGTCTGTTACGGCATGGTTTGACGATAATTCCGTATCGTGTGTGGACTGGCCAGCACAGAGGTCTGATCTTAATCCCATAGAGCATCTACGGAATGAATTAGAGTGCTGCATAAGAAGTTTGGAACCAAGGCCTACTACTAAGCAACAATTAGAGGCAGCATTATGTACTGAATGAAAGTGCATACCTATCGCTGTGTTCTAAAACCTTGTCAAAAGCATGTCTCGAAGGATCAGTGCATGCATTACAGCCAAAGGTGGACCGACACCATACTAATGTATGTCAATAAATGCTATGTTGTGTTTCCCTTCTAGGTGTCTAGTGACTTTTGTCAATATAGTGTATATAACTGCTACTACCTTGACTGGTAATACCTTGATTTCTTATCTTCAACCCACCTACTTGTTCTAGATTTACTCCTTGTTCCACAACGTAGTAACTTATATCTGTTCAGGGTAGGTATTTCATTTCATAAGTAACACAAGCAACTACTTCAATACTTTCTCATGAACAGAAAAGTACGTACTTAGCCCAATTTTAATGGTCTACATTACCAACTTTTTTCTGCTTTGACACTGAATTTGCATATTTTCCTTTGATATTCCCTCTTATCACTCTCACAGCAGTAGTTCAAAAGCTTAAGAGCACTATATTTCATATATAAATGTTGATTCCATAAGATAGGCATAAACACTGCTTTTCTTTCTTTATTTTTACTTTGGGGTTTAATGACCACCATGAGCAACTTTCTTGGCTATCAGCAGTCTCCTGAACCTAAGAAATGGCTGCTTGTTCTAGGGAAGGGACACAGCCAGTGCCATCAACAAGTACACTAACCATGCCTTATCTAAGACTTGAACTCGGGATGAATTGATGGAAGCCATTGCCTCAGATTACTCAGTCACTGGGGCAGCTCAGTATTGTACACAGAGTACCAGTCGAGTCATCATGGAGAGTACACAGATTTTGTCTGCAGTTGAGAATGGATGTGCAAAGAAGAGCGTGTTTAGCTATAATTTTAGCTTTAGGAATGAAACATCGTGTTAAGCCCTGGTATTGGATGAAGGAATGGCTAAAACAACACGATAAGTATTCACATGATGTCTTATTGTAGAAAATAGGTGTTACAGAAGTGAATGATTACAAGAACTATTTCTACACGAATGAAGAGACATTAAATAAATAACTACAAATGACTGAACCATTTTTAAGCAGGAAAGACACTGTTATGCAAGTTTGATCTGAGTGTATTTCTTTTCCTCCTTACCTCAGTACGATTGGGCCCTCATTTCATTTTACAATAAACATTTAGTACCTTATCTAGAGCTACATTTCTTTTTGTTTTGTTCATATACGGTGTGAGTGAAGAAGTCCACAGTTCTGGAAGAGCTTCATATGTTTCAATGAGGTTCCGAAGAACTTCATCTTTTCTTGAATCACCTTCCTTTTCAATAGCCTTGTTTGCATGGAACTTCACACTCTGAGGGCTCACTGCTAATGGTAACACAGCCTTCCATCACGGCTCCACAACTTGAACTAAGTAATGCTGGAGTAATGACACACATGCCTTAACATGATCAGTATTAATGACAGTATCCCCTCCAACCACCAATACTAACACTTCAATATCAGAGTATCTGGATCTGTGTCATTACTTGCCATCATCCTATCTCTAGTGACCTTACACATTCAATAATATTGTCATTACTTTCAAGTAATGACAGTATTATTGAACGTGTCAGGTCCACTTAAGATACCAAGATTAAGTGGACCTGACACGTATAGAAATGGTTTCATGTGAATGATCAATAAATTTTCTAACTGTATAGAAATGGTTTCATGTGAATGATCAATAAATGCGTGTGCATCTCTTTCAAATGGACCATTTGGTATAGGGCGGTCATTATATAGGCTTGAAGGCCGGTAGGGTGGGATTTTTAAATTAAAGGGCAGGCAGGGTGCACCACCCTTCTAAAAACAGTTAGGAAGAACCTGGCTACTGGTTTTAGGAATAGAACACAACCAGCACCACAAGGTTAAGCACACCACCTATACCTCCTCTGGGGCTTGAATTCAGGCCCAACTTGACAACTACCCAGAAGCCTTTGCCTCTGGCAACCAGGGTGAAAGTTTCTGCAAATACAGCCTTCCAGTGAAATAACACTTAAAATATGCATTAATAACCGAAATCATACAATAATTTCAAAACCTTCAATAACTTGGGCATGCAAAAGATTTTCTGCATGCTCATAAGTTCAGACATTTTAAAAAGTACGAAACTATGAATGCCAAGTCAATATAATCGACATCTGATGTAAAATATATAAAGAGTTAAATAACAAATACTCACATTCTTCAAAGTCTTCACTGTCAGAACTGTGAAGAACAAAAAAGTTATTTTATAACATTTAACTATTATTTGTGTTCAATACATGCTATATATTGTGCACTGTAACAAAATAATTATGAACTTTTCTTCCCTTTTAAAATTCCTGTTTACACAAAGACACACCAAGTACTAACCTTATTTATCAAATATATACAGTGCAACCTCTATCCACTGTTTCCATAACTATCATTTTCCTGGATACATTATCCATTTTATTCAGTCTGATATAAAATGTTATTTTTCTTGAACTGTTTTACTGCATCAATAATTCAAAAATTTTAGACCGGGCTGCAAATTATTCTGCAACAATTGTTTGAGAAATTACAACAAAGAATTATGCACTAGTTTTAAAATTTAAAACGGTTGATTCAGAGATACATTAATATCAAAGGACACGCAATGCTTTTGTAAAAACCACCGATTTTCTGTTATGTTGATCAACCAGTAGTTAGTTGTTTGGAATGAGGGATATGTGGCATTGGATTGGAGTGAATAGGGGTGCTCACTGGTAAAACTGTTGAGTTGACATTAACCACAACTCAATGTTTTGTTCAAGATACACCAGATAGTGTACACAGTGTGAATTTCTACAGGAAAGCATTAATTGCATAACCAAAGAAAAGACAGCACTTTTCACTGTTTTTGTTTATCTTGTTCTGAGTGGTTCAATGTTTCCTACAGCTGTGTTTCATTAAGTGTGTTAGTAATAAGTGTTCATATTTCTCTTCTTTTTTGTTATATTAATACTTGTTACTTTGGTTAACATATTTTCCTTTATGATGTCTTTCTTGCCCAGTAAAGCAAATCAGAACTCCTCACAAAAGATTAAAAATCACAAAAGTGGCATTGCTCAATGTTTTGGATTAAATGTTCTCCTGCTAATGCACCATTATGCTCATATGTTTGATTAAATGATTCTCCGCTAATGTATCATCATGCAGGAGAACATTACTGTTAAGTATATTATCAAACACTAAAGCAACACCAACTACTTATCTTTTCTTATAACACTGTCACTAAAAATATCACTCATCTTTAATGTACACCACTGTCATTTTCTTTTCAGTTCTTTTCACTTGTACTATACCTTTTAGGAAGCTGATTAGCTGACTTAAAATAATATGTACATAGCTCCTTCAGCTGTCAGTTGTGTACCCTTAAAATTTCACAAAAAAGAAATAACAGTTATTCCATTAATTCCAGGTGATGGACTGGTTATTATATGCTCAATCTCTGGTCAAGTCTTTTTCTTCAAACTGCACCTAAAAACTACAAGCATTGAATCATTCAGCTGTCAATTGGGTACCCTCATAAAATCTCACAAAAGGAGAGAACAATGATGACATTCATTTCTGGGGAGGGGGGGGGAGCTACTTATTACATGCTCTGAAACATGACGATTATGGGCAAAACACGTAACAATATTAACAAAGAAAGGTGACTTGATCACGCTAGTTACGTTAACTAAAACTTTTACAAAAGTTCGTAAGTTGGAAGCTTTCGACCTTATCTTAGGTCTTCATCACGCCAATGGAGGACTAAGATTGTTGCCAGATTCTACATTTGAATTTGGCAACAAAAATAGGAAAATTCAAATGTAGAATCTGGCAACAATCTTAGTCCTCCATTGGCGTGATGAAGACCTAAGATAAGGTCGAAAGCTTCAACTTACGAACTTTTTGTAAAAGTTTTAGTTAACGTAACTAGCGTGATCAAGTCACCTTTCTTTGGTATTACATGCTCAATCTTCAGAAAAGTGCTTCTTCAAATTGCATCCAAAAATTAAAAGAACTGAATCAAAGTGTCAACAAAAGTTTTAAATGCAAATACTGCAAGCTGGTTTTGGCAACAAAAATTACAGAAAGCATGACAGGGGGGGGGCTGCAGATGGCATTAATTTGATAACCACAAAACAGACACACATTACAAAACACACACACACACACACACACAGTAATGGTTTCTATCATGCAGCCTTTGTTTCTTCAGAGCAGGATGCAATACTTGTAACCAACAATGACCGGCGGCTTAAAGGTTTGCCTCAACATACTGCTATACAGAGTAGTAGAATGTAGACATACGAGCGTACACGGATAGTTTCTAAATTATTAGTGGATATTGCAGATAGTTTTTGCTTGTAGATTAAATTAAAAAATCATTTACGGCAATCAAAACACTTACTCAAGGCTTTACTCAGATTATATATTTAACTTGAAGAACTTTCAATTATTTTTCACATTTTGTAAGTTCTTTTGTTTTTAGAGATGGTTCTGGCCTCTAGATTTTATCAAGGCCTGTTCTCAATTATAGGAACTGCATCAAAAGTTTTGTTTACACAGAAAAAATTTAAATTTCACTGCCTGGTTCCTTTTGCAGTTGCCAGTTATCAAATTAAAATCTTTTTCTTACATATTTTGTAGGTATATTATTTTGGAATTAAGTTATTGAAAATGCTATTTATAATTTTTGAAGAAGGTTCCTTAATGGAACTGTTTTTCTGGATATAAAAACTTTAATTAGTTGCTTGTTTTTACGAGCTACATTGTCCAATATTTTAACATTTTGCCATAAAGGTCTATTTTACACACATTGCTGCACATTCAATTATAATGTATGTACTTATTTTGTTCTTATTGGAATATGTAATGTTCTAATAATAATTCATTGTTCTATTATTTTTTTCAATTATCTTATTCTATTGTTATTGCATTTCACTCTTCGGCAATTTGCAGCAAGTTTTCTGGTTCAATCTTGTATGCAGATACATTTTCTTTTTATACAACTCTGCTGCTATGTAACATCTACATGAATTTTGATCATTTACGTACATGAATATTCAATTTATCAATGTTGACAGACTGAACATTACAGAAGTTCGACAGGGTTATGAGCTAATATCAAAACATAAATCACAGTCAGTAAATACACTAAAATTGAGTGGGATAAGCACGAAGGATGGTTATGAAACAACAAAAAGAGCATGTGGTATACATGAGCTGCTTGTTGCAGGCCAACAAGATCCTGTGACAAGTAGGTCATGTACTTACCACGGCTTGCTGAAAATCAGAACGGCAGGGATGCAAAAACATAAGGCAGTGGAAAATTTTGGGTATTGTGGACAGGGGGAGAAAACTTCCAGCATGACCTAGAGCAGGGGTCTTGGCACTCCGTGGAAAATGGCAGACATTGCTGTAAGTTCTCTGAAATTTTATTTCACGCGGTTGATGAAAATTATTTTATTTCATTATAAGCATAAATACTCTTTGTTATAAAAACCAAGAATGAAATGATACAGTATGAACAATGGAATACTCAAAAGAAATTACTTCTCCAGGTGAATCAGTAGGAACTTCTGTGCCAGTAATTTTCAGCACATGGCCACAGAGCTTGTTGGTGTTAAAGGCCATGGTCAAGAGAAATGCACAAAGCAAAACTTGCACCTGTACTCATGTAGTTGAACACAGTCTCCAACAGATGACTCCAGCACTATCCCCCCCCTCAAGATTTGGGATTGATTTACGGTCCTGTTTAGAAGTGTTTTGGAGTCTTGCTCAAGATATAAAAGATGGTGAAGATCAGTAGCCCAAGAACCTCTTGCCAAAATTGCAGAGCTTCGATAATGGAAAAAAATAATGGAATGTGAAGAGTGAATATTTTAAAGACATGGCAAATGAAAATTCAGGGATAAGTATTTGATTATGATAGAGATATCAGTGATTACAATCAAGAAGCATTTCCAAATTAAATAAGAAATATAATAGATTATCCAATTTTTATGCAAATAAACATGTGAATGCCTTCTCTTCTGTTTTTTTTTTCTTTATCATTCAATCACTTAAACACTGAGGTTTTGATATTCTGTTATAATAACCTTGTATTGCATTTCAGCTGAGACTAATGATCCACTCAAATTATGATAAACAGATGACACTGTAAAAACATAACCTATGAAGATCTCTGACTTCTACCACAAACTGTAGGGTCAGTCAGTAGTATATACATATGCATAGAGTGCTAACAAGCAAATGGAGACATGGCTGACACAAATTTGCTAAAATGCAGAATTACATGTCTAGTACGCATCAAAATTTTACCAAAGCATAAAAATATACATAAAGAAACGCGTATAATACACATCGTGTAAAAATATGCATCAAATAATTTTACCAAAGTGTGAAAATATGCATTGGGATGGTATTTTGTCTTCCAAAACTTTCAAAAAGGGTCATTCCACAGAATTTCAACAAGAGATGGTTGCTCGACCATTTTTGATTTTTTCCATTCTTTATATATTGAAATCTATATATGCATGAGAAGTTAAAAATCATTTAAAAAACATTTATTTTGAAAAAGATTTTGGAAAAACGCAAGATATTACAAAATCTCTTTTATTTCATTAACCAATACAGATATTTGAAAAATTCAGAAATTTGAAATCTGCACATCTTACACAGCATTAGAAAAAGCAAGATCAATATCTATTAGTAAAAAAAACAAACAAAAAAAACCAGCAGTGATGTGAAAATAACGGAAGTTAAGATTAAGATATAGAAAATTAAGATTGTATCAATAGATTTGGATTAAAAAATACCTCTGTTGGAAAATAGAACATATTTAGCACTTACTATTAGGCATATCAGCTGTAGTAAAACAATTAGTGATTTTCCAGATTCAAGGTGCTGTACCTCATCTAGGGTTTACAATAACAGATTGAAATTTTCAGGTTATCAACAACATGCAGAGAGGAGGGAGAGAGAGAGGGGGGCGTTTACCTGCCAAATCTGGTTCACCTATATCTGTCCCCCTTTCAGTTATAAGCTTTTAAAAATGCTTGTTTTCGAAAAAATTTTAAATTTAAAGACTCGAAGGGAAGGAAATAACTTGATTTTTTTTTTCAGTAGCACCTTGAAAACAGTAATAACACATAAAAAAAAGAAAAAAATTATCTCTTTCCCTTCAAAGAGAAAAACATTTCCCAAACTGGCATTTTTGGCGATACTTTGGTTATTTTCACATCATTGCTGAAATTTGACTAAAAGCTATTAATCTTACTTTATCTAATGCAACAAGATGAACAGATTTCAAATCTTTTTGAATTTTTCAGATATCCTTATTGGTTAATGAAATAAAAGAGATTTAGTAATCACTTGCGTTTTGCAAAAATCTCGCAAAATCACATTTTTTACACCCTGTAGTACAAAAACTTTTCAAAATAATTTTTTTCTTTAAATGGTTTTTAACTTCTCATGTATATAGGTTTCAATATATAAAGTAAGAAAAAATCAAAAAATTTTTGAAATTCTATGGAATGAATTTCAAAACTGAAGTAAACAAAGATTTTTTCTGTAATTGTAATTTCAGTTTCCTGTGATATTGCTTCCATCCAGTATTGTTATTATATATCATTTCATTCCATAAGTATTTGTATTTCAACTTGAAAATGGGAAAAAAAAAAATTCGGAAAAAGGAAATTCGATGGCGCAAAACTTCCCCTGTAATCTTCAGGCATGAGTGCATCACAACTTCGAGGAATTTCCCCTTTTCTGTCATATTTTGGGTTATAAATCCACAACATCTATGCATAACTAAACAGAAATTTTGTAGGAATTAGTAGTGGTGGAGGATGTTTTCCCGGGAACCTGAAACTTTTGAAAACGTAAGGTTCGTTTTTCAAAACTTTCAAAAACAGAAGTTAGACACAGTGAAGATTTCTCCCTGTAATTTTATTTTTCACTCGATGTTTTCTCTGCCTAGTATTGTTGTTAAATATCATTTTATTTCATAAATATTTGTATTTCAACTTGAAAATGGAAGGAAAATGTTGAAAAACTGAAATCAGATGTAGCAAAGATTTCTCCCGTAATTGTAATTTTTTTTCCCTCAACGATGTTCCAAACATGTATTCTGTATTCTTAAATATTCCTCGGTGTTCAAAAGTATTCATATTCTCAAAGTTACACCATTTGCCTTCTATCTAAAATAGTGAAAGCTATCATGCATTCATGGTCCTCAGACTGAAATTTCTTTCAGCATGATGGATAAAATTGTCATTCAAGGGCATAAAAAAAAAAAAAAGAAAAAAAAAGCAACAATAAAGAAATCGGAAGGGAAAGATATTAGCAAAATGAAAATTTAAGCACTGGATGCTGTGTAGCTGCAGAATCAACAAAACACAAATGTGGCTGTGAAACTTGCTAAGAAGAAAGCAAGGCTTACTTGCAATAGGAAACTTGAGTTGATATTCTAGTAAGTAAAACAAAACAAGACAAAAACAGTGTTTGAAGTAGTGTCCTTTAAAACCTTTATTTTGTTTTGAATTGTAATTTTATATGACCCCTTTCCATCTCAATTCAGGCAGGGGGTTGTCAGTCAACCACCGCTAATTTTTTTGAAAAAATTATGGTAGCTACTTTTAATAGAGGTATTTCAACTATTAAAAGTAGCTACCATAATTCTGCAAAAGGTTTTTTCATAAAATTTTTTGTATATATTCCAAATTGCAGTGTCAATCTATATTTTAAAGTCATTTTTATGATTTTTTATAATTGTCACCTACGTACACGTTTATTTATTTTTTTAAATCCATAGTCTATACACTTACAATACATTATCTCAGTTGCAGTTAAGATTCAATTTCTATTTACATAAGAAAAAAGGCCTCAAAAAACAAAATTATGAGCTTACCATCGTAACTACAAATTATTCAAACCGAGAAAAACTGCTGGATTTTATTGATTTCCTTCTCATCAAAGGTATGAAGTCGTGCAGAACGTCCAACAGTAGTTGGGACATTTACCTTTAGAAGTACAGTTTTTAAGGGCACGGGACACTTGTCTCTTTTCTTGCCACCAAAAACCTCTGGCTGGTCCATGAGGGTGCATGAAAGATACTGTTATGTCCTTGAATTTTCTAGATATGTTTGTAATCTGTCCCATCCACCAGTTATTGTCATAAATGCATCCTATAAATTCTCCTATTTGAAAATCATTCACAGAAATGGGTTATTTCTTGGTTGGCTTGAAAATTGCACTGCTTTATGTGGGTGCTGGACTGTTCTGGCCATTGATGGTTTATTTCCTTGTACTAACCAGGAATGCTGTGACTATATCCCAACAACAGATTTTACTGTATCCCACTCTTCTACTTTGCTGGTTCGGTATGATTGAACTTCATCAGTTGTGAGGAGTAGAAGTTTAGTCTTTGGGATCAACGGGGTGACATTTTCAACAAATGAAGGTGCATATCTTATAGCTTGTGAAGCTTCTTTCTGCAAGTTGAATTTAGTAGCAAAATGTTTGCACAGGTCACCCACACCATCACATGCACTCTTGCCATGTCCTGTGGCTGAGAAGATCCATTTCCTTGTTAGATTTGGGTCCCCCTTCATAAGTTCATAGAACCAATTTTTTCCAATTTTTTTTTTTTTTTTTTTATTGAAGTGCCCTACCACTCCATTTGAGATATAAACAATTGTTTTAAATTCTTCCAAAGGACAAGTCTTAGCAATTTCACTTTTTATGAGCAGAATGGCACACACAGCATGTGCTGTGCCATGGCTTATCAAGGTTTGAAAAAACCCAGCCCACTTGGTTGGGGGGGGGGGTATTGGGCTTTTTCGAGTACTGTTGTAAAAAACAAAGAAGCAACAATCAATGAGTAAATTCTGTCTTAAAAGCACAAAAGAGCCTTTAAAAGGAATCTCTTGAAAACACAGTGGCTATTTTTTTTTATGCTGCTAACATACCATTCAATGCAGCAGAATTGGATCAGTTTAAAATTATGACAGAAACACCGAGACCTGGACATCAACCACCCTCAGCAAAAGCCATTGGTGGAAAACTGTTTGATACTGCAGCAGAAGAAACTGAATCTCAGCTTTCAGAAAAATAAAATTAGGCAGTTTGACTCTCACCATAGGTGGTTGTGGTGCAGTGTGAAGAATGAGCCAGTCTAAGCTATTAGTGTCCATACCAGAACAGAAAGTTTTTTGCTGTATGCTGATGATACAGGATCAGAAAAGAAAACAGCAAAACATTGTGCTTCTAAATTAGAGACGGCCATAAAGGAGTGTGAAATTTTTTTTGGAAAACCTGTTTTTGCTGTTGTAACTGAGAGAAAAAAAAAAATGTGGAAAAAATTAAATGAAAGATATCAAACTCTCATAACATATGGATGCTCAGCACATCTGTTGAATTTGTTAGAAAAAGATGTTTCCCCAAAGACTGTTTTAAAGCAGATTACGGTGGTGCAAAAATATTTTCGTAACATAGGCGTACATCAACCACATGGATGGTTCAAAGAAAAGCCTGGTTTAATGCCACAACTACCTAATGAAACAAGGTGCAACTTTCATCCTGATTGTGTTAAAACATTTGTGGCCAATTATCACAAATACAGAGAAATATCTTAAGAGTATATTAAGAAATTTGATCAATCTATTTAAAAATTCTTGGATAAAATGGGCATTTACTGTGAAGCTGTAAATCTGGAAAAGCAGTTATCCGTTGTTGCTAGCACACTGGACACACTTCAGAGAGAGAGACACAACATGTTTCAATTGCTGTTGAAATATAGCCGGATTTACTACAAGAAGAAATCCTGCAGCCCTACCATCTAGATTTTAAAAGGTTTGAACAAGCAATTATTGCACAACATTTTCTAGCAAGCCTCATGGATCCAAAATACAGAGGTCAACAGGAGAGTATTGCAGAAGAGTGGATATCCAAATTTCCCCCTGATTACACAGTCAAATAATATGACCACCCCCAGAATCACTCTGTACTCAATCAGGTGTGTCACAGAGTGCACGTGGCAAGATCAACCACATGGAGATATAAGTGGCTGTCCAGGACAGATGAGCCATAGTGCATAACATGAGCACAATGGGCAGATGTAGTGATTTTATGGATGTTCAAAAAAGAATGATCATTGGTTACCACACCACCAAGAGTGGAAGCATCTCAGAAACAGTAGACTTTGGGGGCTGTTCACGAGGTGCTGTAGTAAGGGTGTATTAAGATTGGACCCCACCAACACACTGAATACCTCCCGACATCATAACTGTGGAGCCCCAAAAGGCCATCAACCCCAGAGGAGAATGTCACCTCCATCAACTTGTAAAGGGCAATCTACATGCAACAGCGTAGCAACTGATCATGCTAATGAATGCTGGGGTAACCAAGTATGTGTCCCTGATAACAAACAATAGAGAGAACCATGTTATGCATGGGTCTCCAGAGCTGACATTGCGTCAAGGCTCCCATGTTAACTCAGGGCCATCAGCAACGATGTCTGCAGTTGGACAGTGGAAAAAAGGTTGCCTTCATCAACAAATCGAGATTTCTACTTCACAGAAGTGATGGGTGGTGGTGGTCACGGCATCAGACACACGAGAACCAACACCCAGACACGCTTGTTGGTCAAGTACAGGCCAGCGGCGGCAGTGTGCATGCCTGGTGGATGTTTTCCTTGTATGCTCTGGGACTGCTGGTACCACTGGATGGGTTCCTGAATGCCAATGGCTACCTGTCCATTTTTGCAGACCACATGCATCCCTTCACATTGGATGTTTACCTTGGTGGTGATGGTATCTAAAGGACAATGCACCCTGTCATGTTACTAAGGCGGTGCATGACTGCTTCCAGGAACACGACAGCAATGTCTCCGTTTTCCCTTGGCCGGCGAAATCGCCTGACCTCAATCCCCTAGAGCACTTATGGGACTATTTAGATCAGGGGTGCACAACCTTTTTATAAGTGGGGGCCAAGTTTATTTTTACATAATAAGTGGCGGGCCGCAAGTTACCTTTTCACATAGGCACTTGCCAAACCCTACCGCTAAAGCTAATTTTACTATTATCCGAATAACCTATTTTACCAGCAGACAAAAAATGTGTTTCAATACCATTTTTGTGTCCTCTAAATGGTTTAAATCCATTTTTGAAGTTTTTTTGGCAAATTGCGTTATTAAGTTATCAAATTACTGATTTACAATCAACTTACTCCTAATTGGAAAAGGTTTAGGGGTATATAAAATAAAATAATACTATCACAAGGTTGTAAAATTTTTATTTTTACAAAAAACAGAATTCTTAACATCGAAGTATATAAAAAATTAAAATCAGTATATCGTCAAACTGACCATCAAATCAAGTAGTAGCCTAATGCTCCTAATGAGATGCTTGGCATTGTTTATTTTTCAATAGTCTGTCAATATCAGGTTCAATGTTAGAGATGGTAATGCGCAAGTTTCCCTCCAATAGTGTATCACTTAAACGGGAACGACACTTTGACTTTATTTGTTTCATCAAAGAAAACGATTGCTCGCATAAGTAGGTACTTCCAAACAACGTTGCCGTTTTTAAAGCATGATCTTTGAGCAATTTAATTTCTTTCGGCAAGTAATTTTTGTAAAATTCTAGGAGAGAAACTTCAGAGTATTTTGTTTTTAACTCATTGTTACACTGAAGATCAATTAATTCCATCTGGAAATCTAGTGGCACTGACGCAACGTCAGTAGTGAATGGTAGAGAAAACATATCAAACAAAACCTCAAATTTTCTTATATCTTCAAATCGTCTTTTAAACTCATTGTGAAGGTCCACTACAAGAGATGCATATTTAGCCACATTTACATGGAATTCAGAACTTTCAACAAAACTTTTCATTGTTGGAAAATTTGCTAGTTAACGAAACATTTTTATAATTTTCTTATTTCAACTAGGGCCTACAATAATGGGAAAAAAATCTCATCATTCACAATATATATATTCACGTTTTCAATAGTATAAAATATTTATCCGCGGGCCGCATAAACTGACTTTGAGGGCCGCAAGCGGGCCGCGGGTTGTGCACCCCTGATTTAGATCGACAAGTTCGGCATGCTGACACACAACCACGTCATCTCCAGGACCTCCATGCTCTGCTGCAGTTCGAATAGCTACAGTGCCTCGGACAACCTTTCAGGGCCTGAGTGAGTAAATACCACGACATCTCGTCGCTGTCATCCCATTATTAAGTAGGTGGTCATATTATTCTGATACGACCGTGTATTTACCTGGTGTAATGGCTTTCAAAATTATTGATACAGACTGTTACTTAATATCAAAGATGAAAGAAAGTGTCATTGGCCAGTTTTCTTCCATAAAAGGATGGCAAGTCATGGCAAAGAGTCTGAAAAGGGTTCAAATTCAAAATTGCCAGCAGGATTTTCTAACTTTGTATGCCACATTCAGCACCAGCTTCATCTGCCTCCATTGAGGGAATTTTCTCTATGTTTCAACTAGTTTCAAATAAGTTTATTTTTATTTTTTTTTTTTTGTTTGGAGGTTTAACGACCACCGTGAGCAACTCAATGGGCTATAAGCAGTCGCCCGTCCCTAATATAGGGTCACTGGTTCCAGGGAAGGGAGAGAGCCAGTGCTGTAAGACAAACACAACATCCATGCCTCACCGGGATTCGAACCCGGACCCCGTTCGGACGAATGATCAGAGGCCATCGCTTAGACCACTGTGCCACCGGGGCGGCTCAAATAAGTTACGAAATAGGCTTGGGATAGAGAAAGCCACAAAACTTGCTCAGTTTATACCTTTTTAGATGAAAATTTCCTGTAGCTTAGTAGGTTTTTTTTTTTTCTGACTATAACCCCTGAGATTACATTAATTATTTAAATGTGGCTGTTTTACAGAAAAACTCAGAGGTTTGAAAATATTTGAAAATTGTGTGGGTCACAAAACTATGATAATTTCAGACTGCTTTTGAGGTTCTAGTAAAACACAAAGCAAAATACTTCATTATCTGTACCATTGTTTAATTTTTAGGCAATCTTTGTAAATAGCCAAAAACCATTGCAGTTTACACATGCCACACACAAATAATATATCAGGCAAATTTTATTTAAAGATAATATTTTAGTTAGAAGCTAAGTATGTTATATTCTGTTTCTCTCTCTCTCTTTTTTATATATAGTATGAATAGATAATGTTGGTCTATTCTATAGTTATTCTTTATAGGTGGAAAGCTATTTATATGCAACCATTTATTATTTTCAGGATTATTGTTTAATTTTTTTATTTCAGATCACTTGCTTTGTCAGCTGATCTGAAAGGATTGTTTTGTGTTGCTAAATAATTGGTCAGCCATCACCTTTAAGTAGGCAAGAAAGAGAATCTAGTCATTATTCATATTGTTCTTAATTGTAAAAGAAAATATTTTATTGGATGCTGATTAAATTTGGAATATTGTAGAAGAAAAAATAGAATCTAATTTTGAAAAAACAACAACCCAGGTGGGTTTTTCGAACTGGGCCCACCCTGGTCAACCCTGTGGCTTATATCATAGCATGCTACCACAAAAGACTTAGTCTCATTTGGAAAGTATGCAATACATGTAAAGAGTGAGACCTGGCATTTCATCAGGTAGAATTACAGACCAGTTCTGAGCAAAGTCAAAGTGCAACACCAACACTGGACTATGTGCTGCAGACTGTTTAACATCTACTATCCCATCTCTCTGGATCTGCTCATTATAAAATACAGAAGAGTTTCTTCCCTCCTGATATTCCCCATCTTCAGTAGGTCTTATTTTCATTGACTCCCCCAATGACTCTCAAGCAGCCTTGATAGGTATTTCACAGCTCTCCATAAAAATTGCACTGGGCAGTACCATTTTCAGCGCCACAGCTTTGGGAAATCAAACTTTGAAATCATATCAGCTGTAGTTTAGCCCAAAAATTACCGCAAATTTCAGTTTACGCATGAGTTAAAAATTGCCTAAGTTTCATAAAATCATACACCACCATTTTCACTGTTACTAATTTTTTCTCGCCATTTTCGGATTTAGTCACATTTGGTGACTTGGCGAATGCTCAGTGCGAGCCCTGCCAGGAATTGTGTTCTCCTGCTATTAAAAATTTACTAAATAATGTTTACGGTTATCTTTTTTTCTCTGAATTCAAAAATTTGAAAAAAAAGTGCCATTTTCAAAAATATATAGGAAAATTTCAAGGCAAAAATCCAATAACCTGATTCCCCCATTAAACTACCTCCTAATAGGACATCATTTGGAAAACATTTCAGAATTTTTAAAAATGTGGTTTTTGAGATATTGCAATTAAAAAATATTTTTTTGAAATTTTGTATATTTTAAAAATTAATTTTATGAGTTACATGCATCATAGGATAAAAATAAAATTACTACTAAGACAACCCTAGTAGGTGTGCAAGTTGGTACACTTACCCACCTGATAAGTCTTTTTCTTAAAAAAAAAAATCCTAAATTTGTGGAAAATAAAAATTTTTTTGTAATAAATATAATTTTTTTGCCATCTGGCAACATTCGTTTCATCAATTTCTGTGAATTTGAAAAAAGGCCAATTCAATAGCTTCAAAAAAAAAAAAAAAAAATTGAGTCTCTGCCTGTTACAGTTTAGGAGCAGTGTGCACATAAAAATTTGGCGTTTGACATGATTTTCGTCACGGGTGTATTTTTTGCCTATTTTCAAAATGCTATAGCTCGATCAAAATTCTTTTTTTTTTTTTTTTTTTTTTGAAAAATCCTTTTGCAGTACTTAATACCTTCTATTAGGTGTAGCTACCATAATTTTTTCAAAAAAAAAAAAAAAAAAAATGGAGGTGGTCAACTGACACATGTTGGTCACACCTGCCTGAATTGAGATGGAAATGGTCATATTACAAATACACTGATGTGCTCCAGTTTTATATTTACATAAATAAATTACAGTGAATATTATATTCACACTTTTTTGCCATGCATTCTGATTTTTCAGCTGGTTAAAAAGTTAAGCTTTTTTCCTTTGTCAGTCTCATGTACGATTAGAAAATGAAGACTGTTTTGATAAAAATGTTTCTGGGTTGCATCGATGTCAAAGTTGGAAACTAGTTATGTTTTTTTTATGAAAATGGTACAAAGAATTTCCATGGATTACTTTAGATGAAAAGATTATAAAGGTATTCTGAAGATTTTTCCAGAGAAAACAAATTTATGGGCATAATGACAACTAAAGGATTGCCTTGGTAATAAGCATGTAGAGGCTTTCTACTGAAGGACCTGAGTTCTTTGAAAAAGATGGACAAATTTCATGTAATATGGACTTTGCTGCAGGCACAAAAAATGGAAAAGCAATAGATCCAATGCATGATTAAAATGAACTTAATTTGTTAGATATTTTTAGATGTCTACAAGGATCTCAAAAGTACAATGTATTTGCTTCTTGAACACATTGCTGTTGCATATGGTCATTACAAAACATGATGCATTTAATCTTATTGTTTAAAATGTGAATATTATATTTATTACTAAACCAAGAAGCAAAACAGATCCAAATTCTAAATACAGAGTGGTAGTGAAACATTTTTTAATATGAAGAAAATCTGGATTAATTTTAAATAATTGTCCAGCATTTTTGTAAGTTTTTTATTTCATCTGTTATTTTTCTAAAATACTCCCCACTTTTAAGAATTACACACTAGTTTTCAAAGGAATGAAAATACTTCTTTAATTTTTTTTCTGCAAACTCTGGGCTGACATTGCCATGAGACCAAATAACTTCCCAGTTTCATCTATAAGTGGATAAACCAGGTACCTAATTGACACAGTTACATAATCCGACACTAATTAGAGAAAACAGTTGAAGAAAACACTCCTGTGCATCGTTATAAAGTCTTTTTCATTATATTTTAATGTATCTTTTTGTCTTTATTCATACTGTTTATCAATTTGATTTTTAAGAATTCAAGAGTTTATGTAACAATAGATCTACACATACCAGCCACTGAATTAGAAACTTTCATTCAATACTGTGTGGACCTCCATTAGCCCAAGTTACAGTACATATGTGGTTTGGCATAGATTCCACAAGATGTTGGAGTGCATCTAAGTCTACGACGTACCAGGCATTCACCAGATAGTCCTTTAACTGGCTCAGATTTGACAGAAGAGGATTTTGCTCCCAGATCTGTTTTTCTAACATGTCCCATACATTTTCAATGGGGTTCAAATCCGGGCTTTGTGTTGGCCAGGGAAGATAGTGGAAGTTACTGTCATGCTTTGCTGAACACATCTTGTGTGATGGACCATACCACTGTTGTCCATGAAACAGCTGTCACCTGCTGGATAAAAAGTCAACATTGCAGGATGGACTTGAATGACAATGCTCAGAAAATATTTGAACACACCCAACCTTGTAACAATAAACAGGTGACCTGTTCCGTACTAACAGAACATGCCCCACACCATGACATCACCTCCAGAAACTTGAGTTGTGTTCATAAGGCAAGCTGGGCCCATTGCTCCCGCCAAACTCTCTATCTACTGTTGTGGTCGCGACTTGTCAAACTACATGACTTTTTTCCTGTTGTCCAGTCACTGTGTTGTGACACTACTGTAGATTGAATTTCCTCTTCAATTCCCTGTGTCTAGTTCACTGTGATATGAAGTGGAAACAGCCTTAATTGAATTCTTTTGTCTATTGGCTAAAACAGAAAGTCCTGTTCCCCATACAAGCTTTCTTAGATGGTGGTGATTTCATTCCCGACAGATTGTCGTTGCACCACAGTTGCGCCTCTTAGAGAAGCGATGTGGGTTATTTTTCCACTGATTAAAGACTATGGGTATCTCACCTCTTCAGAAATTAGTCAACTTGTGTGTGTGCGTGCGGTTCCATAACCAGTAATTAAATACATTTCAGATTTTAGCCTTAGGTTTTTGTTTTCTTTTTTTTTTTTCAGATGAGAAATTAACACATTTTCCTAAAATTAAGATCTACATGAGTCATTCATATGCAACAAACACATCTTTAGAAGTAATACGTGTTAAGCACCAATGGACATACTGTTTAATCCCCTCCCCTGACGAATCTGTGGATAAATAAAAATGTGTTCACAGAGATCCAAAAACATTTTTGCAATACAGAAACAGTACTTACACCAGTATCTAATACATGCAATTATTATATACAGGGTGATCAGAATCGACCGCACAATAAACCTACCGGACGATTCCTCGTGGAGAAAGAAGCCGAAAATCGTTGTCAGTTGTCCGATCGGACGTCGCATTCCGGAGATATACATGCCAAAAGTTTTGTGACGTCATATCCGGTAATGCACATGCTTGTTGAAGAGCGACGTGGATAGTTATACAGACGCACATATATCACAAGGCAATCAAGCCGCCCCGGTGGTGCAGTGGTCTAAGGCAATGGCTTCTGATCATTTGTCCGAAAGTGGTCCGGGTTTGAATCCCGGTGAAGCATGAATGTTGTGTTTGTCCTATGGCACTGACTCTCTCCCTTCCCTGGAACCAGTGGTCCTAAATTCAGGACGGGCAACTACTTATAGTCCCCTGAGTTACTCACGGTGGTCATTAAATCTCCAATTAAAAAAAAAGAAAAAAAGGGGGGGGATAACATTTTAAAATGTGGCACGGAGTGGGTATGGCAAATTCGAAGGACGTGGTGGTGTGAAACCATCAGTTGTACGCCTGCGCGATACGGCAGATGGGGGTAAATAGGGTTGGCGACTGTAGCAGGTAAGCTCATACTGTGTTGGTACATTTGACAGTAATGTGGGTAGGGATATGTCGTAGAATTTGAGAGAGTATTGTGACATGTATTTCCTATTGGGGGAACGCCATGGTTCAGCATTGCGTGCAGCAAGGGATACCCAGCACGACGGCACTCGAACACCCTGATCATACGGCGGCTTGACGTTCGAATGCGCGACACAGGCAATGTCACACCACGTCCAAGTGTAGACAGTGGCGCTGGACCCTCTGTGAGAACACCATCTCTCGAGGACGCCATACTAGAGTTCATAGAGGAGGAGCTAACCACCAGCAGCCGTGTGATTGCGCAACAGTTTGGTGTGCACCAAAGTACCGTACTTGCCGTTCTACACGACAAAGACCTGCATCCATATCACATCACACGGGTGCAAGGCCTATTACCACAGGATTATCCTCGAAGACAGACATACTGTGAGTGGCTGCTACAGCAACCTGCTGCCGATAATAGTTTCATCCGCCGTATCTTGTGGACTGATGAAGCAAGGTTTACACGGCAGGGTATCTGCAACACCCATAATAGTCATGTTTGGGCATTGGACAACCCACACGCTCACCAAGTCCGGTGGGGTGTTAATATCTGGTGTGGTATTGTGGACGATATCCTAGTGGGACTATATCTTCTTCCTGAACGTGTCACTGCTGCCAACTACATGGTGTTCCTACATGATGTTCTGCCAGACTTACTGGAAAACATACACTTGGCTGTTCTCAGCAATCTATGGTTCCAGCATGATGGAGCTAAGGCACATTACACTGCAAATGTTCGCCAGTGGCTGGATACAGAATATCCCGGTCAATGGCTTGGCCGTGGTGGTCCTGTCACATGGCCCGCTAGATCACCGGATCTTAACCCATTGGACTCCTTCCTCTGGGGTCATCTAAAGGAACTGGTATATTGACAGCCTGCACGACCTAGTGGCCACCTTACACTCAGCCCTCACAAATAAAACCCCAGCTATGCTGCAACGATTGCAGATGCCTATTCCTCGGCGGGCTACCGCCTGTTCCGCACTACAAGGTGGTCATTTTGAACATATGTTGTAATCTGACACGAATCCACGTGTTTTATCATTTGTGTTGTAGTGGTACACATCAATAAATTACATGTTTTTTGTCAAAGTGATTGGGTAAGTTATTTCTAATGTCTGTATTCTTACCAGATGTGACATCACGAACCTTCGGCACATATATCTCCGGAATGCGACGCCCAATCGGACAATGGTTTTTGGCTTCTTTCTTTACAAGGAATCGTCCGGTAGGGTTATTGTGTGGTCGATTCTGATCACCATGTATACACAGGGTGTCTCAAAAATACATGGCAAAACTGCAGGAATGAGTTCCCCGTAGGTAGATAAGAAAAAAGTTTATATCAACATAGGTCCGGAAATGCTTGGTTTCCGAGTTATGAAGGTCTGTCAATGACACTTAACTGTCCACATTACCTTATAGTAATTGTTCAAAATGTCCACCTTCTGCCTCAATACAGGCCTCACATGAATGTCTCATGGACCCGCGAATATGCTAGCAAATTCCTGGCATGTGTCTTATCGTTTCACAACCTGCCACAATTCGATTGCAGAGAGTTTTCACATCTGCTACTGGAGTCGAATACACAAGCGATTTTAAATGGCCCCACAAGAAGAAATCTAGGTTTTAAATCTGGTGAGCATGGAGGTCAGGCAGTTGGTCCACCTCTACCTATCCACCAATTAGAAAACTTTCGATTCAAGTAATTGCGAGCTATGTGGCTAAAATGCGCCATCATGCATAAAGTGTGCTTGTTGACGAATGATCAGTGGCATGTCGTACAAGAAATCGAGCATGTTGTTTTCCAGAAAGGTGTGGTATGCCCGCCCCATGAGTTTGGGAAGTACCTGGGTCCCAAATAACTTATCACCAAAAACACCCGCCCAGATGTTTATGCTGAACCGCTGTTGGTGACGTGATGGAAGAATTGCATGGGGGTTTTCCTCGGCTCATACATGCCGATTGTGAAAGTTTAGGATTCTGTCGCGTGTGAACTGTGCTTCATCGGTGAATATCACTAAGGCAGGAAAGTTAGGAGTTGTACATACCACACTGTTGCAAGAACTACTGGGTAATCTGCTGTTGACAAGGCCTGTACCTGTTGCAGATGGTACGGCTACAGGTGTTGTTCTCGCAACACTCTCCAAATAGTCTAACGATGAACAGGCAGTTGCATTGCTAATCTGTGTGTGCTGATTCCAGGAATTGCATGCACAACATCCAAAATCTCCACCTCTACTTCAGGAGTCGTAGATCTTGGCTGTCCTCTGTTGGCAGCACGAGATGTAAAGGTCCCATGTTCACAAAGGCTGCGATGAATACTTTCGAACGTTTTCCTGTCTGGGCATCTTCGTCCATGGGAACCTTTCGTGGTACAAACAACTAGCCTCCAGAGCATTGCCATCTGCCAAACCGTACATAAAGTGCATATCCGCTTGCTCCTGATTTGAGTACATGGTTGGAAAGGAAAACCACCAGATTATGTCAGTGCCTTGTGATGAAGGAATTCACCTGCGGGTGATAAAACATTCCTGGTGAATAACTGGGAATCCAAGACAGACCTGAGTCAGGAAATGTGAACAGTTAAGTGTCATAGACAGACTTTCATAACCTGGAAACCAAGCATTTCCAGACCTATGTTGATATAAACTTTTTTTCTTATCTACCTATAAGGAACTCATACCTTCAGTTTGCCGTGTATTTTTGAGACACCCTGTATACATTGGCCCACAAGGCACAGTTAATAGAACTTCCTACCCCACTCAAGTCGATGGCATCCCAGCAACCCTCAGTATTCGCAGGTGCATTCAGAAATATAAAAGATAGCCAGTGACATAATTAGGAGTGCATGTCAGCCAGTGATGTAGTTAATTTTTTCGGGGCAACTCAGAAAAAGAGAAAATAATTTTTGAAGCCCAAAGAAAAGGTTATTTCAAAAAGAAAGGTGCAGCAATATTGCATAATCTTATATTAAACATTTTTTCATGATTCAGAGAGGCAAGTAAATTCTTAAAATGAAAAAGACAGTAACCATAGGGATATTTATTATTAATACAGAGAGAAAATAACTTTTTTAGCTGTTTTGTGATGTTAACCTTAGAATTGCAAATTCATGTTATTCTTAGAAATTGAGATACATTAATATTTCTATGAATATTTTTAGAAATATCTGAAGACCAATAGCTCAAATATTTAGGCCCAAAATTAAAAGCCATTCTTTTATTAAATACATCAACTCACCTCTTCTATTAAAGGTTATTTCCATATCCAAAAAGCAAAAGATGACCTTCATTATTTGCTCGTAGCAAGACCAACTCTTTAGGATAAATATCCCTCAGTACAAAAGGCTCCAAATTCAAATTGAAACTGACAAGACCATTCACATATCTCAAATTGTGAATGTCTGACAAGCAACACCGTTCATAATAATGAAGGTATAAATTAGCCAAAGGACTAAATAAACACGTGCCCATAGGTATACCACATATTTGTGTTCTTAGTTTTTTTGTGTCAAATAAGTAATTATTGAAGACACAAAAGTTACAGAGGGTGTCCTAATAATCTTGATTAACATTCAAACATTCTTTATACACTGGCGGAAAGTGAAAAAGAACACCAAGAAGGAGACGTCTGATACCAACGAAATTTATACAGCATAACAATGGAATACAGAGGATAATGTGATCAAAACATTATGGCAAAATACAGCTGTATTTGCTGGTAAACTGAAAAATAACATTTCCATGTAACATGGTTAGTACGATGTTGAACCGCCATGAATGGCATCACAGTGTGCAATTCTGGCATGGAGTCTGTCGTACAGATGTTGGATGTAAGTTTGGGATATTGAGTTCCAAGCATTCTCAACCTGGACGCGTATATCCGGGATGGTCGTGGCTGGCCATGGAGACTGGATAAGTCGTTGTCCCATAAAATCCCACACGTGCTCAATGGGGGACAAATCTGGTGAACGTGCAGGCCATGGAAGTTGTCTCACACCCTGAAGTGCATGTTGTGTTGCACGTGCCGTGTGTGGGCGTGCGTTATCTTGCTGGAAAACACCACGATGGACCGACCTTACAAATGGCACAACAACGGGCTGAATGATGTTGTTGATGTAGGAAGTGGTGTTTAACGTACCCGGTACAAACACTAGTTGTGTACGGGAGTGATAGCTGATCGCTCCCCATACCAGGAGACCAGGTGTGGGCCCCGTGTGTTGCTGGCAGATGCAAGAAGGGTGGAGACGCTCTCCTGTGCGTCTGCGAACACGCATATGGCCATCGGAGGCTCCCAAGCAGAATCTGCTTTCATCGCTGAACACGACAGATCACCATTGCGTTCTCCAGTGCAGACGCTGGCGACACCACTGCAGCCGTTCCTGACGGTGGGCTGGAGTCAGAGGTGCACATGCCAGAGGCACATGCGCACGCAGTCCTGCATCCAGTAGACGGTTGCGGATTGTTCGCAGTCACCTCAAGTTCAACGGCACCTCGGATTTGCATCGCAGTGGATGTTCTGCTTGACAACGCCACTCTTCTTATGCGTCGATCAGTCCGCTCATCAGTCCGTCTGTGACTCTCGGTTCCACGTCTTCTCGTGTGGGAATGTTCCTCGGACCATCTACGCCACCATCGTACCACCACCGATACTTCTCGTCCAATTCTCTCCGCAATGCAACGATAAGACCACCCGGCCTCGCGGAGTCAGACTAGACAACCTCACTCAAAGTCCGATAACTGCTGAAATCGTACACGTCTTCCATGTCCAGGCATTGCAGCTTCTTCAGGGTCTTCGCACGTGTCCGTACGCCGACGACTGATTACATTCACTTCGACTTACTCCTTAAATACCACCGATGACAATTTGCATATTATGCCGTGCTGTGGCGTAAACGCTCACTGGTTGGTCCCAAAATTAACATCACACCTACGTAAACTCGACCCCATTAACATATGTAAATTTCATGATCGTCCGCCAATTCCTTCTTGGTGTTCTTTTTTCACTTTCCGGCAGTGTATTTAAAATAGTAACAGTCAAGCACTTTTCTCAGATCAGCTAGATTAATCATGGTAAAAAGATTGGTAAAGTCATAGGTATCAGCTTTTCGAATACCATCTTTATCATTACCAACAAAATTCAAAGCCTTTTTATGATTGCCAATAATCCAAGTGGAACTTTTAATCTTGTCAAAAACGATTTTCACAAGTCCAAGAAAGATAGCGCTTGCTTTCTTATTATAACATCCTATTCCACAAGTAATAAATCTGAAGCTAACAGGCTTCTTATGAAATTTAGGGATGACAAACATGTAAGGAAAGTCCAAATGAAAATCCCTCATACCAAACAACTTATTAAACGCTATAATTTTTTCTTGGCAACCTTTATACACAGTCGAGTCGCATTATTGTGGCCACCTCTTACTTTTGACTTCAACAGTGCGTAGCCAATGAAAGAAGACACGTGTCATGAGCTGGCTTGCAGGGTATACAGTATAAGGTGTGCTGTAGGCATTCTGAAAACATATCACTTGTTGCTGTCATGGATAAAAGGAGTGATTTATCAGATTTTCAAAAAGGTATTATTATTGGCTTTTGGGCCAAGGGTGGCAGCATTTCTGAAACAGCGCAGTTTGTGAACTGTTTATGTGCTGCTGTGGTTAAAGTGTATCGTGATTGGAGAAATGGCACCATTGCGAATAAGCGATGTGAAAACTGCGGAGCACCACATGCCATTAACTGAGAGGTGAATGTCGGCTGCGAAAGTGGGTGAGGGCCAATCGACACGCTACAGTGGAGCAACTCACTGGCCAAATTAACCAGGGGGCTACCGGAAGTGTGTCTAAAACAAGAGTTCAGCAAACCCTGCTGCATATGGGGCTCTGATGCCGACGGATGGTCACTGCACCTATGCTAACAAAGGTGCATTGGCAGAAAAGGCTTACATTTGCATGGCAGTAGTGGAATTGGACCTCTGCTGATTAGCAAAGGATTGCCTTCTCCGATGAGTCAAGTTTTCTGCTTCATCGAGCAGATGGACGTTTGCGTATAAGGCAAGAAACACCGAAGAACAAACACTCTTCCACCACTGCTGGAAAAACACAAGCTGGTGAAGGCAGCATTATTTTAATGCTTTCATGGCATTCTCTGGGTCTACTCATACCTGTGGGAAGCACAATAGACCGCTTTCGTTATGAACCCATCCTTGCAAACTACGTAGACCCACACATGCTGATTGTCTTTCCTGGGGCGGATGGGATCTTCCAGCACAACAATGCGACGTGCCACACAGCTAGAAATGTACAAGAGTGGTTGGAAGAGCACAGCAAAGACTTCAAAGTACTTTCCTGGCCCCCTAATTTCCCATACTTAAACCCAACTGAGCATCTGTGGGACTACCTCAATCGTGTTGTTTGCTCTACGGATGCTCCACCATGCACCCTCCAGCAGCTGTCAGATGCACTGCAGTTAGCATGGCTCCACATACCTGCGAATACCCTGCAGCACCTTATTGAGTCACTCCCAGCCCATCTAGCTGCTGTCTGTGCTGCACACGATGGCTACTCTGGATATTAGCTGGTGGTCACAATAATGTGACTCGATCATGTGTGTGTGTGTGATGACAAAAGAGAATATATCACGAAAATATATGTAATCAGCCTCAATGCTGCAAACACTAGTGGAAGAAAATATAAATAATAAAATAATAAACCTTAAATAACAAAACCTCCACAAGAAGCAAAGCAATGAAATAAACATATAAAACACTGAAGAATGATTGAAATGAAAGTGTAAAATGTTTTAAATTAATTAGACATGGAAGTGGAAAAACTCCTCACCCTAACTAAGGGTATCTTAGAAACTGAAACAAATATATTGAAATTAAAACATTAATACACTAAATCACACCCAGGAATCCCAGACCAATCAAGGGAAACACTAGTGTGTAGCAAAATTTTATGTATAATTCCTATTGGAATTACTTTTGGACTATTTAATAATATAAAAGCACATTCATGAAACCTGGACTGTACACTTAGGTTTCCCAGGTACTTTTCCTTGAGGATTGGTCTGGGATTTCTGGGTGTGATTTAGCGTATTTACGTTTTAATTTTAACATATTTGTTTCAGTTTCTAAGGTACCCTCGCTTAGGGTGAAGAGTTCTTCCACTTCCATGTCTAATTAATTTAAAAAGCATTTTACATTTTCATTTCAATCATTCTTCAATGTTTTATAAGATGTTTATTTCATTGCTTTGCTTCTTGTGTGGGTTTTGTTATTTAAGGTTTAATACACACACACACACACACACACACACACACACACACACACACACAAATATAATCATATATATATATATATATATATATACACTATATTGACAAAAGTCACTGGACACCCCTTTAAAAGCAAATGAAAGGATCTGCTGCGTCGTCAAGATGCGCGGCATAGTTGCAAATGGCATAAAAACAAGCATCCAGCTGACTGCGATCATATCGCACTGTGAGGTTGAGTGAAAACGTCACGACGGGAGAGAACTAACTTTGAGAAAGGAAAGATTGTTGGGTGTTATATTAGTTGGCTGTCCATAAGAGAAACCGAGAGGTGTTTAAACATACCCAAGTCAACTGTTTTGGATGTACTGAATAAGTGGAAGACACATGGCGTGCCTGAAGTGGCAAAACATACCGGCAGACCGAAGAAAATCTGTGATACAGGACGTTGAAGCCTCAGGAGAGTCATTACAGCTAATTGACAGAGTACTATACAAGACCCCAGTGTACAGGCGAGTAAAAATGCTGGAACCTCAGTATGTACACACACTATTCGCAGAGAAACTTCATTCCATGGGTTACCATGGTCGTGTGACTGCTAATAAGCTTTTCATCTCCACTCAGAATGCTTCTCGTTGTTCAGCATGGTGTAAAGAACATTCATCGTGGACCGTAGATCTACAGAAACAGGTCCTATGGACTGATGAATCCAGATACATGATCCATCAGTCTGATGGCCAAGTGTAGGTATGGTGGCAGCCAGAGGAAAGCGATTTACCACAGTGTACTGTTCTTAGTCAAGTTTGGAGCTAGCAGTGTATTCGTGTGGGGGTGTTTTTCTTGTCATGGTACCGGCCCATTGGCTACCGTGGACAAACCTGTTAACAAGCACGTCTACCTTGATATTCTGGACAAGGCTTTCATTTGCATGGCAGTAGTGGAATTGGACCTCTGCTGATTAGCAAAGGATTGCCTTCTCCGATGAGTCTCCGATTACCACAGTGTACTGTTCTTAGTCAAATTTGGGTCCACTCATACCTTAAATAACAAAACCTCCACAAGAAGCAAAGCAATGAAATAAACATATAAAACACTGAAGAATGATTGAACCAACTCTGTGGCAATACTATGGAACCGAGCCTTATTGGTACCAGCAGGATAATGCACCGAGCCATAAAGTAAGGACTGCTACGGTGTGGTTTGACGATAATTCTGTATTGCATGTGGAGTGGTCAGCACAGAGCTCTGATCTTAATCCCATAGAGCACCTATGGGATGAATTAGAGCGACACATAAGAAGTTTGGAACCAACGGCCTACTACTAAGCAACAGTTAGTGGCAGCATTATGTTCTGAATGGAAGCGCATAATTATCGCTGTGTTCCAAAAACTTGTTGAAAGCATGTCTCAAAGGGTCAGTGGATGCATTAAGGCCAAAGGTGGACCGACACCATACTAATGTTTGTCAATAAATGCTATGTTGTGTTTCTCTTCTAGGTGTCCGGTGACTTGTCAATATAGTGTATATAATACACTGCTGGACAATTGCTAAGGACGGATCATAAACGGCTATATAGCGCATAAAAAAGTAAGTGTGGTTGGATTCCAAGTGAAATAAAATAATGTCAGAATGCCAGGACATTACAAGAAAGACAATTTATTGTGCTCTGAAATCCAGAAGGCTTTGGAACGTGTTCAAGGGACAAACAGGCCATTTTGTGCAGAATACGTAAACGTGAAAAAAAATGCAATTACCGTCCGCTGGCGTTCCGGCGTAAGATGTCAATACGGGATATGGCCACCATGGAGGGCGATGCAAGATTCCACACGTCGTGTCATGCTTTGCACAACATTATCAAGCAGCTGTTGGGGTAATTTATCCCCTTCCTCTGTCAGTGCACAGATGAGGGTGTCCTTGCTTATTGGAGGGCATTGGCGACCAGCAAGACTCCTCCCCAAAGCATCTGACACATTTTCAATGGGATTCAGATCTGGAGAACGTGGTGGCCATACGAGGCGTTGAATATACTCGCTCTCAAGACACACCTGGATAGCGACTGTTCGATAACATGTTGCGTTGTCGTCCATGAAAATAAATCTATCACCGACAGCACCACGGAACATGCGAACATGAGGTAGCAGAACATCATTAATGTATCGTTGGCCAGTCATAGTCCCAGTTGGAAGCACATAGAGGGACGTACGGCCATTGATCATGATGCCAGCCCATACCATGACACTACATGTCGGATATCGGTCCCTTTCCTGTATGTTTGCTGGACAATATGCAGTACCACTATCACGCCAGATCAGTTGTCGTCGACAATCAGACGATAGAGTGTATCTACTCTCATCTGAGAAGAGGACAGCAGACCAGTCGTTATCAGTCCAATTGCGATGTTGATGGAACCATTGCAAACGGGCGGTACGGTGACGTCTGGACAATGGGATGCACACAACAGGACGGCGGGCGTATACCCCTCCTTCATGCAAACGTCTGGCGACAGTTTTTCGGGAGATCCGCTTGCCAGTAGCAACCATAAACTGATTTGCTACCTTACTAGCTTAGCTGCGCCGGTGTCTTATGTTGATAGCACTATGTACCGATCTTCTGCAGGTGTCGTACTGCGAACACGACCTCCCCGTGACGTTTGCTACACTCTCCATTTGTTTGAAATGATTTCCAAAGCCTTGAAACAACACTGTGGCTGACGTCGAACACCATGGCAACATCTGTTATTTTTCGCTCTTCTTCAATCTTGCCAATAATACGGCCACACGTAAAATCATCTAGGTGATGTTGGAAAGACATACTGAAAATTGCAAGTTCGTCAATTGACTCTTTCCCTTTCAACTTTGCATTTGAACAACAACGGTCAATACGGTTCAAATCCTTTATATCTCTTATCAGCGCTATGACGTCACGAACAAGTTCGGCAATCCAAAATTTGCATACGCACAACACGTCTTACTGTATCCCGCCCTTATGCTAATTTCTACATTTTTCTGCATTCCATTTTATGGTTGCTGTCGTTGCTATTGTCATCCGTCCTTAGCAATTGTCCGGCAGTGTATATAACTACAGTTAATAAAAACCACAGTTTATATGCAATCCTTATAAAAGCAGTACTCTGGAAATTGTCATGTAAATGAAATAAAGCAAGCTTAACCATCTTGAAATACTTCAGGTTACAAAATGACCTCACCTTGCATTCATTTTGTAGTCTGGATCTGACATATCACTATCATCATAAGATGATACTGAAGAATCATTTACATCAGCAGAATCAGATGATGAAGACAAAATATCATCCTTTTCCTTATCATCACATGAAAGCACAATATCCTCTTCCATTGACTCAGATACAGAAGGAGCAGTACCTTTCGTGTGACTAGGTAATGAAGGTGCAACAGTCTTTTCATGTTCAGGCGATACATTCTTCTTCTTAGTATAGCGTGGTAACGAGTCTGGAACATCCTTTTTATCTTTCCCGATTCTTTTGTTCAGTGGAGGAGGAGAAAATCATCATCACTGCTTAAAAATGACTGCAGCTCCTAAGAGAAGATAAAATTACAAATTGAAACTTTAACAATAAAATATAAACTCAAATTCATTGTGGTTGCCTCAGCTGACATGGAGTGCACATTTAAAAGATTTCTGCAAAAAAGGGTCTGTAGAATTTTGTCGATTAAAAATCCGTAGTATTTGTTCTTTTTTGACATACAGTATGTGTATGCGGGGAAGTGGTTATGAAATACATGTGCAATTGCTAAAATTATCATTTCCATGAAGTGACATTCAACGAATTTTTTCTAACAGAGATGCAGAAAGATGTTTTCTGATTAACTGTCCAAATATAATGAAAGTTTTAAGTTCTTCACAAAAAATTCATTACATGTTACCTAGCAATTTGGTGGCACTAACAAGCATGAATACATAACATAATCACAGCATGACAGAGGTTAAGATATGGTCGCTATCTTTGCAAAATGAGATGAGTTAATCCAAAATGCGAGAGAAAAATTAATGTCTGTTGCAAAATGGCACTGGACATTCATACCCGCCAACTACTATGGAATGTCCATAGTTTCTACAGATTTAGTTGTCTAACTACAAAACTCACTGACGAAACTACGGATTCTATGAATTTTCATTAATTTTTTTTTTCCTTTTGCAAAGAAAGGTGACTTGATCACGCTAGTTACGTTAACTAAAACTTTTACAAAAAGTTCGTAAGTTGGAAGCTTTCGACCTTATCTTAGGTCTTCATCACGCCAATGGAGGACTAAGATTGTTGCCAGATTCTACATTTGAATTTTTCCTATTTTTGTTGCCAAAACTTAGAATTGATCTCCAGATCAACGGAATGTAGAGAGGAGATTCGGAGTTGCAAGTCATTGAGTTGAAAATAATTTCTATGCTTTCACGGTAACGGAGGGCAAAACGATTGTCAAACGAAGCAATTCGTTTTGCTTCGTTCCAGTGGGGAACTGCAGATGTGTCTTCCATTGTCAAAATAGACAAGGCAGTGTTGGGATTGCCTTTTGAAACATCTTTTCTATGTTCTAAAATTCTATGGCTAATGCTCCTGTATGTGCTTCCAATGTATAAGTTATCCCCAGTAGAAGAAGAGATAGGAATGCAGTAAACTCCTGGGAGGTTCAGGCTTTCAACTTTGTCCCTATCCCTTTGTAGAAGTTTCAAGATGTTTGGGGTAGATTTAATGGCAAGATGGTAACCAAAACTTCTAAAAGAATCTGTAACTTATAAGCATAGGAAGGATGGTAAGGAACAGAACCACAGAATTTCAGGTCTTCTTTCTTGTGAGGAAGGAGGCATTCGATTTTCGAATGGTTTTCATATTTCTTTATGAGGGAGTTGACTGTAACAGCAGGGAAACCATGAGAGAGGGCTATTGTAGAAATTTTGGAGAGTTCTTCTTGAAGAGAGAGTTGGCTGTTGCAAATGATATGAGCCCTGTGGATGTAGGACTTCAATGCTGCAAGCTTGTAGAGATGCAGGGTGCAAGATTTGTAGGGAATGATGTTAGTGGCTGCAGAAGGTTTTCGATAGACGTCTATCGAAAACCTTTTTGACAATGGAAGACACCTCTCTCATGGTTTCCCTGCTGTTACAGTCAACTCCCTCATAAAGAAATATGAAAACCATTCGAAAATCGAATGCCTCCTTCCTCACAAGAAAGAAGACCTGAAATTCTGTGGTTCTGTTCCTTACCATCCTTCCTATGCTTATAAGTTACAGATTCTTTTTAGAAGTTTTGGTTACCATCTTGCCATTAAATCTACCCCAAACATCTTGAAACTTCTACAAAGGGATAGGGACAAAGTTGAAAGCCTGAACCTCCCAGGAGTTTACTGCATTCCTATCTCTTCTTCTACTGGGGATAACTTATACATTGGAAGCACATACAGGAGCATTAGCCATAGAATTTTAGAACATAGAAAAGATGTTTCGAAAGGCAATCCCAACACTGCCTTGTCTATTTTGACAATGGAAGACACATCTGCAGTTCCCCACTGGAACGAAGCAAAACGAATTGCTTCGTTTGACAATCGTTTTGCCCTCCGTTACCGTGAAAGCATAGAAATTATTTTCAACTCAATGACTTGCAACTCCGAATCTCCTCTCTACATTCCGTTGATCTGGAGATCAATTCTAAGTTTTGGCAACAAAAATATGAAAAATTCAAATGTAGAATCTGGCAACAATCTTAGTCCTCCATTGGCGTGATGAAGACCTAAGATAAGGTCGAAAGCTTCCAACTTACGAACTTTTGTAAAAGTTTTAGTTAACGTAACTAGCGTGATCAAGTCACCTTTCTTTGTTAATATTGTTACGTGTTTTGCCCATAATCGTCAAATTTTCCTTTTGCTATTATTTTATGCTATACATGAGATTTCAGTAGATTTCCGCATTTTTTTTTTTTTTTTGGTCATCATTTAGATTGCTTCCAAGATCGATGCAAAACTGAAGAGAATTTGAAGGGACGGTATTTCACGTTTTAAAACTTTTGAAAACGGTAGTTAAACAGAGAATTTTTTTTTTTTGCCGTAATCGTAATTTTTTTCTCCCGATGTTGCTTTTGTGCCCAGTTTTCCTGTTAAATGTAATTTTACTGTATAAATGTTCGTATATCAGCTTGAAACTCTAGGCAACAATTTGCAGAAATGGAAGTTAGACGGCGCGAAAATTTCCCCGTAATCTTCACGCATAAGATTCTTCAGCGAATTTGAAGAATATCGCCTTTTTCGTTATTATTTTGGTCATTCACAAGATCGACGCCCAAGTGAACAGAAATTAGGGGGTGGGAGCTGGTGGTGACGGGGGAGGGTGTTCGGAGGACGGTATAACATCTTTATGAAACTTTCGAAAACCAAAGGTTCACGGAGTTCATTTTTTTTCGTAATCGCAATTTCTTTTTCTCGCGATGTAAGTTCTGTCCAGTATTACTGTTAAATAACATTTTATTGCATAAGTATTTTTTATTTCAGCTTGAAAATACTGTAAATCTCCCGTAAATGCCCCTTCCTCAATGTTCACACTCTTCTGTGTCTATGTGTGCCGCGCAATAGTACTAGTTACTACTGACAAGGCTCTTGCCAATGTTGGCAGGTCAGCATCATTGTCAACCATTATCAATCCACTGCTGGACAAAGGTCTCCCCAAGTTTCCTCCACAACGGTCTGTCTTGTGCCAGTCTCCTCCATGTCACTCCCGCATACTTTCGAATTTCATCCACCCATCTCCCATGTGGTCTTCTTCTGGGTCTTTTCCTGTCCCTTGGAATCCAATCTAAAATTTTGGCTGTCCATCGATGGTCTGTCCTTCTGGCAGTATGTCCAGCCCATTGCCATTTCAGGGATTTAACTCTGACCATGATGTCTTCCACTAGTCATTTTTCGGATCCACAAGTTCCTGTTCTTATCTCTCCTGGTTACACCAAGCATGCACCTCTCCAGGCTTCTTTGAGTTGTCTGCAGCTTTTGTATGTCTCTTTTAGTTAAGGTCCACGTCTCTGCACCATACGTAAGCACTGGAAGGATGCATTGATCAAACACTTTTCTTTTAAGACATAATGGCATATTGCTCTTGAAATTTATGCTGTTTCTTCCAAAAGCTCTCTAGGCAAGTTTTGTACGCCAATTAATTTCTTCATCAATGTGACCCTCACTTGATATCTGCTGTCCAAGATAAACGTACGTGTCTGTTATCTCCAGCTTTTCTCCATCAATCGATAAATCTTCATTTCTTGTAAAAGCATTGAACATCACTTTTGTCTTCTGAAAGTTCATTTTTAATCCCACTTCTTTACTCTTGTCAGCAAGTTCCTGGATCATACTCTGCAGCTCTGATGGGGTAGTTGCAAAAATGACTATGTCATCAGCAAAACGAAGGTGGGTTAGATAATCTCCATTAATCTTTATCCCTTTGTTTTCCCAGTTCAGTGATTGAAAGACATTTTCCAATATGGCATTAAAGAGCTTCGGAGATATGGTGTCACCTTGTCTCACTTCCTTTCCAATTTTTATGTGTTGTATTTTCAAACAGCTGAATCTTTGCACTTACATTTTCATAGATGTTATTAATAATATTAATGTATGCATCTTCAATACCGCAGGATTTCAGAGCCATTATAACTGCTGATGGTTTCACCGAATCAAAGGCTTTCTCATAATCGATAAAAGCCATGCACAATGGAAGTTCATATTCCCTCGCTTTTTCAATTAGTTCTCTCAGTACGTGGATATGATCTATTGTGCTGTAGCCATTCCTGAATTCAGCTTGTTCTCTCGGTTGAGCCATGTCCAGTGTTACCTTCAAGCAGTGTGAAAGAACTTTAGTGAAGATTTTATAAACCACTGATAGGAGGCTTTAAATATCTACCCATTAGCAGACTGCTCCATCTTTTCTATTTCTGTGAAAACTTAAGTTTCCAAAATTCTGGCAGTGATTTGCCCTTTGCTAATGTTATTTTTTTAATCCTTAAGGTATGTTTCTACAGCACGTGTAGGCTCAATTACCTTCCCCAATACACTCTACAGCACTCCATAAAGGGTGCTCTGAATTTACATTAAATTTAGTGAAAACAAGAGTTAGAAACAGGCTTTCACTCTCCAGTATAAATAACATATTGATGATCAACATTGAAGGGCTAGAAAGAGGACAGTTTGTTTGAAAGCAGGCATTTCAGAGGTGGACCAGTACGAACAGTAGAATTTCTGGGGACAAACCATTCAAAATAATTATAGAAATATTAAAAAGTTTGTGACCTCCAAATGGCAATAAATTGTAAAAAAAAAAAAGTCTTTTTTTTTTCTCTGTCTTTTGGAATTATCATTTTTTACTGATTTAATTTCTATTAGTCATTAATTGAATCAGTCATGTGAACAATTTTGTAATCCACAAAATTAAATTTCAGGAGATTTGGATTTTATGCTTATTTAATCATTATTTTAGAAATACATCCTTATCCTTTATTTGCCTGTTAGCTGTATATGAACTTATACTGCCCAGTGCAGTTTTCTTTTAAATGAGTTAGTATCTTTCAAAATAAAATAATTAGTTTTTCACTGACATCCAAAGCGTTTTTGGTGTGAATGATCCAAATGATGTTGCGATTTTCCGAGCTACAAAATTGGCTAATCTTTTTAGCATTTTGTTACAATCCCCCCCCCCACATTTTAGCGTTTTTAGAGTCAGCTTAAACTATGCAGCAATGATATATTCTTTCCATCAGATGGACATTTTTTTTTATTTGGGGTTTAAAGACCACAGTGACCAACTCAGTAGGCTATCAGCAGTCACCCATTCCTAATTTAGGGCCACAGATTCTAGGGATGGCAGACAGCTAGTGCTGCAAAATAAACAAAAAATCCATGCCTCCCCGGGTTTTAAACCCGGACCCATCTTAGACAAATGGTTTGAAGTCAGCACTTAGACCACTGCGCTACCGGGTCGGCCAGGTTGATATTTGCAAGTACAGGGTGTTCCACTGACCAGAGATCCTGGAATTTTCTTTAACTTGAAGAATAACCAATGTGTTTTAATAAAATTTCAACAGGTCATACATTATTTTATGTGGAGCATGATGCTGTGACAATATGGGATACAAGGGCTGAAAGTGACCACCATTTGCATCTAACTGAACCAGCATATCTAGAGTCACTGCCTCAATTTCCTTTTGGATGCTTTCTTAAGTTTTAACAAGTCCCACTGATGAAGACTGGTCTGACCCAGCAGAGATGCATATGGTAACATTTGAAGTTTAATAAATCTGGAACAAAACATACGATAAAGGTCAACAAAGTAATTATAACTATAATATATAGCCCGTCCTAGGACGGTTGTTTTTAAGCTTTAAATAAACATTAATATATAGGGGATGTTGCCTGTCCTATGACGGAGCCAAATTTTTAATTGAAGCAGACTGAAACAAACTAAATAGACACCGGATTTCTGTAAGAAAATATAGTAAAAACTTATATATTAAGAACTAAAAATTATATGCTATTTATTTCCGTTTTTCAAAAGACCTCACAATAAATAATATTCTGTGTAAAATATTTGTTGTTGTTGTTGAACAATTATAGATTAGAGCATTTAGATAGATCGATATTTTGCAAAATGTGTAATATAATCAGCACTAAACTCTGAAAGTTGTTTTCATGTAAACTTAATAACTTTTACTTTGATTTTTCGTGTTAAATTACTTTTTCTTCGGCACACTTGTTATTCCCTTCATGGCTTGTTTTAGACTGTCTTATTCGACGGTTAGTTTGAAACTTCATATCGAACCTTTTTCTACAAAATAATGAGACATCTGGTATTATAAATCGAAACTCTGCAAATTCTCAACAATATGCTCTTGGGCAGACATCTGCTTTTAGATGCAATCTTGCTCACTTTGACATCTCAAGTTTTCAGTTTTTACTCTAGGTTAGAGCATTTAGATAGATCAATATTTTGCAAAATTTTAATATAATCAGCATTAAACTCGAAAAGTTAGTTAAACTAAAAAAGTAAAAAAATAATCAAAGTATACAAAGTAATATTCGAATTGTGTTAAATTAAATTAATATACAAATGCAACTTGCCGTGATATTAAGATTTCCATTTGAATTTTGTAGAACAGGTAAATAGAACGAGTCATTGATAATCCAATGGTTTTAAATTAGCACGCCATGACCTTGACATCTCAATGTGATCGCGTGCAAACTCAACTTGCCGTGATATTAAGAATTCAATTCCAATTTTGAAGATCGAAAAAATAGAACGAGTCTTTAATAATCCAATGTTTTTAAATTAGCACGCGACCACCTTGACATCTAAAAGTGATCTCGTGCTATTATATAACAGGCAATCATTTTGACATCGTGAGAGCGCGCACGAATTGTTCGATAAGTGATGACAAAACAATGCAGACGTTGGTGTGACATCAAGCATTTCAGAGAGATGGATCTGGGTGTTTATATTATTAATGGAGATTTCCAAGCGTTTTTTAAATTATGAGCCTGTTTTTTATCTTACATCTCCAGAAAGGAAGCAACTATGGAAGAAGACCTTAGACAGCTGACCCTGAAACTGAAGAGGTGGTGAGAAGAACATCTTATAAATTCTGTTAATTCCAAATTTAAGTTCGTTATAAAGAATATAATCACAGACACTGTAATCTGGACTCAAGTTCTTAATGCCTAGAAAGTATGCAAAGAACAGATTACAAAAATACATTACTGTTTTCAAGATATTTGGAAGACAAAAAATGCTTACAAAGTTATTCTGTTCTTTTTTAATGGATATCTCCACTTCTAAAGATGCAGGATTACCTAGATAACTTTCTGAATATGATATGGATCAGCATGCTTTAGGTTTTTCACTTTACTATACACAGTCGTATCAGAATATGACCACCTACCTAATCACGGGAATAACCACTCTTTGCCCGAATGACAGTGGCGACACGTTGATTTTTACCATGGTTGTCGTTCAAGGTAAGCTGAACTACATTTGAACTGCACGTCTTCTCATTATTGTTCTATATATTTTGCTTGTTTCTGGCCTAATTATACACTATCTACCAACAAGTAATTGGACACCTGTGATAGCAAAGGAAAACGAAGTTTATTCACCTTCAATAGTTGGTGGAGCCTCCACGAGCGGCGATTACAGCTGTGACACTCCAGGGCATACTCTCAACCAGGCGTTGTACGATGGCTAGTGGTATTTTCTTCCACTCGGCTTGGAGAAGACAGGTCAGTTCCTTCACTGATTTCGGACGGTGGGGGCACCCCTTAAGTCGACGCTCCCAGAGGTGCTCGATAGGGTTAAGGTCCGGGCTCTGCGCAGGCCAGTCCATTCGATTAACCCCATTGTCACCTTACCAAGCCATGGTGGACCTCGCAACACGACAGGTGGCATAGTCATCCTGAAAGTAACATGGGTCCACTCCGTAAAACTGCGACAACGTAGGAAGCGCATGGTCATCCAAAATGGTGCAGTAGGTCTCGCCGTTGAGTCTACCAGGAATTGCAACCAAGGGTCCTGTTCCATACCAGGAGAAACACCCCCATAGCATAATTCCACTGCCGCCGAACTTCACAGTTGGCACAACAATACATTCCGACAGGAGGCGTTCTCCAGGCAGACGCCCAACCCAGACCCTGCCATCCGAACGGTAGAGGGTGAACCTTGATTCGTCGCTCCAGAGAATCTGTTTCCACTGTTGACGTTCTTTGCACCACGTTAGCTGAGCAACGCTATTGGACTTGGTGATCAAAGGCTTGTGGGCTGCAGCACGTCCATGTTAACCGAGCAAATGGGCTTCCTTACAGATGGTATTCATCGACAGAACACTCCCAGATGCCTGTTGAAACTCCTCGCGGATGCGGCCCATCGATTTGGTGCGGTCTTCCGAATTTCTCTGGCCAGCACCCGTCGGTCTCTAACTCCCAGTTTTGTGGGTCTGCCGGGTCGGGGCACATTCCGACAGTCACCTCTCATCTTCCACTTGCCAATCACGTAAGCTACTGTCGATTTTGGGTACTTCAACTCGCTGGATATGTCACGTACGGATCGGCCATTTCTATGATACCCGACGATTACACCTTTCTCGAAATTAGAGAGCTCTGAACTGCCTGGCATCTTGCATGCGACTGGTTGCGTTGTTGTTTCCCACATGATATTTAACGGCGGCGGCCGTGTTGTGTATCAGGACCGCAGATATCATCGATTGTAGGGGTGTCCAATTACTTGTTGGCAGATAGTGTATATAACCTCTCAATGACGCCAAGTCAACGTATATATGAGAACAGTAATAAAATTCGGCATACATACATACATACATACTGTCAATAAAACCAATGTTTTATAGCCACGTAATATAAGTTCTAGACATTGATATGTACATATGAACTACACTGATGGAAAAAAAAAAAATCCCAACACCAAGAAGGGGTTGTGTTAGATAAACGACAGTTGGTAGGCGGTGAGAGTACATCTGTAAGATGATGTCTATGCAAATTTCGCGCTCGGCGCGTACGTGTGGCGCTAGTAACGCTCCTCGGAGCATGCAAAGCAGGTTTGCTGTAAATACGCGCTGTAACGTTCGTGAGCGTTAGTTATCGTTGAGATTCGACGTAGGGTGTTGACGTTAGTCAAGAATGCCTTTAAGACAACGAAGAAGCCATTATCAACAGCTCACGGAGTTTGAACGAGGTCGTGTAATAGGGCTACGAGCAGGTGGATTTTCTTTCCGCAATATTGCAGAACGACTTGGCAGGAATGTAGGCACTGTGCATGATTATTGGCAGCGGTGGTCAAGGGAAGGTACTGCCTCAAGAAGACCGGGTTCCGGCCGGCAACGTGGCACTACTGAGAGGGAAGACCGCCGTGTACGGCGTATGGCCGTGGCGCATCGTACCGCGTCTGCGGCAGCAATTCGAGCTGCAGTTGCCACCACAGTGACGCAACGAACTGTTACAAATCGGTTACTTGAAGGACAGCTCCGAGCCAGACGCCCTGTAGCGTGCATTCCACTTACTCTAACCACTGCCGTTTGCGACGTCAGTGGTGTCAAGCTAGAGCTCATTGGAGGACAGAGTGGAGATCTGTTGTGTTTTCTGATGAAAGCCAGTTCTGCCTGGGTGCCAGTGATGGCTGTGTATTGGTTAGAAGGAGGCCTGGTGAGCGCCTGCAACCAACCTGTCTGCGGCCGAGACACACTGGACTTACACCTGGAGTTATGGTCTGGGGAGCAATTTCCTATGACAGCAGGAGCACTCTCGTGGTTATCCCACGCACCCTGACGGCACAGTTGTACGTCGATCTGGTGATTCAAGCTGTTGTGCTGCCATTCATGAACAGCATTCCAGGGGGTGTTTTCCAACAGGATAACGCTCGCCCGCACACCGCTGTTGTAACCCAACATGCTCTACAGAGTGTCGACATGTTGCCATGGCCTGCTAGATCCAGATCTTTCACCAATCAAGCACGTATGGGACATCATTGGACGACAACTCCAGCGTCACCCCCAACCAGCATTAACCGTCCCTGTATTGACCGACCAAGTGCAACAGGCATGGAACTCCATCCCACAAACTGACATCCAGCACCTGTACGACACAATGCATGAACGTTTGCGTGCTTGCATTCAACATTCTGGCGGTTACACCGGTTATTAATGTACCAGCATTTCACATTTAAAATGGCTCTTCTCGCTCTTACAATAAGCTGTGATCTTGAAAACTTAATCGATTAAATATGTTACCTATACAAATGTATTGCTGCCATTTCATTCCTCTACAACTATTTTTTCGTGGTGTTGGGATTTTTTTCCCCCGTCAGTGTATGATAAATAGGATTGACAAATAGTTTCTCCAAATTTATGAAGTGCAAAATTGTGTTTAAAAATCTCCAAATTTCAGAACTCCAATTCCAGATTGCCTGGCATTTACACTATACCTTGTGTATGCAATAAATTGTATATGGGCTAAAGACGAAGAAACCTCTCCATTAACTTGAACAAACACCAACATGCAGTAAGAGATCAAAACACCACAAAATCAGCTGATCCAAATCATGTTAAATGGGCTAATTCCAACTGATCCAAGTCATGTTAAATGGGAAGATGTTAAATCAATTTTTAAGTCTCCTTTCCTTCCTCATAACAATATGAGAAAAAAAAATAGATATCTTCAAGAACAAAAAACAGGTTTTATTTTAAACAGAGATTTCGGCCCTGTAATTTTGAACTTCTAGGAACTTGTTCTTGAGACACCAGGATGATGAATGTACGTGATTTAAATTACATCGCTACAAGTTTATTTCTACTGTTTCCTTTTTCAAACTGCTTTTTTTTTGTTAACTAAACATATTGGTAGACCTGCTTCTGATGAAGACATAATTAGTTAGGTCAAAACATGTAGAATGCCTTATTGTTCTGTAACTTTCTTAGCTTACTGATACCTAGTGTGTGTAAAATAAAAATTGTTTTAACCAATATTCTTATATTATGCAAAGAAATCTTATGGACATAAATTTACATATCATTCAAATACGACAAAATGTTTTTTTCAGCCTGAAATAATTGCTAATACACAGTAAACAAAACAAAAATATTATGCACATTCACATATAATAACAAGAAAGATGACACCAAATTTCCAGGTGTAATGAGCACATCTATTGAATCCGTTCTGATGCAAATTAAATTTATCAAAGCTATTCAAAGTAAATGGAACCAATATGGAAAACAATAGCATCTGACCAAAAAAAAAAAAAAAAAAAAAAAGTTTTTTAATCGGGTTTTTAATCCCACAGATATCGCTGTAAACAGAATCCTGAACTTACGCCCTCTGGTTGCAGACTTGTGCATTAAAATTTTTTAAATTTATATGAGAAACATTTGGCAGCGGAAAAGCTCTCCAGCAAAGAAAGAACTTTTCAAATCAGACTCTTTGAAGCAGAGAAAGAACTTTTCAATCGGACTCTTTGAAGCAGAGAAGACATATATAAGATATGCATCTACACCCCCTGGCGGGAAAACCATGCATTAGTTTAGGAAGAAAGTATTCTCAAAAGGTTTTTTGATGTGAGCGATATCGGTTCAAGAAAAAAAAATGTTTATTCGAGTTTTCAGGAGCTCAGATTTTGCTGCAAATACATCAGAAGCAGAAATTAACACTTATGCCCCCTGGTGGCCAAACCATTCTTTACCAAATATTAGAAATTATATGAAAAAGCGAAAATTAAGACTTGACGTTCAGGTAGTTTGATCATAACCATTTGAACCGATGTTAGTGTAAATTTGAAAAACATTTTCCATCAAGAACTGTATGCGATACAGAAAGAATTTTTTAAATCGGAGTTTTGGAAGCAGAAATGACGCAGAAAATACAATTTACCTTTGCGCCCCTAGCAGAAAGTCTAAGATTTACGTGAGAATTTTGAATTTATATGAAAAACATTTTGCTTCGGTAACACAATCCAACAAAGAAAGAATTTTTCAAATTGGACTCATAGAAGTTGAGATATTGACAAAAATAAGGTATGCATCTATGTTCCGTGGCATAGAAACCATGCAATATATTAAGAAGAAAAATATTCCAAAAAGGTTTATCGACATGAGTGGCATTGGTGCAAAAACTAATTTTTTCAGTCGAGATTTTAGGAGCTCAGATTTTGCTGCAAATGCATCAGAAGCGGAAATTAAGACTTACGCCCCCTGGTGACCAAACCATTTCTTACCAAAATAAAAATTATATGCAAAGGATTTCCCATCAGGATCTGTATCCGGTGCAGAAAGAATGTTTCAAATCAGAGTTTTAAGAAGCAGAGATATTGGGGGAAATGCAATTTACCTTTATGCCCCCTAGAGGAAAATCTATGAATTACTTGAAAATTTTAAATTATTTGGAAAACATGTCACACTGGAAACTATCCAATAAAGAAATAATTTTTCAAATCATACCATTAGAAGCAGAGATATTGACAAAAATAAGATATACATCTGGGTCATTCCGTGTCAAATCATCACAATTTCTAATATTTTTCTACCTCACCAACTTAGATTTTGATAAAACTTGGCATACTTAATGATCTATGTAGTTATGGAAAAAATGCACTTTTTTTAATTTTTAAGCACAGGGGGAAAAGATATTTAAGCCTAAATTTTCAAAATTTTATTAAAAAATGGCCTACTAGTGATACTTTCTTTATCTGTAAATCAGCCACCAATTGAGATATGAAGTTGGAAGTGGTCTCATTTTAAAGCCACTTTAATGGGCTTTTATATGATATACAACACAATAGGGTTTATAAAAAAAACACAAAATTCAAAATCCAACTGAATATTTCAAAATCGATTTTCTCAAAAGCGGATTTTTTTTAATTTTGAAAAAAATCTCAAGATTAGTTCGTACTTATCTGTAACTATCCACAAAATATTTTTTTTTGGGGATCATGATGGAATCATAAGATATGAGAGGTAACACATATGCATTATCAAGAGAAAATAATGGGATCCTAATTTGCCAAGTACCTAACAAAAAAATAAATTTCCATAGCATAATTTTTGAACAATATTTATGAATATTGCTTCCGTGTATTACTTTTCCCTTTCTGTTCTGTTCTGACAGTTTGTTCAATTTTAGGTGATGTGATTGAAACTCATAGCTTGAAAAATGCAAGCTGAAACAGGCATGAACATGTTGGATCATGCAACAGATCCATTCCGCTCCTCTCCACATTACTGCACTTGGCTCAGTCTCCCAGCAGAGTTTTCCCCCTTGCCTTTATTTATTGTTGATAAATGTGAATGTAGTGAAAATGATTTTGAATGTGAAGTGATAGTGTGAGACAGTTTTTTTGTTAGTTAAGTTTTCAACAATACACCTCTCTAAAATGGCTAAGAAATGGGCCTTAAATTGTTTTAATCCATTTAAAAAATGAAACCACTCCAATATAAGGGATTAAGACCAGTGACAACATGGATGTGTTCCCTTTTTCCTGAAACACAAATGGATAGCTAAAGTTTGTGACAGCTGTAGGAAAGAACTGAGCAAGATGAAAATGGAGTTTACAAAAGATGAAATTTCATTACAAGTTTTCCAAGTACTAGCCAGGATGTAGGTTACAATTGCAGTACCTATTGTGATAGTGTTCCTGCTGTATTATTTCCTTCAGAAGCTTTAAAAACATTTAATACATCCCTCCAAAACATAAAAGGCAGAATATAAATGATATTCTACCGAAAAAGTTAAAAGAATCTGAATCAATACTGCTAAAAAGCGCAAACTTCTTGTCAAAGCAGTCTTCCGACAGTGAAGTTAAGTCCCAAGGTGAAACTATTTTAAGTCACCTGAAAACAAAATTCCAAACTTTGATGAACAGAAAGGAAAAGCTCATGATGCTGACTATTTTGCCTGAATCATGGAGTATTAAGATTGTGTGGGAATTTAATGCACCAAGTTATATGGTGAGACAGTCAAAGAAACTTTTGAAACAAAAAGGAATTTTATCTACTCCAGATCAGAAACCTGTAAAAACTCTACTTGCAAAAACAGCTGAAACTATAAAAACATTTTATGAAAGTGATGAGGTCAGCAGACCTATGCCTGGCATGAAAGACTGTGTTTCCATGAAGGACAGCACTGGCCCAAAAATTCATGTCTCCAAATGCTTAATAATTTAAAGGAGGTGTACATATTTTTTAAGAAAAGTTTCTAAATGTACATGTGGGTTTTTCAAAATTTGCTAAGCTGCACCCAAAGAATTGTGTTCTAGCTGGTCAGAGTGGTACACATGCAGGTTGTGTGTGTACCATACATAAGAACATAAAACTTATGACTGAAAATGCCAAGTTATCATCAATTACTAATGGTGAAATAAAAAACTACAAAAGATGTCCTTGTAAAGATAGTATGCAACCCAGCATCAATTGACTGCCACTTGGGTAATTGTGCATCCTGCCCTGGAGTTTAAGTAATCCAAAGTTTGCTAGAAAATGCCTTAAAAGAAAATCTGATCGAGACTAACTTTTCGCCAGCGGATATCTGTAGGCAGATGAACCTTAGAGACATTGCAAAAAACAGTCACTGAATTTGTCAACCTATTTTGTGAGAAAAATTTCATTTTACTTTGCCATGACTTTATAGCTAAACAACAAAGTTCATTTATGAATCATGTCAAAGAAAGTTTGTCCGATTCAGAAATTGCTGTTGTGTGTGTGATTTTTCAGAAAACTATTCTTTTGTCGTGCAAGACGAAGCACAGTCCTATCAGTGGACCAGCAACCAAGCTACAGTGCATCCATTTGTTGTATATTTTGAAACAGTAGAAAAAATTCAGCATATCAGCTTTGTTGTGATTTCAGACTGTCTCGAACACAATACTGCAGCTGTGTATTTATTTCAACAGAAACTCTTAGACTTTTTGAAGAGCAGATTTGAAAAATTAACCAAAAGAATCTATTATTTTTCTGACAGCTGTGCTGCACAATATAAAAACAAGAACTTTTTTAAATTTATGTCACCATAAAAAAGATTTCAACATTGCAGCAGAAAGGCATTTTTCTACTACAGCTCCTGGCAAAGGAACATGCGATGGTGTTGGGGGGACGGTGAAAAGGTTGGCAGCAAGAACAAGTCTCCTAAGACCATACGAGGACCAAATAATGACGCCGAGACAACTCTATGAATGGGCGAAAGAAAACATTTCAAAAACTGACTTCACATTTGTTACACAGGAAGAGTAAATTGCAACAGAGCAATTTTTGACAAATCGTTTCAGCACGGCACAAACTGTACGAGGAAGTCAAAAACTACATGCTTTCATACCTTTAAGTGAAACAAAAATGTCAGTCAAACCTTTCTCTTTTGTTCAAACATCAGTTGAACATACTGTAACAATATGTACAGGAATACTGCTTTTCAGTGAAATATGTGGCCATGTCATTGCACTCTACAGTGACAATTGGTGGTTGGCCTATGTTTTAGCAAAACAGGAAGAGAAGGATGTAGTAAAGTTAACATTTCTTCACCCAGCAGGTCTATCTCCTTCCTTTGCTTATCCTAAAAATCCAGATGTTCTGTGGATTCTGTCGACATATGTCCTGTGTAAAGTGAACCCCTGTAACACCAACTGGCAGTACATACACTCTCTGTGCTCAAGAACTCCAACAAGCTAATCAAGCCATCAGTTCACTAGCTCAAGAAAATACTGAAAATATGACCACTTGTGTAAAAATGGATTGAACTAAAACAATCATGTGAGTTAATCTTTTTAATGATATAACTGCATATATACACCTATTAATTTGATAATTATATTGCACTGTGTATTTGTTTTCTTCATTTTTATGGCCCAACATCATTGGAGATACATCAGATCAATCACTATCAAAAAATCCCAAAAGCTACAGTATATTGGGAGGGGGGGGGGTTGAAGTACAAAACAGCAAATCTGGGTCACATTTATCTTGATCATGCATATGTGTTACCTCTCATATCTTATGATCCCAAAAAAATATTTTGTGGGTAGTTACAGATAAGTATAAACTAATTGAGATTTTTTTCAAAATTAAAAAAAAAAATCCGTTTTTGAGAAAATCGATTTTGAAATTTTCAATTGGATTTTTTTTATAAACCCTATTGTGTTGTATATCATAGAAAAGCCCATTAAAGGAGCTTTAAAATGAGACCACTTCCAGCTTCATATTTCAATTGGGAGGCCCACTAAAACACTATAAAAAAATATCCAAGCCCGTTTTGAACCGAAAATCAAAAACTTTACATAGCTCTAACATTTCACATAATGAACATAGGCTCCTAAAAATTGGCATTTTTGCACTACACCATAGGAACATTAAGCACCCAAAATTTCATAAAAATATAAGGAGGTCAGTCTGAAACAGTGTGATGAGTTGACATGGAATGACCCACTATGCCCCTGGTGGAGAAACCATGCAATATTTTAAAAAGAAAATATTCCAAAAAGGTTTATCGACGTGAGTGGCATCAGTTCACGAAAGAATTTTTCCAATCGAGATTTTAGAAGCTCATATTTTATGGCAAATACATCAAAAGAAAAAAATTAACACTTATGCCCCCTGGTGGTCAAAGTATTCTTTACCAAAAATTAGAAGTTATATGAAAAAGATTTTCCATTATTAGAAGCTGTATCCTCTGGATTAAAAAATTCTCAAATCAGAGTTTTAGAAGAAGAGGTATCAGGGAAAACATATATTTACTTTTACGCCCCTAGCGGAAAATCAATGCATAACTTGAAAAAGTAACTATATCTAAAATACTCTTCGACATAAATGGAATCGAAAGGTAAAATAATTTTTTTTATCCGATGTTTAGAAGTAAATATATGGAATAAAAATGTATTTTGAATTCATCATCATCTGTATTTAAATATGTAATATTTTAGTGGATTACACCCTCTAGCGGCGAAATTGTGCATCGCAAAAAAAAAAAAAAAAAAAAAAAATGAAATGAAGGATCATCATTTGCATATTTCAAGTTTCGCAACGCAAAAAGAATTTTTCAAATCGGACTAATAGTTGCAGAGATATGGTGTCTATAGACAGACAGATGAATAGATAACATACGCACGATCTATTTTTATAAAAGACGCGCTAAAAATGCAAGCGAATTAAAAGTTTTTAAAGCAGTATGTAGTAAAAATTGCATTTAGTAAAATGTCAAATTTCTAAAAATTGCACAATTGTAAGATTTTTTTATGAGAAATTAACTCTAAAAGCAGTGTTTCAGTTTTTAACTTTTCAATAAATCAAGTCAAAAGTTTAAAGCTTGAATTCCTTTCAAGAGTATTACATATAGGCCAGTACTGTGACATGTGCTTCAAAAATTTTACTTTGGAAAATTCTTTCCAAAACTAGATCTGCATATGCATAACCAGTTTTCTTTAGATGTGTTAGTCTATTAATCCACTAAAATGATCCACTAAAATATTACATATTTTAGTGGATCACACAAACAAGTAATATCATAAACAGGACAGTTTAGTAAGAAAACTGTTCATAGGCAGTGAAAGAGACACAAAATTCCTGTTTCCTAGGAAGTGTTATAGAATTTTTTTTTTCTTGTGTTAGAGATAAGCATAACAAAAGTTTTGTAATTTGCCTTTTCTTCTTTTTTGACCAACAGGTAAATCTGTTTGCCTGGGGAAATGATTTCTTTGCGTCTAGAAGTCAAACTGGATTTTTTTTTCAATGAATGGAAGCAAGTATGCCACAGAAGTTTCCAAGTGAGAATTTTCTCTATAGATGGCATGAATGTATTTTTGTTTTGATGACACTTCTATCCAAAAAACAGTTCATAGCAGGGTTAAAAAAAAAAAAAAAATCCAGACAAAATTTAAAAAATCCACTCTGGTGGATGTTACTAGTTTTAACCAGGTATAAATTAGACTGATTGACTTTGATTTAAATGGATCATTTTAAATTATTATTTACACCTTTTATTATTTATATTTAGTATCTTAAATGTGTTTAATATATTCCCTTCATACAGGTAAAGAGGTAAGTAGGTGGAGGAGGATAGGCAATCCTGCAACCTGGTGGTTTCAAGGAGAATTCCATTTTTAGAATGACTTGGGGAGATAATACTCTTGCAAAGCATAATATACTAAATCCAAATTTTGAAAAACATATCCAAATTTAAATTCACATTTTGTAAAATAAAAATGAATATAAATCCAAATTTCAGATTTGGATTTATATTCATAAAGTGAAATATTTTCAGGTGCCATGGCACTTTCGATTTGTCTACCACTGGTTCATAGGGCAGGATTATTTTCAGTTTACAACAATCTGAAACCCTTTCCTCTTTTTGTGCTGTATGAGCACATGGTGAAAGTTAAACGTGACCATGCTTGGGAAATTTCTCCAGCTTAAGCTGAATGCTGTAGTTTCAGTTTGGTCGAAAGTGAAAGAGTTTCAAAATGTCAGTATTTTGTGTGTATCGCCAATGCCATTGAAGTCCAAAATGACAAGTATTTTGGGGTGAGTAAATAGTGGGATTTATAGCATGCAAGTTACACACAAACAAGTAATATCATAAACAGGACAGTTTAGTACGAAAATGTCATGTATAGGTAAAGATGCCAATATCAGATAACCAATGTGCCAGATGCATTTATGGAAAGTGAATATTAACATGAACATCACTGGCATAGCCAGGATATTTGATGTAGAACTACGTCTTATGGTACGACACAGATTAGCGATGAATGCAACATAATTGTGTGACCGATTTCAACTCGCAATAACTCGAGTTATCGGAGGGGAGGGCAATGGCACTACTATCATTTCATAGCGCATAAATGAAAGTGACAATTATAGGTGGTAGGGTCGGCAGATCATGACAGAGCGCCGAAGTGGATGGTCGTTTTTATTCCAGATCTCATCATAGACACAAAACAGGGCATACGTAGTTCTGCGTTAAAACACAGCGGGCAAATCCACTTTGGCACCATCGTTTTTTTTCAGTGGGTGCCCACTTGGGGGCAGAAAACTCTAAGTCAGAAAAAGTCATTTTTCCCATGTGTGCAAAGCTAGAATTGGCACCCATCCCATAAACTAAAAATGCAGCACATGACAAGCATGTTCACCAATAAAATTACCTCCTAAATTTTGGGGAAACAGAAAAAAATGTTCCCAGAGAGAAAAATCTACATCACATTAGGAACATGTTTGCGAATATTTGTGTGGAATCATATCTGTTGCTCTGTCAGCAGCAGTAGACACTATCTCTCTGACTATGGGTTAATTCTTCCCCCCATTGCACTTCATACAAGGCAATCACCATGTTGGAATTAAGTTCTGCTTCCTAAGACTCAAGGCAAGGTCATCATGGAAAAAGGCACTGAAAGACATCTAATGAAATAATTTGCCTTTTCAATTTAATGAAATAATTTGCTTTTTCAATTTAATGAAAAAATTTGCTGAAGAAAACAAAGTTTTGGGCCAAATGTGGAAAGATAGTAATTAAAGCCATTTCATCTCAGTAGGTAAGGGAGGATAGTAGGATAAGCAAAGAAATTGTACCTGTGCTAGATAGACTGGAGATTTTCTGTTTTGCATGAAATGGGTTCACACCTGTCAAAACAGAACAGACCACTAACACCAGAAAAAAAGAAATTTTAAAGCTATACTGAGAGCATCTCCACCTGGCTTTGTAAGAAGAGTTTGCATATCAGTTGTTTCAAAGCAGAAAGCTCTTCTTCCATTTCATTGTTTCTGAGACATACTTAATTTTTAAAAATTGTGTCGTGAGGTTGTTTCATAAACAGCACCCCCTCTGAAATAAGAAACATTGGGAAGACTTGAATATTGAAATTAAAAAAATAAAGCATAAAATTTTGGGAGGGGCTTGACAATACCTACCAACTTTCAGAAACGGAAATCCGTAAAAAAATTTAATCGATATATTTGAAGAAAATTTTAAGAGATATATTCGATTAAATTACTTGGCACGCATATTGATTAAATGTACTGAACATATCGATTTAAAAACGACGTTACCCACATCAAGTATCAACTTTTAATTGAAGTGACTACAGATGTTTGAATATATTGGCACATTTATATCAATTAAAATAGATTGCATACATAATTTATCATTACTATGCTATCATTATGATCTATAAAGTGATAAAAAATTACTTTTACAGAAGTTTGCATCTAAAGGAAGGATGTTCTACCCTTTCAATGGGATCGTGTCCCACGCTGTTATGAATCACACTAAAATGTTTTCAAAAACGAACCATTTTCATGTTAGGTTTTTATCTTACAAAGACACGGATGATGAGACAGTAAAATAAAAAAATGAAATAAGTAAGAGTGACTGAGAGACACTAACTGGTAAATTATGTTAAACTAAAAATGAAGTGAACAAACATTTTGTACGAATCGCATCCAGTTCATTATAACCTTTAACAAAGGAAGTTAATTTCGTTATTTTTTTCTATGCAGTCAACGTTATATATTTATGCTCGTCACTAGAAATATGATTTGTAATAGTATTCCTTACACCATGCAAAATGTTGAAATTGTGTCAACACGTAGCGCGAAATGCACATTTTTAATTTTTGAAGATTTCGGAAAACACAAGAATTCCGCAGAACACGCATCACGGAATGTTTGATAGTATATATATCGTTGTTCAATTTTCGCTAAGTTGCGATGAACATACTTTTTACGTGGCTACGATATTTTAATTCGGTTGATATTAAATGTCTGTAAATACTGTTTCACACGTTATGCAAGTTCAGCTATCGGGAGATTGCAAAAGGACGTTAACGTAGTATTGGCAATTGAAGTCAAGTATATTAATAATAAGTATCTATACTTACAATATTCATAGTGGTTGTCGGGGCTTCATATATGCATCATCTAAGAATGTGAATTTTTTCATCAATTGTGAAGTTAAAATTCATGATATTGTAAAATCTGCACCAGATAAAATTAAACAAGATGAATTTTTACAATGCAAAAAAATCCTTTAACATCGATGAAATAAGAAACTGAATTAAAACCTTGTTGAATTTTTTAAAAACGAACTACTATCCTGAAGAGGAGACAATCTTGACCGCGAAGCACCCTGACACATAATGAAAACCAAAGATGAATTATACTTTTGCCAAAACCTCAAAAATAAACAATCTTGAAAAAGAAAATACAAACATACAAATCTCCCGAATGCGAAGCCCCAAACTAGTTTCTGCTAACATTTATAGCCATCATCAGTGGTAGGTGCACGGACATTAGGATCACCGCACTCACTCGCTCAGGTATGCAGCTTAACCCCAATGTATGTTCAGCCCTGTCGTGTAGATATTTGCGCATCATGATTTGGGGTCAACTGAACATATCAATGGTGTCGCCATCTGTAGTCAAACAAAAATATACTAGTAGCTTTTACGTAGAAATATTCAACTGTATTTTTAAGTACTATTTGATATCACATGTTTTTTGTTAATGTTTTTCCTCTTGAAATGTTTTCTCTCCTGTTCAATAAGGTACCTCCATGCAAACTGAAGCTCTACTGGACTATTAACGTTACAGTTGTATCTTTTGGTTTTCTCAATGACTACAGCCTCGGAGGTTAGAATCTGGGCATGTGATCTATGTGATGTTAGAATTTTTGTGTTAGTCCAATCAGGAGTTACATGATTTTTGATACAATGTTGTATTAATGAAGTTTTTTCATCTTTTCTTGTCCAGTTCGTAATAAGATTTTTGACTAGATTAAATGAACATATTACGAACTGGACAAGAAAAGATGAAAAAACTTCATTAATACAACATTGTATCAAAAATCATGTAACTCCTGATTGGACTAACACAAAAATTCTAACATCACATAGATCACATGCCCAGATTCTAAAGTCCGAGGCTGTAGTCATTGAGAAAACCAAAAGATACAACTGTAACATTAATAGTCCAGTAGAGCTTCAGTTTGCATGGAGGTACCTTATTGAACAGGAGAGAAAACATTTCAAGAGGAAAAACATTAACAAAAAACATGTGATATCAAATAGTACTTAAAAATACAGTTGAATATTTCTACGTAAAAGCTACTAGTATATTTTTGTTTGACTACAGATGGCGACACCATTGATATGTGCAGTTGAACCCAAATCATGATGCGCAAATATCTACACGACAGGGCTGAACATACATTGGGGTTAAGCTGCATACCTGAGCGAGTGAGTGCGGTGATCCTAATGTCCGTGCAGCTACCACTGATGATGGCTATAAATGTTAGCAGAAACTAGTTTGGTGCTTCGCATTCGGAAGATTTGTATGTTTGTATTTTCTTTTTCAAGATTGTTTATTTTTGAGGTTTTGGCAAAAGTATAATTCATCTTTGGTTTTCATAATGTGTCAGGGTGCTTCGCGGTCAAGATTGTCTCCTCTTCAGGATAGTAGTTCGTTTTTAAAAAATTCAACAAGGTTTTAATTCAGTTTCTTATTTCATCGATGTTAAAGGATTTTTTTGCATTGTAAAAAATTCATCTTGTTTAATTTTATCTGGTGCAGATTTTACAATATCATGAATTTTAACTTCACAATTGAAAGAATTCACATTCTTAGATGACGCATATATGAAGCCCCGACAACCACTATGAATATTGTAAGTATAGATACTTATTATTAATATACTTGACTTCAATTGCCAATACTACGTTAACGTCCTTTCGCAATCTCCCGATAGCTGAACTTGCATAACGTGTGAAACAGTATTTACAGACATTTAATGTCAACCGAATTAAAAAATGTTTGATAGTATTGCCCCCCCCCCTTTATATTGCTGCCCATAGCGAATCACTAATAATTAATTTATTAATACCTATAAAAGCATACAAGAGAAACTGCTATACTAATACAGTAACAGCTTGAAGAGTGCCGTCCACAGAAGAAAAAAAAAAAAAACTGATTACAAAGTTATCCAATTGAACTAGTCAACTAGAAAAACACTTGGCTACAATGAGATCAACTGAAAAGCTCTTTCACCTAGAAACACAGGTTTAGGTTTTAGTTACGAATGCCATCATCTGGGGTATTGAAATAATTAAGTAATGATTAAGGGTAGGGTTATGAGAATATTTGTTTTGAAACAGACATTGGAGTCTCATGGTAACCAGTTTATCTTAAGGACAGGCGGACGATGAAACAGTCAAAACAAAAATTAAAAAAAATAATAATAAATGAAATAAGAGTGACTGAGGATAGGGTGACGATTTTTTTTTCTGTCGATCGGACACAGTCTCTCCATTATATATGCTCTTAAGGGGAATAACGATGGCTCCGGTTATGGGAAGCACTTTATCACATGGGCTGAACATCATGTGTCCATGTTTTCATGGAGATCTCCGAGGATTTGGGCATTTTACACCTGGAGTTAGTTGGATTATCGGACCACATCATAGAGAAATGCCGTGGACTAGTAACGATTTATAGAGGACATCCCACAATTAACACCCATCCACATAGAGGGGCTTGCTCTGGGAGCTAGAGCTGTATTTCACGGCTGCAAAGTCTCTGTCGAACTGAAAACGGTGCTAATAAATTATATTCATATTCTGATAAAACAGAAATAATGACTGACGATAAAAAAAAAAAAAAAAAAAAAAAAACCCAGCAACTTAGTTTTTTTTTTTTATTTTTATTTTGCTATTGCGCAGTGTTTCTGGTGGTATCTAGATAACTAACCCTAACCTATCTCAGAAAAAGAGAAGACTAACTAACCTAGGCAAAAGGGAAAGAAAAAAAGAAAAAGAAATGTGAGCTTCAAGATAGCTTGAAATGTTTACAGAAATACAGTGGGTTTGTTCCCTGTCGTTTGACCTCCTCCACTAAGAATAAAATGTAGGTCAAACGAAGCACGTTCACAAGTGTTTCAGCACACATCAAAAGAGAAGCAATAAATAATGGAATCATTACAATGCCACAGCAGAGAGGAAGCTATAGAGAACATTTATTAGATAAAATATAAATATCATAAAAAGCTGTAAATCCGAAAAACACCTCAGAATAGCAGAGTAATATTTTAAGAAACAGTTGGAGGAATTTAATTAAAATTGAGCAAAAAAATGGAAAATTTCAAAAAATGAGATCGGTGACCAACAAGAGATGGCACCACAACGCCCAAGAGGAAGCGATAGCCGCTAATAGAAGCAGCTCGCGAGAACCACCCAAAAGCTCTACTGACACGGTTCGTGCTGGTCGGAGCAAACGTCCCCTAGATGACGGCAACAGAGTGTTACCGAAAGTACTCGGGTAAAAAAACGTATAGAAGTATATGTGGAAGCAGCAAAGGAAAAAAAATTCATTTAGTAACGAGGCCAATTAAAAACCAACGGGTGAAAAAACTGAAGTGGACCAGCAACTGAATGACTGACCCCCCCCCCCCATGCCGCATCTACATAACGGAAATGCAGGAAAAAACCAGGATCCACGTGCTGGAAGTGTTCGACTTGGAATCTTTACCAAATTAACGGTAAGTCCAAAAATGCAATTGCATTAATGCATGTCAAAAAACAAAACAAAAAAACAATTAACCTTCAATAGCGGTCTTTTACTAAAGAAATCCAATACTAGAAGTACTTGTAAATTTATTAGATAGTATACAAGGAAACATTCTGAGCTCTTTTCTCAATAAAAATTAACAAATTATGTGAAAGAAACTTCGCCTGGTTATTGCAACTTAAAATACAAACGACTTCGTTTTTTTTTTTTTTTTTTTTTTTTGCAGCAGCGGTTGCATAATTACAATATCAGTTTTAAAAACACTTCACACTGGTAAAATAATCTGTCAAATCAAAGTATTGCTAAAAGTAAACTTGGGGGAAGGAAGGTAATAATATAAATTTTAATAGTAAGCAAACAAAAATGCCATTTTACATCACTCAAGATTTTTTTTTTCCGGTTACATATTTTTCTCTACCCCAATCACTAAAACAGTTTTAACAGATCTTGTTGGTTATAACTAAATTTTATAGCTGTTCACAAATCGCAATTCTTAAAGACAGTTTTTAAGATAAAAGAAACAAAACAATTAAAAAACCAGAAAGACATTTGTTTTTCAGTTAAAAATTCAGATTCATAAAATTACAAGAGTTACTTACCTGACATTACAGTCCCAATGCGCTACTATGAAGAACTACAAATGTCAATTGTAAGGGTCATGTCAGATCATCCAGGCCATGGAACCAAAGGCTCTCAGTTTTTCTTCAAATTTGGTACACAGTCACTACTTGTGAAGATAAGGACCCCCACCCCAATTTTTAGATAAATACATTGAATAACTTAGAAGTTATGCCATTTTGAAATTTGGTGTGGGGTGTACAGAAGCTGGTTTCGAGGATGGCGCTATAATTGGTGTAGGTTTTACTCTTTTGCTGATAGAATGAAAACCATTAAAGATATGGTTTTGAAACTTAGTACTCTGTTAGTTCTGAAGTCAGAGATTTCAAAAATGCCCACATTTCATTTTTATGACTTCAACTTTTATACTTATGAAATTTTTTTAACCACTTTTGCAACTTTTTGAAAGAATAAGTGGGTCCTCCTCAAAAAATTTTTCTTCTATGTGGCAGAGGTGGTACAACATTGTTCTAGCACTTTTTTAAAAGATAATTGTGTAGACTTCCATTTCATCTACAAAAAATTATGGCTTTTTTAGTCCAACATAAAAGGAAAAGTTTTTTTTTGAAGTTTTCTCACCTTGTTACCAGGGAGGAGACCCCAGCCTTACAGAGCAAATTTGGTGCTCATAAGAAGAAAAATTACAATCATGTACATCTAACAGTGTTTTATACTAGGAATAGCACAATCTTTCCAGTGCTGCTGTGTCTCAGCCCCTCCCCCTCCCTCTCATACAACCACCACCTGTTTGAGCCATGTAGGTGCATAAGGTAAGTTTATGACTTTGTGTGTATCACAAGACTAAAAATTTTGCTTGATATTTTCTGTTCCTCTTTCCCAAAATTAATGCTTGTTACTGAAGATATTGGAACCTGAAAAACCGATGTACGTAGAAGGAACTGAATGACTTTTTAATCAAATGTATCCAAGAAGTAAAAAAGTATGACATTTACAGGTGTATTCACCACTGGGTGTAAGTATTCCACGCAATTGTTTTTTTTTTTTAAGTTCATTGGAAATATAATACGAACTGACACATGAAGAACATTTAGTTAGTTATTATTACTAAAAACAAAACAAAAAACTTTAATGGCTTTCTTTAGTCCAACATTAAAAGAAAAGGAAAAAAAAAAAAAAAGTCTTTTAAAATTCTCTCATGAACTTGTGACCAGAGCTACGATTATGTTTAGAAGTTGGATGCCTTATTCCTGTGCTCTGATGTTGAGTCAGGTAGGTGCATAGGGAAGAATGCTCTCAAAATGTGTATTAAGACAGCCCCCCCCCCTTTTTATCACTTTTTCAACCATTAATGAAAGTCTATAATTTGAGGTCACTCACCTTTAATCCCAAAATCTTTTAGGAGGTTTTCGTCTCTTTTAGGAGGTTTTTGAAATGTGTACATTTCCGGTACATATTTTCTTATTTACATCGCGGTTCAAGACCGCATAAAAAACAAAAACAAAAAAACCCCATCTTTTTCAACTCACACAAACTTTGATTCAAAATAATCTAAAAAAGCAGCTAGATGACATTTGACATTTGCAATGCTGTATGAATACATTAATGAAAGTATTAAAATCTGAAACCCATAGACTATCTTTGGTAGGAACTAAATGATTTTATTAACTATATGTCAACAAAATAGTTTCCATATCATCTACTGTTTCGCACGTTATTAGAAATTCGAGCACGGGAAAAACGTCCATATAATAAGAAAATTTTTATTTCAACTTGTCACTAATATTCCTTTTTTTCTTTTTGATGTTCTTTATAATAGTTTAGAATTTTATTATGAAGATTACAAATTTATATGAAAAAATGTTTTTATATGTGCAGTCAAATGCATCATAAGTTGTCAAAGTCCTCCAATACGTAGAGACAATATGTATTAAAAGATTAATATTATTCCAGTTTTTTAAGTCATGATTTACGAAATTAATACAATAGAAAAGAACTTTCGAACCTTTTGATTATGATGCGTTGAATCAGTAATAAGCCATTTTGTTATCGAAGAAGGCATGATTTTCCTTTCCTGTGGTATCAGCTTCCAAGTTGAACTTCGATCTTATAATTTCTTATTATAGATGATGGTTGCATGTTTTATTTTCCGTGGCTCGATATCCCAAACTAGTTTCAATTCCTTCTTTTTGGAATCATCTTCAGTGGGTATTATGATTTTCTCATACATGTTGTGTTTCGGCCACTTACATCGATTCTACTGGCAGCGTTCGACTTTTCACGGCAGTTGTACTCTTGCGCATGCTATTTTTGGTATTAATGCACGTTCTTAGTCGTGTTTTGATATAACCGGATGACATGAATTCCGACTCCAAATTAATTGGTGTTGCCATTCGTTTGTTGAAAATAATTAATAAGGTCTTTTATTATATTTTTTATCGTTAATTTCTTTTTCGATAAAATATTTCCAAGCATACGGTAGATTCATTGGATCATTATTATTACAATTTATTTCTTTAGTTTTTTCAATCATTATCGCTTCTGAGGTTAATATTTGGTTTTTAGTTTTATGTGAGGTTATTAATTTTGCATCATACCAAACAGGATAAGCTTCATTTTCAATACAATGATTTATTAATGATGTTTTGTTTTCTTTTTTATTCCAGTTCGATATATGTTCTTTTAATCTGGTCTTAAATCTTCTTTTTGTACTTCCTATGTATACTTTATTTCTTTCATTTCTTTCTATTTCTGTATAATATTTTGTTGGTATAGAATATACTCCGGCTTTATCAAGCATTGATCTTCTTTCATTTCCATTAGTTAATATAGTTTCGTTATCTATGACGGTTTCTGCCAATATCATTTTTTCTTTAATGCATTCCTTCTTTAAGATATCTGTTATTGGAGGAATGTAGGGAATTTTACCAGCAAATTTTATTTCATTTTTTTGTTTATTTTTATTTTCATTTAAAGATTTCTTTATATTTTCAAGTATATCATCTATGATCTTTTTCTTGTATCCAAATTTCATAGCAGTTCTTTTTATCCAGTTAATCTCAATCTTTTCTTTGTGTTTATTACAGGAATGGGTTAATGCTCTTCTTATGTAAAATTGAAGTGCTGCTCTTTTATATTTCCAAGGATGATTTGAATCAATCGGAATTATCGTTGGAGTATAAGTTGGTTTTCGATATACTTCGTATTCAATCATATTATTTCGCCTGAATAAAGAAATGTCTAAATAGTTTAGTTGTCTCTTAATTTTTTTTCCATAGTAACTTGTATTGTAGGATAAAAACTATTGTATTTGTTTACAAATGTTTCAAGTTCTTTTTCAGATTGCTTCCAGAAGATAAGGATATCGTCAACGTATCTTACGTATAGTATTAGTTGTTTTTGATTGAATGAATCCAAAAGTTTATTTTCTATGTCTTGTAATATTATTTCAGCAAGAAGTCCCGAAATTGGTGATCCCATTGGTGCACCTTGTTTTTGTCGGTATATTTTTTTATTATATGTGAAGTAGTTATTATCAGCTACTAGTTTCAATGCCTGGATAATACTAATTCTTTGTGCTTCAGGTATTTTTTTTTTTTTTTTCATCTTTTAACTTCTGATTTAACAATTGAATTGCTTCATAAACAGGTGTATTTGGATATAGGGAAACAATATCTAGACTGATCATCAGAAAATCGGTTGTTTTTAGTTCTTTAACTTTTTTAATCACTTCAATGGAGTTGTTAATTGTATAAATATGTTGAAAGTAATACTGTTTTAAATGTTTAAATAGTTCTTTTTCAAGGAGAATTGTTGGAGACGTTGTTTTATTTACTATTGGTCTTAATGGTTCTTCTTTTTTATGCGTTTTGATTTTGCTGAATATGCTTGGAATAGACGCTCCAACGGGCGGAATGGCTTTGTTTTTAATATTATCAGGTAAATGTCCATGGTTTTTTATATAAGCCATTTTTCTTAGAATTGTATCTGTTGGGTCAAGTGTAGTTTCTTCGATATCCAATTTTTCTATAGCCGTTTTCATTTTTATATCATAATCATCTTTGTCTAATATAATAATTTGTTTGGCTTTATCAGCGCTTATGCATTTAATTGCTGGGTTGTTCTTGAGGTTCATTAGCTCTTGTCTCTCATATTTTATAGCTGGTATTTGTTCTTCTTTTTTCTTTGTTATTGATTGCTCTTAATATTTTAAATCTTGTAGGGTTTTGTCTTTTATTTGGTAGTTTCTTGATGACGTCTTCTATATATGGGATTATTATCTCGGCTTTCGGAATTTCTTGTTTATATGCATATCTCGTTCCTCTATTGAGTGCTTTAACTTGTAGATATGTCAATTCATTATTAGATTTGTTAATGAACAGTGGTTTGTCTTCTAATGTTGGTAGTTTTTCTTTTCCTTCTTTGTTATTATACTTTTCTCTTATGAGGTTTTCAATTTTATGAAAGTGTCTCCTTCTGTCTTTAAATTGTTGTCTTTCTATAATAGCAAATATTTTAATTAATGCTATTTTTATTTCTTCTTTATCTTTCTCTTGCATGCATTGATTATATAATCTGTAGTTTTTCTTACTCAATCTATCAATGTCTTTTCGTTTTTCTCTAATAGAGGCTCTTAATCTTTTAATTTCACAAGTTTGTAAAATGGTTTTATCTTTATAATTCATTGGTTTATTTCTAATTTGTAAAAATTTAGGTGTAATTCCATTGTTTTTACAAGTTGTCAAAAAGTTTAAATGTTCGACTTCTTTGCTCAACTGGATTCTATTCTTTTTAAAGTTCGTGATATTCATTTTGTTTAGTTCGTATATATTATGATTTCAGCCGCGAATTTCAGATTCTCTCCAATAAAATCAACATTATGAGCCTTTTAAATCTCCAGTTTCCATAAATTATATTAATTCAACATTTGTCGAAAACATTACGTGGTTTCAGAAATTATTAACTATATGTCAACAAAATAGTTTCCATATCATCTACTGTTTCGCACGTTATTAGAAATTCGAGCACGGGAAAAACGTCCATATAATAAGAAAATTTTTATTTCAACTTGTCACTAATATTCCTTTTTTTCTTTTTGATGTTCTTTATAATAGTTTAGAATTTTATTATGAAGATTACAAATTTATATGAAAAAATGTTTTTATATGTGCAGTCAAATGCATCATAAGTTGTCAAAGTCCTCCAATACGTAGAGACAATATGTATTAAAAGATTAATATTATTCCAGTTTTTTAAGTCATGATTTACGAAATTAATACAATAGAAAAGAACTTTCGAACCTTTTGATTATGATGCGTTGAATCAGTAATAAGCCATTTTGTTATCGAAGAAGGCATGATTTTCCTTTCCTGTGGTATCAGCTTCCAAGTTGAACTTCGATCTTATAATTTCTTATTATAGATGATGGTTGCATGTTTTATTTTCCGTGGCTCGATATCCCAAACTAGTTTCAATTCCTTCTTTTTGGAATCATCTTCAGTGGGTATTATGATTTTCTCATACATGTTGTGTTTCGGCCACTTACATCGATTCTACTGGCAGCGTTCGACTTTTCACGGCAGTTGTACTCTTGCGCATGCTATTTTTGGTATTAATGCACGTTCTTAGTCGTGTTTTGATATAACCGGATGACATGAATTCCGACTCCAAATTAATTGGTGTTGCCATTCGTTTGTTGAAAATAATTAATAAGGTCTTTTATTATATTTTTTATCGTTAATTTCTTTTTCGATAAAATATTTCCAAGCGTACGGTAGATTCATTGGATCATTATTATTACAATTTATTTCTTTAGTTTTTTTCAATCATTATCGCTTCTGAGGTTAATATTTGGTTTTTAGTTTTATGTGAGGTTATTAATTTTGCATCATACCAAACAGGATAAGCTTCATTTTCAATACAATGATTTATTAATGATGTTTTGTTTTCTTTTTTATTCCAGTTCGATATATGTTCTTTTAATCTGGTCTTAAATCTTCTTTTTGTACTTCCTATGTATACTTTATTTCTTTCATTTCTTTCTATTTCTGTATAATATTTTGTTGGTATAGAATATACTCCGGCTTTATCAAGCATTGATCTTCTTTCATTTCCATTAGTTAATATAGTTTCGTTATCTATGACGGTTTCTGCCAATATCATTTTTTCTTTAATGCATTCCTTCTTTAAGATATCTGTTATTGGAGGAATGTAGGGAATTTTACCAGCAAATTTTATTTCATTTTTTTGTTTATTTTTATTTTCATTTAAAGATTTCTTTATATTTTCAAGTATATCATCTATGATCTTTTTCTTGTATCCAAATTTCATAGCAGTTCTTTTTATCCAGTTAATCTCAATCTTTTCTTTGTGTTTATTACAGGAATGGGTTAATGCTCTTCTTATGTAAAATTGAAGTGCTGCTCTTTTATATTTCCAAGGATGATTTGAATCAATCGGAATTATCGTTGGAGTATAAGTTGGTTTTCGATATACTTCGTATTCAATCATATTATTTCGCCTGAATAAAGAAATGTCTAAATAGTTTAGTTGTCTCTTAATTTTTTTCCATAGTAACTTGTATTGTAGGATAAAAACTATTGTATTTGTTTACAAATGTTTCAAGTTCTTTTTCAGATTGCTTCCAGAAGATAAGGATATCGTCAACGTATCTTTACATTATAGTATTAGTTGTTTTTGATTGAATGAATCCAAAAGTTTATTTTCTATGTCTTGTAATATTATTTCAGCAAGAAGTCCCGAAATTGGTGATCCCATTGGTGCACCTTGTTTTTGTCGGTATATTTTTTTATTATATGTGAAGTAGTTATTATCAGCTACTAGTTTCAATGCCTGGATAATACTAATTCTTTGTGCTTCAGGTATTTTTTTTTTTTTTTTCATCTTTTAACTTCTGATTTAACAATTGAATTGCTTCATAAACAGGTGTATTTGGATATAGGGAAACAATATCTAGACTGATCATCAGAAAATCGGTTGTTTTTAGTTCTTTAACTTTTTTAATCACTTCAATGGAGTTGTTAATTGTATAAATATGTTGAAAGTAATACTGTTTTAAATGTTTAAATAGTTCTTTTTCAAGGAGAATTGTTGGAGACGTTGTTTTATTTACTATTGGTCTTAATGGTTCTTCTTTTTTTATGCGTTTTGATTTTGCTGAATATGCTTGGAATAGACGCTCCAACGGGCGGAATGGCTTTGTTTTTAATATTATCAGGTAAATGTCCATGGTTTTTTATATAAGCCATTTTTCTTAGAATTGTATCTGTTGGGTCAAGTGTAGTTTCTTCGATATCCAATTTTTCTATAGCCGTTTTCATTTTTATATCATAATCATCTTTGTCTAATATAATAATTTGTTTGGCTTTATCAGCGCTTATGCATTTAATTGCTGGGTTGTTCTTGAGGTTCATTAGCTCTTGTCTCTCATATTTTATAGCTGGTATTTGTTCTTCTTTTTCTTTGTTATTGATTGCTCTTAATATTTTAAATCTTGTAGGGTTTTGTCTTTTATTTGGTAGTTTCTTGATGACGTCTTCTATATATGGGATTATTATCTCGGCTTTCGGAATTTCTTGTTTATATGCATATCTCGTTCCTCTATTGAGTGCTTTAACTTGTAGATATGTCAATTCATTATTAGATTTGTTAATGAACAGTGGTTTGTCTTCTAATGTTGGTAGTTTTTCTTTTCCTTCTTTGTTATTATACTTTTCTCTTATGAGGTTTTCAATTTTATGAAAGTGTCTCCTTCTGTCTTTAAATTGTTGTCTTTCTATAATAGCAAATATTTTAATTAATGCTATTTTTATTTCTTCTTTATCTTTCTCTTGCATGCATTGATTATATAATCTGTAGTTTTTCTTACTCAATCTATCAATGTCTTTTCGTTTTTCTCTAATAGAGGCTCTTAATCTTTTAATTTCACAAGTTTGTAAAATGGTTTTATCTTTATAATTCATTGGTTTATTTCTAATTTGTAAAAATTTAGGTGTAATTCCATTGTTTTTACAAGTTGTCAAAAAGTTTAAATGTTCGACTTCTTTGCTCAACTGGATTCTATTCTTTTTAAAGTTCGTGATATTCATTTTGTTTAGTTCGTATATATTATGATTTCAGCCGCGAATTTCAGATTCTCTCCAATAAAATCAACATTATGAGCCTTTTAAATCTCCAGTTTCCATAAATTATATTAATTCAACATTTGTCGAAAACATTACGTGGTTTCAGAAATTATTAACTATATGTCAACAAAATAGTTTCCATATCATCTACTGTTTCGCACGTTATTAGAAATTCGAGCACGGGAAAAACGTCCATATAATAAGAAAATTTTTATTTCAACTTGTCACTAATATTCCTTTTTTTCTTTTTGATGTTCTTTATAATAGTTTAGAATTTTATTATGAAGATTACAAATTTATATGAAAAAATGTTTTTATATGTGCAGTCAAATGCATCATAAGTTGTCAAAGTCCTCCAATACGTAGAGACAATATGTATTAAAAGATTAATATTATTCCAGTTTTTTAAGTCATGATTTACGAAATTAATACAATAGAAAAGAACTTTCGAACCTTTTGATTATGATGCGTTGAATCAGTAATAAGCCATTTTGTTATCGAAGAAGGCATGATTTTCCTTTCCTGTGGTATCAGCTTCCAAGTTGAACTTCGATCTTATAATTTCTTATTATAGATGATGGTTGCATGTTTTATTTTCCGTGGCTCGATATCCCAAACTAGTTTCAATTCCTTCTTTTTGGAATCATCTTCAGTGGGTATTATGATTTTCTCATACATGTTGTGTTTCGGCCACTTACATCGATTCTACTGGCAGCGTTCGACTTTTCACGGCAGTTGTACTCTTGCGCATGCTATTTTTGGTATTAATGCACGTTCTTAGTCGTGTTTTGATATAACCGGATGACATGAATTCCGACTCCAAATTAATTGGTGTTGCCATTCGTTTGTTGAAAATAATTAATAAGGTCTTTTATTATATTTTTTATCGTTAATTTCTTTTTCGATAAAATATTTCCAAGCGTACGGTAGATTCATTGGATCATTATTATTACAATTTATTTCTTTAGTTTTTTCAATCATTATCGCTTCTGAGGTTAATATTTGGTTTTTAGTTTTATGTGAGGTTATTAATTTTGCATCATACCAAACAGGATAAGCTTCATTTTCAATACAATGATTTATTAATGATGTTTTGTTTTCTTTTTTATTCCAGTTCGATATATGTTCTTTTAATCTGGTCTTAAATCTTCTTTTTGTACTTCCTATGTATACTTTATTTCTTTCATTTCTTTCTATTTCTGTATAATATTTTGTTGGTATAGAATATACTCCGGCTTTATCAAGCATTGATCTTCTTTCATTTCCATTAGTTAATATAGTTTCGTTATCTATGACGGTTTCTGCCAATATCATTTTTTCTTTAATGCATTCCTTCTTTAAGATATCTGTTATTGGAGGAATGTAGGGAATTTTACCAGCAAATTTTATTTCATTTTTTTGTTTATTTTTATTTTCATTTAAAGATTTCTTTATATTTTCAAGTATATCATCTATGATCTTTTTCTTGTATCCAAATTTCATAGCAGTTCTTTTTATCCAGTTAATCTCAATCTTTTCTTTGTGTTTATTACAGGAATGGGTTAATGCTCTTCTTATGTAAAATTGAAGTGCTGCTCTTTTATATTTCCAAGGATGATTTGAATCAATCGGAATTATCGTTGGAGTATAAGTTGGTTTTCGATATACTTCGTATTCAATCATATTATTTCGCCTGAATAAAGAAATGTCTAAATAGTTTAGTTGTCTCTTAATTTTTTTTTCCATAGTAACTTGTATTGTAGGATAAAAACTATTGTATTTGTTTACAAATGTTTCAAGTTCTTTTTCAGATTGCTTCCAGAAGATAAGGATATCGTCAACGTATCTTACGTATAGTATTAGTTGTTTTTGATTGAATGAATCCAAAAGTTTATTTTCTATGTCTTGTAATATTATTTCAGCAAGAAGTCCCGAAATTGGTGATCCCATTGGTGCACCTTGTTTTTGTCGGTATATTTTTTTATTATATGTGAAGTAGTTATTATCAGCTACTAGTTTCAATGCCTGGATAATACTAATTCTTTGTGCTTCAGGTATTTTTTTTTTTTTTCATCTTTTAACTTCTGATTTAACAATTGAATTGCTTCATAAACAGGTGTATTTGGATATAGGGAAACAATATCTAGACTGATCATCAGAAAATCGGTTGTTTTTAGTTCTTTAACTTTTTTAATCACTTCAATGGAGTTGTTAATTGTATAAATATGTTGAAAGTAATACTGTTTTAAATGTTTAAATAGTTCTTTTTCAAGGAGAATTGTTGGAGACGTTGTTTTATTTACTATTGGTCTTAATGGTTCTTCTTTTTTATGCGTTTTGATTTTGCTGAATATGCTTGGAATAGACGCTCCAACGGGCGGAATGGCTTTGTTTTTAATATTATCAGGTAAATGTCCATGGTTTTTTATATAAGCCATTTTTCTTAGAATTGTATCTGTTGGGTCAAGTGTAGTTTCTTCGATATCCAATTTTTCTATAGCCGTTTTCATTTTTATATCATAATCATCTTTGTCTAATATAATAATTTGTTTGGCTTTATCAGCGCTTATGCATTTAATTGCTGGGTTGTTCTTGAGGTTCATTAGCTCTTGTCTCTCATATTTTATAGCTGGTATTTGTTCTTCTTTTTCTTTGTTATTGATTGCTCTTAATATTTTAAATCTTGTAGGGTTTTGTCTTTTATTTGGTAGTTTCTTGATGACGTCTTCTATATATGGGATTATTATCTCGGCTTTCGGAATTTCTTGTTTATATGCATATCTCGTTCCTCTATTGAGTGCTTTAACTTGTAGATATGTCAATTCATTATTAGATTTGTTAATGAACAGTGGTTTGTCTTCTAATGTTGGTAGTTTTTCTTTTCCTTCTTTGTTATTATACTTTTCTCTTATGAGGTTTTCAATTTTATGAAAGTGTCTCCTTCTGTCTTTAAATTGTTGTCTTTCTATAATAGCAAATATTTTAATTAATGCTATTTTTATTTCTTCTTTATCTTTCTCTTGCATGCATTGATTATATAATCTGTAGTTTTTCTTACTCAATCTATCAATGTCTTTTCGTTTTTCTCTAATAGAGGCTCTTAATCTTTTAATTTCACAAGTTTGTAAAATGGTTTTATCTTTATAATTCATTGGTTTATTTCTAATTTGTAAAAATTTAGGTGTAATTCCATTGTTTTTACAAGTTGTCAAAAAGTTTAAATGTTCGACTTCTTTGCTCAACTGGATTCTATTCTTTTTAAAGTTCGTGATATTCATTTTGTTTAGTTCGTATATATTATGATTTCAGCCGCGAATTTCAGATTCTCTCCAATAAAATCAACATTATGAGCCTTTTAAATCTCCAGTTTCCATAAATTATATTAATTCAACATTTGTCGAAAACATTACGTGGTTTCAGAAATTATTAACTATATGTCAACAAAATAGTTTCCATATCATCTACTGTTTCGCACGTTATTAGAAATTCGAGCACGGGAAAAACGTCCATATAATAAGAAAATTTTTATTTCAACTTGTCACTAATATTCCTTTTTTCTTTTTGATGTTCTTTATAATAGTTTAGAATTTTATTATGAAGATTACAAATTTATATGAAAAAATGTTTTTATATGTGCAGTCAAATGCATCATAAGTTGTCAAAGTCCTCCAATACGTAGAGACAATATGTATTAAAAGATTAATATTATTCCAGTTTTTTAAGTCATGATTTACGAAATTAATACAATAGAAAAGAACTTTCGAACCTTTTGATTATGATGCGTTGAATCAGTAATAAGCCATTTTGTTATCGAAGAAGGCATGATTTTCCTTTCCTGTGGTATCAGCTTCCAAGTTGAACTTCGATCTTATAATTTCTTATTATAGATGATGGTTGCATGTTTTATTTTCCGTGGCTCGATATCCCAAACTAGTTTCAATTCCTTCTTTTTGGAATCATCTTCAGTGGGTATTATGATTTTCTCATACATGTTGTGTTTCGGCCACTTACATCGATTCTACTGGCAGCGTTCGACTTTTCACGGCAGTTGTACTCTTGCGCATGCTATTTTTGGTATTAATGCACGTTCTTAGTCGTGTTTTGATATAACCGGATGACATGAATTCCGACTCCAAATTAATTGGTGTTGCCATTCGTTTGTTGAAAATAATTAATAAGGTCTTTTATTATATTTTTTATCGTTAATTTCTTTTTCGATAAAATATTTCCAAGCGTACGGTAGATTCATTGGATCATTATTATTACAATTTATTTCTTTAGTTTTTTCAATCATTATCGCTTCTGAGGTTAATATTTGGTTTTTAGTTTTATGTGAGGTTATTAATTTTGCATCATACCAAACAGGATAAGCTTCATTTTCAATACAATGATTTATTAATGATGTTTTGTTTTCTTTTTTATTCCAGTTCGATATATGTTCTTTTAATCTGGTCTTAAATCTTCTTTTTGTACTTCCTATGTATACTTTATTTCTTTCATTTCTTTCTATTTCTGTATAATATTTTGTTGGTATAGAATATACTCCGGCTTTATCAAGCATTGATCTTCTTTCATTTCCATTAGTTAATATAGTTTCGTTATCTATGACGGTTTCTGCCAATATCATTTTTTCTTTAATGCATTCCTTCTTTAAGATATCTGTTATTGGAGGAATGTAGGGAATTTTACCAGCAAATTTTATTTCATTTTTTTGTTTATTTTTATTTTCATTTAAAGATTTCTTTATATTTTCAAGTATATCATCTATGATCTTTTTCTTGTATCCAAATTTCATAGCAGTTCTTTTTATCCAGTTAATCTCAATCTTTTCTTTGTGTTTATTACAGGAATGGGTTAATGCTCTTCTTATGTAAAATTGAAGTGCTGCTCTTTTATATTTCCAAGGATGATTTGAATCAATCGGAATTATCGTTGGAGTATAAGTTGGTTTTCGATATACTTCGTATTCAATCATATTATTTCGCCTGAATAAAGAAATGTCTAAATAGTTTAGTTGTCTCTTAACTTCTTTTCCATAGTAACTTGTATTGTAGGATAAAAACTATTGTATTTGTTTACAAATGTTTCAAGTTCTTTTTCAGATTGCTTCCAGAAGATAAGGATATCGTCAACGTATCTTACGTATAGTATTAGTTGTTTTTGATTGAATGAATCCAAAAGTTTATTTTCTATGTCTTGTAATATTATTTCAGCAAGAAGTCCCGAAATTGGTGATCCCATTGGTGCACCTTGTTTTTGTCGGTATATTTTTTTATTATATGTGAAGTAGTTATTATCAGCTACTAGTTTCAATGCCTGGATAATACTAATTCTTTGTGCTTCAGGTATTTTTTTTTTTTTTTTATCTTTTAACTTCTGATTTAACAATTGAATTGCTTCATAAACAGGTGTATTTGGATATAGGGAAACAATATCTAGACTGATCATCAGAAAATCGGTTGTTTTTAGTTCTTTAACTTTTTTAATCACTTCAATGGAGTTGTTAATTGTATAAATATGTTGAAAGTAATACTGTTTTAAATGTTTAAATAGTTCTTTTTCAAGGAGAATTGTTGGAGACGTTGTTTTATTTACTATTGGTCTTAATGGTTCTTCTTTTTTATGCGTTTTGATTTTGCTGAATATGCTTGGAATAGACGCTCCAACGGGCGGAATGGCTTTGTTTTTAATATTATCAGGTAAATGTCCATGGTTTTTTATATAAGCCATTTTTCTTAGAATTGTATCTGTTGGGTCAAGTGTAGTTTCTTCGATATCCAATTTTTCTATAGCCGTTTTCATTTTTATATCATAATCATCTTTGTCTAATATAATAATTTGTTTGGCTTTATCAGCGCTTATGCATTTAATTGCTGGGTTGTTCTTGAGGTTCATTAGCTCTTGTCTCTCATATTTTATAGCTGGTATTTGTTCTTCTTTTTCTTTGTTATTGATTGCTCTTAATATTTTAAATCTTGTAGGGTTTTGTCTTTTATTTGGTAGTTTCTTGATGACGTCTTCTATATATGGGATTATTATCTCGGCTTTCGGAATTTCTTGTTTATATGCATATCTCGTTCCTCTATTGAGTGCTTTAACTTGTAGATATGTCAATTCATTATTAGATTTGTTAATGAACAGTGGTTTGTCTTCTAATGTTGGTAGTTTTTCTTTTCCTTCTTTGTTATTATACTTTTCTCTTATGAGGTTTTCAATTTTATGAAAGTGTCTCCTTCTGTCTTTAAATTGTTGTCTTTCTATAATAGCAAATATTTTAATTAATGCTATTTTTATTTCTTCTTTATCTTTCTCTTGCATGCATTGATTATATAATCTGTAGTTTTTCTTACTCAATCTATCAATGTCTTTTCGTTTTTCTCTAATAGAGGCTCTTAATCTTTTAATTTCACAAGTTTGTAAAATGGTTTTATCTTTATAATTCATTGGTTTATTTCTAATTTGTAAAAATTTAGGTGTAATTCCATTGTTTTTACAAGTTGTCAAAAAGTTTAAATGTTCGACTTCTTTGCTCAACTGGATTCTATTCTTTTTAAAGTTCGTGATATTCATTTTGTTTAGTTCGTATATATTATGATTTCAGCCGCGAATTTCAGATTCTCTCCAATAAAATCAACATTATGAGCCTTTTAAATCTCCAGTTTCCATAAATTATATTAATTCAACATTTGTCGAAAACATTACGTGGTTTCAGAAATTATTAACTATATGTCAACAAAATAGTTTCCATATCATCTACTGTTTCGCACGTTATTAGAAATTCGAGCACGGGAAAAACGTCCATATAATAAGAAAATTTTTATTTCAACTTGTCACTAATATTCCTTTTTTCTTTTTGATGTTCTTTATAATAGTTTAGAATTTTATTATGAAGATTACAAATTTATATGAAAAAATGTTTTTATATGTGCAGTCAAATGCATCATAAGTTGTCAAAGTCCTCCAATACGTAGAGACAATATGTATTAAAAGATTAATATTATTCCAGTTTTTTAAGTCATGATTTACGAAATTAATACAATAGAAAAGAACTTTCGAACCTTTTGATTATGATGCGTTGAATCAGTAATAAGCCATTTTGTTATCGAAGAAGGCATGATTTTCCTTTCCTGTGGTATCAGCTTCCAAGTTGAACTTCGATCTTATAATTTCTTATTATAGATGATGGTTGCATGTTTTATTTTCCGTGGCTCGATATCCCAAACTAGTTTCAATTCCTTCTTTTTGGAATCATCTTCAGTGGGTATTATGATTTTCTCATACATGTTGTGTTTCGGCCACTTACATCGATTCTACTGGCAGCGTTCGACTTTTCACGGCAGTTGTACTCTTGCGCATGCTATTTTTGGTATTAATGCACGTTCTTAGTCGTGTTTTGATATAACCGGATGACATGAATTCCGACTCCAAATTAATTGGTGTTGCCATTCGTTTGTTGAAAATAATTAATAAGGTCTTTTATTATATTTTTTATCGTTAATTTCTTTTTCGATAAAATATTTCCAAGCGTACGGTAGATTCATTGGATCATTATTATTACAATTTATTTCTTTAGTTTTTTCAATCATTATCGCTTCTGAGGTTAATATTTGGTTTTTAGTTTTATGTGAGGTTATTAATTTTGCATCATACCAAACAGGATAAGCTTCATTTTCAATACAATGATTTATTAATGATGTTTTGTTTTCTTTTTTATTCCAGTTCGATATATGTTCTTTTAATCTGGTCTTAAATCTTCTTTTTGTACTTCCTATGTATACTTTATTTCTTTCATTTCTTTCTATTTCTGTATAATATTTTGTTGGTATAGAATATACTCCGGCTTTATCAAGCATTAATCTTCTTTCATTTCCATTAGTTAATATAGTTTCGTTATCTATGACGGTTTCTGCCAATATCATTTTTCTTTAATGCATTCCTTCTTTAAGATATCTGTTATTGGAGGAATGTAGGGAATTTTACCAGCAAATTTTATTTCATTTTTTTGTTTATTTTTATTTTCATTTAAAGATTTCTTTATATTTTCAAGTATATCATCTATGATCTTTTTCTTGTATCCAAATTTCATAGCAGTTCTTTTTATCCAGTTAATCTCAATCTTTTCTTTGTGTTTATTACAGGAATGGGTTAATGCTCTTCTTATGTAAAATTGAAGTGCTGCTCTTTTATATTTCCAAGGATGATTTGAATCAATCGGAATTATCGTTGGAGTATAAGTTGGTTTTCGATATACTTCTACGTATTGGAGGACTTTGACAACTTATGATGCATTTGACTGCACATATAAAAACATTTTTTCATATAAATTTGTAATCTTCATAATAAAATTCTAAACTATTATAAAGAACATCAAAAAGAAAAAAGGAATATTAGTGACAAGTTGAAATAAAAATTTTCTTATTATATGGACGTTTTTCCCGTGCTCGAATTTCTAATAACGTGCGAAACAGTAGATGATATGGAAACTATTTTGTTGACATATAGTTAATAATTTCTGAAACCACGTAATGTTTTCGACAAATGTTGAATTAATATAATTTATGGAAACTGGAGATTTAAAAGGCTCATAATGTTGATTTTATTGGAGAGAATCTGAAATTCGCGGCTGAAATCATAATATATACGAACTAAACAAAATGAATATCACGAACTTTAAAAAGAATAGAATCCAGTTGAGCAAAGAAGTCGAACATTTAAACTTTTTGACAACTTGTAAAAACAATGGAATTACACCTAAATTTTTACAAATTAGAAATAAACCAATGAATTATAAAGATAAAACCATTTTACAAACTTGTGAAATTAAAAGATTAAGAGCCTCTATTAGAGAAAAACGAAAAGACATTGATAGATTGAGTAAGAAAAACTACAGATTATATAATCAATGCATGCAAGAGAAAGATAAAGAAGAAATAAAAATAGCATTAATTAAAATATTTGCTATTATAGAAAGACAACAATTTAAAGACAGAAGGAGACACTTTCATAAAATTGAAAACCTCATAAGAGAAAAGTATAATAACAAAGAAGGAAAAGAAAAACTACCAACATTAGAAGACAAACCACTGTTCATTAACAAATCTAATAATGAATTGACATATCTACACGTTAAAGCACTCAATAGAGGAACGAGATATGCATATAAAGAAGAAATTCCGAAAGCCGAGATAATAATCCCATATATAGAAGACGTCATCAAGAAACTACCAAATAAAAAGACAAAACCCTACAAGATTTAAAATATTAAGAGCAATCAATAACAAAGAAAAAGAAGAACAAATACCAGCTATAAAATATGAGAGACAAGAGCTAATGAACCTCAAGAACAACCCAGCAATTAAATGCATAAGCGCTGATAAAGCCAAACAAATTATTATATTAGACAAAGATGATTATGATATAAAAATGAAAACGGCTATAGAAAAATTGGATATCGAAGAAACTACACTTGACCCAACAGATACAATTCTAAGAAAAATGGCTTATATAAAAAACCATGGACATTTACCTGATAATATTAAAAACAAAGCCATTCCGCCCGTTGGAGCGTCTATTCCAAGCATATTCAGCAAAATCAAAACGCATAAAAAAGAAGAACCATTAAGACCAATAGTAAATAAAACAACGTCTCCAACAATTCTCCTTGAAAAAGAACTATTTAAACATTTAAAACAGTATTACTTTCAACATATTTATACAATTAACAACTCCATTGAAGTGATTAAAAAAGTTAAAGAACTAAAAACAACCGATTTTCTGATGATCAGTCTAGATATTGTTTCCCTATATCCAAATACACCTGTTTATGAAGCAATTCAATTGTTAAATCAGAAGTTAAAAGATGAAAAAAAAAAAAAAAAAAAAAAAAAAAATACCTGAAGCACAAAGAATTAGTATTATCCAGGCATTGAAACTAGTAGCTGATAATAACTACTTCACATATAATAAAAAAATATACCGACAAAAACAAGGTGCACCAATGGGATCACCAATTTCGGGACTTCTTGCTGAAATAATATTACAAGACATAGAAAATAAACTTTTGGATTCATTCAATCAAAAACAACTAATACTATACGTAAGATACGTTGACGATATCCTTATCTTCTGGAAGCAATCTGAAAAAGAACTTGAAACATTTGTAAACAAATACAATAGTTTTTATCCTACAATACAAGTTACTATGGAAAAAGAAGTTAAGAGACAACTAAACTATTTAGACATTTCTTTATTCAGGCGAAATAATATGATTGAATACGAAGTATATCGAAAACCAACTTATACTCCAACGATAATTCCGATTGATTCAAATCATCCTTGGAAATATAAAAGAGCAGCACTTCAATTTTACATAAGAAGAGCATTAACCCATTCCTGTAATAAACACAAAGAAAAGATTGAGATTAACTGGATAAAAAGAACTGCTATGAAATTTGGATACAAGAAAAAGATCATAGATGATATACTTGAAAATATAAAGAAATCTTTAAATGAAAATAAAAATAAACAAAAAAATGAAATAAAATTTGCTGGTAAAATTCCCTACATTCCTCCAATAACAGATATCTTAAAGAAGGAATGCATTAAAGAAAAAATGATATTGGCAGAAACCGTCATAGATAACGAAACTATATTAACTAATGGAAATGAAAGAAGATCAATGCTTGATAAAGCCGGAGTATATTCTATACCAACAAAATATTATACAGAAATAGAAAGAAATGAAAGAAATAAAGTATACATAGGAAGTACAAAAAGAAGATTTAAGACCAGATTAAAAGAACATATATCGAACTGGAATAAAAAAGAAAACAAAACATCATTAATAAATCATTGTATTGAAAATGAAGCTTATCCTGTTTGGTATGATGCAAAATTAATAACCTCACATAAAACTAAAAACCAAATATTAACCTCAGAAGCGATAATGATTGAAAAAACTAAAGAAATAAATTGTAATAATAATGATCCAATGAATCTACCGTACGCTTGGAAATATTTTATCGAAAAAGAAATTAACGATAAAAAATATAATAAAAGACCTTATTAATTATTTTCAACAAACGAATGGCAACACCAATTAATTTGGAGTCGGAATTCATGTCATCCGGTTATATCAAAACACGACTAAGAACGTGCATTAATACCAAAAATAGCATGCGCAAGAGTACAACTGCCGTGAAAAGTCGAGCGCTGCCAGTAGAATCGATGTAAGTGGCCGAAACACAACATGTATGAGAAAATCATAATACCCACTGAAGATGATTCCAAAAAAGAAGGAATTGAAACTAGTTTGGGATATCGAGCCACGGAAAATAAAACATGCAACCATCATCTATAATAAGAAATTATAAGATCGAAGTTCAACTTGGAAGCTGATACCACAGGAAAGGAAAATCATGCCTTCTTCGATAACAAAATGGCTTATTACTGATTCAACGCATCATAATCAAAAGGTTCGAAAGTTCTTTTCTATTGTATTAATTTCGTAAATCATGACTTAAAAAACTGGAATAATATTAATCTTTTAATACATATTGTCTCTACGTATTGGAGGACTTTGACAACTTATGATGCATTTGACTGCACATATAAAAACATTTTTTCATATAAATTTGTAATCTTCATAATAAAATTCTAAACTATTATAAAGAACATCAAAAAGAAAAAAAAAGGAATATTAGTGACAAGTTGAAATAAAAATTTTCTTATTATATGGACGTTTTTCCCGTGCTCGAATTTCTAATAACGTGCGAAACAGTAGATGATATGGAAACTATTTTGTTGACATATAGTTAATAATTTCTGAAACCACGTAATGTTTTCGACAAATGTTGAATTAATATAATTTATGGAAACTGGAGATTTAAAAGGCTCATAATGTTGATTTTATTGGAGAGAATCTGAAATTCGCGGCTGAAATCATAATATATACGAACTAAACAAAATGAATATCACGAACTTTAAAAAGAATAGAATCCAGTTGAGCAAAGAAGTCGAACATTTAAACTTTTTGACAACTTGTAAAAACAATGGAATTACACCTAAATTTTTACAAATTAGAAATAAACCAATGAATTATAAAGATAAAACCATTTTACAAACTTGTGAAATTAAAAGATTAAGAGCCTCTATTAGAGAAAAACGAAAAAGACATTGATAGATTGAGTAAGAAAAACTACAGATTATATAATCAATGCATGCAAGAGAAAGATAAAGAAGAAATAAAAATAGCATTAATTAAAATATTTGCTATTATAGAAAGACAACAATTTAAAGACAGAAGGAGACACTTTCATAAAATTGAAAACCTCATAAGAGAAAAGTATAATAACAAAGAAGGAAAAGAAAAACTACCAACATTAGAAGACAAACCACTGTTCATTAACAAATCTAATAATGAATTGACATATCTACACGTTAAAGCACTCAATAGAGGAACGAGATATGCATATAAACAAGAAATTCAAAGCCGAGATAATAATCCCATATATAGAAGACGTCATCAAGAAACTACCAAATAAAAGACAAAACCCTACAAGATTTAAAATATTAAGAGCAATCAATAACAAAGAAAAAGAAGAACAAATACCAGCTATAAAATATGAGAGACAAGAGCTAATGAACCTCAAGAACAACCCAGCAATTAAATGCATAAGCGCTGATAAAGCCAAACAAATTATTATATTAGACAAAGATGATTATGATATAAAAATGAAAACGGCTATAGAAAAATTGGATATCGAAGAAACTACACTTGACCCAACAGATACAATTCTAAGAAAAATGGCTTATATAAAAAACCATGGACATTTACCTGATAATATTAAAAACAAAGCCATTCCGCCCGTTGGAGCGTCTATTCCAAGCATATTCAGCAAAATCAAAACGCATAAAAAAGAAGAACCATTAAGACCAATAGTAAATAAAACAACGTCTCCAACAATTCTCCTTGAAAAAGAACTATTTAAACATTTAAAACAGTATTACTTTCAACATATTTATACAATTAACAACTCCATTGAAGTGATTAAAAAAGTTAAAGAACTAAAAACAACCGATTTTCTGATGATCAGTCTAGATATTGTTTCCCTATATCCAAATACACCTGTTTATGAAGCAATTCAATTGTTAAATCAGAAGTTAAAAGATGAAAAAAAAAAAAAAAAAAAAAAAAAAAAAATACCTGAAGCACAAAGAATTAGTATTATCCAGGCATTGAAACTAGTAGCTGATAATAACTACTTCACATATAATAAAAAAATATACCGACAAAAACAAGGTGCACCAATGGGATCACCAATTTCGGGACTTCTTGCTGAAATAATATTACAAGACATAGAAAATAAACTTTTGGATTCATTCAATCAAAAACAACTAATACTATACGTAAGATACGTTGACGATATCCTTATCTTCTGGAAGCAATCTGAAAAAGAACTTGAAACATTTGTAAACAAATACAATAGTTTTTATCCTACAATACAAGTTACTATGGAAAAAGAAGTTAAGAGACAACTAAACTATTTAGACATTTCTTTATTCAGGCGAAATAATATGATTGAATACGAAGTATATCGAAAACCAACTTATACTCCAACGATAATTCCGATTGATTCAAATCATCCTTGGAAATATAAAAGAGCAGCACTTCAATTTTACATAAGAAGAGCATTAACCCATTCCTGTAATAAACACAAAGAAAAGATTGAGATTAACTGGATAAAAAGAACTGCTATGAAATTTGGATACAAGAAAAAGATCATAGATGATATACTTGAAAATATAAAGAAATCTTTAAATGAAAATAAAAATAAACAAAAAAATGAAATAAAATTTGCTGGTAAAATTCCCTACATTCCTCCAATAACAGATATCTTAAAGAAGGAATGCATTAAAGAAAAAATGATATTGGCAGAAACCGTCATAGATAACGAAACTATATTAACTAATGGAAATGAAAGAAGATCAATGCTTGATAAAGCCGGAGTATATTCTATACCAACAAAATATTATACAGAAATAGAAAGAAATGAAAGAAATAAAGTATACATAGGAAGTACAAAAAAGAAGATTTAAGACCAGATTAAAAGAACATATATCGAACTGGAATAAAAAAGAAAACAAAACATCATTAATAAATCATTGTATTGAAAATGAAGCTTATCCTGTTTGGTATGATGCAAAATTAATAACCTCACATAAAACTAAAAACCAAATATTAACCTCAGAAGCGATAATGATTGAAAAAACTAAAGAAATAAATTGTAATAATAATGATCCAATGAATCTACCGTACGCTTGGAAATATTTTATCGAAAAAGAAATTAACGATAAAAAATATAATAAAAGACCTTATTAATTATTTTCAACAAACGAATGGCAACACCAATTAATTTGGAGTCGGAATTCATGTCATCCGGTTATATCAAAACACGACTAAGAACGTGCATTAATACCAAAAATAGCATGCGCAAGAGTACAACTGCCGTGAAAAGTCGAGCGCTGCCAGTAGAATCGATGTAAGTGGCCGAAACACAACATGTATGAGAAAATCATAATACCCACTGAAGATGATTCCAAAAGAAGGAATTGAAACTAGTTTGGGATATCGAGCCACGGAAAATAAAACATGCAACCATCATCTATAATAAGAAATTATAAGATCGAAGTTCAACTTGGAAGCTGATACCACAGGAAAGGAAAATCATGCCTTCTTCGATAACAAAATGGCTTATTACTGATTCAACGCATCATAATCAAAAGGTTCGAAAGTTCTTTTCTATTGTATTAATTTCGTAAATCATGACTTAAAAAACTGGAATAATATTAATCTTTTAATACATATTGTCTCTACGTATTGGAGGACTTTGACAACTTATGATGCATTTGACTGCACATATAAAAACATTTTTCATATAAATTTGTAATCTTCATAATAAAATTCTAAACTATTATAAAGAACATCAAAAAGAAAAAAAGGAATATTAGTGACAAGTTGAAATAAAAATTTTCTTATTATATGGACGTTTTTCCCGTGCTCGAATTTCTAATAACGTGCGAAACAGTAGATGATATGGAAACTATTTTGTTGACATATAGTTAATAATTTCTGAAACCACGTAATGTTTTCGACAAATGTTGAATTAATATAATTTATGGAAACTGGAGATTTAAAAGGCTCATAATGTTGATTTTATTGGAGAGAATCTGAAATTCGCGGCTGAAATCATAATATATACGAACTAAACAAAATGAATATCACGAACTTTAAAAAGAATAGAATCCAGTTGAGCAAAGAAGTCGAACATTTAAACTTTTTGACAACTTGTAAAAACAATGGAATTACACCTAAATTTTTACAAATTAGAAATAAACCAATGAATTATAAAGATAAAACCATTTTACAAACTTGTGAAATTAAAAGATTAAGAGCCTCTATTAGAGAAAAACGAAAAGACATTGATAGATTGAGTAAGAAAAACTACAGATTATATAATCAATGCATGCAAGAGAAAGATAAAGAAGAAATAAAAATAGCATTAATTAAAATATTTGCTATTATAGAAAGACAACAATTTAAAGACAGAAGGAGACACTTTCATAAAATTGAAAACCTCATAAGAGAAAAGTATAATAACAAAGAAGGAAAAGAAAAACTACCAACATTAGAAGACAAACCACTGTTCATTAACAAATCTAATAATGAATTGACATATCTACAAGTTAAAGCACTCAATAGAGGAACGAGATATGCATATAAACAAGAAATTCCGAAAGCCGAGATAATAATCCCATATATAGAAGACGTCATCAAGAAACTACCAAATAAAAGACAAAACCCTACAAGATTTAAAATATTAAGAGCAATCAATAACAAAGAAAAAGAAGAACAAATACCAGCTATAAAATATGAGAGACAAGAGCTAATGAACCTCAAGAACAACCCAGCAATTAAATGCATAAGTGCTGATAAAGCCAAACAAATTATTATATTAGACAAAGATGATTATGATATAAAAATGAAAACGGCTATAGAAAAATTGGATATCGAAGAAACTACACTTGACCCAACAGATACAATTCTAAGAAAAATGGCTTATATAAAAAACCATGGACATTTACCTGATAATATTAAAAACAAAGCCATTCCGCCCGTTGGAGCGTCTATTCCAAGCATATTCAGCAAAATCAAAACGCATAAAAAAAGAAGAACCATTAAGACCAATAGTAAATAAAACAACGTCTCCAACAATTCTCCTTGAAAAAGAACTATTTAAACATTTAAAACAGTATTACTTTCAACATATTTATACAATTAACAACTCCATTGAAGTGATTAAAAAAGTTAAAGAACTAAAAACAACCGATTTTCTGATGATCAGTCTAGATATTGTTTCCCTATATCCAAATACACCTGTTTATGAAGCAATTCAATTGTTAAATCAGAAGTTAAAAGATGAAAAAAAAAAAAAAAAAAAAAAAAAATACCTGAAGCACAAAGAATTAGTATTATCCAGGCATTGAAACTAGTAGCTGATAATAACTACTTCACATATAATAAAAAAATATACCGACAAAAACAAGGTGCACCAATGGGATCACCAATTTCGGGACTTCTTGCTGAAATAATATTACAAGACATAGAAAATAAACTTTTGGATTCATTCAATCAAAAACAACTAATACTATACGTAAGATACGTTGACGATATCCTTATCTTCTGGAAGCAATCTGAAAAAGAACTTGAAACATTTGTAAACAAATACAATAGTTTTTATCCTACAATACAAGTTACTATGGAAAAAGAAGTTAAGAGACAACTAAACTATTTAGACATTTCTTTATTCAGGCGAAATAATATGATTGAATACGAAGTATATCGAAAACCAACTTATACTCCAACGATAATTCCGATTGATTCAAATCATCCTTGGAAATATAAAAGAGCAGCACTTCAATTTTACATAAGAAGAGCATTAACCCATTCCTGTAATAAACACAAAGAAAAGATTGAGATTAACTGGATAAAAAGAACTGCTATGAAATTTGGATACAAGAAAAAGATCATAGATGATATACTTGAAAATATAAAGAAATCTTTAAATGAAAATAAAAATAAACAAAAAAATGAAATAAAATTTGCTGGTAAAATTCCCTACATTCCTCCAATAACAGATATCTTAAAGAAGGAATGCATTAAAGAAAAAATGATATTGGCAGAAACCGTCATAGATAACGAAACTATATTAACTAATGGAAATGAAAGAAGATCAATGCTTGATAAAGCCGGAGTATATTCTATACCAACAAAATATTATACAGAAATAGAAAGAAATGAAAGAAATAAAGTATACATAGGAAGTACAAAAAGAAGATTTAAGACCAGATTAAAAGAACATATATCGAACTGGAATAAAAAAGAAAACAAAACATCATTAATAAATCATTGTATTGAAAATGAAGCTTATCCTGTTTGGTATGATGCAAAATTAATAACCTCACATAAAACTAAAAACCAAATATTAACCTCAGAAGCGATAATGATTGAAAAAACTAAAGAAATAAATTGTAATAATAATGATCCAATGAATCTACCGTACGCTTGGAAATATTTTATCGAAAAAGAAATTAACGATAAAAAATATAATAAAAGACCTTATTAATTATTTTCAACAAACGAATGGCAACACCAATTAATTTGGAGTCGGAATTCATGTCATCCGGTTATATCAAAACACGACTAAGAACGTGCATTAATACCAAAAATAGCATGCGCAAGAGTACAACTGCCGTGAAAAGTCGAACGCTGCCAGTAGAATCGATGTAAGTGGCCGAAACACAACATGTATGAGAAAATCATAATACCCACTGAAGATGATTCCAAAAGAAGGAATTGAAACTAGTTTGGGATATCGAGCCACGGAAAATAAAACATGCAACCATCATCTATAATAAGAAATTATAAGATCGAAGTTCAACTTGGAAGCTGATACCACAGGAAAGGAAAATCATGCCTTCTTCGATAACAAAATGGCTTATTACTGATTCAACGCATCATAATCAAAAGGTTCGAAAGTTCTTTTCTATTGTATTAATTTCGTAAATCATGACTTAAAAAACTGGAATAATATTAATCTTTTAATACATATTGTCTCTACGTATTGGAGGACTTTGACAACTTATGATGCATTTGACTGCACATATAAAAACATTTTTTCATATAAATTTGTAATCTTCATAATAAAATTCTAAACTATTATAAAGAACATCAAAAAGAAAAAAAGGAATATTAGTGACAAGTTGAAATAAAAATTTTCTTATTATATGGACGTTTTTCCCGTGCTCGAATTTCTAATAACGTGCGAAACAGTAGATGATATGGAAACTATTTTGTTGACATATAGTTAATAATTTCTGAAACCACGTAATGTTTTCGACAAATGTTGAATTAATATAATTTATGGAAACTGGAGATTTAAAAGGCTCATAATGTTGATTTTATTGGAGAGAATCTGAAATTAGCGGCTGAAATCATAATATATACGAACTAAACAAAATGAATATCACGAACTTTAAAAAGAATAGAATCCAGTTGAGCAAAGAAGTCGAACATTTAAACTTTTTGACAACTTGTAAAAACAATGGAATTACACCTAAATTTTTACAAATTAGAAATAAACCAATGAATTATAAAGATAAAACCATTTTACAAACTTGTGAAATTAAAAGATTAAGAGCCTCTATTAGAGAAAAACGAAAAGACATTGATAGATTGAGTAAGAAAAACTACAGATTATATAATCAATGCATGCAAGAGAAAGATAAAGAAGAAATAAAAATAGCATTAATTAAAATATTTGCTATTATAGAAAGACAACAATTTAAAGACAGAAGGAGACACTTTCATAAAATTGAAAACCTCATAAGAGAAAAGTATAATAACAAAGAAGGAAAAGAAAAACTACCAACATTAGAAGACAAACCACTGTTCATTAACAAATCTAATAATGAATTGACATATCTACAAGTTAAAGCACTCAATAGAGGAACGAGATATGCATATAAACAAGAAATTCCGAAAGCCGAGATAATAATCCCATATATAGAAGACGTCATCAAGAAACTACCAAATAAAAGACAAAACCCTACAAGATTTAAAATATTAAGAGCAATCAATAACAAAGAAAAAGAAGAACAAATACCAGCTATAAAATATGAGAGACAAGAGCTAATGAACCTCAAGAACAACCCAGCAATTAAATGCATAAGCGCTGATAAAGCCAAACAAATTATTATATTAGACAAAGATGATTATGATATAAAAATGAAAACGGCTATAGAAAAATTGGATATCGAAGAAACTACACTTGACCCAACAGATACAATTCTAAGAAAAATGGCTTATATAAAAAACCATGGACATTTACCTGATATTAAAAACAAAGCCATTCCGCCCGTTGGAGCGTCTATTCCAAGCATATTCAGCAAAATCAAAACGCATAAAAAAGAAGAACCATTAAGACCAATAGTAAATAAAACAACGTCTCCAACAATTCTCCTTGAAAAAGAACTATTTAAACATTTAAAACAGTATTACTTTCAACATATTTATACAATTAACAACTCCATTGAAGTGATTAAAAAAGTTAAAGAACTAAAAACAACCGATTTTCTGATGATCAGTCTAGATATTGTTTCCCTATATCCAAATACACCTGTTTATGAAGCAATTCAATTGTTAAATCAGAAGTTAAAAGATGAAAAAAAAAAAAAATACCTGAAGCACAAAGAATTAGTATTATCCAGGCATTGAAACTAGTAGCTGATAATAACTACTTCACATATAATAAAAAAATATACCGACAAAAACAAGGTGCACCAATGGGATCACCAATTTCGGGACTTCTTGCTGAAATAATATTACAAGACATAGAAAATAAACTTTTGGATTCATTCAATCAAAAACAACTAATACTATACGTAAGATACGTTGACGATATCCTTATCTTCTGGAAGCAATCTGAAAAAGAACTTGAAACATTTGTAAACAAATACAATAGTTTTTATCCTACAATACAAGTTACTATGGAAAAAGAAGTTAAGAGACAACTAAACTATTTAGACATTTCTTTATTCAGGCGAAATAATATGATTGAATACGAAGTATATCGAAAACCAACTTATACTCCAACGATAATTCCGATTGATTCAAATCATCCTTGGAAATATAAAAGAGCAGCACTTCAATTTTACATAAGAAGAGCATTAACCCATTCCTGTAATAAACACAAAGAAAAGATTGAGATTAACTGGATAAAAAGAACTGCTATGAAATTTGGATACAAGAAAAAGATCATAGATGATATACTTGAAAATATAAAGAAATCTTTAAATGAAAATAAAAATAAACAAAAAAATGAAATAAAATTTGCTGGTAAAATTCCCTACATTCCTCCAATAACAGATATCTTAAAGAAGGAATGCATTAAAGAAAAAATGATATTGGCAGAAACCGTCATAGATAACGAAACTATATTAACTAATGGAAATGAAAGAAGATCAATGCTTGATAAAGCCGGAGTATATTCTATACCAACAAAATATTATACAGAAATAGAAAGAAATGAAAGAAATAAAGTATACATAGGAAGTACAAAAAGAAGATTTAAGACCAGATTAAAAGAACATATATCGAACTGGAATAAAAAAGAAAACAAAACATCATTAATAAATCATTGTATTGAAAATGAAGCTTATCCTGTTTGGTATGATGCAAAATTAATAACCTCACATAAAACTAAAAACCAAATATTAACCTCAGAAGCGATAATGATTGAAAAAACTAAAGAAATAAATTGTAATAATAATGATCCAATGAATCTACCGTACGCTTGGAAATATTTTATCGAAAAAGAAATTAACGATAAAAAATATAATAAAAGACCTTATTAATTATTTTCAACAAACGAATGGCAACACCAATTAATTTGGAGTCGGAATTCATGTCATCCGGTTATATCAAAACACGACTAAGAACGTGCATTAATACCAAAAATAGCATGCGCAAGAGTACAACTGCCGTGAAAAGTCGAACGCTGCCAGTAGAATCGATGTAAGTGGCCGAAACACAACATGTATGAGAAAATCATAATACCCACTGAAGATGATTCCAAAAAGAAGGAATTGAAACTAGTTTGGGATATCGAGCCACGGAAAATAAAACATGCAACCATCATCTATAATAAGAAATTATAAGATCGAAGTTCAACTTGGAAGCTGATACCACAGGAAAGGAAAATCATGCCTTCTTCGATAACAAAATGGCTTATTACTGATTCAACGCATCATAATCAAAAGGTTCGAAAGTTCTTTTCTATTGTATTAATTTCGTAAATCATGACTTAAAAAACTGGAATAATATTAATCTTTTAATACATATTGTCTCTACGTATTGGAGGACTTTGACAACTTATGATGCATTTGACTGCACATATAAAAACATTTTTTCATATAAATTTGTAATCTTCATAATAAAATTCTAAACTATTATAAAGAACATCAAAAAGAAAAAAAAAAAAAAAAGGAATATTAGTGACAAGTTGAAATAAAAATTTTCTTATTATATGGACGTTTTTCCCGTGCTCGAATTTCTAATAACGTGCGAAACAGTAGATGATATGGAAACTATTTTGTTGACATATAGTTAATAATTTCTGAAACCACGTAATGTTTTCGACAAATGTTGAATTAATATACTAAATGATTTTTATTGCAAGTTAACTTCTTAAAAAAAAAAAAAAACACTCCCTCCAAATCTCGACAATAGAAAGCCACTCCTCTCACACTGTGACATCATCCATCGTCGTCAAATACCTGAAAAGAATAGCTGAATGCAAAAATCTCAAATTTCCAATACAAAAAATCAAGAAAATGATAAATAAAATAAAATAGATACCTCTAATTCCTTTTGAAGCTTGGATATTGTGGAAATAAATCTCTTCATTAGGGATGATAGTCTCCCTTCGCCATCTTAACTTTTTCGTGTTGACATTGTGCGTTGAAGTGAAAATACAACATGCCATATTTTAAAAAGTAATTGACCAAATTGATAGTGGGCTTCTGTTTTCTAAATTGGAACTTGAGTACATCCTTACTGAAGTGGTTTTAGACATTTTTAAGCACTTGGAAGAAAATTTTATTTTCTGCTTACAAGATATCAGTAGCAATGTTTGATCACTAAGCAAGTCTACATTACATTATTATCTTAGCACTTGACAATACTTCAACCTTCATAAACTACAACCTAATTTACTGATATCAGTAACTTATGCCCCCCCCTCAAAACACATGATAACCCCCCCTTCCCTGACAAACCACACTATGTGGTGTGCATGCACATGTTTTTTTCACTCACAAATAATGAAAAAATATAAAACAAATACAAAAACTTAAATAGCCTTACAAACATTACTGCAAATTGGATCAACATTCCCCCAAATTAATTTGTCTATCAGTGAGAAAAAACATGCTCAGTAGTATCCACTGCATGCATCACTTCAAATATGGCATTTTCACATCTCAAGTAATCATGACAAAAACTATCTACTTACCAGGCTTGAAGGGGAGAACAAAGATTTTCTTTCCTGGAGTATCTAGCAGAGAATTAACCTTTGATTTCAACTGACAGCCAATGGGAATTTAATTTTGGGATGCTTACCCACTACTCTACTTTTCAGTTTTAGTTTGAATGTTACTAGGGTTGAGTTGGGTTTTAGTTTGTACTTAGCTTTGCAGCCAATCAAGACGAATTTCCTTTTAATGCGCTTAGTTTCACTATTTGCTGCAGACTGTCCAAGAACCTCTCACAACCCTGTGAATAGATATTGCTTGTTTCTGCCTATTACTTAATTATTGTGATGTGACTAAAATTAATGCAGTACTACAATCGAGAAAGATGGAACTAGCACAAATATAGAATGCAGTATTGGGTATTGTCTCAGTGATACCTGTCATAAGACAACTTACACAAGAGCAAGTGGCCTAAAAACTTTGGATGAGCTTTCAGAGGAAGAAAAACAGCTCTTATTGTGGAGAACTGGACTCATTAATGATGCAGCCATAAGTTTTTCAACTTTCACATTGTGCAGACATCATGAACAACTGTATTTACCGAGATATGTGAATCAACAAACCATTTACTGCGATCCATTTTCTAGACATAAGCAAATCATTAAAAAGTCACTGCAAATTATAAACTTGAAGCATGCTGAAGAATTACAGTCAGTGGGAATTTGTGTTATACCTGGCAAAAAATTATGCCCACAATGCCATTTCTTGTGTGGCACAAAGATAAAAAGCTGTACTACAGACACTGATAGTTCAAGTAGTCCTCAGAGGTCTGAGTGTGACACAGAATTGCAGACATCAAGCAGGCTAGCAGAGAAAGATAGCTTGAATGCTAGCATTAATGAATTAGGATGTTCACCTGTAAAACTCCATTCATTGTCATGCGAAAAGAAAAAGCTTACATGAAATGTAAAATGTCACAAATAAATAATTCAGTAAGGAAATAGTTGGCACAAGTAATTGATTTAGGAGAAGGACCATCGCACACCCAAAAAAATGTTTCTTCAGAAAGCGAATCATGTGAACCAGGTGTGTCTGAAATAAGAAAAAAAAAAGCAAAGGATTTAGATGAGATAATAGCATTAATACAAAGTAAAATCCCCCAAGAAAGTAAAAGGCACAAAATTCAGTTGCTAATAGTTGTTCCCAGTTCTTGGTCTAGAAAGAAAGTTAGCAAAACATTCTGCATTTCTGAATACATGGTTCGTCAAGCACGTTTACTCACTAAAGAAGGAATTTGTGCCTTACCACAACTTCATAGTGGCAGAAAATAATCTGCAGAAACAACTAATTTGATACAAAACTTTTATCAAGATGATGAGCATTCTTGCCAGTTACCAGGAATGAAGGATAAAGATAGGCTTTTCAAAATTTTGCGCACTGAGACCCAAATGGTGTGTTTTAGCTGGATCCAGTGGAACGCATTCAGTTTGTGTACTGCACCAAAATGTCCAGTTAATAATAGAAGCACTTAATCTTGAAGAAAAATACTCCAACTTGATTAAGAAAACAGTTTGTGATCTAGAAAATAGAGACTGCATGCTAGGAAGGTGTAATCAGTGTCCTGGCATTGATAATCTCCAGCATTTTTTGTCCCAAAACTTAAATGATTTTGAAGACTATATTGAATTCAGCCAGTGGGTAACAACTGACAGAGCAGAAATGATAAAACAACAGCTACCAGTGAGTGATCTTATCAAAAAGTTGCTATCACAAATACATGCTTTAAGACCTCATGCATACATTTGCTAAAGCACAGTCACATTATTTTAGAAAAAGAAAAGACACTGGAAAATGAGACTGAGGCCATGGTAGTTCTTGACTTTCAGAAAATTAGTTTTGTGGTACAAAATGAAATCCAGGGGTATCACTGGAACAAATCAATGTTTACCCTGCACCCAGTGATTGCATATTACAAAAAGAATTCCCTGTTGTGCTCTCTCAGTCTCTGTGTGTTGTCAGATGACTTGGAGCATGATGTTCCATTTGTGCATGAGGTTCAAAGGATAACAATAGCACTTCTGAAATCAGAGTTTCCACTTCTTAAGAAGATTGAATATTTCAGCAACGGATGTGCTATGCAATACAAGAATTGTAAAACTTTCTTTAATTTATGTTGTCATAAAAGTGACTTCAGTGGAATAACAGCCTGCTGGTCATTTTTTGCTACCAGCCATGGTAAGTATGCTTGTGATAGCATAGGTGGTACTGTCAAAAGAATAACTGTGCTCTCTAGTCTGTGGCATCCATATAATGAACAGATTTATACTACTTTACAAATGTACAACTTTTGCAAGAAAGAAATTTTAGGAATACATTTTGCATTTTTCAAGGAAGATGAAATGATTAACATTCGAAAGCAGCAACAAGAGAGATTTTTATTGGTGAAAACAATAGCAGGAACCCGAAGTTTTCATGGCTTTATTCCACAGAATGAATCAACATAGCAACCAAACGAGTCAGCACAGATAAGGATTTTGCATTACTGTTTAACTTTTGCAAACAAGAACTACTTTCACAAATAATTAAATTAAATACTTATGTATGCTGTGTGTATCACAACAGGTGGTACTTAGGTTTTGTTATAAACATTGAACATGAAACTGGTGAAACACTTATTCATTTTATGCACCTCCCAGAACCAGCAGTTCCCTTTCAATGGCCTGAAAGGGATGATAACTGCTGGATTCCACTTCAGCATATTTTATGTAACATACCAGCACCAACCACATCAACAGGGCACCAGTACAGGCTAGATGATGCAACCATTGAGTTCATAAACAGAAAATGGACTGATTACAAACATTAGGTATGACACTTTATGTCATCCTCTACTTCTCAGTATTCTAAATGTGAAATTATTTATTTGTGTGTAATTAGGTATCTGCACTGTTCTTTAGTAAAATTTTGAAAACAGTTTAATATTAATTAAATGTCCATATGTCAATTTGTATTACATTTCCAATAAACTTTTTAAAATATTAAAAAAAAAACTTGTAAATGTTTAAGGCAGTTTTGGTCACAAGTTCATGAGAGAACTTTAAAAACTTTTTTTTTCTTTTAATGTTGGACTAAAAAATCCACTAGTCTTTTTTAATAATTAGTTAAATGTTCATAAGTCAATTTGTATTATACATATTTCCAATGAAAATCTGCGCTATATTTCCAACGAACTTTAAAAAAAATTGCATGAAATATTTACTTACACCCAGTGGTGAATACACCTGTAAAACATCAAATACTTATTTTATTTCTTGGATAGCAGACACATTTGAATAAAAAGTCATTCAGTTTCTTAGTTCAAAGGGAATGCTATCTATGTACATCATTTTTTCAAGTTCCAATATCCAGTAACAAACATTAATTTTGGGAAAGAGGAACAGAAATATCAAGCAAAATTTTTAGTCTTGTGAGTTGTGATACACATAAAGTCACAAACTTACCTTATGCACCTACATGGCTCAAACAGGTGGTGGTGTTGCTATGGGAGGGAGGAGGGGCTGGCACAAAGCAGCACTGGAAAGATTGTGTGCACTATTCCTAGTATAAAACACTGTTAGATGTACATGATTGTAATTTTTCTTCTTATAAGCACCAAATTTGCTGTGTAAGGCTGGGGTCTCCCTAACATAAGTGCTGTCACCCTGGTAACAAGGTGAGAAATCTTAAAAAAAAAACTTTCTTTTATGTTGGACTAAAAAAGCCATAATTTTTTTATAAATAAAATGGAAGTCTACACAATTACCTTTTATAAAAGTGCTAGAACAATGTACCACCTCTGCCACATACAAAAAAAAAAAAAAAAAATGTGAAGAGGACCCACTTATATTTCAAAAAGTTGCAAAAGTGGTTAACATTTTTTCATAAGTATAAAAGTTGAAGTCATAAAAATGAAATGTGGGCATTTTTGAAATCTCTAACTTCAGAACTAACAGAGTACCAAGTTTCAAAACCATATCTTTAACGGTTTTCATACTATCAACAAAAAGAGTAAAACCTACGCAAATTATAGCGCCATATTCGAGACCAGCTTCTGTACACCCCACATCAAATTTCAAAATCACATAACTTCTAAGTTATTCAATATATTTATCTAAAAAGTGGGGTTTTTTCTTACCTTGACAAGCAGTGACTGTGTACCAATTTTGAAAGAAAACTGAGAACCTACGGTTCTTTTTTATATTTTGTTCTGGATGATTTGACGTGGAATGACCCATGATCATGTGATATCGGCAGCAGTAGTATAATTGAATTTATTTAAGTGTAAGCATATTGTTCAATGCAAAATAACATAATTCTTGATAAAATGTCAGTTACTAAGATTATCTGTAAAGGGAGTTTTTTCTGTACAGTGATTACATATTTACAATTCGGATAAAAAAATATTTTTTCATTTCTGCATGTTTTTTTATTACACTTGTAGCAGACTTGGCTTTTGTCAAAAGATCTTCAGCAAAAGTTTGTTCATAACAAGGCCCAGTCTAACTTTTTAGGCACTTGCAAGTCTATTAACTTTTTTGCGGATTTTAACTCTTTCTTCTCTTGGTTACTTTGCGCGTTTTTTAGGGCACTAAGGCTAAGCAGCCGGCCGTTCCATTGTTCTTGTAGTCTACGATGTGTTTTCAATGTAGTTTAGGTCTTAATAACTACTTAATTATGCACTTAAAGCACTTCTGAAATACTCTGCACATATTGCAACTAATTGTTTATGTCATATAACCTTCACAAAGCATTTCTTTAGTTTATTATTGTCTTTATTTTATTCTCGTTTTTGTGTTGTCAGAAGTTGTGGAGTAGGGGGTTTTATAATCCAGTTTTCTTTCAAGAATCTGTGCTTTAGAAAAAAAATAATATTTCCTTTTTTATTGCAATGTTTAAGAATTTGTAGTACTTTAGTATTGCTATTCAGGTTTAAATTCTCTCTTAGGCAACTAGGTAACTTGGCAATTTGTTATTGCTGAACATTATTTCTGATTCATTGTCACTCTTACAACTTGAGTTTTCTATAATCATCATTTTTCTGTTTATTAGTAACAGATGAAGAGCATGAGTTGGGCCAGGAAAGTTATGGATGCAAGCTAAATTGTTAACTAAAGCTTTGTCATACAACTCTGTGGAGGTTATGACATACATATATATATATATATATATATATATATATATACTAAAGAGCAAAACTGAAGACAAAGGAAAAAATTTTAGAATTTAAAACGAAGGGTGCAAAATAACCTGAAAATCAAAACGCGCAACGCAGCAGTTTTGAAAATTCAGAATTCACATTTTATAAAGAAGATACCTAAGCAAAAAAATACATATATAATTTTGACTCACACCTAGTACAACATAGAAAAGGTTATGTATCTACCTGTGTGATCAAAAGGAAAAAAGATAAAAAAATAAAATAAAACAACTGAATGTAGAAGGTGTCGAGAATACTGAGCCTTGGCTTTATCAAGGACCAGCAAAAACTCTGCATTTTCTCACTTCCACAAAGACCTAGTTGGAAATGGGTTTCTGCAAGGCCATAGATGCAAGTAACATTCCCACCTAAAATAGTTTAAAAAATATATATATAAGTCATGTCCTCCTTAGAGTTGCATGACCTAGCACTAGTTAACAATTTCGCTTGCATCCATTAACCTTCCTGGCCCGACCCATACTCTTCATCTGTTACTATTAAACAGAGAGAAGAAGATTAAAGAGAACTCAAGCTGTGAGAGTGACATAATAATTAGAAATGATTTTCAGCCATAACGAAATTCCAAGTTCGTTTGAGAGAGAATTTAAACCTGAAAAACAATGCAAAAGAAATCCAAATTTTACATTGCAATTAAAAAAGGAAATGTTAATTTATAACGAACAGATTTTTGAAAGAAAACTTGAGTCTAAAACCCCTACTCTACAACTTATGACAACACGAAAACGAGAATAAGTTAAAGATAATAATTAACTAAAGAAAACTTTGTGAAAGTTATATACCTTAAACAGTTAGTTGCAATATGTACAAAGTATTTCAGCAGTGCTTTAAGTGCATAATTAATTAGTTATTAAGAACTTAACTACTTTGAAAAAACAGCGCATAGACAGCGCATAGAAAAGGAACAAGCTAAGCCATCTTCTGTTCCTAGGTACCCCAAAAGACGCTCAAAGTTACAAAGAAAAGAAAGAGTTAAAACCCGCAAAAAATGTTAACAGACAAACCAATGCCTAAAAGTTGAAAAGCTAAAAAACGACAGAGAAAAGGTACATGAAGTACAAACATTGAACTTATAAAACCTAGAACCCAAAAACAAGGAAGAGAGCTTACCTCTTGTGTTACAAAAACTTTTCTCCTCACAAGAGAAGAACATGGCTGACCTCTTCTGCCACTCCCTAGACAGCTGGGGGGCAGTGAGGGTGGGGCTGATGGCCTCCTCATACAGCAAGAAACCAACGCGCGGAGATTTTAACCAGAGAAAAAAATATATAAACATAAGACTGTGGATCTGTATGATCAGAAAGAGCAGAATTAACTCTCCAGAATACATGAGAAATATTATAAAATACACGAGCAGTTCATTTAATAATCTTTGCATGTATTAAATCACCTTAGTGAGCTTCTATAGATTAATCAGAATCTTATTAATTTTAATGTTGGTTTTACTATTTTTAGTATAGCTATCCTAGTGATGAATAACTAGTTTTCTTTTTTATTTGTTTTTATTTTCTCTTATAAACGGATTTTTAAACTTTTTTTGTGATTTTGTTTATATTATTTAATTTTTTGTTTTAATAGGACCGTCATATCCATAGCACTAAGGTTCCTTTAGGTAGTTAATAGGCATCCTCTAGCCAACTTCCTTACGGCTTTGATTGGTCAGAATCATATTATTAACTGTGTAGAAAATTAAAGCAGATCTGCCAACCTTACTCTATTATTCAGAATAATTTTTCTTAAAGTTCTTTTGATGAAAGAAGAAGGAATTTCGTTCTCTAGAAAACTTTCTAATAGTATATTAATGTGGTAATTGAAGTCCAAATTGTTGCTGCAAATTCTTGAAATTCTTAGGACCTGAGAAATTAGTACATTCTCAATTACTTTGGTTGAAATGTTATTATTCCAGTGTAGATATTTAATTACTTTGAAAGGAAAATTTACTCTTTTATCATAGAGGCTAATAGATGGGTTACCTCTGTTGAGCTTAATGCTTAAGTCTAGGAACTCAAGTTCCTGATTACTGTGGTTGGTTTTACATAAGTTAAGAGAGCTAGGATAGATATTATCAAAATCACTCTCTATAACTTCTGAATTATTGATACACAGCAGATCATCAATATATCTAAAAGTGTAAAGGTAGTTATCTGAGCAGGTGGGGTGATTTTTAATGAATTTATATTCCTTAAAGAACAGGAATAGATTAGCGATATGCGTGGACGTTGATGTTCCCATTGGAATACCGTTCACTTGCTTATAGAGAGTATTATTATATAAGATATGGTTATTTATTATGCAGCAATTGAGATAAGAGTTCCAAGTTCCTACATCAACAAATTGGTTAAGTTTAAATTCTGCATACAGCTCTTTAAAGGTAGTGATTATATCTGATAGAGGCAGATTAGTATATAGGTTTTCAAAATCATAACTATTAATATCTAGGGGACAAACTTTGTTAACTATGAACTCAATAATAGAGTAACATACGAGCCCGTAAGTTATTCTACCAAGCAGTTAGAAAATCGGTTTAAGGCATTCTTCAAGAAACTTAAAATTCCACAAACTAGAAGATATGAGCCTGAATTTCCATTTCTTTTTGCAACGGTTAAGTTTCATAAGGATCCTGTGAAGTTCAGGTTCATAGCTAGTGGAGTAAGGAGTCATAAAAAGAAAATAGATCTTGCTTTTGAAGATGTCTTAAAGAAGGTTTTGGAACACATTAGAAACTGTTCTAACTTGATGTACAGAGATTTTTGGATAATTAATAATAATGCAGAAGTAATTTCTACTATACTCAAAGTTTGTCCCCTAGATATTAATAGTTATGATTTTGAAAACCTATATACTAATCTGCCTCTATCAGATATAATCACTACCTTTAAAGAGCTGTATGCAGAATTTAAACTTAACCAATTTGTTGATGTAGGAACTTGGAACTCTTATCTCAATTGCTGCATAATAAATAACCATATCTTATATAATAATACTCTCTATAAGCAAGTGAACGGTATTCCAATGGGAACATCAACGTCCACGCATATCGCTAATCTATTCCTGTTCTTTAAGGAATATAAATTCATTAAAAATCACCCCACCTGCTCAGATAACTACCTTTACACTTTTAGATATATTGATGATCTGCTGTGTATCAATAATTCAGAAGTTATAGAGAGTGATTTTGATAATATCTATCCTAGCTCTCTTAACTTATGTAAAACCAACCACAGTAATCAGGAACTTGAGTTCCTAGACTTAAGCATTAAGCTCAACAGAGGTAACCCATCTATTAGCCTCTATGATAAAAGAGTTAATTTTCCTTTCAAAGTAATTAAATATCTACACTGGAATAATAACATTTCAACCAAAGTAATTGAGAATGTACTAATTTCTCAGGTCCTAAGAATTTCAAGAATTTGCAGCAACAATTTGGACTTCAATTACCACATTAATATACTATTAGAAAGTTTTCTAGAGAACGAAATTCCTTCTTCTTTTCATCAAAAGAACTTTAAGAAAAATTATTCTGAATAATAGAGTAAGGTTGGCAGATCTGCTTTAATTTTCTACACAGTTAATAATATGATTCTGACCAATCAAAGCCGTAAGGAAGTTGGCTAGAGGATGCCTATTAACTACCTAAAGGAACCTTAGTGCTATGGATATGACGGTCCTATTAAAACAAAAAATTAAATAATACAAACAAAATCACAAAAAAAGTTTAAAAATCCGTTTATAAAAGAAAATAAAAACAAATAAAAAAGAAAACTAGTTATTCATCACTAGGATAGCTATACTAAAAATAGTAAAACCAACATTAAAATTAATAAGATTCTGATTAATCTATAGAAGCTCACTAAGGTGATTTAATACATGCAAAGATTATTAAATAAACTGCTCGTGTATTTTATAATATTTCTCATGTATTCTGGAGAGTTAATTCTGCTCTTTCTGATCATACAGATCCACAGTCTTATGTTTATATATTTTTTTTTTCTCTGGTTAAAATCTCCGCGCGTTGGTTTCTTGCTGTATGAGGAGGCCATCAGCCCCACCCTCACTGCCCCCAGCGTCTAGGGAGTGGCAGAAGAGGTCAACCATGTTCTTCTCTTGTGAGGAGAAAAGTTTTTGTAACACAAGAGGTGAGCTCTCTTCCTTGTTTTTGGGTTCTAGGTTTTATAAGTTCAATGTTTGTACTTCATGTACCTTTTCTCTGTCGTTTTTTAGCTTTTCAACTTTTAGGCATTGGTTTGTCTGTTAACATTTTTTGCGGGTTTTAACTCTTTCTTTTCTTTGTAACTTTGAGCGTCTTTTGGGGTACCTAGGAACAGAAGATGGCTTAGCTTGTTCCTTTTCTATGCGCTGTCTATGCGCTGTTTTTTCAAAGTAGTTAAGTTCTTAATAACTAATTAATTATGCACTTAAAGCACTGCTGAAATACTTTGTACATATTGCAACTAACTGTTTAAGGTATATAACTTTCACAAAGTTTTCTTTAGTTAATTATTATCTTTAACTTATTCTCGTTTTCGTGTTGTCATAAGTTGTAGAGTAGGGGGTTTTAGACTCAAGTTTTCTTTCAAAAATCTGTTCGTTATAAATTAACATTTCCTTTTTTAATTGCAATGTAAAATTTGGATTTCTTTTGCATTGTTTTTCAGGTTTAAATTCTCTCTCAAACGAACTTGGAATTTCGTTATGGCTGAAAATCATTTCTAATTATTATGTCACTCTCACAGCTTGAGTTCTCTTTAATCTTCTTCTCTCTGTTTAATAGTAACAGATGAAGAGTATGGGTCGGGCCAGGAAGGTTAATGGATGCAAGCGAAATTGTTAACTAGTGCTAGGTCATGCAACTCTAAGGAGGACATGACTTATATATATATTTTTTAAACTATTTTAGGTGGGAATGTTACTTGCATCTATGGCCTTGCAGAAACCCATTTCCAACTAGGTCTTTGTGGAAGTGAGAAAATGCAGAGTTTTTGCTGGTCCTTGATAAAGCCAAGGCTCAGTATTCTCGACACCTTCTACATTCAGTTGTTTTATTTTATTTTTTTATCTTTTTTCCTTTTGATCACACAGGTAGATACATAACCTTTTCTATGTTGTACTAGGTGTGAGTCAAAATTATATATGTATTTTTTTGCTTAGGTATCTTCTTTATAAAATATATATATATATATTTGGTGGGCTTATTACTTGCATCTATGACTTTGCAGAAACCCATTTCCAAATAGGTCTTTGTGGAAGTGAGAAAATGCAGAGTTTTTGCTGGTCCTTGATAAAGCCAAGGCTCAGTATTCTCAACACTTTCTACATTCAATTTTTCTATTTTTTTCTCTTTTTACTCACACCGGTCAATACATAACCTTTTCTATGTTGTACTTGGTATGAGTCAAAATTTTTTTTTGCTTAAGTCTCTTCTTAATAGAATGTGAATTATGAATTTTCATAACTGCTGCGTTGCGCGTTTTGATCTTCAGGTTATTTTGCAACTTTCGTTTTAAATTCTTAAGTTTTTCTTATGTTTTCGGCTCTGCTCTTAACTAATTTCAACTTACTATTTATTTAGCAGCTTATGTGCAAATTCTAGTTGAAATGTTTTTTTTTTTTTTGTTTATTTTTTTTTTCATTTTTCATTTTTAATTTTTATTTTAGCGTGTTTTGGCTGATGTCTTTTTGGAGTGTAGTTAATACTCGAGTTTTGGTAATTTCTTGGACTGCTTATTTCCAAAAAAGTTTTTTCCTAGTTGGTTTGCTCGGAATTTTGTATGTTTGGCCCAAGTGGCGTTCTAAGGACGATGAAAGGATTGGAGATCAACTCAGATAATTTAAGTCCTCCCGGTTGGTTAGGCTAGCACCCTTTCCCATAGTGTATGAACTTGCTGTCAAAGGTAATCTAAAGTTATGAAATGACAAACGTTGTTTGACATGTAAATCTGCGGATCCTAACCTGTATTCTTCTATTGCGGATAATTGCTCCAACAAGTTTTGCAAAGCCTACAATACCATTTATAAGCTCACCTGTACTATCTGCAGCCTTAGCTATATTGGCCAAAGCAAAAATCCTCTTCATCTTAGGATAAATGGTCACAGGTCTCTAGTTAACAAGTTCTCTACTTCTGGTGTGTATCCCTCCACTAATGCTGGCCAGTACTCTACCTTTGAATTAGAGCATTTCCATAATCATGGTTTTGACAAAGTGAAAATAGAGGTACTGCATATTATCATTGACCTCTATGCTCGACTTGAAACTGAATCCCTTGAAATTTTGCAGCATCAGTCTCTTTATCGCTATGGTCTTAATTCCACTCTTTCTGACAATAAGCATAATCCGCATAAATTTTCTATACGTGAACTCTTCTTTCTTGTTAACAACAAGAGCTGCACTAGAGGTAATAGAGGACAGATGTTATTTCGCACTTCAAGCAAGGTTGATTTTGCTAACTTGCAAATAACTCTGGAAAGTTTTAAAAATGATACTAGTTTTGTTAAAAATACTTACAAAATACTTAAGTCCTTCAAGCACTCTGTCCTTAAAAGTTTTTTCAAATTCTGTAAAGAAACAGCTAACCATGTGATAAGCATGTTTTTGCTTTGGTTCTAGACATTCTTAAGCATATTCTTAAAGATAAAATTTCTCTTAAAGAAATTTCCAGTAATTATGTGACCATCAGGTTTCTAAATAAAACCTATGATCATCTCAATGTTAGGAAGCTGTTCTACAATAATGCACTTTTTTTTCCCATCTACAGGCACCAGTCTATTGTAAGTTTTAAATATGTTAAGACCTTAGGGTCAATAGTTAAAAACTACAAACTCAATTCTTCGAGTTCCATACCTGTAGTTACTACCTGTTCTTGTGATGAACATAAAGACACAGTTCACTATGATAAGAATTACAAGCATATTATCACTGGTAACTTGAGTTTTGTTGAAAATGACAAGCTTAGGAATTTATTAGAGTATGGTTCTAAATTTAGACCTTCCTTCCAAATCTCCAAAGAGAGGATTCTTGAGAGCTTCACTCAAGATGTTAATAGGTACATTATAAAAACCAGTTTAACATACAATCAGCCTATTGAGGCCTTCGCAGAATGGAAATATAATGTAATCAATGGCTTCACTAATGAGTTGGCAGGTCTTGATTTTTGTTTTGATAGAAATCTATTTTTCTCTGGAGAAGCTAAAAGGTCACTCTCCAAACTACAAGACCTATTTACATTTACCACTACGGATAAAGCTAGCAATAATTTTGCAATTATCTGTAAGAAATTCTATTTTGAATTGTTAACTATGGAACTCAATAATAGAGTAACCTACGAGCCCGTAAGTTATTCTACCAAGCAGTTAGAAAATCGTTTTAAGGCATTCTTCAAGAAACTTAAAATTCCACAAATGAGAAGATACGAGCCTGAATTTCCCTTTCTTTTTGCAACTGTTAAGTTACATAAAGATCCAGTGAAGTTCAGATTCATAGCTAGTGGAGTCAGGAGTCATAAAAAGAAAATTGATCTAGCTTTTGAAGACATCTTGAAGAAGGTCTTGAAACACATTAGTAACTGTACTAATTTAAAGTACAGAGATTTTTGGATAATTAATAATAATGCATAAGTAATTTCCACTATACTCAAAGTAAATCCCTTAGATATTAATAGTTATGATTTTGAGAACCTATATACTAATCTGCCTCTATCAGATATAATCACTACCTTTAAAGAGCTGTATGCAGAATTTAAACTTAACCAATTTGTTAATGTAGGAGCCTGGAACTCTTATCTCAATTGCTGCATAAAAAATAACCATATCTTATATAATAATACTCTCTATAAGCAAGTAAACAGTATCCCAATGGGAACGTCAACACCCACAAGTATTGCAAATCTATTCCTGTTCTTTAAGGAATATAAATTCATTAAAAATCACTCCACTTGCTCCGATAACTACCTTTACACATTTAGATATATTGACGATCTGCTGTGTATAAATAATTCAGAAGTTATAGAGAGTGATTTTGATAATATCTATCCTAGCTCTCTTAACTTATGTAAAACCAACCACAGTAATCAGGAGCTAGAGTTCCTAGACTTAAGCATTAAACTTAACAGAGGTAACCCATGTATTAGCCTCTTTGATAAAAGAGTTAATTTTCCTTTCAAAGTAATTAAATATCTACACTGGAATAATAACATATCAACCAAAGTAAATGAGAATGTACTAATTTCTCAGGTGCTTAGAATTTCAAGAATTTGCAGCAACAATTTGGACTTCAATTACCACATTAATATACTATTAGACAGTTTTCTAGAGAACAAAATTCCTACTTCTTTCATCAAAAGAACTTTAAGATTATTCTGAATAATAGAGTAAGGTTGGCAGATCTGCTTTAATTTTCTACACAGTTAATAATATGATTCTGACCAATGAAAGGCTTTTGGAAGTTGGTCTAGAGGATGCATATTAACTACAAAAAGGAACCTTAGTGCTATGGATAAGATGGTCCTATTAAAAATAAAAAAATAAATAATATAGACAAAATCACAAAAAGAACTTTAAAATTCTGTTTATAAAATAAAATAAAAATAAATATAAAAGAAAACTAGTTATTCACTCACAAGAATTGCTATACTAAAAATAGTAAAACTAACATTAAAATTAATAGGATTCTGAATAGTCTACAGAAGCTCACCAAGGTGATTAAATACATGCAAAGATTATTAAATACACTACTTGTGTATTTCATAATATTTCTCATGTATTCTGGAGAGTTAATTCTGCTCTTTCTGATCAAACAGGTCCACAATCTTAATTATATTTTTCTCTAGATAAAATCTCTGCGAGTAGGATTTTTTTCAGTGTGTGGAGGCTTTCAGCCCCACCCACACTGCCCCCAGCGACTAGGGAGCGGCAGAAGTGATTGGAAGTTTGGGGTAAAAGGTCGGCCATGTTTCCGAGTGGAAGAAGTTAAGTTGCATAAGAGGTAAGCTCTTTTCATTGTCTTTGGGTTTTAGGTTTTCCAAGTTCAATGTTTGAACTTCTTGAACATTTTTTCTATTTTTTGCTTTTAAGCATTTAGGCACTTGCAAGTCTATTAACTTTTTTGCGGATTTTAACTCTTTCTTTTCCTGGTTACTTTGTGCATTTTTTAGGGCACTATGGCTAAGCAGCCGGCCGTTCCATTTTTCTTGTAGTCTACGATGTGTTTTCAATGTAGTTAAGGTCTTAATAACTACTTAATTATGCATTTAAAGCACTTCTGAAATACTCTGTACATATTGCAACTAATTCAGGGATCATAGCATACTTCTGGAAAATTTTAGGTAGGAATTTTAGGAATTTTTGGAAAAATTTTAGGAAAATTTTAGGAGTGTATTTCAATAAAAACTAGATGTATATTTGTATATATCTAGTAAAACAACTTAGTATACATTGTAGAGTTTGCTTCACACCCTTCAACCATATATACTGATAGACTGCGCATGACATCAAAATTTCTGGCTCCAACATAAAATCACATGACATCAGTCAAAAAAATGGGTTACACCTGCTGTGCTTATGGTTGCTCTGAGCGATATAGTAAAGGAAGTTCTATGATTTTTTATGGGTAAGAAACGAATTAAATACCTAAGGCAATAAAGTTCAATTACTTAACCAGAAACTTGCAGCTATTGATATAAAAATATAGTAACTTAAGAAAAAAATGGAATGCATGTTACAAATTCTTCGCAAATGTTCATCACATTATAAATCGCAAAATGTTAACAACCCGATCATGCATGTATATAGCTCATAAGTAAACTTACCTGAAGAGTTTTCATTATATATGAGGCGCATTCACATAATACACCGAAAACACTGAAGTTCTGCAGCGTAAATTAGTAATCATAACAGCATTTTTATACGAAATTTGGAGTCTGATGATGATGTGCCCAATGTTGGAGCCATCGCGGCTTTGATGCAGCTATTGCCAATGCGCAGTCCATTAGTATATACGGTCGAAGTTCACACCCAAATTTTTTGCATAATGTCTAATGTCTAAAGTTTAAGTATGATTTACTTCTAATGTTCAGTTCTTATCTTTTCACGTGTTATTAACATATTCAAGTATATTTACCACATTCAAGTTTCACTTTGAACATTAATATGCTGTTGAACCAGAAGCAATTCACGATTTTCACAGTAAAGTTTTCAGGTTTCACATTAAATTATAATATCCTAAAAAGGTAATTGAAAACCAAGAACTATGTACAATTGTTCACTGAATTACTTTTTTCATATTATTGTTTTAACCTTTTCCTGATTAGCCTATCTTTTTCTGCTTCCACCACAACTAATTTACTTTCAGTTTTCTTTATTTCAGCTGAACCTTGTATGATCAAGTTAGAGGCAACTGCTATTTCAACAGTATTTTGTTTTTCTACAGCTTTTCTCATTCTTTCTGTTCCCTCTTGAATTACTGCTAGGGAGGCTTCTTTATCTTTTTTTAAGCCTATTTATTTCTGCATCATTTTCTTTTATTTTGTCATCAAACTCATCTTTTCTTTTTTTCTCTAGCTGCTTTTCCTTATTTTCCCTCTCTTTCTGCTTCCTTTCTTTTACCTTTTTTTATTCTTCTTCCTTCAGCTTATCAATATACTCTTTATAAAATTTATGTGAATCACGAACACTATTTAACAAATTTCTTGTTATGGGAACTTTACTTACACATCCATAGTGTTTAATGGCCCCTTTAACTATTCTTAATGATGTTATAGTTGAACTTTTAAGTTAGCCTTGTCCTTCCTTAACAGAGCAGTGTTAACCGAAAATCTCCTTTCTGCATCAGCATTACCATGAGGTAAAACTAAAATTGACTTGATGAGTTTAGCAAGATTTGAGTATTTTTCTTTTCCGCTAGAGTCTTTAATACTAAATATATTACGCCAGTAATGATCAATCCGCACTGGAATATGCACTTCCTCTGAAAATTTCACTAGTTCATCTAGAGTTGGCTTATCGCAATTTAAAAGTTTCCACTCTTCTCTTACTCTATCAATTTGTTCCTCAGAAAGATGCAAAACACTTGAAATTCTGGTTATTTCCAAAAAGTCCTTCAGTGACTGAAAGTTGAGTTGACTCTTTCTTTGGTTCTTTTACCTTTAAAACTTCTATGTCTCTTAGCTTTTGATTGCAGAATGGCAAATTTGACTTTAAATATTTTGTGGTTGCAATTAGTGATGATCTTACATCTAAGAGAAATAATTTCTGCCTGGTCTCCTGAACATTCCTCAGGAGATTTTTTGTCTTCATACCAACTTCTAACTCCCCTAGTTTTTTCCATTAATTTTTGTTTTCAAAATCTACATTCTTTAGGTCCTCCAAATTTCCCTGCAATAACATCATCTTGGATAAACTGAGCCATAACATTCCTCATTAAAGTATTTAAATCAGAATATAACTGGTGTATTTTTGGTTCTTCACTCTGATAATATAATGAAAACTTTTCAAAATTTTGGTGTGAAAATGAAATTAATGCTAAATAGCAAGGAGTTAGCTCATTTTTCAGGAAACAGTGAATTCTTTTATACCTTGCCGAATTGCGTAGTTGTTTTTCAAATATTTTTTGAGATGGCAAGAAGTTTAAAAAATATTCTGTAATATTTAGCCATTGATCCAAGAGCCTCTGGGCTACAGAACCAACGGTTAACCATCTATTGCTGACATGACGCAAAAGAAATTTGGCTGTGACCAATGTTATATCCTCGACAGATTTATAATCCTCTCGTCTTGCAGCACTACTCTTTAAAAAGTAATGCATATCAGTAGCAAATTTGTCAAAATCTATATTTAAGCTTGTCAAAAGATTTTTAAATGCATTACTAACAACATACAGGTTGCAAAAACCTAGTTCCAAAGATTTCTGGCCTGTTTCTTGTTTTACAACTTCATTGAATTTGCGTAAAAAACACTTATTTACATTTGGGCTGTCCATGGATACACAAATAATTCTGTTCAACGAAATATTGAAGGATGATAACACATCAAGAATTTCTTTTAGCAAAATATCTGCTGTTGCATGACCCAGAAAAACGCTTGTTAGGTATCGGCAAGAAACTGAATTTATTTCTGAAGACCAGTACCTGAGATACACAACCAACTGCCGTTTCACTTGTGTATTTGTAGTTTCATCAAATGCTATAGTAACCTTTCCTGGGCTACTAGATGCAATGTCTTTTTTCAAATCCTCTTCAAAATATTTTGACAATCCATGTGATATCACATAAGCAACTTTTTTTCTTTAAGTTGCATTTTGGCTGCAATAGCAGAATCAGGAAACATTTCTTTGAAAAATTCAACTGTTTCAGTGCATGAAACAAAAGACATATTGTCCTTAGCAACTTTCATGGCCCATAATGCTTCGGCTTTAGCCAACTGTAAATCATGACTCAGTACTTCACTAATATTTGTTTTGGGCTGAAGATCCCGTCCTCCAAAGGCTTTCAGGATGGACTTATTTTGAAATTTACTTTGAAATTTCTGCAAATGTTTTTTCCTTTATGATGCGCTTTTACTTGTGAAAAGCCACTATTAGAAATGTTGAAAATTTCTGAACACAATATACACTTAGCAGAAAATATTGTTTCAATTGCAGAACACCATTCTTTCAACTTCACTCCGTCCAATTCTTTGGCGAGCCACGCATCTTGAAATTTCGTTTTGGGTTTAGGCATCTTAAACACTTGTATTACTAACCAGAAAATGAAAGGGAAGTACAAAAACACGTTCCAATATTGCAAAACCAGACAACTTCCCGAAATTTGGCTGCGAGGATGACAGAAGATAGAAAAAAACAAAAAAAAAAAAAAAAAACAGGTCACCACTAGAGAACTGAACCTGCACACAGCACAGAGAACACCATAAAAGACGCAAAACCAGAAACTATCATACGCATCTCACGCAAGTTCAGTCAAAGCGAGTCAGAGCCAAGATATATTGCGCATCGAAGGTCGCTGTCGCCGACGCACGATCGAAGGTCAATGATCACGTGCTCTACTGCCTGCCACGATAACACTCAGCTACCATCCCATCGTCATTACCGGAGGTTACGGAAGGAGACCACATGTTTCCTCTTTGCTTCCACCCACCTGCGGTTTACAATAACAAAACATCAGCAGAAAGAGGAGGTTCCACAAGGCATGTACAAAAATAAAGTACGATCTTCTGTGTGCCACGGAGTTCGTCTGCAAAGCGCAAACCAGGGGTGAAAATGACCCCTCCCCTTTTCCCTTAGATCTCTTGTTACTCTCGAAAACTGTCCGAAGGCAAAAAGTGGAGCGCCCGCCCCGAAGCAAGTGCATCTTGATGGCGTCATTTTCCCTCCCTTCAGCAGCACAGCATATAGGCTGTGTTTCTACAATAACAGGTCTTTTTACCTTACCGTAATGGTTAATTTATTGGCGTTAATAACGGTTGTATTTTTAATAAATAAGCTTACGAAAATTTTAGGAAGAATAGCAAATTTTAGGTATAATTTTAGGAATTTAAGGAGGGTCACAAAATATTAGGAATTTTAGGAATTTTAGGAGAAATGCGATCCCTGCTAATTGTTTATGTCATATAACCTTCACAAAGCATTTCTTTAGTTTATTATTGTCTTTATTTTATTCTCGTTTTTGTGTTGTCAGAACTTGTGGAGTAGGGGGGTTATAATCCAGTTTTCTTTCAAGAATCTGTGCTTTAGAAAAAAATTAATATTTCCTTTTTTATTGCAATGTTTAAGAATTTGTAGTACTTTAGTATTGCTATTCAGGTTTAAATTCTCTCTTAGGAGACTAGGTAACTTGGCAATTTGTTATTGCTGAACATTATTTCTGATTCATTATGTCACTCTTACAACTTGAGTTTTCTATAATCATCATTTTTCTGTTTATTAGTAACAGATGAAGAGCATGGGTCGGGCCAAGAAAGTTATGGATGCAAGCTAAATTGTTTTAGCTTGGTCATACAACTCTGTGGAGGTTATGACATGTATATATATATTTTTAAATTTTTTTGGTGGGCTTATTACTTGCATCTATGACTTTGCAGAAACCCATTTCCAAATAGGTCTTTGTGGAAGTGAGAAAATGTAGAGTTTTTGCTGGTCCTTGATAAAGCCAAGGCTCAGTATTCTTGACACTTTCTACATTCAGTTTTTTTATTTTTTTCTATTTTTACTCACACCGGTCAATACATAACCTTTTCTATGTTGTACTTGGTAGAAGTCAAAATTTTTTTTTGCTTCAGTCTCTTCTTAATAGAATGTGAATTCTGAATTTTCATAACTGCTGCGTTGCGCGTTTTGATCTTCAGGTTATTTTGCAACTTTCGTTTTAAATTTTTCTTATGTTTACGGCTCTGCTTTTAAGTATATATATATATATATATATATATTCTATAAAGAAGATACCTAAGCAAAAAAATACATATATAATTTTGACTCACACCTAGTACAACATAGAAAAGGTTATGTATCTACCTGTGTGAGTAAAAGGAGAAAAGATAAAAAAATAAAATAAAACTACTGAATGTAGAAGGTGTCGAGAATACTGAGCCTTGGCTTTATCAAGGACCAGCAAAAACTCTGCATTTTCTCACTTCCACAAAGACCTAGTTGGAAATGGGTTTCTGCAAGGCCATAGATGCAAGTAACATTCCCACCTAAAATAGTTTAAAATATATATATATGTCATGTCCTCCGTAGAGTTGCATGACCTAGCACTAGTTAACAATTTCGCTTGCATCCATTAACCTTACTGGCCCGACCCATGCTCTTCATCTGTTACTATTAAACAGAGAGAAGAAGATTAAAGAGAACTCAAGCTGTGAGAGTGACATAATAATTAGAAATGATTTTCAGCCATAACGAAACGCCAAGTTCGTTTGAGAGAGAATTTAAACCTGAAAATCAATGCAAAAGAAATCCAAATTTTTACATTGCAATTAAAAAAGGAAATATTAATTTTTAACGAACAGATTTTTGAAAGAAAACTTGAGTCTAAAACCCCCTACTCTACAACTTATGACAGCACGAAAACGAGAATAAGTTAAAGATAATAATTAACTAAAGAAAACTTTGTGAAAGTTATATACCTTAAACAGTTAGTTGCAATATGTACAAAGTATTTCAGCAGTGCTTTAAGTGTATAATTAATTAGTTATTAAGAACTTAACTACTTTGAAAAAACAGCGCATAGAAAAGGAACAAGCTTAGCCATCTTCTGTTCCTAGGTACCCCAAAAGACGCTCAAAGTTACAAAGAAAAGAAAGAGTTAAAACCCGCAAAAATGTTAACAGACAAACCAATGCCTAAAAGCTGAAAAGCTAAAAAACAACAGAGAAAAAGTACATGAAGTACAAACATTGAACTTATAAAACCTAGAACCCAAAAACAAGGAAGAGAGCTTACCTCTTGTGTGACAAAAACTTTTCTCCTCACAAGAGAAGAACATGGCTGACCTCTTCCGCCACTCCCTAGTTGCTGGGGGGCTGTGAGGGTGGGGCTGATGGCCTCCTCATACAGCAAGAAACCAACGCGCGGATATTTTAACCAGAGAAAAAAATATATATAAACTTAAGACTGTGGATCTGTATGATCAGAAAGAGCAGAATTAACTCTCCAGAATACATGAGAAATATTATAAAATACACGAGCAGTGTATTTAATAATCTTTGCATGTATTAAATCACCTTAGTGAGCTTCTATAGATTAATCAGAATCTTATTAATTTTAATGTTGGTTTTACTATTTTTAGTATAGCTATCCTAGTGATGAATAACTAGTTTTCTTTTTTATTTGTTTTTATTTTCTTTTATAAACAGATTTTTAAGCTTTTTTTGTGATTTTGTTTATATTATTTAATTTTTTGTTTTAATAGGACCGTCATATCCATAGCACTAAGGTTCCTTTAGGTAGTTAATAGGCATCCTCTAGCCAACTTCCTTACGGCTTTGATTGGTCAGAATCATATTATTAACTGTGTAGAAAATTAAAGCAGATCTGCCAACCTTACTCTATTATTCAGAATAATTTTTCTTAAAGTTCTTTTGATGAAAGAAGAAGGAATTTCGTTCTCTAGAAAACTTTCTAATAGTATATTAATGTGGTAATTGAAGTCCAAATTGTTGCTGCAAATTCTTGAAATTCTTAGGACCTGAGAAATTAGTACATTCTCAATTACTTTGGTTGAAATGTTATTATTCCAGTGTAGATATTTAATTACTTTGAAAGGAAAATTAACTCTTTTATCAAAGAGGCTAATAGATGGGTTACCTCTGTTGAGCTTAATGCTTAAGTCTAGGAACTCAAGTTCCTGATTACTGTGGTTGGTTTTACATAAGTTAAGAGAGCTAGGATAGATATTATCAAAATCACTCTCTATAACTTCTGAATTATTGATACACAGCAGATCATCAATATATCTAAAAGTGTAAAGGTAGTTATCTGAGCAGGTGGGGTGATTTTTAATGAATTTATATTCCTTAAAGAACAGGAATAGATTAGCGATATTCGTGGACGTTGATGTTCCCATGGGAATACCGTTCACTTGCTTATAGAGAGTATTATTATATAAGATATGGTTATTTTCTATGCAGCAATTGAGATAAGAGTTCCAAGTTCCTACATTAACAAATTGGTTAAGTTTAAATTCTGCATACAGCTCTTTAAAGGTAGTGATTATATCTGATAGAGGCAGATTAGTATATAGGTTTTCAAAATCATAACTATTAATATCTAGGGGACAAACTTTGAGTATAGTAGAAATTACTTCTGCATTATTATTAATTATCCAAAAATCTCTGTACATCAAGTTAGAACAGTTTCTAATGTGTTTCAAAACCTTCTTTAAGACATCTTCAAAAGCAAGATCTATTTTCTTTTTATGACTCCTTACTCCACTAGCTATGAACCTGAACTTCACAGGATCCTTATGAAACTTAACCGCTGCAAAAAGAAATGGAAATTCAGGCTCATATCTTCTAGTTTGTGGAATTTTAAGTTTCTTGAAGAATGCCTTAAACCGATTTTCTAACTGCTTGGTAGAATAACCTACGGGCTCGTAAGTTACTTTATTATTGAGTTCCATAGTTAACAATTCAAAATAGAACTTCTTACAGATAATTGCAAAATTATTGCTAGCTTTATCCGTAGTGGTAAAAATAAATTGGTCTTGTAGTTTGGAGAGTGACCTTTTAGCTTCTCCAGAGAAAAAGAGATTTCTGTCGAAACAAAAGTCCAGACCTGCCAACTCACCGGTGAAGCTATTGATTATATTATATTTCCATTCTGCGAAGGCCTCAATAGGCTGATTGTACGTTAAACTGGTTTTTACTATGTACCTATTAACATCTTGAGTGAAGCTCTCAAGAATCCTTTCTTTGGAAATTGTGAAGGAAGGTCTGAATTTAGAGCCATACTCTAATAAAATCCTAAGCTTTTCATTTTCAACAAAACTCAAGTGCCTCTATCAGATATAATCACTACCTTTAAAGAGCTGTATGCAGAATTTAAACTTAACCAATTTGTTAATGTAGGAACTTGGAACTCTTATCTCAATTGCTGCATAGAAAATAACCATATCTTATATAATAATACTCTCTATAAGCAAGTGAACGGTATTCCCATGGGAACATCAACGTCCACGAATATCGCTAATCTATTCCTGTTCTTTAAGGAATATAAATTCATTAAAAATCACCCCACCTGCTCAGATAACTACCTTTACACTTTTAGATATATTGATGATCTGCTGTGTATCAATAATTCAGAAGTTATAGAGAGTGATTTTGATAATATCTATCCTAGCTCTCTTAACTTATGTAAAACCAACCACAGTAATCAGGAACTTGAGTTCCTAGACTTAAGCATTAAGCTCAACAGAGGTAACCCATCTATTAGCCTCTTTGATAAAAGAGTTAATTTTCCTTTCAAAGTAATTAAATATCTACACTGGAATAATAACATTTCAACCAAAGCAATTGAGAATGTACTAATTTCTCAGGTCCTAAGAATTTCAAGAATTTGCAGCAACAATTTGGACTTCAATTACCACATTAATATACTATTAGAAAGTTTTCTAGAGAACGAAATTCCTTCTTCTTTCATCAAAAGAACTTTAAGAAAAATTATTCTGAATAATAGAGTAAGGTTGGCAGATCTGCTTTAATTTTCTACACAGTTAATAATATGATTCTGACCAATCAAAGCCGTAAGGAAGTTGGCTAGAGGATGCCTATTAACTACCTAAAGGAACCTTAGTGCTATGGATATGACGGTCCTATTAAAACAAAAAATTAAATAATATAAACAAAATCACAAAAAAGCTTAAAAATCTGTTTATAAAAGAAAATAAAAACAAATAAAAAAGAAAACTAGTTATTCATCATTAGGATAGCTATACTAAAAATAGTAAAACCAACATTAAAATTAATAAGATTCTGATTAATCTATAGAAGCTCACTAAGGTGATTTAATACATGCAAAGATTATTAAATACACTGCTCGTGTATTTTATAATATTTCTCATGTATTCTGGAGAGTTAATTCTGCTCTTTCTGATCATACAGATCCACAGTCTTAAGTTTATATATATTTTTTTCTCTGGTTAAAATATCCGCGCGTTGGTTTCTTGCTGTATGAGGAGGCCATCAGCCCCACCCTCACAGCCCCCCAGCAACTAGGGAGTGGCGGAAGAGGTCAGCCATGTTCTTCTCTTGTGAGGAGAAAAGTTTTTGTCACACAAGAGGTAAGCTCTCTTCCTTGTTTTTGGGTTCTAGGTTTTATAAGTTCAATGTTTGTACTTCATGTACTTTTTCTCTGTTGTTTTTTAGCTTTTCAGCTTTTAGGCATTGGTTTGTCTGTTAACATTTTTGCGGGTTTTAACTCTTTCTTTTCTTTGTAACTTTGAGCGTCTTTTGGGGTACCTAGGAACAGAAGATGGCTAAGCTTGTTTCTTTTCTATGCGCTGTTTTTTCAAAGTAGTTAAGTTCTTAATAACTAATTAATTATGCACTTAAAGCACTGCTGAAATACTTTGTACATATTGCAACTAACTGTTTAAGGTATATAACTTTCACAAAGTTTTCTTTAGTTAATTATTATCTTTAACTTATTCTTGTTTTCGTGCTGTCATAAGTTGTAGAGTAGGGGGTTTTAGACTCAAGTTTTCTTTCAAAAATCTGTTCGTTAAAAATTAATATTTCCTTTTTTAATTGCAATGTAAAAATTTGGATTTCTTTTGCATTGATTTTCAGGTTTAAATTCTCTCTCAACTACGAACTTGGCGTTTCGTTATGGCTGAAAATCATTTCTAATTATTATGTCACTCTCACAGCTTGAGTTCTCTTTAATCTTCTTCTCTCTGTTTAATAGTAACAGATGAAGAGCATGGGTCGGGCCAGTAAGGTTAATGGATGCAAGCGAAATTGTTAACTAGTGCTAGGTCATGCAACTCTACGGAGGACATGACATATATATATATATATATATTTTTTTTTTTTTAAACTATTTTAGGTGGGAATGTTACTTGCATCTATGGCCTTGCAGAAACCCATTTCCAACTAGGTCTTTGTGGAAGTGAGAAAATGCAGAGTTTTTGCTGGTCCTTGATAAAGCCAAGGCTCAGTATTCTCGACACCTTCTACATTCAGTAGTTTTATTTTATTTTTTTATCTTTTCTCCTTTTACTCACACAGGTAGATACATAACCTTTTCTATGTTGTACTAGGTGTGAGTCAAAATTATATATGTATTTTTTTGCTTAGGTATCTTCTTTATAGAATGTGAATTCTGAATTTTCAAAACTGCTGCGTTGCGCGTTTTGATCTTCAGGTTATTTTGCAACCTTCGTTTTAAATTCTAAAGTTTTTCCTTAGTCTTCAGTTTTGCTCTTAAGTAACTAATTTCAATTTATTATTTAGCAGCTCATGCGCAAATTCTAGTTGAAATGTTTTATTATTATTTTTTTATTACTATTTTTTTATTTGAGGTTTTTTTCATTTTCTAATTTTTATTTTTGTATGTTTTGGATGCGGCTTTTTGGAGTGTAGTTTATACTCGAGTTTGGTCTTTTCTTGGACTGCTTATTTCTAAAAGTTTTTCCTAGTTGGTTTGCTCAGAATTTGTATGTTTTGGCCCAAGTGGAGTTCTAAGGACGATGAAAGGATTGGAGGTCAGCTCAGATATTTTAAGTCCTCCCGCTCGGTTAGGCTAGCACCCTTTCCCATAGTGTATGAACTCGCTGGCAAAGGTAATCTAAAGTTATGAAATGACAAACGTTGTTTGACATGTAAATCTGCAGATCCTAACCTGTATTCTTCTGTTGAGGATAATTGCTCCAACAAGTTTTGCAAAGCCTACAATACCATCTATAAGCTCACCTGTACTGTCTGCAACCTTTGCTATATTGGCCAAAGTAAAAATCCTCTTCATCTTAGGATTAATGGTCACAGGTCTCTAGTTAACAAGTTCTCTAATTCAGGAGTGAACCCCTCCACAAACGCCAACCAGTACTCTACCTTTGAATTAGAGCATTTCCATACTCATGGTTTTGACAAAGTGAAAATAGAGGTACTACATATTATCCCTGACCTCTATGCTCGGCTAGAAACTGAATCCCTTGAAATTTTGCAGCATCAGTCTCTTTATCCCTATGGCCTTAATTCCACTCTATCTGACAATAAGCATAATCAGCATAAATTTTCAATTCGTGAACTCTTCTTTCTTGTTAATAATAAGAGCTGCTCTAGAGGTAATAGAGGACAGAGGTTATTTCGCACATCAAGCAAAGTTGATTTTGCTAACTTGCTAAAAACTCTGGAAAGCTTTAAAACTGGCACTAATTTTGTTAAAAATACTTACAAAATTCTCAAGTCCTTCAAGCACTCTGTCCTTAAAAGTTTTTTCAAATTCTGGAATGAAACTGCTGACCATGTTGATAAGCATGTTTTTGCTTTGGTTCTGGACATTCTTAAACATATTCTTAAAGATAAAATTTCTCTTAAAGAATTTTCCAGTAATTTTGTTACCATCAGGTTTCTAAATAAAGCCTAAATCTCAATGTAAGGAAGCTGTTCTACAATAATGCAATTTTTTTCCCATCCACAGGCACCAGTCTATTGTAAGTTTTAAATATGATAAGACCTTAGGGTCAATAGTTAAAAACTACAAACTTAACTCTTCGAGCTACATTCCTGTAATTACTACATGTTCTTGTGTTGAACATAAAGAAACAGTTCACTATGATAAGAATTACAACCATATTATCACCGGAAACTTGAGTTTTGTTGAAAATGAAAAGCTTAGGATTTTATTAGAGTATGGCTCTAAATTCAGACCTTCCTTCACAATTTCCAAAGAAAGGATTCTTGAGAGCTTCACTCAAGATGTTAATAGGTACATAGTAAAAACCAGTTTAACGTACAATCAGCCTATTGAGGCCTTCGCAGAATGGAAATATAATATAATCAATAGCTTCACCGGTGAGTTGGCAAGTCTGGACTTTTGTTTCGACAGAAATCTCTTTTTCTCTGGAGAAGCTAAAAGGTCACTCTCCAAACTACAAGACCAATTTATTTTTACCACTACGGATAAAGCTAGCAATAATTTTGCAATTATCTGTAAGAAGTTCTATTTTGAATTGTTAACTATGGAACTCAATAATAGAGTAACTTACGAGCCCGTAAGTTATTCTACCAAGCAGTTAGAAAATCGGTTTAAGGCATTCTTCAAGAAACTTAAAATTCCACAAACTAGAAGATATGAGCCTGAATTTCCATTTCTTTTTGCAACGGTTAAGTTTCATAAGGATCCTGTGAAGTTCAGGTTCATAGCTAGTGGAGTAAGGAGTCATAAAAAGAAAATAGATCTTGCTTTTGAAGATGTCTTAAAGAAGGTTTTGAAACACATTAGAAACTGTTCTAACTTGATGTACAGAGATTTTTGGATAATTAATAATAATGCAGAAGTAATTTCTACTATACTCAAAGTTTGTCCCCTAGATATTAATAGTTATGATTTTGAAAACCTATATACTAATCTGCCTCTATCAGATATAATCACTACCTTTAAAGAGCTGTATGCAGAATTTAAACTTAACCAATTTGTTAATGTAGGAACTTGGAACTCTTATCTCAATTGCTGCATAGAAAATAACCATATCTTATATAATAATACTCTCTATAAGCAAGTGAACGGTATTCCCATGGGAACATCAACGTCCACGAATATCGCTAATCTATTCCTGTTCTTTAAGGAATATAAATTCATTAAAAATCACCCCACCTGCTCAGATAACTACCTTTACACTTTTAGATATATTGATGATCTGCTGTGTATCAATAATTCAGAAGTTATAGAGAGTGATTTTGATAATATCTATCCTAGCTCTCTTAACTTATGTAAAACCAACCACAGTAATCAGGAACTTGAGTTCCTAGACTTAAGCATTAAGCTCAACAGAGGTAACCCATCTATTAGCCTCTTTGATAAAAGAGTTAATTTTCCTTTCAAAGTAATTAAATATCTACACTGGAATAATAACATTTCAACCAAAGTAATTGAGAATGTACTAATTTCTCAGGTCCTAAGAATTTCAAGAATTTGCAGCAACAATTTGGACTTCAATTACCACATTAATATACTATTAGAAAGTTTTCTAGAGAACGAAATTCCTTCTTCTTTCATCAAAAGAACTTTAAGAAAAATTATTCTGAATAATAGAGTAAGGTTGGCAGATCTGCTTTAATTTTCTACACAGTTAATAATATGATTCTGACCAATCAAAGCCGTAAGGAAGTTGGCTAGAGGATGCCTATTAACTACCTAAAGGAACCTTAGTGCTATGGATATGACGGTCCTATTAAAACAAAAAATTAAATAATATAAACAAAATCACAAAAAAAGCTTAAAAATCTGTTTATAAAAGAAAATAAAAACAAATAAAAAAGAAAACTAGTTATTCATCACTAGGATAGCTATACTAAAAATAGTAAAACCAACATTAAAATTAATAAGATTCTGATTAATCTATAGAAGCTCACTAAGGTGATTTAATACATGCAAAGATTATTAAATACACTGCTCGTGTATTTTATAATATTTCTCATGTATTCTGGAGAGTTAATTCTGCTCTTTCTGATCATACAGATCCACAGTCTTAAGTTTATATATATTTTTTTCTCTGGTTAAAATATCCGCGCGTTGGTTTCTTGCTGTATGAGGAGGCCATCAGCCCCACCCTCACAGCCCCCCAGCAACTAGGGAGTGGCAGGGGTGATTGGAAGTTTGGGGTAAAAGGTCAGCCATGTTCTTCTCTTGTGAGGAGAAAAGTTTTTGTCACACAAGAGGTAAGCTCTCTTCCTTGTTTTTGGGTTCTAGGTTTTATAAGTTCAATGTTTGTACTTCATGTACTTTTTCTCTGTTGTTTTTTAGCTTTTCAGCTTTTAGGCATTGGTTTGTCTGTTAACATTTTTGCGGGTTTTAACTCTTTCTTTTCTTTGTAACTTTGAGCGTCTTTTGGGGTACCTAGGAACAGAAGATGGCTAAGCTTGTTCCTTTTCTATGCGCTGTTTTTTCAAAGTAGTTAAGTTCTTAATAACTAATTAATTATGCACTTAAAGCACTGCTGAAATACTTTGTACATATTGCAACTAACTGTTTAAGGTATATAACTTTCACAAAGTTTTCTTTAGTTAATCATTATCTTTAACTTATTCTCGTTTTCGTGCTGTCATAAGTTGTAGAGTAGGGGGTTTTAGACTCAAGTTTTCTTTCAAAAATCTGTTCGTTAAAAATTAATATTTCCTTTTTTAATTGCAATGTAAAAATTTGGATTTCTTTTGCATTGATTTTCAGGTTTAAATTCTCTCTTAAGCGACTAGGTAACTTGGCGTTTCGTTATGGCTGAAAATCATTTCTAATTCATTATGTCACTCTCACAGCTTGAGTTCTCTTTAATCTTCTTCTCTCTGTTTAATAGTAACAGATGAAGAGCATGGGTCGGGCCAGTAAGGTTAATGGATGCAAGCGAAATTGTTAACTAGTGCTAGGTCATGCAACTCTACGGAGGACATGACATATATATATATTTTAAACTATTTTAGGTGGGAATGTTACTTGCATCTATGGCCTTGCAGAAACCCATTTCCAACTAGGTCTTTGTGGAAGTGAGAAAATGCAGAGTTTTTGCTGGTCCTTGATAAAGCCAAGGCTCAGTATTCTCGACACCTTCTACATTCAGTAGTTTTATTTTATTTTTTTATCTTTTCTCCTTTTACTCACACAGGTAGATACATAACCTTTTCTATGTTGTACTAGGTGTGAGTCAAAATTATATATGTATTTTTTTGCTTAGGTATCTTCTTTATAGAATGTGAATTCTGAATTTTCAAAACTGCTGCGTTGCGCGTTTTGATCTTCAGGTTATTTTGCAACCTTCGTTTTAAATTCTAAAGTTTTTCCTTAGTCTTCAGTTTTGCTCTTAAGTATATATATATATATATATATATATATATTATGGCACATACACAAACACAGTATTCCCTCACTGTGGAAAAAAATGCTTTCTTTTCTTCTCCCAACATTGTAACTATTTTTGAGGCTTCATTTCCAATTGCCAAATCACAATCATCTCTCTGGTTTTCCTTGCAGCAAAAATCAACTTCTAGCAGTGGAGAGGCTTTTATAACAGAGGGTTTCACAAACTTTAAAAGCAGATCTTTGAACACATCACACAACAAGTTATGCAAAACATGTATTTTTGGACTTGAGGACTGTAGAATTGTGTTTACCCTCTCAAATGTTGGAATCACGTTCAATAAAAAAGACTGTATGCCTTATTTACCTCAGAAGAAAGGAACATGAACAACTTTTCTTCTCTTGACAGAGCAGAATTGCTAACACATTTTGCTTTTTTGGTAGGTAAGCCGAGGCATCATTTTCTTGGTATTTTTTTCTGAAGGATTTTATATGGTCAGCTTTTTGCTTTTCTGTTCCCTTTCCTTCAAATGCAATGCTTTGGGATAATTTTGGAATTTTATATGATGCCAAATTGGTTGGCCGCAACTTATTTTTCATTTTAACTTCACTGTGGAAGATACTTTGCAAGGGATCCCATTATTTTACAAATCTGGTTAAACAGCAGCCAAGTGACAACCACCTTGTGCATGCATGCCACAAAATTTTATTAGTTTCTGTTCCGTGCAAATTTTGAAAACAGTGCAACTTATCTTTTTGCTTCACACTTTTTTCTAGGTAGTAGTACACATCAATCAAAATCTCATCAATTTTAATAGGTAGAGTAGCAGCACCTTTTTCTGCTGCTAAATTGATTAAGTGACAAGGACATCATATTGTGACGAGATCGCTCTGCTTTTGTTTGATATGTGCAGCAACACCATTTGCTCTCCCCAACATAACTGCAGCATTTTCTGCCCCAAAAGGAATCTGAAGCCTCTCAAATTTGCTTAAGACAATATTAGCAATATTCTTACCAGTTGAATCTCCCTCTAAAGTAGGGACAGAAAGAAGACAACTATTGATTCTCTGTTCTTTTTCATAAAACAATGTAACCACAATAGGATACAAATTTGAAGAGCTACCGTTGCTACCGTCAGTAGCAACTAAAAATGGACCAGACTGCAAAGATTTAACAATAGCACAAGTTTTGTTTGTAGCCATTTCGTTAATAATAGTAGTTATTTTTGTCCTGGCACATCCATATTTTTTTGCTACCTCAGATTTCTGAAACATTTTTCTAAAGAGAGCTCCAGCATGGTCAGCTACATTAATTGGTAAATTATGTTCAACTAAAAACAGTTAACAAACATTCTGCACGAATCACATCCAGTTCATTAGAACTTTTCACAAAGGAAGTTAATTTCATATTTTTTTCCCATGCAGTCAACATTAGATTTATGCTTGGCACTAGAAATATTATTAGTAATGTCATTCCTCCACCATGCGAAATGCTGAAATCCCATCGATACATAGTGCAAAATGCATATTTTTAATTTTTTGGAGATTTTGCAAAACACGGGAATTCCGCAGAATACGAATCATGGAATGTTTCATAGTACTTTTTCCCCTCTTTTATATTGCTGCTCATAGCGAATCACTAATACTAAATTTATTACCACTGGGAAAAAAAATGCAAGTAAAAATTTCTATAGTAAAACAGTATAGTTGCAATTTGAAGAGGAAAAAATACCGATTACACAGTTATCCGATTCGAGCTGGTCAGCTAGGAAAGCAGAGAGCAACTGAAAGGTTCTTTCATCTAGAAACAAAGGTTTAGGTTTTAGTTACGAATGTCATCTCCTCCCTCTCCACCATTCCTCACAGGCGGATCGATGCCTTGTCTTTTACTAAATCCAACCCCTTTAGCGGCATCCTTTATACTTCCAAATAATGGCACTGATTTTATAGTTCTGTCTTCCCTTCTTGTCCTCCCCCTTCCCTCATCTTACCGAACAGAGCTTCTCTAGTCTAGTTACTCCTTTACAAAAACAATCAGGGCCCATCAATGTCTGAACCACCCCTCTCTCCTGCAGTAAACTAACACAATGTGTTTTGAAGGAACAAAACCAACAGTTTTTTACATCAGGTGTCACGGGAAATGGTACACCCACTTTGTCGGTGATATCCTCCCCATCTCGTTCCCCGCTCCCTTTGTGGCGTAGCCACGGCACAAAACGTTTGAACCAGGGTTCTAATTCCAATCTTATATCTCTGAAAAAAAAAAAAAAAAAACCAACATGGCCTAACATGACAAAATGTAGAATACATGTATTCTGTTTTAGAAAATGAAAACCTCCAAATATCACACAATTCGGTTTGATAGAAGTTACAAAGCCAATGGCGTTTTTTTTTTTTTTCACACAGATAAAAAAAAAAGTCTACACCGTCCCTAGATTAAATTTGTGCTGTCAAAATCCGGATATTTTAAAATTCAGAGTTGTTTTCTGAAAGCCCAAAATTTCATACCTACAAAAAAGTGCGGGTTTGCAAAAGCAAGAGTGTTCTCCATGATACTCAACTGTTTTCTTAACGAATCCCTTAGCATGAATTAATTGATAGACTGTATATTTTGCGTGTTTTTGCTTTATTATAGAACATTTTTTGTGCCTGTTAATTTCTAAATTAAACAGTTACCACACGCGCAGCGTTTTATAATTAAAAATTCTATCCAAATCGGTCAATTTCCTCAGAAGTTATTGTGTTAAAATCCTGAAATGCGAGCGAAGAAATCTAGCGCATGTGCTACTGCACTGTCTCCGTGAATGCTGATAGCAACCATTTTCAATAGGATAGGTCCACTATGGGTGCTGAACAGCATACCAAAACTTCATCACAATCACGTTTTGATTTTACGTAAGTCATCACACAAAAGGGCGCAAGAATGAATCTCGCTCCTATGTCCTGACCTTATTACCTTTGACCATTTCAATAGGAATTCGACGTATTAGTATGTACCCCAACGTAAAGATTAAAATTAGCGGTCGCCACTCGCCACGTGACAACTGGATAAAATGTCCAGTAGAAAAAGTGATTTTAGGTACCACGCTCAAAAATTTGCCTTTTTTCATTGCTAAAGAATTAATTTGCATTTTTAAAATGCTCCTGCTATAGGAAATGTATTTTCAAATCACCCAATTCGCGCGCAGTGAAAAACAGCACTTTCCTCCACAAATAAATGGGCACGATCTATTTATAGATTCACTCTTCAAGAATGGGGGCGGCTGTTTGATTCCCCACTTAAGTTGGTGCACAAAGTAACCATATCGGGAATGGACACCTGTGGCTTTAGATGGAACTGTGGCATCACAACTCGTCTTCAGCAGCTCGTTTTTTAAAGTTTGGTTTCTCTGAAAATGCACGATTTTCCATTGCTTAGGCACTTCTTGCTTATCATCAAATAAAATGGGCAAGCATTTTCCCTTTTGTTTTCAAAAAGAAATCAAAGGTAGAAAATTGGGACTTCACTTTCCTCGCCGCGCGCCGTCTTTCAATCCACGCAGAATGGCGTTTCCTTTGCACGTGTGAAGTTGGCTTTAAACAAAATATAAAAAACAACCTCTTGTCTGCCCCTTAATACGGTAAAATATTACTAACGAATGGGTAAACACAAGTTTTTCAACGAAATTATATATCAAAATCAGTACTGTATTGTTCACACTGCCGCGATAGTCATTTTACGGGTCGCGGAAAAGGCTGATTCCATCACGGGCGGAATAAGTACCGATTTTGAAATTTAAGTTAGCTTTAAAAAACAGAAAAGAAAAGAACACTTTCTGGGTTGATTGGTTTCGAAGAACAGGCAGTTAGAAATAACAAAAACTGCGCTTCACTATAAAAAACTTTTAAAATATGAAATTGTTCTTTTTCACTATTACTGAAGCTATTAAAAAAACGAGAAACATAATCAGAAAAAATATAACATAAGAATGTAACCAAAAAGTGAAAAGAAAGTGCATTTTGGGGTAAGAAAAATTCAAAATTTAGAAAACTATGGAACATTTTTATCCGTGCTAAAAACAACCATTTTCAGGTGACGAACGGCATGAAAGATGCATGTCGCGACATTAAAAACATCCAATAAACAGTCCCAAAAATGTTTGGTGAATGTTAGAATTTTGAAAACATGAAAATAAACTTTGAGCAAATGATTGAATAACATTATTTCATAGATTTTTTATTTCCGTAGTATATTTGATGTTTCGCGTATTCCGTAGCGATCGACGATTTCCGTAGTGACTATAGCGAATTCGTAGCATTTGGAAGATCTGAGGTGGGTAAACAAGAAAAATGACAATTCATTAAAATTCTACCAAAATAACGTTTTCTGAAGGGAAAAAAACCGACAACCAGATTTTTTATTTCCGTAGTATATTCGATGTTTCCCAAACTCCGCAGTGATAGACGATTTCCGTAGTGACTGTGAAGAATTCGTAGCATTTGGAAGGTGTGAGGTAGGCAAACAGGAAAAATGACAAATCATTAAAATTTCACCAAAATAACGTTTTCTGAAGGGAAAAAAAAACAAAAAAAACAACAACCTGGCAACCAGATTTTTTATTTTGGTAGTATATTCGATGTTTCCCGTACTCCGCAGCGATCGATGATTTTCGTAGTGTCTATGGGGAATTCGTAGTATTTGGAAGGTCTGTGGTAGGCAAACAGGAAAAATGACAAATCATTAAAATTCTACCAAAACTGAAAGTTTTCGGGGGGAAAAAAAGCTGACACTGGGTTCGAAAACCGGACAGAATCTGATGAAATCAGGATACTCTGCAAGCATTCTTATTTCGTCATGACTATTTTTTCAACACCTGTGAAGTAAACTTGTACACAATTCTAGCGGATAATGCTTACCTTGGCATTCCTTTCTAGCGATGGGAACATTTCACGCACGTGTTTTCCAGTCTTTGTTGATGTTATTGTCCTAAAGTCTGTTGTATGTGATGACTGGCTTTACTTCTCACACTTTTCGCTGGGTATACTCATTGGATCTTTGCCTTAGGATTCCAAACACATCAATTTTTACCGTTCTTTATACTCGAAATTTTCACCCATCTTCTGGGCATCCTCAGGAGCGTGGCGACTTTACCACTGATGTTTGTGGTTAGATGATCCTGGGCATCTGGGCATCCTGAGGATGCCCAGAGGATGGGTGAAAATTTCGAGTATAAAGAACGGTAAAAATTGATGTGTTTGGAATCCTAAGGCAAAGATCCAATGAGTATACCCAGCGAAAAGTGTGAGAAGTAAAGCCAGTCATTGCATACAACGGACTTTAGGACAATAACATCAACAAAGACCGGAAAACACGTGCGTGAAATGTTCCCATCGCTAGAAAGGAATGCCAAGGTAAGCATTATCCACTAGAATTGTGTACAAGTTACTTTGAAATATCGCACGTAAAAGAGAATAGTAGAATGATTAGAGCTATATAATAGTCAGAATTAGAACTACTAATTGGAATTCACCTGTGAAGGTTTATCAATGTTTTTATCATGTAATATTTATTAGAACAACCCAGGAAATTACTGAATATTTTCTGTTAGTGGTCAGGAATCATTGTGAGTCTGTAAAATAAAGTGACCAGGTTGGTATCACATTTCTCCCAATCTCAGCTGTACCACAAAATGATTCTGCTATAAGATATGAAATTCATTTTTGAAAGCTATACAGCCAGTTTTCATTTTGACACCAAGAAGAACCTAACCAAAATAAAATGGAATGAAAAGAAAAAATTAGCAGAATGGAAGCAGCTTCGAAACATAATGTCTGAACATTTTTGACCATCAATAACTCACTAAAAACTGCTAGAGAAACTAAAAACAAGCAATTTTTAGTACATAAAGGTCATAGCACAAATTGTTAAAATACTTAATATTGCTGACTGTTATGCCAAGCAATGCAGAAGTTAAGATAATGCAACATTGTGGGCAATGTTCTTGATGACAAGACGATGCTCATGCAAAGAATGACTTTAGAAAATACAGTAAATTAAATAAAGTAAGCAAAAGTAAGTACTCCTTGAAAAATTTGACCCATCCACTGCTATTAATTTATGGTGGAGAGATTGAGAGGCTTTTTTTTCTTTTTGTGAACATAGTGAAAGACCAAATAAAAATGATTAAATTATCTTTCCAATAAAAACTGTCTTAAAAATTTGGTTGATGTGGTTGAAGAAATATATAATTTTTAAGATTATATTTATTCATTTAATTACACTGGACAATAGACAGTGTACCCTTGTAACTACTAAGCTTAAATTTAACTATGTTTAAATAAATTAAAGGTATTCAGTGCAGTGATAAAATGTGTATACAACACGAAACAGCTGTAAGGAAAGTGGCCACTAGATTTTGTCCACCCACTAGCCAATGGCCACTCGAAAAAATCACCAATTTTAATCTTTACCCCAACGTATTAATTTCGTTGAATCAAGCCAAGACATTTTTATGAACGTTATCGAGCGATGCACAAAGCATGGTTGGAAAGTGTAGAAAACTTACTAACGGACCAGCAAAATAAATCATTGCTGGAGCAGCACTGGCTCGAATGAACATTGGACTTACTTTTTTTTTTTTTCCTAACTTCCTGTTATAGTAGCATTCTTTTTGTTAGGTCAAATTTATTGCCAGAGAAGAAGTTATGAAACCATGCCCCAATGCATATTTAATTTCACAAAACTAGCAGTATTTGCTTAATTTCGTTATGCTGGGTATCGATCTGAGCTTAAAAATTCCAGATTTAAAAACCGCTTGAATTTTTTTTTTTTTTATGATAACTATGTTCTGAGATAGCGTTCGAACTGGGAGTAATAAAGACATGTGTTCCAATGCAAGACACACCCTACGCTGGCCAACTGTGAAGTTGCGACCTGGGGGACAAACAATGTATTATCTGAAAAGGAAAAGGGGGAAAACAGTGCGTGCGAGGGAGAGGAAGAGAACCAAGCCCAAGGTTAAACAAGCCCAGCTGCTTGGTGCAGTTCTTTTAATGTTTGAAACAACGCCAAACATGTGGGAAAACTGCGGCGAAATGTTCCCAAATAAACACATGTAACTGAAAACTTATTCGTATTTACAAATGCGCTTTACTTTGAATGGGTTAAGTTAAATAAAAAAAGTTTTAATAGTAGGTGCAAAACCATCAGAAAAAGAAAACAAATCTTGGAGAATCACCAAATCTGTAAAATGAACATTTTGCCAGTAGAACAAGTCACATTTCCGTAAATTTTACAGGGAAACCGTAAAACCTGGCAGGTAGGCTTGAGCACCAAAATTTTAGGTTTATCAATGGTGTAGATAGCACTGGACTGTCTATGCCACTGATGACCATAACACAGCAGTTGTCACAGCTCATGAACATGAAGCCAACAATAAGATGTCTTTGAAATGCTATTTCAGATGTCTACAGGAAGGTAAGTCAGAAACTACTATCTAAATCAGCATTTAATTCATCATCACTAAGCTGTTCTCTGAGATTCACTCCACAAAGATATACAAACTACCAGATAACTTATCAAACTTCTCCATTTACAGCAATCTTGACACATAACTCAGGCTTCACTACATCCATCACACGCCATACACAAGATCTTCTATACTTCATACTCATAATCTTTTTCTCATGCAGAAACTCCTGAATCAGATCCTCCCATGACTTCCTCTGGCTTTCCTTCCTGCCACTTAGGCTAAAAAGATTTCCTTAGTAAGCATTTCATCACTCATTCTTTCAACATGTCCAAACCACCAAAGCATATTAGTTTCCACCTAGCTAACATCTTGCTTTACATTACACAACTGCAACACATCTTCATTCCTCACACAATCAGAACATGTCTTGCCACAACCCCCCTGTAAGTAACGCATTTCTCCAGCACACAAACAACTCCTATGTTTCGTCTGCAGTACACAGGTTTCACTGCCATACATCAGAGTAGGAACAATTACACTTTCATACACAGCCATGCGGGACTCTCTTCAGAACCCATCATTCCTGGGAAAACCTCCCTATGCAGCCATGACTTTCAATGAAGAATTCACTTGCCTACTAATTTCACCATCCAATTTTTTCTCTCTGCCAAACATGCTTCCTAAATACACAAACTCATTCACCTGGTCATTCACTGTGCCATTTAGACTTATATTGCATTCAGTACTCCAGTTCCTCTCTCAAAAACCACAACTTTCATTTTTCCCTTATTAATACTCAGTTTGAATTTCATGCAAACTTCGTACATCTGGGACAACATACTCTGCAACTCACTTTTGCTCTCTGCCAACAGGAAAGTATCATCAGCATACAGCAATCTGCACACACGGATATCACCAAAACATAAACCGGTATTATCTATTTTGGCATTATGCATGTACATATCCATAAATATATTAAACAGCCATGGTGACATTACAAAACCTTGTCTGACTAATGCATCAATAGAGAACCATTTTGGTAAAACACCATTCACCCATACACAAGCTCTACTGCCCACATACATGGCTTTTACACTATTAAGTAGATTCCCACTAACACTATATTCATTCAATACTTTCCACAAGTGTGTCCTATTTACTCAGTCGTAAGTTTAATCTACATCTATGAAGGAAGCAAAAACTTTCTTACCAACAGCCAGATACTTTTCAATCATCATGCGTAATGCAAAAATTTGGTTAGTGCAGTCTTTACCAGGCATAAAACCACTCTGAACATTCCACACTTTCTCTGATGTAATACCCCGTACTTTTTTCAATAACGACCTTACCAAACACTTTCTCTGACACACTTAGTAGGCTAATATCACGATAGTTTTTGCAGTTAGTCTGATCACCTTTCCCCTTATACAAAGGAACAATGATAGCATCTTTCCAATTCCGAGGGACCATTCCTAACTCCTCGCACAACTGGCAAATTTCAGTTAACCAGTCAATTACAGTCACCACCATATTTCAACATCTCAGCAGTTATGCCATCAACTCCCAGAGCCTTACCATTCTGAAGAGATTTTACAGCTTTACACACCTCTTCTTTTGAGATACCTCCTGTACTTTCATCCTTCACTGTGACATTATCTGCTTCTGCCTCAGAATCACCTTTGCTTTCTTAATCTAATAACTCACAGATTATTTAATTAATACAATAAATAATAATGCTTTGTGAGTTCTCTGCAGGGTAATTTTTGCAAATGCAATATAATGTAAAAACCAAGAGGGCAGATAAAATTCCAAATTATGGATTTATTTGTAATACAACTATTTAATCAAAAATGCCCTATTAAAAATACACGGAAAAATGCATTTTTCACTGAAATTTAAATACTGAATTTCTTGCTGTCAACAAACAACAACAACAAAAAAAATATGTTAGTTAATATTACCTTATTTAGATTCATTCTGAGGTATGCAATTAACATTCAAAACTTATCCATGGCACATGCTTCAGGTTAAATAAATAAACATATAAATACATAGATACACTGAGAAAGAGGGGGAAGGGACTAACACCAGGAAAAGATTGCTCTTACCTTTAATTTCTTAACACTGCTCAGTACTGGATTTGTTGGTAAAGTTCTTGGAGGAGTCGGTGTAGCTTCACATGGTGCTTTGTGAACAGTACTGCTTGAAGCCCCAATATTACCAAGACTTACTGTTTCTCCAGATACCATGAGTTTCTCCAGGTACTTACACATATCACCAACATTTTCATCAGATGAATCACTAGATATAGTTACAATCTGGTTTTCAGATCCTTTGGCAAGAGAGCTGAAAACACTCGTTGAAGCACCACAGTCAGTATTTTCCATGCATTTCATGCCTAAGACTTCTCCAACTGTACTTTTATAATAAGACTGCAGAGAAAATTCAACACTTTTTGGGGTGGATGATGGAAGATCGGTTTTTGCTAAATGCTCCTCGTCATCAGCTTCACAGTGTCTGTCACTCTTGTCATAAAGTACATAGGAAGATGAATATTTCTTACAAAACCTACCCTCCCTACTAGCAACCTTAATTTCTTGAGGTTGGGGTTCCAATTTATCTTTGTTCAGGAAATCTGGTAAGTCTACACATAAGTCAGGCGTAAAAATGTCTACGGCAACCAAGTCGGAATTATCTCGCAAAGATGCATTGGCAGATTTTGCTTCTGGAGTGAGTGTTTTCTTTTGGTCCTCTGGAGGATAGATAACTATAACTTCACTCTCATGAATATCGTTACCACATACTTGCTCATCTACAGAACATGGCTGCAGAATTCTTAAAGGTTGCTGAACTTGAACACTTCTATTTCTTCTCAGAGACAATTTGTTGTTTGCTGGAAAAAGAAATTGTTTCAGTTACTCAACATAACTTGATGTAGAAATATAATTAATTTATATAACTTCTGTATAAAGGTAATACTTTTGCCTTGTGTATTATTTACTCATAAATCAAGATTTGGTAAATGAGGCAACTGATTATAAATTGGATGCACTTGGCTTAAGCAATTTTTTTATTTTTTTTATTTTGGGTATTGAGAACATTTTTGTCATGATTATAATCAATGCTTTCTTTCCGTTTCAGATGGTGAAAATAATATTTCTTTCATTTTTTTAAAAAACATGAATTTTTTTTGTATATACATGTCAACTAGTTCATGACACCAGTACATCAGTGTTGAGGGATTAGGTAATTGTTCCTACTCTGATGTATAGCAGTGAAACATGGTTACTGCAGAAGAAACATAGGAGTCGTTTGTGTGATGGAGAAATGCGTTACTTACAGGGGGTATCAGAACACGTCTTGTGGCAAGACATGTTCTGATTGTGTGAGGAGTGAAGATGTGTTGCAGTTGTGTAATGTGAAGCAAAATGTGGTTAGCAAGGTGGAGATTAATATGCTTTGGTGGTTTGGCCATGTTGAAAGAATGATGAGATGCTTACTAAGAAATTTTTTAGCCCAAGTGGCAGGAAGGAAAGACAGAAGAGGGCCAAGGAAGTCATAGGAGGATCAGATTCAGGAGTGTCTGCATGAGAAAAATATTATGAGTATGAAGTATAGAAGGTCTTGTGTACGTTGTGTGATGGACAACAGTGAAACCTGAGTTGTATGTCAAGATTGCTGTAAATGGAGAATTTCATGCCACAACAGTAAGTAAATAATCAGTAAAAATTTATCTGGTAGTTGTACTTTGTGGAGCTAACCTCTGAATCTCAGAAAACAGCTTAGTGATATGTATGTATGTATGTACTAGTTCATGACAAGCTCAGTGGGCAAGCTAAGATCCAGTTTGTTTGCATTGTTTAAATTTTTCATATGCAACAGTTATCATCCATTGCTACACCCCCTAACAAGAGGGGGGGGGCACAGCTATGATATAACTGGCAAAAGGCAGAGGCATAACCAGGACTTGACAAATATGTTTCATATCTAGGAGCCAGTTCTAAAATTTAGAAGCCAGGTGAAACAAAGTCAAATATCAAAGAACAATACATGAATGTAATGTGTGGTGGTAATGCTAAAATGAAAAGTGATAAAGTATATTTTTTATAATTCTTTTCTTTTTACCCAAACCACTTATTGCAACATAAAGATCCAGTTTGCTCCAAAAAAATTTTTTCCCATTCTTCCAGTTGCTGTTCTCAAAAAAATTTCATTTTGATTTTATTGAAACACAATTTGTGGAAGATAAATTTTGTGCATAGTAATTCAGAGTACAGTATTTTACTTTGTATCTGCAGATCCTAAAATTCAGAAAAAAAAAAAAATTCTTTCTAAGGTCCATGGCGGCAGCGTAGAATTCGCAGATCATGAAATTCTAAAGAAAAAAAAACATTTCTTTTTCCTTTGTATAATCCTCTGCGGTGTATTATTTGTAGAACGTGAAAACCCTAAGGCAAGGATTATCCATCCCATAATGGAAATCTCAATAAGGATTATCCATCATAGTCCTTGGCAGCGTTGCCACAAAACCATGAAATTCAGAAAAAGAAATACTCGTTGTATAATTCGCACCTGTCACACTTCATCCTAAACCATAACTTCCAATAGAAAAACTGTGATTCACAGAATGACCGAAACAGAAGTTTAAAGAATTAAGAAAGAAAAGATTATCTTTTTAAAACAGCAACTCTCATTTTTAGGTACTTTTCTATTACTTTTAAGTAAATAAAGAACTAAAATTCTTGTTTTTTTTCAGCATTACCATAGTTCATTAGTTAGACGTAAAAATCCGTAGAAATTGTGAACAATCTGTAGTATTTGTCTTTTTTCTGAATATGTTTCGACTGAATAGTAAACAAAATTCATAGCTATCACAATACGGTTAGCATAGTAAAACGAATACGATTCGCAAGTGATTACGTATCATGAAATAGCTCTGCAGGCTTCTCAGAACATGTTGGCTTCTGTGAGTGCAAATAGTACCAAATTCGTTGGTTATATTTTCTGTCAGAATGCTCATAAGTAAATACAAAAAAATTCTTTCAATTTGTTTGTGATCCTCTGTCTCTGTATTGCATTACAATTGTTTTATTACCACATTTTCTATACTTTTTCAATAAATTACCACGTGGATTTTTTAAAACCAGCAAACCAACAAAAACTTTTTTTTTCTGGTGTATTATCTACAGAACCTAAATTTGAAACTTTTTAAACACAAAATTTGTGGATTATACTACAGTACCGCCCCAGTGGTCTAAGTGCTGGCTCATGGCTGTTCGTCCAAGTGGGTCTGAGTTCGAATCCTGACAAGGCATGGATGTTCTGTTTAAGGGAGAGAGCCAGTTCTTTACGGGACTGGCTCTCTCCCTTGCCTGGAACCAGTGACCCTAAATTATGGATGGGCAGCTGCTTATAGCCAATTGAGTTGCTCACAGAGATCGCTAAACCCCTCAAACAAACAAAAAATCAAAAATTATACGATAGAAATTGCGGTATTTATTGCAAATTTTGAAATCTGAAGAAAAAAAAATTGGCGCCTGGGCAACCTGGCACCCAGGATTTGTCGAGCTGGGGGCATAACTAGGTAAGGGCAGCTGCCCAGAGAGCAGTACAAGAGAGGATGCAAAAATCATTGCTTACAATCTGATTAAAACAAACTTTTGCAACAGTTTCTGGAGCAGTTTTTTTACGTTATACTTTGTCAGGTTAAAATTTGTTTTTCTTCAGCAGAATGTTCAGGGTATCCACATTCGGAAATGAATGGGCATTATATTGCAAATTGCAATATAATTACATGTCATTCACATTTTCAGGGTTCATACTCATTTTTGGAAGTCCATTTAAGGAGTTTTCCAGAAGTTTTTAAGGTGTCCAAATAGTATTTTTTCCAGGAGTCAATTATGATATATGGGAATGAGAGAAAACCAAACTTTGTTAAATGGATTTTTTTCATTCAAAATAGTATAACTATATACTATTTTGAGTTTAATTTGGTGTACAGTTCCTACTTTTTTGGATTTTTTCATACCTAGCTAACTGAAGTTACTATTGGCATAGCTATAGGTGATTTAAGTAGTTTGCTTCTTTCTTCGAAATTCCAATGACATACTGGAATCTGGGAATAACTTTGAATAAATTATTTTATACCCAAATGTTAACTTAAATTACTACTAGTGCAACTATATGTAACCTTATATAAGTACAGTATCTATGGGCACAACAACTTCAACAGATTAACTTTGCATTGTGGCATCTTCCCTTCCATACTCGCTTTGCTTCTTCCCTCTCAGAAGGGGACAAGCTCAACTGTAATTGGATCGCCAGGTTCCCTGAGGGTGGAGAACAACTTCAATGTATTGTCCCGTCATCACTCCTTCACCCAGTAACAAGCAAATACCCTGCAATTCCAGTTAGAGGGTCACCTGGTGTTTTGGTGTTATTTCTGTGATTGTGACATCATCCATCTGTTTGCATATTAATTTAGGTCGCAAGGCAGAAATACTTTCCCAAAATCTAAACAAACGAGAAAAGAAAAAGAAAAATTCACGAAACTTACAATTTGAAGTTTCAACATCAAAATAGCAATACTTTAAGGAGCCAAAACATTTTTTTCCCTGGAGTCAGGTTTAAATTTAAGGAGTTTTCCAGGGCCTTTATGGAAAAAAAGTTCATTTAAGGAGTATATTCTTAAATTTCAGGAGCAGTATGAACCCTGCATTGTTGACACTGATAATGTTCTGGGTAAGTTTAATGATCATTGTGTGAATGATAATGGCAAAAGGTTAATTGAACTCTGCATTGTTGAGAATGGATTCTGTGTATTTAATATATTTTTCAACTACAAGTATATCCACACATACACTTGGGAAAATCGTAAACTAGGACAAAAGAGTGTAATAGATTTTGTTGTTTATGATCAATGTCTGAAACACTTAGTTGTTGATACTCGTGTGACGAGAGGTGCAGATGTTGGCTCTGATCATTACTCGGTGTCATGAGTGAAACTGAATGTTGGTTTGAGAAAAAGGAATAGGTAGAGGCCTGTGATGAAAAGAATAAAGGTTGAAAAGCTCCCTTAAGAACATCAGTGTTGCTCTAATTTACTCAGAGCATGATTGAATGAGTTGAAGTCATGTGAGAAGGATGTAGTACAAAAGTGGACATGTTTTAGGAACTGTGTTGTAACTGCTGCTAAAGAGGTCTGTGGTATCACAGTGGTGGGTGACATTAGAGGTGATGCTTAGTGGAACAGTGAGTGGCCATTCCACATGAAATCAGCAAATTTAAGAATAAATGGTTGCTTGACCAATTTATATTTTTTTATATTCCCGTTGTAGTTAGTACCATTAGTGAGTAGACCAAAACAATTTTTAGTTGTTTTTTTATCTGCCGCCATATTGGATCTACACTTATTTTTACCTGCCAAGAAGGACAAAAATGAGGGTTTTCAAGGGTTCTTGGAAATGGCTGCTACTCAATAACTACTTGAGATAACTAAATAAACCTTTTACCCCCTGAAAGTAGACATTCTGAGGTTTCATAAAAGGTACTTACTTCAAATTTAGCTGTTAATCTAACCAGATGAAAATGGACTTATATTCAGCACATGTGATTCACAAAATCGCCATTTTTAGGAAGCTGTAAACTCAGGAAGGGCTTAAAACCACAAACTAAAACTTTTTCTTTACCAACTATGGATAGGTAGGTAGGTTTTAGCTTATTAAGAAAAAAAAAACCATGTTTTAAACCCCTTGCTAAATTTTTTTAACCCTAAAGCTGCCAAATTTGCAAAAAATGCAGATTTCAAGGTCAAATATCTTAAAAGGGCAATCTGCAAAAAATCTGAATTGTTTTGGATGAACTCACCTATTGGTACCCTATCAATGATATGAATATTATTTTGTGGTTCAGCTGGGTTTCTGAATTATGAGGACTCAAAATGTTGTAAAAAAAACCTCTCACAAAGACAATAACATACACTTATGTCATTTTTTATATACATATCATTAAAAATACACTTAAACACAATTATTAGATTTATTATTAAAATTTTTGCTAAAATTTTGAGCTTACGTTATATCATTAAAAATACAATTAAGCACAATTATTAGATTTATTATTTTAAAATTTTTGCTAAAATTTTGAGCTTACCTTGAGCAGGCTGGTGCACCCAGCAAGTTTTCAAATTTCGTGTTACGATCATAAGCACAAAGTAAATGTAATTACTTAAGATATATGTAATTGCATTTGCATTTACAAAAATCTTTGGTATGCTTGTATTGTATAAAAACATTTACAAGTCTTTTATGGGGGGATAGAAGTTTGTTGCCCCCTCCAAGTTACTGGCTACCACATGACACATCAAAAAGGTAAAGTTTCGCAATTTTGATTTTTAGTGGGTTTTTTTTTTCAACATGACTTTTCAGTAAGACATTAACTAAAAAGAGAGTTCGGTGTTCTTTTCTTGGGTAATGTTGTGCGTCCGCCTGGTTGATGTTGAAAATTCAAGAGGTGATAACTTAGCCAGTACATTTTGCATCAGAATCCAAACCTTTTCCGCATTTTTTTTCATACTGAAAGTTGTAGAAGGTCCACTTGAATTGTAAAACTTAGCCCATATGTTATAATTTTTTTCGACAGTTCCCCTGTAAGCACATACAATGTTATCTCTCTCCTTGATGTTTTTTATATCAACTTCATCTTCATTAAGCATCTTGAACATGAAGTTAAGCTTGTATGGGAAAGATGAGGTTCTGCTGATAACCAAAGTAGTGCCATCCTTTGGAACAAAACTATGGTTTCCTCGTGTATTAGGCACTGGTTGAGCTTCAGAAAACCGCTTTGTGAGCTTTCCATCTTTTCTAATCACTTCTTGGTCAATTAAAAAAAAAAATTAATTCCAGTTATTTTCTTTTCACAAAAGTCATACATGTCTTTAACTGTTAAAATGTGATCTTTTGTTGTTCTTTGAAGGCTCGATTTTGCTACAAGTCTTTTTACAGTCCCACCGATACCATCACAGGGGCCTTTACCATGACTTGTGGCAAAGAAGTGCCACTACGCATCTAAATCAGTCTTCTTTGTGTTTGCACAAGTTAGCAAAATTTTTCCTGTTTTTGTATTGGGCTGCAGACCCATCTGAAAAAAAAAAACTTTTCTCATGCTTCCATTTAGAGATTGTACAAAAGGTATCAGCTTCTTTTGAAAAGTATAAACAGCAGCCGTACTGTGAATTAGATAGTCACTTAGGAAGCACACACTTCTACAAAACAGTTCCCCATTTTCATCTCTGTAGTAGATGCAAAATGGATGAACTGTTGCTTGAGAATTAAGCCAGTGGAAACTCTGAATTTCATCCTGTACGATGAAAGTGCAATTTTCAGAAACATCCCCAATGACTATGCATTCATCCCATTTCAAGTTTTCCTTTTTCATTTTTAAAAAATTCGACTGGCTTTTTGCAATAAAATGGTGGCTTTTCAAATCTTGAAGTTTGGTAAGGAAATTTTCTTTATAATCCTCATACGGTTCAACAAGTGTTACAAGTTTGCAGTGGTCAGTTGTGACCCATTGCTTGTATCAGCTCATCTTCATACTCAGGGTTGAACTCTTCCCTGAGAATTTCAACTCCTAGAAACTTTGTGCATAATCCAAACATGCAGTCTTCATTTGCAATATCACAAACTGCTTTAGAAATAAGATCTCTAAAATCACGTAACTGTATAGCACTCACTATCAACTTGACATTTTGGTGAGTGGAGCAGACGCAAACTGAATGTGTGCCATTAAGTCCAGCAAGAACACACCATTTTGGGTGTAGCATGCAGAATTTAGAAAATCCTATCGTAATGGTTGGATGTTTAAATTTGAATTTTTCTTATGCTTCTTTTAAATTACACAGTATCAGCCGTTTCGGTTTTACCTGCTTGGTTCCATATTCTAAACAAACTGATTTAGTGTCTTTCATTCCAGGGCACATCCTGTTGATTTCATCACTTTGATAAAAATGTACAACTAAGTCCACAGTTTCTTTCAATAGTTGTTTACTACGCTTATGAATATTTACCTCTGGAATGATACCATGTGTTTCAATTAGGCCCTGTGCTTTTCTTACTAAATACGTACTTACACCTAACTCTTGTACAGTTTTCTTTATGGACCAGCTATGAGGAACAACACTGATAACTTTATTTTTTTCAGAATTTCTGTTACAACTTTTAAGCCTGTGTTTAATGCTTTGGACTAAATACTCAATGTCTGTGAGTGCAGTTTCATTATCTTTACTGGCTTTTTCCACTTCATCAATGGACTGACCCCTCCTTGCATCTGAAACGAGTCTGACAGTTTTTTCTGGACAGCTGTTGAAATTTTTTCAATGTTCTTTTAACCTCTAAATGTTTTTTTTTTTTTTTTGTTACTCAATTTCCAAATTTTAACTGGTGATAAACCCAGAGCAGTTCCAGCTTCATTCATTTCTTCTAAAACAACTTCTGGTGTATTTAAAGGCACTGCATCTTCAATCGTTTCACTTGAAAGTTTTTTATAGCAAGTACAGCATACAGATTTCCCTGGAATAAGAGACAATGAAGGCCACTCTTCACTAAGTTCCACAGTTATTTCTCTCAATTGCTTCTTGACAACAATTTTCTTGTGATATGACAAAGGATCACAGCATACTCTCCCAAATAAGTGTCTGTACCTGCAAACATACTTTTGGAAGTGATATGTACAAAGAGTGGAAATGTCATCACAATGAACCCTTATTTTTAAAAGGTTGACACCACAGTCTTGGAATTCATTAATTGGTTGAATTTTTGAAATTCCATAACATTGATTTTCACAATTTTCATCCAAAAATATACCCAGAGAACACTGCATTTTTGCAGTCTTAAAAGTTTACCTGCATATGCAATCCTAGGAAAGTGGCTCCATTAATATAACTCGCTAAAACACTAATATCCAGAATCACCATGTATAACTAATTTTAAGTCACTGACAAAAGAGCACTTACTGGCTAAATGAATAGATACACATTTATGATAAGGATTCCTAATTGTGGTTTCAGTTTAAGTTTGCTTGGTTTTCAGGTCTGCTTAGTTTTAGTTTAGGTTTGTGCTTCATTTTCGTTTCAGTTTTGCTTCATTTAGGTGCTTAGAGACTGAAGTACTTTAGACTTATTGACTAGTAATGTAAGGTTAAATTATAAAATTAAAAAACATACATTTTAAGGTAAATAAATTGGGGGGGAGATGTACAACATATTGAAATGTCATACTGATGCAATTCGATCATGTCCTGGAATCATCACACAGGAAGGCAGCAGAAAAGAATATTTTTAAATACCCCCCTCCCCCTCCTTTTTTGCAGTTCAAAATCTTCTTGGTGCAGCCTGACTGGCCACTAGTTTCAGCTCAAAATATCATTTTAAAGTATAATAAATCTATATGTATATAATATTTGCTCAGAATAATGACCAAAATGTATGTTATTGCTTTCGTGAGAGAGTTTTTTTTTACAACATTTTGAGTCCTTATAATTCAGAAACCCAGCTAAACCACAAAATGAAATTCATATTATTGATAGGGTACCAATAGGTGAGTTCACACAAAAAACTTCAGATTTTTTGCAGATGGCCCTTTTAAGATATTTGACCTTGAAATCTGCATATTTTGCAAATTCTGCAACTTTAGGGTTAAAAAAATTTAGCAAGGGGTTTAAAACATGAATTTTTTCTTTGAATAAAGCTCATGTTGAGAAATGGCTTCCTAGTTTAATTGAATTAATAATCTAAAGCAACTTATGGGAATTTACTAGGAAATTTTTACATTAATAGCAAATTTTCGGAGAAAACTCTTCTCCTTCTTCAGGCTGACTTGTTGTCACTTTTTACTTGACACTATCACGGTTACGGTTTACCTTGACGGTTTAGGTTATTTTTCAACAAATCCTGCCAGATGTTAGGCAGGGAAAATCCTTTGCAGTCATTGATGATGGAATTTTGTTTTTTCTCAATCTCTATTCCTTCTTTCAGTTTTCTTTTTTGGAAATTGCTTTGGAAACTGATTACTTTAAGGGAATTCCAATCCATGCTGTGCCCAGTTTCTCTAACATGCCTATCTAATCCAGTCTTGTTGGAGCAATTTTTTATAGCTGCTTTATGCTCAGCTATACGAGTTTCTAGTCTTCGACCTGTTTCACCTATGTAAGATAGTCCACAACTACAATTTACTTCATAAACTACTCCTTGCATTTTTAAAATATCTTCTTCTCTTTGAACTATTTTAGGGAAAAATTTTTTAACTTTGTTCTCTAAACTTGGAGCTAGCCTAATATTGTATTTTTTACTAATTCTCTTTAAAGCTTCAAATAAACCTTTGTGATAAGAAATTTTTCTAGTGAATTTTACTTGTTGCTTTTGTGGGTTCTTCGAACCATTAAAATTCAGAAGCTTCTCAATTTCTTCTTTAGGATAGTTATTCTCTGCAAGTATGACTTTAAGCTCTTCTTTATGGGCTTCTTTTTTTATTTTAATAAGCTAAAACCTACCTATTCATAGTTAGTAAGGAAAAAGTTTTAGTTTGTGGTTTTAAGCTCTTCCTGAGTTACAGCTTCCTAAAAATGGTGATTTTGCGAAACGCATGCAAACTTTCATCTGGTTAGATTAAAAGCTACATTTGAAGTAAGTACCTTTTATGAAACCTCAAAATGTCTACTTTTAGGGGGTAAAAGAGGTTTATTAAGTTATCTCAAGTTGTTATTGAGTAATAGCCATTTCCAAGAACACTTGAAAACCCTAATTTTTGCCCTTCTAGGCAGGTAAAAATAGGTGTAGATCCAAAATGGCGGCAGATAAAAAACAACAACTAAAAATGGTTTTAGTCTACTCACTAATGGTACTAACTACGATGGGAATTTAAAAAAATATATATAAATTGGTCAAGCAACCCACCCTTGCTGATTTCACATGGAATGACCCTGCACAAGATTAAAGAAGGAAGCATATTTGGGAAAGCTTCAAGGTAGAGTTTCTAAGGAGTATTGCAGTAAGAAGTGTGAGGCAGCTAAGCTGGTTTGTCAGGTAAGGCAAAAGATAGGACAAAAAAGGTGGAAAGATAGAAACACTTTTTGGAAGTATGTAAGACATGAGAAAAATAGAGGAAACAAAATTCTAAGTTGTGTGAAGAATCTAGGATCAAACGTGTGATGTGGGAGCCATGAGTTAAGTGAAAGACAGGGTGAATACATTGGGCGAGTCGAAAGTTTTGCAAATTTTGATCACTTTATGTCTTCACATGTACCTTTACGACAAAAGCTGACTAGCATTCAAAGTATAGGCCACTGTGTTGCACCGTCTTTAGCCATCTGACAATCCTTCGATTCTGTGGTAGTACCAGTTTTTGTCCTTCGAGGTGAAGAACTCCTTTACCCCAGCTGCCACCTCCTCCTGGTTGTAGAAGAGCTGCCCGCAAAGGAAGTGGGCCATGGACCGGAACAAGTAATAATTCGACGGGGCAAGGTTTAGACTATATGTTGGGTGTGGCATCAGTTCGATGCCTTCAAGTTCCTGGAGTTTTGCCACTGTCGTTTTTGTGGTATGAGGCCAAGCATTGTCCTGCTGTAGGAGAGCAGTTTTTCTGTTCACCGGCTCCAGGTACTTCTCTTCCAAAATGGCATACATCCCCTCCAGCTGTTCAGAGTAGAGTTTGGAGTTGATGGTCCGACCGTCTGGAACAAATTGGTAATGGATTATTCCCTTGAAATTCCACCAGATGCAGAGCATCACCTTGTGCTCGAAGTGCCTATGTTTGGCAACAGGTTAAGGGAAGCTGGCCCAGGCTCAACCACTGCGGTTGCGTGTTAGGATTACGGAAATAGACCCACTTTTCATCGCGCATAACAATTATCTCGATGAAACATACATTGAACGTTTTCTAGGAGTTTTGTACACACCTCCTAGAAAACATGTGCAATTTGCTTCAACTGGTGTCAGTTCGTGAGGTATAATGCAGCAGCTCCTGTAGTCCTTGCTGAGGTCCTGAAGGTGACAAACCGCGGTGGTCTGTGATATGCCCAGCTCGCGTGATAATCTCTGCATGCTGGTTGTCAGATTTGCCTCTACAGCCTGGTGCACAGCATCCGAATCCACGGTTCGCTGCCTACCTGACCTTGGCTGATCGTCGAGATTTCTGTCACCTGAGCGAAATTTCTTGAACCATCTGGTTGTGGTGCTGTGGTCCACAGAACCTTCCCCTTTTGCATGACAAATGTTTCGTGTTGCGTGAGCAGTGTTATGGCCGAGTTCAAACTCTTAAAGCATAAATTCCCTAATTAGCTGGTTGTGGCTGCTCATCTTTTAGGCGTCCCAACCACAGACAGGACGACGACATGCAATGCTGTTCACAGCAATGACTTGTACTTTATATCCCTTTCGACTGACTGTAGTGTGCAACTTGAACTAGTTTAAATACACGACATACCCGCCGCAGCACATGCGTTTATGCAAATATTGCAAAACTTTTGACTCACCCTCTGCACTTCTGTGAGTTATTAGAGGATGAAAGTGAATGCGTTTCTGAGACTGAAGCAGATGATGTCACAGTGAGAGAAGGAAGCACAACAGGGATCTCAAGAGAAGAGGTATGTAAAGCTCTAAAATCTCTTCAGAATAGTAAAGCTCTAAGAGTAGATTGATGAACTTCTGAGATGTTAAACAACGGTGGTGGTTCTGTAATTGACTGGTTAACTTAAATTTGCCAGTTGTGCTGGGAGTTAGGAATGGTCCTCAGGATTGGAGGGACATTATTATTGTTCCCTTATATATACAGGAAAAGGTGACCAGATTTAATGCAAGAACTATCGTGATATCAGCTTGTTCAGTATGCCAGGGAAAGTGTTCGGAAAGGTCATCATTGATAAGGTACGAGGCCTTACATCAAAGTGAGTGTGGGATGTATAGAGTTGTTTTATGCCTGGTAAGGGCTGCACCAACCAAATTTTTGCATTATGCACGATGATTGAAAAGTATCTGTTTGTTGGCAAACAATTTTTTGCTGCCTTCGTAGATTTAGAGAAAGCTTATGAAAGTGTAAATAGGATATTTCTGTGGAAGGTACCGAATAAATATGGTATAACTGGTAATTTACTTAATAGTGTAAAAGTCGTATATTCTGGCAGTAAAGCATATGTACGAGTGAATTGTGTCGTGTCGAAACGGTTTTTTATTGGAAAAGTCAGACAAGGTCGTGTAACGTCACCATGGCTGTTTAATATATTTATGGATGAGTGTATGCACCCTGCTAAAATGGACAATATTGGTTTATGTCTTGGTAATATTTGGGCATGCATATTGTTGTATGCTGATGACACAGTCCTGTTGGCAGAGAGTAAAAGTGAGTTGCAGGATATAATGTCCCGGATGTACGAAGTGTGTATGAAATTCAAACTGAGTATAAATAAGGGAAAAACCAAAGTTGTAGTTTTTGAGTGAGAAACTGTTAACACTGAATGCAAATCTAAATGGCACAGTGATTAACCAGGTGAATGAGTTTGCATATTTGGGAAGCATGTTTGACAAAGAGAACAAATTAGATGGTGAAATCAGTAGGCGAATAAATTCTTTGTTGAAAGTCATAGCTGCTTTAGGAGGATTTCACGGAAAGGATGGATTCTTAAGGAAGTCCCGAACAGCTGTGTATGAAAGTGTACTTGTTCCTACTCTGATGTATGGCAATGAAACCTGGGTACTGCAGAAGAGACATAGGAGTAGTTTGTGTGCTGGAGAGATGTGTTGCTTATGGGGAGTTTGGGTTAAGACACACACTGATCATGTGAGGAACGAAGATGTGTTGCAGTTGTGTAATGTGAGGCAAAATGTTGTTAGTAAGGTGGAGACTTACATTTCTAGGTGGTTCTGCCATGCTGAAAGAATGAGTGATGAAGTGCTAAGAGAGTTTTTTCAAACCAAGTGGCAGGAGATGCTGCTTTTCTTATTGCTGATGTTAAGGCAGCCCTTCCACCTCCCTTTCAATTTTAATCATCAACGATACGTCCACAATTCCCGATTGGCAAAATGTTAAGCGGATCGCTCTATTCAGCAATCGGAAAGCCCTCAGGTACCGCGAAAGCATTGAAATCTTCCTTACTCCTAACACCTGCAATACAGATGCACCTTTTAACATTCTTATCATTTGGAAAGCAATTTTGAAATCTGGCAACAACTGATGCTTTTACCATGTGTTTAATTCCATGGCTGATGAAGGTAGAAGTCACTACCGAAACATCCTACCACTTATAATTTTCAACGTAACTTATGTGTGAGTGTGATATGACGATATCAAAAATTCTAATGTTTTGTGTGTTATGTGTTTCCCTGCCAATTCTTCTCATAATGAAATCCACACTTTCAGTTTTGCTTAGGATTGCTTGTTTTTTTCAGAAGCTTGATGTTATTAGAAACATTCCTAGTAGCCATTAGAATTCATAATGTTGACAATAGAAAGTCCTAAAGGAATGTGTGGTTGATCTTTCATGGTAGAAAATCATATAGAAAATTGCAAAAGCTTTTCTGTTTCAAAACCCTTAAAATTTTTTAGATACAGAGTTCATACACTTTTAAAGAAAAGAAATTCCAGGAGCTTAAATTTTGCTAGAATCGCAGAGCTTTATTTATATTTTGCAAATTAAGGTGAAGTTTTCTATGCATTTTGAATTCTTATGATATCCTATGGATTCCACTGCTACAGTGTTCTTCAGTGTGTGTTACATCTTCAATGAAGTCAGGCATGAAAGTGGTCATGGAAGAAAAGGCTGAACTTTTCCCACATAAGAATATGCAAAAATAACTAACCTTTCAGCACTTTTTAACTACCCTAAGCACCATATATGCATACATAAAACCAATAAAATTGTTTAGCATTTCTTTAGGAACGAATAAGAATTTTATTTTAGTCAATGTGCTTACATCAAACCAATAATGTCAATCCCATATTTATACTAATCTAATTTGTTTTATTGCAATTCTGCATCGATCTCAGAACTCCCCGGATGACTACCAAAAGCGGAATTCCGCCTTTTGGCGGGACTCTTTCATCCCTATGAAGTGGATTTTTCTTTTTTATTTTCATTTGGTAGTTTAACAACCACCATGAGCAACTTGATGGGCTATAAGCAGTCACTATCCTAATTAGGGCCACTGGTTCCAGGGAAGGAAGAGAGCCAGTGCTGAAAGACAAACACACCATCCCTGCCTAGTCAGGATTCAAACCCAGACCCATCTCGAATGAGTGGTTGGAAGCCAGGGCTTAGATTACTGTGCTACCTGGGTGACACAAAATTTCCCTGTATAAAAACTGCTCAATATAAAACTTATAGGAAGAGATGTGGAACTTAGCACAACAAAAATACAAAACAATTTTGCCATGGCACTGAAGATTCCCTATTACACAATGATCTATTCCCATACACACTGGTGGCACGAAGGCCAGATTATCTTCTTCAGTGAGGAGAGTGCATCCTAGAATGGACAGCCATTTTGGACTCGCAGCAAGATTTCCACACACTGTTGTGACTCCAACTGTTAAACCAAAAACCAGGGTCGCTGAAAATATGGCACTCAAAAATCCTGCACTGCAGCATCACATGAGATGACACCACACCTCCACACTCCTTGGAAGGAAGTGATGCCATTATGAGCACACGTCGCAGGGAGCTAGAACAAAGTGTCACAATCAATCAAAACATTTCCCCCAGATTTTTTTTTTTTTTTTTTTTGATTGCAAGAATATTCCAGAATCTTTCAGAAAAGTATGAAAAATCAAAGCCTTTTTAAGTCTGTAGAAAAGAGAAATCAAATTCCAGGATTTCGAGGGTTACGCAAATGCTGCAGATAGCAATTTATCTTTCTTAATTTTAGGACCAACTCTATTTCATTATGCCATTTTCCATGAAAAATAAACTTTTAGAATGCAAAGTTTACACACTGATCAGTAATCTTTAAGAACTTAAATAGTATAACTATACTAGTGATCTGAAATTTCTTGGTGTAGAACAGAAATCAAAGTTTCCAAGCTTTCACACATCAACCAGATGGCTTTTTCAAGGAAGGTAGGCAGAAAACTTCAAAATCTTTTGTTATTTAATTAATTTTTTAGAAGTTGCACAAACTCAGTTTGGGACAATGAACTTCATTAGCTTTGATGATTTTAGGAATTTCCTGTATTGGTAACTTTGAGAAATACATCTTGCTTCCATTGGAAAAGTTCCCTCCCTCTCCCTTAACATGCACTCCATACAACAGGATGATGTGAAAATTCTACATAGCCATGCAATGCTTTCTCAGAGCTAAATGATGCTTTTCAGCCTTCTATACTCCCAAGGCTTGGCTTTGGCCATTGTGGAAGCAGTGGACCCAACTTCACTGCTATTGTCTGGTGGCAAATTCTGTCAGATGCTGTTGTATCAGTTAGCAGTACTTCTAAAAATTCAAGGTGAGGAGCAGCAAATACCTACATTGCCCTGCTTAAATTCAAAAGTGGGAGTAAGAAGAATCAACAGTGGCCAGATAACAGTGTTGCATAGCTTTATAGAAGTGCTGCATCATCCTGATATTGAGAATGAGTGCCAGTGAAAATTAAAACTTTTTTCCACTATAAAGAAGCTAAATCACCAAAAAGAATGAAATGTATAGGTAATTTATTTTAAAGATCAAGTGCGTCAAACAACTATATAAACAAAATGAAACATTTTTGGAGGGGGGCAATACCTCTTGCCCCCTCCCTCTAAATATGCCTCAGAGTCTTTTTGTTTGGGGTTTAACGACTGCCACGAGCAACCTATAGAACAATAAACAGTTGCCCATCCTCAATTTATGGCCAATGGTTCCTGGAAAGAGACAGGGACAGAGTCATCAGACAAGCACACCACTTACGCCTTATCTGACACTCAAACGAGAGCACGTCTCAGATGAATGGTCAGAAGCCAGTACCTTGGACCACTTGGCCTCCAGGGTAGAATTCTAAAAGATTATCAATACATCTGTGTCCTAATGTGAAATACTTAATACATTATAAGTTCCTTGTTTTGTGCACCTATAATACATACATACCGCTGATATTCTTGACAGTTGAACGAGGCTTTCCTTTTCTATTAAACACTCTAAGCAATGGTGAATTCTCTAAATCTTCCATTTGACACTGTCAAACAAACAAGCCCTAGAAAAATACACAATTACATATCATGCATAAACAAATAATAATGCTAATAAAACAATTCAGTAGTTACATAAAATTACAACAGCAGAAATCATTGTAATATATTTTGCAACTTGGTTCTAAAAGAAAAAACAGCATACAATTTGCACATGCTGCAACACATAAAATTAAACTCATCTTTGTTTTATGGCTTCCTAGATTACATACTATATTCAAACTTAGTTATTTTTTTACGGGATTTTTCAAGGTAAAGTTGCAAATTTTTGGAGAAAACTCTTCTTCATCAGGCAGTCTTTCAATCTAATCTCTGTCACTGTCTTCGGTTATGGTTAACCTTGACGGTTACGATGATTCTGCAAAACATCTTGCCAGATGTTAGGCAGCGTTAATCCCTTGCAGTCATTTATGATAGAGTTCTGGTATTTTTCAATATAAAGTTCCTCTTTCAATTAATGTTTCAGGAAGTTGTTTCGAAGTCCAATAAACGTTTGAGAGTCTCAGTCCATGTGGTGTCCTGTTGCTTTAACGTGTCTGTCTAATCCTATCTTGTTCAAAAAAATTTTTTATCGCAGCTTTGGGCTCAGCGATGCGAGTTTCCAGCCTATGACCTGTTTCACCTATGTAGAATTTTCCACAGCTGCAAGATACTTTATAATTATTCCAAGATACTTTATAAGGGTCATTTCATAAAATATCACATGGTGGTGGTTGCTGACACATTTAAATTTTTTTTAATTTTTTTTAGCTGTTATATATATGTAGATTTCAGAAATGCATTAATAAATTTATTATAGGCCGCCATGTTGAAGAAAAAATCCAAATGGCCGCCTCCGACAAGCAAAATCAAGTCCTGCAGTCGTGCTTGTTTTTTATCTCCCAAACTATAAAAGATAACAGTTTCAAATAAAATCCAGTAACTTAAGCATAGTCTGAGCTATAAAATGAAGTATTAACATTGCATTTAATATTTTATTCAGTACCAGAAAATTTGACATGCATTTTCAGCGCAAAATTTAATATTTCACTAACTTTAAGATTTTTTAACGTTTGAAGGAATCACATACACAAAATGAAACTCTACAATTAAATAAAGTACATGTAGTTAGACAATTTAAAAATGTTAAACTCAATATTAACACCACTCCTCCTTATTGAAATTTTATTTTAAAACTACATTTTGCAAATTTCGGCCATATTTGGCAAGCTGTATCTAAAATGGGAGTGGACAAAAAATCTGAAAATTTTATAGAATGTACTTCTAGCAGGTGTTAGCATTGTGTAAGTCTCATATTGTGTTTTGATCTATATATTTTAGGGCATTATTGTCATGTGAAATATTATTTATAGGCATATAGGAAATAGAAAATATAATAATTTCTATAAAATTATCTGAAAAAGTTGGGTTTTCAAAACAAAGCTTGCTGCTTACATTTTATTTATAGTTGATGCGATTAATTAAGATTGTTTTGTTTAGAAAATTTTTCCTTGACAATCTTGAAGTTAATCTTGAGTATTAAATGTTCAGTTTGTAAACCACAAACAACGTTTAGGTCACTTTTCCTGTAGCAACAATGACAACTTTGTGTTCAGATCACAACAAATGTTACGAGTACGTCCTGTTGCTATACTGAATTCCAATGATGAGATTTTCCTTAATAAATTTTCAGCTTTCACCCAAACCTTATCTCTTGATAGTTTAAAACAAGTGCTTGGACCACAAGGATGAAAAAGTAATTTGTGTTGACAGATACATTTTCAACTACACCTAGCCACCATTTATTGTCATAATCACAACATACAAAGTCATTAATTTTTACATCACATACTAAAAAGTCCTTTTTTTTATATTTATTTCTGTACATATTGCTGATCCAGAAATAATGCCCACTTTTAATGTAAATTTATTTTTCGGGATGAAACAGTGATATTCTCTTGTGTGCTTAATTGTAAGAGCTTTATTGTATCTATCTTCCAAAATATTCTGTATTTGAAGTATTTCTGTAGTAAATTAAAATTTAAATGTGATTCCAGTAATATTTTCATTACAAAACTTATACATATCTTCAGCAGTTGAAATTTGATTTTCAAATGGGTTTTGAAGACTTGCTTTTCTGACCAACCGTTTAACAGTGCCTCCAATGCCGCCACACGGCCCTTTTCCATACGCAGTAGCAAAAAGTGCCACTCAGCAGACATTCCAAAATCTTCTTCATGGTAGCATAAATTCAATAAGTTTGTAATATGATAAAAAAAAAAAATTTAATTCTAAAACAAGTTCTTTTTGGAAACAGTAAAATGATGTAGTATTTATTATGTTCTAAATAATCACTGATTACACAAAAACTAAGATTTTACTTCATTCTACTCATTCGCACATCATTACCACGAAATGGAATCAATGAAGACAACGGTATCTGTCAAAACAGATGTAGAAGTATCAAGCTTTTTTTTTTTTTTGGTTGGAGGTTTAACGACCACCGTGAGCACAACTCAGTGGGCTATAAGCAGTCGCCCATCCCTAATTTACGGCCACTGGTTCCAGTGAAGGAAGAGAGCCAGTGCCGTAAGACAAATACAACATCCATGCTTCACCGGGATTCGAACCCAGACCCATCTCGGATGATTTGTTGGAAGCCAGCACTTAGACCACTGTGCCATTGGGGCGGCTTTCTTTTTGCAGATATGAGGAGAGGAAAAGTACAAAACCGATGACTGTAATGCCGTCTTGCGTCGATGAAGAAAGAAAAGATTTCACAGATGGTTCGAAATCTTTTTCTTCTGCATTGATCAAAGGCAGTGGTTGATGGAATTTCGACCATCGTAACGGCTAATATCGGTGAAAATTAGGAGAATTTGACATTCATCTGGAGGAAGAGCTGAAAATCCGGAGAGTTGGCACGTCTGCATAAGTGGAAGAAGCATTTATGCTCTGGCTCTGTCTGTCTACCCGCCCGTCTTCATGATAACTCGCATAAAAATAGTTCAATTTCGATGAAATTTTAGTATGTTGTTAAGCAACGCCTGGGGATCTACCCTATTGAAAATCGTTAAAATCAGACTGCAATTTAATTAGAAATTGCATCTCAATGAAATTTTCATTGAACAGAATAACTCGCATAAAATTACTTCGATTTTGATGAAAGTTTAGAATGTTTCTAAGCTACACCCGGGGATTAGTCTTATTGAAAATTATTAAAATTCGCGGAATATTTCTTCCGAAATCAGCCCACAACTATTTATTTACAGAATAACATAATTCAGTGCTCCATTTTCTGTGGAAGTGGGGAATCGATGCAGGTAACTGAAATATGCCCATAAATGATATTATTTCACATGAAAATGCACTAAAATTTAATAGGATACAAATCAGAGTATAAATATCCAAAATAAGTTATGATGTGCAAAATTGATATTCCGTAATTTGCCATTTTTTATTATCTTCAATATTTTACAGCAGCTATACATATTAAAAACACAATATGAGACTTACACATGCCAACACCTCTGCTAAAAGTACATTCTATAAAATTTTCAGATTTTTCGTCCACTCCCTTTTTAGATACAGTTTGCCAAATATGGCCAAAATTTGCAAAATGTAGTTTTTAAAAAAATTTTTAATAAGGAGTGTGTTCATATTCAGTTTAACATTTTTAAATTGTCTAACTATGTGCACTTTATTTAATTGTAGAGTTTCATTTTGTGTATGTGATTCCTACATAAGTTAAAATATCTTAAAGTTGGTAAAATATTCCATTTTGCACTGAAAACTCATGTCAAATTTTCTGGTACTGAATAAAATATTAAATGCAATGTTAATACTTTATTTTATAGCTCAGACTATGCTTAAGTTACTGCCAGATTTCATTTGAAACTGAACATGGCGGCCTATAATTTTTTTTTATAAATGCATTTCTGAAATCTACATAAACGGCTATTCCATGGTAAAAATATAAAATTTTTCTAAAATGTGTCATCAACCACCACTATGTGATATTTTATGGAATGACCCATAAATAATTATTACTACAGAGATTAGATTGAAAGACTGCCTGATGAAGGAGATGAGTCTTCTTTGAAAATTTGTAACTTTACCTAGAAAAACCCATAAAAAATAAAGTTTGAACATAAAATTTATCACATTTTATGCCTTGTGACCATTAGTTCTGCGTTCTGAGCAAAACTCTTTTCAACTATTTATAACTTAAAATTTGAAGCAGAATACTTCATATAAAAATCCCTAAAATTTAGCCATTCAACCCCAAATTTCACAAACATACTTTTATATGTCATATACAATTGGGAAACGAATTTCCACAAAGAAATAATTCTTGATAAATACATGGCAGGCATTGTAATGCTATTATTGGCATATTGGGAGGTGCAGGTTCGCTCCCTCCAAGAATGATGAAAATTTTCAAGTTTTCTGAAGGAAGTGGTTACATGGAATACAGTGAAAATAGGCCAATAATAGCAATACTTTTAGATTCTCCTAGACATGTGAACTGTTAAAAGTTCGAGCTAACTGGAAGGACGAGAACATTTATAGACAGATCCTATTAAATTATTAAGTGCATTATTTTTGGCAGACAGATTGCACTACTGAACTGGTCTTAGTTTACCGTGTAACACCTCAGAAAAAAACTTGAAAATTACATCACCCTGGGGAGGAAATTGAACCTCCTCTTCCACTTGAGCACACCATCAAGAACAATGAAGTTCCAAGTAACTGAAGATAGGTAATTATAACTAAGGATTTGCTGTAGTCAAAGCATTCCTATGCCTCCTAGTAGTCAGTGTTTCTTTAAGGACTTTTTGGCCGGGAGGGGGGGGAATAGAACCCTAGAGGCGACAAGTTTTCCATTTGCTATATATATATAATTTTAGCTACTATATTTATATATCATCATCATCATCATTGTCAACCATTATCAATCCACTGCTGGACGAAGGTCTCCCCAAGTTTCCTCCACAACGGTCTGTCTTGTGCCAGTCTCCTCCATGTCACCCCTGCATACTTTCGAATTTCATCCACCCCATCTCCCATGTGGTCTTCTTCTGGGTCTTTTCCTGTCCCTTGGAATCCAATCTAAAATTTTGCTGTCCATCGATGATCTGTCCTTCTGGCAGTATGTCCAGCCCATTGCCATTTCAGGGATTTAACTCTGATCATGATGTCTTCCACTCTTGTCATTTTTCGGATCCACGAGTTCCTCTTTCTTATCTCTCCTGGTTACACCAAGCATGCACCTCTCCATGCTTCTTTGAGTTGTCTGCAGCCTTTGTATGTCTCTTTTAGTTAAGGTCCACGTCTCTGCACCATACGTAAGCACTGGAAGGATGCATTGATCAAACACTTTTCTTTTAAGACATAATGGCATATTGCTCTTGAAAATTATGCTGTTTCTTCCAAAAGCTCTCCAGGCAAGTTTTGTACGCCGATTAATTTCTTCACCAATGTGACCCTCACTTGATATCTGCTGTCCAAGATAAACGTACATGTCTGTTATCTCCAGCTTTTCTCCATCAATCGATAAATCTTCATTTCTTGTAAAAGCATTGAACATCACTTTTGTCTTCTGAAAGTTCATTTTTAATCCCACTTCTTTACTCTTGTCAGCAAGTTCCTGGATCATACTCTGCAGCTCTGATGGGCTAGTTGCAAAAATGACTACGTCATCAGCAAAACGAAGGTGGGTTAGATAATCTCCATTAATCTTTATCCCTTGTTTTCCCAGCTCAGCGACTGAAAAACACCCTCCAATGTGGCATTAAAGAGCTTCGGAGATATGGTGTCACCTTGTCTCACTCCCTTTCCAATTTTTACATGTGTTGTATTTTCAAACAGCCTAATCTTTGCACTTGCATTTTCATAGATGTTATTAATAATATTAATGTATGCATCTTCAATACCGCAGGTTTTCAGAGCCATTGTAACTGCTGATGGTTTCACCGAATCAAAGGCTTTTTCATAATCGATAAAAGCCATGCACAATGGAAGTTCATATTCCCTCGCTCTTTCAATTAGTTCTCTCAGCACGTGGATATGATCTATTGTGCTGTAGCCACTCCTGAATCCAGCTTGTTCTCTCGGTTGAGCCATGTCCAGTGTTACCTTCAAGCGGTGTGAAAGAACTTTAGTGAAGATTTTATAAACTACTGATAGGAGGCTGATAGGCCTGTAGTTTCCGAGATCCTCAATGTCACCTTTCTTATGCAGCAGGATCATTGTAGCGGTGTTCCAATCCTCAGGAATCTTTCCTTCATTAAGGCATCGAGTGAAAATTTGGGCGAGTACTGTTTCGATTTCTCCACTTGCTTCTTGTATGATGTCTACAGTAATTCCATCTTCTCCTGGAGCTTTTCCTCGCTTCATGTTCTTGATTGCATGTGCAACTTCTGCTGGAAGGACTGGAGGAACTCTGGTACTGGTATCTTTCATGATGTCTGGAGTGCATATATCATCCCTTTCATATAATTTGGAGTAGAAATCTTTCACTCTTGTCAAAATTTCGCCTCTATTTCTTGTTACAGAACCATCTTCTTTTCTCAGTGCCATAATCTGTTTTCTTCCCTTACTGAGATGTCCCTTTGCTATCTTTAGGCTTTGGTTGTTTTCAATTGCTTTCCTCACTAGTTCACAGTTGAATTTCCTTACGTCTTCAGTGATACTTTTTCTTACTGTCTTGCATAGCTCTATATATTCCACTTTGGAAGTCACATCTTCTTTAGTTGTCCTCATCTCTCTTCTTTTTTGCATCAACATTTTGGTTTTTCCTGATAATTTGTTCACATGCAACTTGTTCTTAGACCCAGCTAATTTTGTTGCTGTTTCCATAAGAGCTTTGGTTACTTTTCTGTTAACTTCAGAGATGTCCACTTCTTCCGATGTTAGGCCTTCTAAAGCAGAGAACCTGTTCTTCAGTTCCAACTTGAAGGTATTATGGTGTTTTTTAAGGTTGGTTATGTCAATAGATTTTGTTTGTCTTATGAGCTTGCCGCGTTCAAGTTTAGTGTTGAGGTGCATCTTACATCTCACCAATCTATGGTCACTACCTGTGTTGAACTTGTTTAGCACACTGCAGTCTTCTATGACGAATTTTTTGTTACACATAATAAAATCAATTTCACTTGTCGTCCCATTTGGATGTCTCCATGTCCATTTCCTGTGTGGCTTTTTCTTGAAGAAGGAGTTCAAGATGAAAAACCCTTCTGCCTCTGCAAACTCAACGAGAGTATTTCCACGCTGGTTTCTGTTGCCATGACCGAATTTACCTACTGAAGTTTCATTCTGTTGCCGTTGCCCTATTTTTGCATTGAAATCTCCCATAATTATTTTCAAGTGCTGCTTACCTTTATTATTTAGGTGACAAATTTCCTCATAAAATTCTTCAATTTCTTCTTCCGGATGACTTGTGGTGGGTGCATAAGTTTGAATAATCTGAGCCTGGTATCTTTTCGAGAGTTGGATAACAAGTCGTGCAGCTCTGTCAGAGGAACTTTCAACTTCTACAACTTTATCCTTCAGTTTCTTGTTTATTATAAATCCAACACCACTAGTTCTGCCAGTATCTGTCCCACGATAGTAGAAGAGATGTCCACTTTTCAGTTCGATGAGATCTCCTTTTCTCCTTACCTCACTTAGCCCCACGATGTCCCACTTGATCCTTTGTAGTTCCTCTTCCAATTCAAGAAGCCTTGAATCAGAAGATAGGGAGCGTCCATTGTAAGTAGCCAAGGTCAGCATCAGATGGCAGCCTAGTCCGGTCCTCCGGGGATTCTTAGCACCCTCTGCCTTCATGTCGCACTGGCCGCTGCCTTGGCCAGGTACATTCCAGCTGCCGGAGACTGAGGGCCAAGATTTAAGTTGTGGAATCATTTTGGAGGGGTTTGGCCATAACTCACCACGCTGGCCAAGCGGGTTGGTGAGTGTGGGATAGAATTTCCTCTAATCCCGATGGTATAGTTATACCGCTATGGGCGGTCGTCAGAGCCCCTTTAGTGGGAACAGGATGCACCACGAGAAGGCGGGGTTGACATTTGTCAAGGAGGGCTGTGATGTTACGCATCACCTGACCTTACATAAGTAATTACTATATATCTAGCACACCGGCACATTTAGAGCCGACCTTGCCCATTCCCCGGAAAATGTGTCATTTCTTTGTTTTTTGGTTAAAATGCGACTTACATTAGAACATAATGCCTTAATTTAATAAAAATGCATCGACTTACATTAAAAAAAATGCTTAAATTTTTCATTAACTTTGATTTTGTTCCAGATGGTGGATTTCAAAAACTTCCTATCCCCCCCAGAAAAATTATATATACATCTCTGATATAGTTATTACTTCTTCACACATTTCTGGAATAACAAACTTTTTTCAGTGGGGGTGGTCCCCCACAGGCTCGAAATTTTCATCTATTAAAATGCATTAGACGCATTGTTGATCCTGAATCATGATTCCCAGACAATTAGGTATGATTAGTCGTAGACTTCTTATATTTTGAAGAAAACCATGCGTCGTAATACACTTTTTATTAATAAAATAAACTATAACTAGTACCATTTGAACAAATATTTAAAAATATAATTGGAGAAATATTTGTAGCATAAAAAACAAACGAAACTTCCTTTTTCATCATAGCCTGAATTTATTAAAATTTTGCTCGGTAACCTAAAATGTCTCAGGGGGTGGGGGGTGAATCGTTTCCGGGAGGGCTTCGCTCCCTGAATGTATGCCTGAAAAGTATCCAGCAAAGTACACAGGTTACAAATCAATTAGTGCATCAGATATCACATAAATTAAGAAAAAATATTTCTTCACAATATGCAAGAAATTTACAGGTACATTATTTTCAGCAATCAGGTCGTGACACTGAACTGCTTGTAGTTCATCAAGTAACATCTCTTGAGAATACTTAACATTGCCCTGGGGCAAGAATAGCACAAATATGAAGCTTCTCATCAGATGAAGGTCTGAGTTGGAATATAGGATGCTCCTTTCCCTCATGACATTAGTAGAGATTTAGGGGTTGCGCTGCCGATCGCATTATTCACAATTTGCGAAAAAGAAATTGTTTCGGCGATAGGACATTTTTTTTTGGCAAAAATTGTGGTGATTACCTTTTTGCACTGTTATAACACTTTTGTGACAAAAAAATTGAATTTGGTGAATAAGTTGGCAAAAACTTTTAAAAGGCCAGAGTAACCACTGAAGATGGGTATCATAAAATAAAGACAGCCATATAATAAAAAAAAAAGACACCTATTCCTGATTAAATGTTATTGGTTCTATAAAGAGACAGAAGCACAACTAAAAGCCTTCAAAACAAATCATGCAGACATGCCAACCTTTAAAATCTGAAAATTGGGAGGTTTTTACATTTCATGAAATCACGTGAGCGCTATTTTTTTTATCGCCATTTTCCAGACGTATGAACAATTAATTCTCCAGTAGTAGTATTATTGGTCCACTAAAAATTCTGGAGAAAAAAAGAAGGCATGGAAATCAACACTATCCCCCCTGGAATTAGTTTTCAGGTACGTCAATTCCGCAAGATAATGAAAATGTAAAATGTTGCTGCTGTATTTTACAAATAAAAGAGCAGCCAACTGTTTTTCGTTTCTTCTTTCTAAAGGTTGTGCGTGAAGGTAACAAAAAATATCGTACAAACATCACATTTAGTTACAAGGTGAGGCCAACTGTAACCACTCCCTTTTGTCATTAAGTGAATCCACCACAATACAACTGTTTATCATCACTTAAAATGCGTGCGGCTCTGTTGAAGCTAGCAGTTGAAAGACTGAACTGCAAGGAGAAGGCACGGGCAGAGTTTGCTGAAAAGAAAATTTAAAGGAGTATCTTTACTCCTTTGAAAAAATTTAGGGAGTAATTTTTAAAAGTGGGGAGTATTTTAGAAAAAATAACAGGTGTGTGTGTGTGTGTGTGAAATAAAAATGCTGGGCGATTATGAAAAATCAATCCAGATTTTTTTCATAATAAAAAAATATTTCACTACAACTCAATGTAGGCCTATTTAGAATTTGGATCCATTTTGCTTCTTGTTTCAGTAATAAAGATAATATTTATATTTTAAAACAATAACATTAAATTTATCATGTTTTGTAATGACCACAAGCAACAGCAATGTGTTTAAGAAGGGAATACATTGCACTTCTGAGATTCTTATAGACATCTAAAAATATCTAATAAACTTCTCTGCAAGTACCACACAGCCACATTTATCTTTTGTTGACTGCAGTTAAGCAGCATCCAGCGCTTACATTTTCATTTTGCTGATATCTCTGTTACCCTTTCATTTCTTCGTCACTTTTTTTTTTTTTTGCAAACCTTTTAGGGGAATATTTAAGAATACATTTTATGCCCTTGGATGACAATCTTACCCATCATGCTGAGAACTTTCAGTCTGTGGTGAGGACCATAATGCATGATAGCTTTCATTATTTTTGATAAGTGTAACTTTGATAATATTAATACTTTTGAACACCATGCATCAATTCTTACAAACTTTTCAACTTTGTCACTTTCGTTTTCAGACCCCTCCCCTTCGAAGATGAAATGCAAACCTTTTGGGGAGAATATTTAAGAACATGTTTGGAACATCGTTGGGAAAAAAAATTAGTTACGGGAGAAATCTTTGCTACATCCGATTTCCGTTTTTGAACATTTCCCCTCCATTTTCAAGGTGAAATACAAATATTTATGAAATAAAATGATATTTAACAATTCTAGGCAGAGGAAACATTGCATTAAAAATAAAATTACAATTACAGGAAAAATTTTCAATGCGTCTAACTTCCGTTTTCGAAAGTTTCAGGTGGAAAGCATCCTTCACCAGTACCAACTGCCCCAACACTTCTGATCAGTTATTCAGTTACGCATCGATCTCGAGAATAACGGAAAAGGAGAAATTCTCGAAGCTGTGGCACTCTCATACCTGAAGATTACAGGGGAATTTTTGTGTCGTCGAATTTCCGTTTTCAGAAATCCCCCCCCCCCCCCAGTTTTAAACTGAAATTCAAACATTTATGGAATAAAATGATAATATAACAACAATACTGGGCAGAGGCAACATTGCGGGAAAACAAAATTACGATTATGGAAAAATTCTTTATTTCGTTTACTTCCGTTTTTGAAAGACGAAATACCGTCCCGATGCATCTTTACGCATTAGTAAAACTCTTCTGTGGGTATTTTATGCATTTCTCGATGCGTAAACACACTTTTTGATGCATACTAGATGCGTAATTACGCATTTTGGCGAACTCTGGGCACAGCAGCTCTCATATGTCAATCAATTACTGACCCTCCCCGGCATTCCAGTGCCAGAGCAGGTCGTATGACTAGGAGAATTTTTTTAATTTAAAAAGCAAATTTTTTTTTTACCCATCCCGTATGATTAGTCAGAAGCCAGTGCTAAAGAGCACTGCACCACCAGGGTGGCTTTCTTTTGCAGATAGGAGAGGAAAAATACGAAACTGATGACTGTAATGCTGCCTTATATTGACACAGAAAGAAAAAGATTTCATAGGCGGTTTGAAATCATGGTGATTGATGGAATTTCACCCATCCTAACGGCTAATTCTCGGTGAAAATCAGGAGAATTTGATATTCATCCAGAGGGAAGGGCTGAAAATTTGGAGTCTCCCGCCTAAATTCGAAGAGTTGGAACGTCTGATCATGTCTTACCCGAGACTTGAATTTAGGAAGCTGTTCATCTTAGTTTCAACGAGCAGCATCAAAACTCTCCATATTTTAATTTTGCCCGTATATTCTGTATGTGATTGTAATGTATTTTTAAGCAGATATTCTTGCACTGGTAGCCATTTCCAAAAATGCTGCACCAGTAGAATGGTTCAATTCCCGCCATCTGACCGTAGTACATATTATCTATGGAAACAATTCGGGTGTTCTTCCAACGTGCGGAACATCATGAATACCACCTACAACACTGGTTATGATGTTATCACCGTAAATTATGATGTTGAGTGTAAATGACGATGTCGTATCTGCATGTTGAGTGATAAAGTACTGAAATTTTTTCAGGTTGCGTACTGAAGTTGTCAAAGACAAGTAAACATGTATTATGTGGTGTGAGAACGAAGGTTTAATCCCTGTGACAAAAAAATGTTTAAAAGGGCATGACATGAAATTGTATTCCAAAGAGCATGGACTTGGAATGTTGAGATGTCCGAGGTATCATATGAATCTGCCTCTAGGGCATGAGGAACCTGGTTGCTAAAACCGTATTGTCTCCTCAGAAGTCATTGTTAATAACATACAGCTTCGCTTGTAATTTAGTCTATGAATAAGCTGTAAAGAAGACGTTTTCAAGCACAATGGCTTGAAAACCTCCTTGGAAACAATACCGACAGTAAAGAAGTAATAAGTTCGCATATGTTACAATTTGTGGAAGAGAGGAGACAAATTGGAGGAGTAAAGATTGATGAGACAAAAATTGGAAAGAGAAAAAGCAATGTTGGAAGGTGTGTGGAGGGAATCTGGATCCTTGGAATGATTAAAAGAGATACGAAAGTATTCCGATTAGAGATATGCCCAGAAAACAAACATTCCATGGAATATCATATCCCCATCATAAAAAAAAATATGTAGCAAAGGAAACAGCAATAATATCTGATCAGTGGAAGGCCTATGTCCATTTGTCTGAAAATGGACACTTTATTCATGAAACTGTGAATCATTCTGAAAATTTTGTTGACCCATATTCCGGTGCTCAATCTCAAAACATCGAGTCCCACTGGCGTGCATTAAAATGCCTCGTGACTAAGGTACATGTTCCTAAAGAAGCTATGGCTGCAGGGCCACATTAAGGCCTTAGTGGGCCCCTAGGCTGAGACATCTCAGTGGGCTACCAAGGCTAAGGCATCTCAGTAGGCTACCAAGGCTAAGGCATCTCAGTGGGCTACCAAAGCTAAGACATCTCAGTGGGCATTCATTTTTGAAGTCTGATAAAACAAGATAATGTACCAATATGCTTGTGATAATTAATATGTGTAGTGCATACTTCAAATGAATAAATTACCTGCAGAGTTTTCATAAAAATTCACTGTATTTTACACTGTTCTCACAAAAACAGGAGTTAAAAGCTTAAGATTTCCAGATTTTGTCTTAGAATTTTTAATAATTTAGCATTGTACACTTTTCCTGGTGCATCTTTTTTTTTTTTTATGTGATGTGAAGTCAGTGGCTTTTGCTCATGTTAACAGTTCCAAGTGCAAACAGGAAGATGTGGGTGGATGGTAGTGAAAAAGCTGAAACTGTCTCATCCACCCCGCTGTACACAGCGACATTGAACGTTTTACCTTAATGAGTCACTGCCTTGAAATCTGTTCGTCTTCTAGCCACTTTTTGCGATCCAGTGGAAATCATACGAGAAAAAAAAAAAAAAAACCAACTATTTTAGGCTCGTAGTAATGGTGGGCCCCTAGGCTATAGCCCTACTAGACCCCCCCCTAATCCGGTCCAGTCTGGTTGACTGACTTTTGAAACACCTATTTAGAAGGAACTGCACAATAAATAAGACTGACGTTTTCAAAGAACTGTTAACAGTCATCAAAAACATTGTTGACTGAAATACGTTAAAACGGATTTCCAATTAACACAGTGTAAGTTCCCTATTAGTATTTAAACACACAGAAAGGTGTTTAATCTGTATAATATAGAATTAAAAAAAATTCTTTGATATTATGGAATCATTGCTGTTGTACATTACGGACATTCTTAAAGTGATCATCTACATCAATATCATGCATTTCACATTGTAGGTGGGATTCGCGGTGTTCCATACGACCGAACATCCAACAATTCTTCCATTTACACTTCCAGCGAAAACTGAATTCCGCAAAGAAACTGTACCAGTGTTTGTAAATGAAACTAGCATATACTTTTTGCAGTGGTGATACAGTTTGTTTTGGGGGGAATGCAACATTTAGTGTTTAAATTCTGGATGGATTTTCTCTCTCACTCATATACACATTTTATGTATCTTCTTTTATATGCACATAAAAATAATATTACAATGAATAAAACCTAAATCCCAATAAATTTATAATTCAGCTAAAAATGTCTATTACAAAGAACAAGTTATGCATTAAAGGAAGTTTTGTTTTTCTAAATTGCACTGCTGAAAAATAGTGAAAACACTTGGAATTCACTAATTGTACATCGTAATAAATGAGCACATTCAGTTCATCGATGTCGTGCAGTATCAAAAGGACAAAAAACACACCCCCAGTAATTTAAACTTAAGTGTTGATTCCTAAATTTTTAGGTTACCAAAGAAACCGCTGCTGTTAGACACCACTTTAAACAATTACAGGATGCCATCTGTTCTTGAAGCCAGTGTGGTCTTGGTCAGCTGTGTACTGAGTTGTTACTCTTAATGAATTTGAGTTTGGTATTCTAAAGCCAAGGTTTGTATACTCTATTAACCTTGTTCTAAATCAAGCTGCAGGATAAAGTACTAAATTATATGAAAATAACAGTCGAATGCAAGCATCTCCCTTTGGCTATGCAGAATGACAAAATCCATTGTTACTGAGCACTTCAAAGTATACACAGAAAAATTACAGTTCGTATATTATTCAACACGTTGTACCAAAATATCACCGAAATAGACATTCCATTCATTAGATTACCTGCCCTTGGTGCTTCTTCACAATTCTGAGCCAAGATGGGGCAATAAGGTCAAATTTTATTACTAAAAATTACTTTAGGAAGTTATTAGAATATCAATTATGTATCCGTCTTTCTATCAACGCTCGTTACTGCATGTTCCACTGGATATCAACAGCCTCTGGGATACATGCTATGACTTGAAGCAGAACTTCCGGGAGACACTAAAATCCACACCGATATAGAAACCAGCTCCGACGACACACAAAAGTCCCTATTAACGGTTTAGTGAGATATTTATTTGGATTCCTTTCCCTATACCATCCTAAAAATTTCTATGCATGGATCTTAACTGAATTTACTAACTTCGTTAAAATATCAGCCATCAAAATACATTCCTATTCACATGTAAGAAAGGTTAAAAAATTACGCAGCTGATGAGCGGAAATGTAGTTTAATCAGAAAACGAAAATATTCGTATGAGATATAAAAAAAACAAACACACATATGCAAGCATTCACATGCCTCACCCCTCAGTGCACCGTTTCAAATTTCCGTCAATAGCAGTGTTGCCAACCTCTAGCAGAGAATCAACTAATTCTAAAGAAAAAATCAACTGATAACATTGATCAACAAAAGAAACAAAACAACAACTTTTTTTATGTTTTCTTAATGAAAATAGTTAAACTACAGTGCCTAGAAGAATTAGTGTGTCGTGCTCGCAGAAAAACTTGCTGCCCGCAACATGAAAGTGGTAGATGGCGCTGCCATCGGATGTCACGTCGCTTTTCAGGGAGGAAGGACGACGAAAACGCACATCTTTCTATGACACACACCTAGCTCGTCAGTATTATGTGTACTCCTTGAACGATATTTTATAAGCAGATAACTTAAGTACATACGAAATACTCGACACACCTCTTTCACCCACCCACCCCCTTCCCAAAAAAAAGAACGAACGGGGTGCTCAAGATTCATTAATAAGGGTATCGTAGTTTAAGTTAAGCATTGCATTGTGCTAACGTCAACATTAATGTTAGATATTTCGGAAGTTTTAGAGTCATACATGGGTTACATTATGCAAAAACACTGGAGACCAATATGCAGTTTACAATCACTGAAACATCAACTTACAGTATAAAGTAAAAATTAAAAAAAAAGAAAATGTTTTGCCCCTCAAAACCTTACCGGAAAAAAAAGGGGAAATATTTTCTCAATGAGACATCGGCTTTATAATTTGCATTCCAATAATCCAATTAGGTCTTGAAATTCAGTAACCTAAAAACTTTACGAACTATTTAATAATGTACTTCATTTTTCAGCATTAGTAAGAACATGGGAAGCCTTTTAATGAGTTGAAAATATAATACAACAAATGCGATTACTGTTTTTAAAATTGGTCTATTTTCTAATAATATACCAACTGTAATCCATTTATAAAAATCATTCCTAAAAAACTTTGCCTGTGATATGATAAACAAAATGAATCATACTGGACAGAGGTAAATATACAAAAACTGAATGTATATGATGACATTCTTTTAAAGAAAAATAATTATAACATTTTTCTTTACTTTTCTTCACCTTATAATAATTATGTGATTAAATTTGCTATTCAAATGGGTTCGTAGTGAAGAGAGGAAAATTTTTTTGCACCTTAAGTAAAAATTTTAATAAGTTAAAAATTAAGAAATGGGTGTTCATGGAGTCTGTCTAAATGGGATAATTCTATGCAGTTCCTGTAAACTATTTTTACCCTTAAAAAAAGGAAATTATTAATGTAGCATACACAATATGCGTAACGTGGGGAAGGCACAGTAGGGCATGTGTCCCCCCTCCCCCCACTTAAAAATTGGAAAAACTAATCAGTCGTTCGCTTTTTAAATTTGGGAAAATAGTAGGTATGGCGTCAGGCTTGAGTAATGGTTTGTCTCGGCATGTTTGAAGTTCCTTACCTTGAATAGTGGAACGATAATGCATCTCCGTGAATTTAGATTCGAAGTGCAAGGCACATACAACACAACTTTCATCAAGTTTCTTATCAGCTCTGGGAATTACCTTATCCCATTTGCTCAACATATATCAGGAATTTTGGAGAAAGAGTGATATTTTATTTTTGCAGGATTTATAGCCAGTGTTACATCTTGGCACAAAACAGCTGCTTTGCCTTTTCCGTTTTCTATGTTTTTTATTATTTGCTAATGCAGAATTTCCCAGTCCTTGCATAGCTGACATTATTTCCCTATGATCTTATAACTGTTGCAATCGATTTCAGTACTGCACTTAAGTTTAACCACACAGGTTTAACGCGTGACAGCCAATACTTGATCAACTTCTACATCTTCACGAATAAAAAGTTACTAATTTCGGAAATAAATTTTGTTATAAACAATCCACAGTTGAATAAAACTAGCACACTAACACCCGAATAAGCCTATCAACTGTTGAATTACCTAGTGTATTACTGTTATGATCGAGCTACAACAAATTAGCAGAGATACTTCCAAAAAGATTTCCCTCCACTAACCTTTCTTTTGTGAAAATTGAAGTTTCGTAAGGCAGCAAATCCTTGGCAAACTTCGCACCATTGAATGGCATGAAGCCGATGAAGCATCCTAACGTAACTTCCGATGCCAGCGCCTTCTGTCATTTCATGACGATTGGTCACAAAACCGTGAGGGACATCTTAGGGAGCACGTCACACTAATTCTTCTAGGCACTGTAGTTAAACTTTACTAATTTCAGGTCGAAGAAAATGAATCTGATAAGAGTTTTTTTATTAGCTCTAGTTTCGGAGATACACAACTTATTCATCTACCTATATATAATTATAGCGAAAAGCAAATTTCAACAGTATTATATTATACTACCAGTCTACCACAATGTAAATGAACGTTATTTTCATTCAATCAATCGTAAATTACACAAAATACAATAAACCAAACAACAAAAATATAGAGGAATTGAAATAACTACATCAAATACAGAAATAGGGGCCTACAAATGAGTGTGTCTTCTCTTTGCTTGCCGCCTGTAATACTGTTCTGGGGCATCTCTTGTCAATATCCAACAGTAGTCTGCAAGCATGGAACAGTTCCACCGACCCTGATATCTTCGTTCCATTGTTGAAATGTCTTGGTGGAACCGTTCACCATGCTCATCACTTACTTTTTTTTTTTGATTGGAGGTTTAACGACCACCGTGAGCAACTCAAATGGGCTATAAGCAGTCGCCCGTCCCTAATTTAGGGTCACTGGTTCCATGGAAGGGAGAGAGCCAGTGCCGTAAGACAAATACAACATCCATGCCTGACCGGGATTCGAACCCGGACCCCTTACGGACGAATGATCAGAGGCCAGCGCCTTAGACCACTGCGCCACCGGGGCGGCATCATCACTTACTGCACCGCAGTTTTCTGGGAAGAAATCTAGATGACAGTGCAGAAAGTGCATTTTGAGCGGCATGTTGTAGCCTAAGCGATGATAATTGTCTAGAAGGTTGTTTACAAGCTCAGCATAATTTACAGCTCTTCGGTTACCCAAAAAGCCATGCACAACACTTTTAAAGGCTTCCCAAGCTGGTTGCTCATTGCCCTGGAGGACTAGTTCGAGCCTTGAAGTTTTCATCCACAAGAAGTTCACGTATTTGAGGATCAATGAAGATTCCTTCCTTCATTTTAGCCTCACTCAGCCGTGGAAATTTGTCTCTCAGGTACTTGAAAGCCTCTCCATCGTTATTCTTCCCCTTAACGAAGTTCTTTATGAAGCCGAGTTTGATGTGTAAAGGGGGCAGAATAATTTTGCTTCGATCAACCAGAGGACTGTGCTAGACATTCTTTTCCCCGGGTCACAGAGTTTCCCTTGGAGACCAGTCTTTTCTGTTGTATTGTAAGGATCTAATCCGACTGTCCCACTCACACAGGAAACAGCAGTGCTTGGCTGTAGTATCGCAACGGCATGCCCAGCAATATTTCAATCCCCTTCAAGTCTCCACAGATCTGCCATTGGGCGACTGCTTATAGCCCACTGAGTTGCTCACGGTGGTCGTTAAATATCCACTCAAAAAAATAACAACAACAAACAAACAAATAAAAAAATTCTGCAAACAAAAATCGTCCATTAATGCCACTTGTCACTAAATGGCGTGACCAACATTTGTGCCGATGACTCGCCACAACCTGTGCTTTCTTATGGGCGGAAAAGGCAGAAGTATTTGTTCTTTAAAAATGCTATTTTGCTTGGAATTAAAAAAAAACAACCTTGAAACGCTTCGTCAAAATGCACTTTGTGCCTACCATGTGGAATGTTGTCTGTTATAGCGATATATATGCATATTTACGTTTGCTAATTTTATATATTAGACGACACGCATTGTATTCTATGCTTCCTCACCCTTATGTAGGATAATTTCACGTTTTATATCTAGAACAGCAAGTTTAAAGCTGCTGTCAATAGTTTTTTTTCATCGTTAAATAGCTGTTTTTTTTATTAGAAAACAAAAATGAAATGTTTATTTGTGCGTGGTTGCTATTGCTTCATGTGAACCGCCATTTTACACACATAAATGGCGGCGCACACTTATAATGAAAACAACGTGCACTACCAGAGTTCTGTTAACAAAAAAGATAAATTAGTGATCGTTTTTCATCTGGCTTTACATGTTGATACACGATGGAGCTTTACATGTTGATACCAAGGAGGTTAGAATAAGATATCTGGAGATGCCCTTGTTAATGGAGCAGTACCACTTTGCGTGAAGCCTGTAACCGCGAGTGACAGCCGTCAAAGTGTGGGAAAGCTGACGGTTTCCAAAGCATTGTATGTTGACCGAATCGCCTTCTTTGGTCGCAAATGTTTCGAATTTTGCATCATAACTTGCTTCCGATGTGTGAGAAAGTGCTAAATTCATAAAATTCTTTATTATTTTGAGCGCCTTTCCATTTTTATTTTAAATTGAAATACACGAACAATAGTGCGAATTCAAAACAAAATATAACATTAAACTTGAAAACTTTACGCGTCTATGAAGCATAATTCATTCCGGTTTGATATTAACATAGTTTCTGCAACCAAAATCCACGCAATTTCAAATAATTCCCGTTGAAATTACACAGGGGCTATGTAAACAACGTCAAATTCCCACACCTGGCGACTTCACGGTTAAAAGACTCAGGACATCTCCAGAAATATTATTCTAACCAAGGAGGTTATATTACTGGAGACACCACTCCTATCCAAGCAGCACTGGCCGCCATAAGTCACCGTCTGTGCTGCAAATGACGTCATGAGCAGGCACGACGCAGCCGCAGAAGAGAAGCTGCTTGGAAATCAATGGAACAAAAGCTTCTAAGCGTATAAACAGATAAAATGAGTAATTCAATAATCTTTATCAACGACACACAAGGTTACTGTTTTATCAACGGTATAATTTAGTTCATTTTTGCCTGCTTGTGACGTCACACCACAGATTAGCTGTGCCCTATGGCGACAGAGCCAGTGGTGTCTCCAGTAATAAAACCTCCTTGATTCTAACCTCCCTGGTTGATAGACGTGTTCTTCGCATGTCGAATAACCTGTCCGACAGTTAGATAAAAATGCTTTCGCTCCATATCCAGAAAGTAGGAATTGAACTGATCCTAACCTGACACACAGCTGCACTATAAATATTAGTCTCCTTCTAAATTAAAAAGAGTTGACATGCTTTAATTCCTGCAGAGAAACTTCGGCGTTTCAGGAATTTTGATACCACACAACGTAATTAACAAAAAAATACTTGTGATAAATACAGATTTAGCACTGATCAAATCATATATTGTACTATGGCCACACCGGCAGCGCAGTGGTCTACGCGATGGCCTCTGATTATTCGTCCGAAAGGGGTCCGGGTTCGGATCTCGGTGAGGCATGGGTGTTGTGTTTGTCTTACGGCACTGGTTCTCTCCCTTCCCTGGAACCAGTGACCCTAAATTAGGGACGGGCTACTGCTTATAGCCCATGGAGTTGCTCACGTGGTGGCCGACGGGCATGGGCGCCTGCAGGAAATTTTTCAAGTGGGGGGGTGTCAAGTGCAATTAATTAAGGTTTGGCTAATATGTAGAAAACAGTAATTCGTGAAAATGAAAGATTAATACTATTACTACCCCAGTAAAAACAGTCTTGCTGGGCCAGCAGTGGGCCATTGCTGGCAGCCAGCACTGCCAGCAATGGCCCAGCACTATGTTGCGGCTGCCGAACCGTCAATAAAATGTCCGGGCGGCCAACAGAAGGGCCAGCAGTTCAGGCCAACAGCTGGCCAACAGTTGGCACCCCATCAGTTGTCATATGCCACAACAGGGCCATCAGTGGTCCATCACAGGCAGTAGCTGCCACAAGTGGCCCTTCAGTGGCCCTGCAAGCACGTGCCAGAAATGATGGCTGGCCTAATGTGGTCCGCTAGTGGCAGCCAGCAACCACGTGACGTAACTGGTGGCTTGCCGAATCTTGTCCGCCAATTTCCCAGTAGTAGCCATAATAATAAAAAAAAAAGCAAGGTCAACCGCAGTTTCCTAAACCTACAATTTTTTTTTTACCCTTATGAAGCTTGTGAATTAACGCCCTGCGATGGTGACATTTTCTCGACAGACCGGAAAAACGTCCATTTGCATCTCACTAGATTCGATCCTGGGCCGTTCGCGTGGAAGCCGCGCTCGCTACCGACCGGACTAATTCACTACGCTCGGATATGTACTAGAAGCTATCTGTTTGGTATGCAATTTGTAATCGAATGCTTCCCTCTTTCATTTTATAATATTGCGAGGTATTTTTCATAAAAGTCAGTTTCATATAATTGCTAAATTAATTTGTTCAACGTAACGATAGTTTTTTTTTTACCCTAAGGGAACTTCACTCATTTTCAAGGCGTGTACATACTTAGAGTCGCTTTCCAAAGTTTTGTACTGTCCTTGCCGTCTTGAAAGAGATTGTTGAATAAATATATATTTACCCGGGTTCATGTCACATTCTGTTACATTTTTAACGTTGTGTCTTTCCATTTTATTTTACTTCTCGTTATTTTTAGAAGCGAATTCCTCCCAGTCTTGTGTATTCAACCCATGGATGAGTACACCACATAGCGTTGCTTTTTTTATTTCAAATAATTAATAAATTTTGTACGCGTATAATTCTTTTTTTTCCCAACAAACGCTATTTTAATGGTTTTCCAGGATATGTGTTTCAAGCGGTTTCAAATTTTTTCTTGTTATTCATCCACTCCATTCATGGGAATATAGTGGGTGTATTTCATGCCTGTAATCTAGTATTTCACGGCTTAATCTGATATCTTCGTCGACGTAAAATTTCATTAGGAAATTAATTCGCCTCTCCACATATGGAGTTTTTTCTTAACATCCACTAAAATATCACGATGGCGATAGCGTCGTCTTCAACTAACTGGTACCATGAGAGACACAGCAAGTGTTGCTTCTGCGCATGCGCAGTCCCAATGCTTCCACCTGCTGTTGGGGGTTGCATTGGTTGCCAGCAACGGGCCACTAGTGGCACTTGCTTGGAGGCCCACAATTCACGGCGATGCTGCAGGGCCATCAATGGCTCGCCAACTGATAGCGCTGCCACCAACGGACCACTACCGGGCCGTGAGCGGCAGATTTCAGCCAGCAGTGACCCATAACTGCCAGCTGGTGGCCAGCAGTTCCCAGCACTTGTGTTTTTGCTGGGACTACTTACTTACTACACTAGAACACTACTACTACTACTTACTTACTACACTAGAACACTACTACTACTACTATTATTATTATTTTTTTATTATTAATTGATGCTGCTCTTGAAGAAAATGTATGTTAGTAATAGTCATATATTATCATGTACATTGGTAACTGTTTTCAAAATAATAACAGTGTCGAGCAGAGCCACGGCAAGCCTTTTAAGTTCAGCACACACCACCCTGAGCGGAACTTGTTTGAGCGTACTACCTTACAGTTTGCTAAGTTTTCCGCCTTCACGTTATCGTTTCCCAATTCCAAATTTCTAATAAAATTGGGATATTAAATTAAATGCCCCAAACTTAATCTTTCCTGGTGGTCCAGTTTTGTGAGTGCAAAAAAAAAGTAATAAATAAAATAAAATAAAATAATTCTACAGGAGGTCAAGTGATCCCTGTGACCCCTGTGACCCCTACCGGCGCCGATGCCACCGGAACATGTTATTGACGGTTGGGCAGCTGCAACACAGTGCTGGCTTGAGTGATGGCCCAACGACACTGTTTTTGCTGGGATGGTATCCGTACCGAATACGTGTGATGCAAGACCTGCTAAAGGAAGGCAAGGAACAGTTTTTTTATGGCTACTACTGGCAAATTGGCGGACAAGATTCGGCAAGCCATCAGTTACGTCACGTGATTGCCGGCTGCCGGAGCGCATTAGGCTAGCCATCATTTATGGCATGTGTTTGCAGGGCCGGTTAAGGGCCGCTTGTGGCAACCACTGCCAGTGATGGATAACTGATGGCCCTGTTCTGGCATATGACAACTGACAGGGTGCCAACTGTTGGCCAGCTGCTGGCGCACGTGGCGGCCGCCGGGACATTTTATTGACGGTTGGGCAGCGGCAACATAGTGCTGGGCAACTGCTGGCTGCCAGTGTTGGTTTGAGTGCTGGCCCAGCAACCCTGTTTTTGCTGGGATGGTATCCGTACCGAATACATGTGATGCAAGAACTGCTAAAGGAAGGCAAGGGAATAACACTTTGACTTCGCTCTCCGATTTCTGGCCCAGATGGAGCCTGATTGTCTGTGGTCTTGGGCGCTCATGTGGTCAGATGAGGCACCTTTCACAATTACTGGGACTGTGAACTCACAAAACGATCGAATATTAGAACTTCACGACCATCTACTATTCACGAAAGGCCTCTATAGAATCCACATGTGACGGAATGGTGTTGCTTCACAGCATTGCATCATTGGACCATTCTTCGAAACTAACACTACCCCAGAGTCCAGTGAGATGCACTGTAGCCAGTGAATAGTATTGCCGTGTTCATGCAAGATAGTACACCTTCATATGCCTGTCGGCAGGTGAAGGAATTGCTCAGTTGGCCATGCGGCAGTGAATGCATAATTTCTCGAGGGTTTCTGCAGTATTGGCTAGCCCGCATACTGGACCTTACTCCTTGTGATTTCTGACTTTGGGATATCTGAAAGACAAGAGTTTCTCGGGATTGCATTAACTCTCTGTCAGATCAGAAGACGAATATCAGATGTGAAGTGGCCAATATCATCCGCGGCATGCTGCAAGCAACCGTGTCGCATGCCTTTCTTCTTTTACAGAATGTCATCTCTTTTGATATCCAGCATATAGAGCAGAGTTTGGCCAGAAAAGTTTCTGCTGTCAATAACTAGTAAATTCACACATGTATCTACTAATTTCTTATGTTTTCGGCGCTGTTGTTTCCCTAGCAGCGCAATTATGAAATAATGCCCCCCTGCTACTGAAGAACTAAGGATCTACAAATCCATCAGTTGTTTACAAAATCTTTACTAAGGTACTTTCACATTGCTTGAAGGAAGCGCTGGATATGGCTCAACCAAGAGAACATGTTGGATTCTGGTGCGCACTATGGATCATATCCTCCCACAATGCATGGTATAACGTAATTGTCTTTTTCGTTCAGAGATATTGGTTCTTACGTTATGTCTAAACAACTAGATAAGAATACGATGCAATATTTCTAATTAAATCTTTACGGTCAGACGAAACAAAAGACAGAAGTCAACTTACGGTGATTCTTTTTATTCCGCCATTATATCAATAGAACAGATATCACACTTCAAGGTATAACGTAATTCACATAGCCACATACCCACATATCCACACCAGCAACTGTTATCTCGTCCTTTTATCTGTCGTTCTTATCTCATACATTCATACGTCACATTCACTCTGACCTCAAATGTTACCATCCTCAGTCTCGTTTGAGGGAAAAGATATAACGTTAAATTTGGAAGTATAAGCAGAACAAACTCTAATTTACATAGGAAAAGAAACTAAAAATGAGTGTTAATCTAGAACATCCGTCACAATGGTTTTTATAGATTATGAAAAGGGTCTTGATTTCGTGAAACCATCAACACTTTATTGCCTGCAAAATCCTGCGATATTCGGGACGAATACATCAACAATATTAACATTTATTTATGAAAATGCAAGAGCAAGGGATCAACTGTTCGAGGATATGGTACTGATCAAAATTTTGAAAGTGAGTGGACAAGGTGCTACCATATCTTCCAAACTCTTCAGTGCCATATTGCAAACTTTCAATCACTGACCTGTGAAGAGACAGGGGGATAAATATTAATGGCAGTTATTTAACCCAGCTTAGTTTTTTTAACGCCATAGTGATTTTCCGAAGTACCTCCTCGAAGGTGCAAATTATGATCCAGGAACTTGCTGACAGTATTAAAAAAGCAGGTTTAAAAATGAACCCACAGAAAACAAATTTGATCTGCAATGCTTTTACAAGAATTAAAGATCTGAAACATGAAATTTGACTGAAGTAAGGACTAAGAAAATCCCAGAAGCTTTGTTTGATCTGTTTTTCTGAACGTTAGAGACTCCAATGAGCAAACTGGATGTACAATAAAAGGTCATAGTACCAACTAGATCAATGTCTAATGAGCTTTCCCGCCGCTTCCTGCACTGTGCCATCATTATTACATTTGAATGAGGTGTAAATATACAAAGTGAACATATTATGCACAACGTATGATCCCCTGACAAGTATGACTTCCGCAGAACCACAGTGTCCTTTCCTGTTTCCAATTACTAATGATACCAGACAACACTAAAAAACAGAGCAACGCACACTTATTTGTTTTCATGATCTGTCAAATCTCTTTTGACTTCTCTGAACTTTTTCTCTTTCTGAACCTATACTGTGTTTTGTGTGCTGAAGCTAGAACAAAACATTTTATCTCCAAATTAACAGCAAATTGCAACATTTCCGTAAATTAGTTCTTGATCATTCTTTTAGTACCATGCCACCTATTCTACGAGCAATATCTTTCTTATCAATTCGCTGAGTAAATTTTATTGAGATGTCTCTAGAAAAGGTATTTTATGTAAATGAAGTATTAAAGTCTTACTGTAAACAAAAATGCGTAAAAATTTGAAAATTTTAGTATCCTGCAAAATATTTTAGCACTGAACTGTGACAATAAATAAACAACGACCACTAGAGACCATTTAATCCACTTCTGTTTTTCTGATAAAACTGTTAATATTACTACTATTTCTCCGAAACTGCAAATAATGGTTAACTCCTTAACAGCAAATTGCAACATCTCCGTGAATTACTTCTTGATCATTCTTTCAGTACCATGCCATCTGTTTTACGTGCAATATATTTCTTATCAATTCGCAAGCCCATTGGAAAGAGGCATGCTGAAGATCCGTGAATTAGGACCACGAATCATCCGATCTAATATGTTTTTACATAAGGGAAGATCTCTTCCTTGCTGCCCCGGTGGCTCAGTGGTCTAAGCTATGGCTTCTGCTCATTCGTCCGTAAGGGGTCCGGGCGCGAATCCCAGTGAGGCATGGATGTTGTGTTTGTCTTACGGCACTGGCTCTTTCCTGGAACCAGTGGCCCTAAATTAAGGACGGGCGACTGCTTATAGCCCATTGAGTTGCTCACGGTGATCGTTAAACCTCCAATCAATAAAAAAAAAGATATCTTCCTCTTTTATACTACAAGACCGGGCAACTTACATGTAGATTGTATTGTTGCGAAATGGCATTCGTATTAACAATTTCTCTCCGCGACGAGGTGTAAAGTGATACTGTTTCTCTTTACCCCACCAAAAAGAAAAATAGAGAGAAAGAGAAACCCTTTTGAAGAAAGGCGACTCTTCAGGTTCTTCAATGTTGCTACCGTTTCGTACTTCAGAAGATCACCCATGTTTCAGTCGGGTTTCGGTGGTTTCTAAATGCAAAAGCAGACTCCCACAGCTTGTTAAGTTATCAGCGAATGTGTTTTCCTTTTTCTCAAGAACAGAAACCTTTAAGTAAAGCTAAGTTAGCACGTGATAAACCGCTGATGAAATAACAAAGTGAAGAAAAATAAATACTTTAGCAGCATGCAAACTCTAAGAAAGAAAAGAGAGAAGGGGAAGCCACAAGAAGTTCTCCGAAGTCACGTCACCCATGGATCATTGGTCTTCAGGAGCTTGATCGGTACAAGACGGTCGACATCTCAGAGTTCTACATGATGGATGTGTGTGAGCGCAGACCTGGAAAGACGGAAAGCTACCGGCGGGTGGATTCACTCACCAATTTAAAGAAGACAAACAAAAAGAAAAATCGAGGATAAAGAATAAACTCTTATAATGAATAACCTTTTGTACCAGCTAAGCTAATGATAATGAATAAAGCTTCTTTCTAGCTACTGAATTATATGCTTGTACTAAACTTCAAATAGTGAATTCAAATGGTTGTTGTTACTAGTTAATTAAGAACATGAATAAAGTCTCCTGCTAGTAGTGTAGTAATAGTATTGAACAAACTTGTAACTGGTAGTAATGTTGTAGCAGTAATTAAGATGAATAAAGTCTTATGCTGGTTGTTACTAGTAATATTAATTGAAATAAACCTAACAGCCAGACAGAGGTCTGACAGTACTATGAACTGAGAAAGACGTACTTACGTAAACCATTTATTATGACCTTCTACTGGAATCATCACACACAGCTACTCAAATAACAATAATAAAGAATCAACCTAATCACATAGAACGAAGCTCTCCCTATCCAACAACAAACGCTCTCCTAGTATAACAATAAACGCTCTCCTAGTATAACAATAAACGCTCTCCTTATCCAACAACAAACGCTCTCCTAGTATAACAATAAACGCTCTCCTAGTATAACAATAAACGCTCTCCTTGGCTATGGTTCAACGCGCCTATTTATACTGGCTACCACCACGTCATGACTTACACTCATTGCCAGATCTCATTCAGCGGGTGAAATAATATTTCGTTCAGTAAGAAGATAATTTACATAGAAAAATAAAATAACCAGAGATAGTAAAATCAAAAGGAAAGTGAATATAGAGTATACGTTACATCATCTCCCCCTTAATTTTTCTTTTTTTTTTCTTTCTTTTTTTTTTTTTTTTTTTTTTTTTTTTGTTTCCGAAAAACCTATCAATTTTGGAGTGTAAGTCTTACACTTCGTTGAACGACGTTTTTCGACCTCTTTTTTGTTTTGTTGTTTGGTGGCAGCAGTATTTACAATATCAAACTTGGCATGACAAAATCAAGAAATCTGTATTCGTCTGTGAAACTTGTATTGTTGAACAAAACAAACCTGCATCGGCATACCTTCCTTTTATTCTGCCTAGCAGGAATCACTTTTTTAATTTCAAATGACGTTTCATTATTCGTTGAATACATACCAACTGTATCAGCAGCGAAGATTGCCTAGAGCTGCCTAACAGTAACAATTTTATTATTTTAATTTCAAATTACGTTCGCATTATTCGTTGAATACATACCAACTGTATCAGCAGCGAAGATTACCTGGAGCTGCCTAACAGTAACAATTTTATTATTTTAATTTCAAATTACGTTCGCATTATTCGTTGAATACATACCAACTGTATCAGCAGCGAAGATTACCTGGAGCTGCCTAACAGTAACAATTTTATTATTTTACCCCGAAGCACATAGATATATATAAAAAAAATGTGGATTAGTAGATGGACATAGAAGAAATATAAAAAAAAAACACACATATATACACAAAAAAGAATGCATAGGCCCACACGAAAAAAAGAAATTCTGACACGCCAACTGGTCGTGCAGGAAAAACAACAAACTGAGAAAAGAACCTGTCCACGAGAACTTACTTATCTCGAGGACGCATAAAAAACTCTAGTACGATAACGTTTTCCAGGCCTAATCGGACTGGTAAATTCAGGTGGCTTAGATCTTTTCAAGGACTTTAATGGATCCGGAACATCGGTCTGCTGTCGGTCAAGAAATCCCGGCGGCTGACGGGAACGGTCAGGAATGGCGGAAATCCGTCGGTCCGGAACGGCTGAAGTCTGTGGGTCCGGAAATCCCTGCGGCTGAGAAGGACGGTCAGGAACGGCTGAAGTCTGGAGGTCCGGAAATCCCTGCGGCTGAGAAGAACGGTCAGGAATGGCTGAAGTCCGTCGATCAGGAACGGCCGAAGGCTGGCTGCCCGGAAATCCCTGCGGCTGATAGGAACGGGCTCCCCCAGGCTTTTGATATGGAGTCCCTTTGTGCTGGGGCCCGTTGTGTCCTTCCAGTATTCTTTTGGACGGACGTGGCTCCGGCCACATCGTTTGCTTTCGCTTACGCCCGCGTGGCATGAGAGTAGCAGCAGGCATCGGCCCTGTTTGCCCTGAGCGTAGGTTCCAGGGGCGAAACCCGGGCGGATGCAAGGATTTCTGCTTTCGTCGCTGTTGCGGCGAAGCAGATTGGGGAGACAAGTTACGTTTGCGCCCAGCTTTTGGTGGTTCTGGACGGTTTGTAATATTTAAATTATTGTTCATAACTGATAAATCAGAAATGTCCGAAGCCTCTGAGTCGCTGCTGTAATTCAGTGGTCGTGCAGGGCGATGTTTATTTTTGCCTATAGGAATACTTTCTGACGAGGTATTCAAGGAAGTAGAAGCCTGCGTTGGTGCAAAGTTATCAGGAAACGGCACAGCAATAGTCTTGGCAATGGTTGGAGGGAAAGGAACGATACTAGTATTCGAAGAACTTGATTCGAGCCTTGGTCTCATGGGAGAATCAGGTTGCGTGTTTGGAAACCCGTCTGGAGGAGGGGAGGGTGAAGAAAAAATCACTGGAGATTCTTCAAAAATGTTTGTTGGTTCGTCCAAAATTTCTGGCGGTTGATCGTGAGATATAGACTCTTGAGTCTGTGGAACAGAAGGTTGAGTAGGGTTGATTATGAAATCGATATTTCGTTCATGATACTTGCGACACTGATCAACGTGTACGTATTGAAATCGATTGTCAGGTTTTTCAAGAACAATGTTATTTTCAAACACATTTGCCACCCGATATGGACCTTCGTAGCTGGGTGCAAATTTCTTCACTAAAGTATGCGAAACAGAAGAGTGGAAGTGCGTTTCCACGAGAGTGAGATCTCCAACGACAAGATCTGGTTCCCTACGCCTAGTATTATAATATCTTGCTTGAGCCGCTTGTGCTCCTAGCATTGCAACACGAGCTTTTTCTGCCATGATTCGTACTGATTGCGGAGTTGGTCGCTGGTTTAGTTCGTCGATAATCCCCGTTAAATTTTCAAAAGGGGTTTTAATTTTGCGACCCAGGAAAAGTTCTGCAGGAGTAATTTTAGTAGATTCGTGGACAGACGAGCGGAGGGCGAACGAAAAGAGCTCCAAATGGTCATCCCATCTTTCATGATGATCCATTACAAATGTAGCAATCATTTTCACTAGCGTGCGGTTAACGCGTTCCGCAGGATTACTCTGGGGATGATATGGGGAAATGAATTTATGTTTAATGTGTAGTCTCGCACACATTCTTTCAAAAATGTCAGAAATAAATTGAGGACCATTATCCGAAACTACGTTATTAGGTGCACCATATCTAGAGAATACTTCATTAACTAATACATTACAAATAACTTCTGCCGTAGCGGCTTTAATGGGAAAAACTTCAGCCCATTTAGAAAAATTATCAGTTAGTACTAACACGTAACGAGCTTTGTTTTTAACAGATAAAGGATAAGGTCCCAATAAATCTATGGAAATAATATCAAAAACATGAGAACTTGAACTAGATTTCAAGTGACCGGCCGGTCTTACATTACGGTAATTATTAATCTGACACAAGTGACATGATTGAACGTATGCGAGCACACTTTGGTACATGCCAGGCCAATAGGCAGCATCCCGCAATTTACAACGGGTCTTGCGAATACCTAAATGGCCTGCAAGAGGTTTGTCATGAAATTCGTTTAAAAGGGCCATTCTAAGGGTTCGCGGAATACATGGGCGAAACTCTGCCCTAGTAGTCCTAGATTTCGTATAGTAAAGAAGACCCTCTATGACCTCAAAATGCTGTGACCTTCCAGCCAGAGAAGGATCACTTTGTAGGGGCGAACCCGCAAGCAAAAAATTATAGATATCACCAAAATCTGGATCATTTATTAATTCTGCCATTATCTGCTCTCTGGATGTTATATCAGCTATTAGAAGTAAAGGCTGACATCCAGGAGTAGTTTCTGTGGGGACCCCACTAATCGGAACGCGAGACAATGCGTCCGGTAATTGATTCTTATGACCTGGCTGATATGAAATTTTGATATTGCTCTCTTGTAACTTCAGAGCCCACTTCATAAGTCTTTGAGATAGGTGCTTAGCAGAATTCAAATACTGAAGGGCAGAATGATCCGTAATTATGTTAACTGTCAATTCATTAAGATAACATTGAAATTTATTCAGCGCATACACAACAGCAAGACATTCACGTTCCGTAGGTGAATAACTGCGTTCAGCTTTGGCCAAAGTACGAGACGCAAAAGCTATTGGATGCCCAGCTTGTGACAAAACGCAACCAAGACCAACTCCGGATGCGTCAGTATAAATATCAAATTCCTTAGTATGATCAGGGAAAGCCAACACCGGAGGCTGAGTCAACGCAGACTTCAGTGTTTCGAATGCAGCGTTAGCCTCAGGTGTCCAAACAAACTTCTTGTATTTAAGTTTTAAAGCATACAATGGCTCACAGATTGTAGCATAAGCGGGGACGAACTGCTGATACCATCCGGTCATTCCCAGAAAGCGTGATAGTTCTTTTGCTGTTTTAGGCCGAGGAAAGTCAACAATAGGCCTAATTTTTTCATTATCCGTAAATAAGCCGTGGGGAGTGATTTTCAACCCCAGATATACAATCTCGTCCCTCGCTATCTGGCATTTACTAGGTTTTAACGTCAAGCCAGCATTGTATATAAGTTGGAACACCTGTTTGAGCAGAGAAAGGTGCTCGTCAAAAGTCTCGGATGTAATAATAATATCATCCAAATATACATGCACATGGGGACCCAGGACAGGTCTGAGAACCGTATCCATAAGCTTTTGGAAAGTAGCAGGTGCAGAAGCTAGTCCAAAGGGCATACGTAAATATACATAGGCCCCAAAAGGAGTCACAAAGCCAGTTTTATCGACAGAGTCCGGATGTACTGCCACCTGCCAATATCCACTCGCCAAATCCAAGGTTGACATCCATTTGGTTGACGACAGGTCATTTAAAATATGCGACATGACAGGTAGTGGATAATTGATCGTTTTTGTGACTTGGTTGAGCTTGCGGAACTCTGTCACAAAACGAAATTCATTGGGTTGTTTCTTTGGAACCAAAAAGGCAGGAGCAGCCCAGGCGCTTGTTGATTCCCTGATTATGCCCTGTTTAATCATTTCAGAAATTTGACGTTGCATTTCCTGTTTCTTATGTGGAGCACAAGGGTAAGGTTTCGTCGCAATTGGTTTCGAACCATCAGTGTCAATGACATGATAAACTACCTGTGTGAAACCAGGTTGATCAGAAAATAAACCAGGGCTTTCCTGTAAAAGGAGAGAAAGCTGGTTTCGTTGCGTCTCATTCAATTGGTTACTCAATAACAAACTCGTTATATCTACAGGAACCGTAGGAATCATTTCGACAGGTTCAGGAAAGGAAATCACATGTTGTACGAAATTCAAAGTTATTTGAAACTTATGAATAAAGTCCATGCCCATTAGACATTTCACAGGTAGCTCGTCTATAAGCAGGAAAGAATGCGTAAAACGAGCTTTTCCCAGCCCTAGAGATAATGTGACAGTTCCTGTGATACTGAAGATTTCGTTATTTGCACATCGCAAATACTGCGTAGCAGGCTGAACGAGGACTGCAGGAAAATTGTCAGTGCAAAAATTTGTATTTAGGGCTGATATTTCAGAACCAGTGTCGAACTTTGTCTCGACAATAATATCTTCAATTGTCAAGAATACATCAGGCAACTGAGGAGTTTGAACAGTCACTAATACTGTTTTAGGGTCAGAAAGCTTGGTATCAGGAAGCAGGACCGACCCTTGGTCTACTTCCTTTGGAAGTTTAAAGGATTCCTGGTTGGATTATCATGCGGTCTGAAACCTCGACTCTGCCGGGTATCGGGAAAATTTTCACGATGAGGAAAACTGCGTGAACCCTGCTGCGGGAACTCCGCGTGTCTGTTGACATTTTCATATCTATTACTTCTGCCCTCAGCACGGGCAGAAAAATCACCATTGCCCTGAGCATGAAAACGTTCCGAATGCTGAGGATTGGAACGGGGTCGAGCATATTGTGCATTTGTACGATATCCCGAAGATTGTTCAGAAACTCGCTGTTGGTTTGCCACTCTTCTGTGTGTTGGAACGTATGAAGCTTGGGTGTGCACTTGTGTATGCTCGCGCTGAAAGTTAGTATGCCTATTATGCCGCTGAGGGTTTTCGTAATAAGCCTCGCGGGGTGCCCGAGCATGGTGAGTTGAACCATGTTTGCCATGTCGCTCTTCATACGTGCGTATGAGGCGAAGGCATTCATGAATTGTGGCAGGGTGTCGAACCTCAAGAAAGTCTTGTAAAAATGGGTCGAGCTGCTGCAAGAGGGTATCCAACATGTCAACATGACTGGCATGTGGATCCCATAGGTTATATAAGCGTGTTGTTTCCAACGCAAATGCAACAGGGCTATCGTTGGGACCTTGCTGACGAGAAAAAAGCTGTTGTGCAAGGCTAGCTCGACTGAGGCTGAAAGGAAAGACCTCCAAATATTCTGCACGGAAATTCTCATAATGAGAATCTGGGTTCGACACTCTCCACTGCCGATACCAGGTCTTAGCGGTATCCCTCAAGCAAGTGCCGGCGATTTGGACTTTGCAGTCTTCAGGAATATTATATAGATCAAAATGATCTTCCAGATCTTCGAGGAACTTTAAGGACCCCTCCAAACCATTGAAATTAATTGTTCCTGCATGCGGCACGAAATGGGCAAGCATTCTGCTTCGCTGAGAGGATTGAACTCCCTCAGGTACGACCCGCGACTCAGAGTAATAGGAAGCTGGTGCATTATGAAATTGTGAAGAATGCCTGGGTACGTGTAGATCACTTATATCAAAGTGAGCCCCACAGGCTTCTTGCAGATGGTCAAGATTAATCCCATCACCACCGAAACTTGTCTTAGGGTGGAAAATTGAAGTTGTCTCAGGTAGTGAAGACATGGGTAATAATTGTCAAGATCTCGTGTTCGAGAAAAGTTCGGGCGCCAATTATAATGAATAACCTTTTGTACCAGCTAAGCTAATGATAATGAATAAAGCTTCTTTCTAGCTACTGAATTATATGCTTGTACTAAACTTCAAATAGTGAATTCAAATGGTTGTTGTTACTAGTTAATTAAGAACATGAATAAAGTCTCCTGCTAGTAGTGTAGTAATAGTATTGAACAAACTTGTAACTGGTAGTAATGTTGTAGCAGTAATTAAGATGAATAAAGTCTTATGCTGGTTGTTACTAGTAATATTAATTGAAATAAACCTAACAGCCAGACAGAGGTCTGACAGTACTATGAACTGAGAAAGACGTACTTACGTAAACCATTTATTATGACCTTCTACTGGAATCATCACACACAGCTACTCAAATAACAATAATAAAGAATCAACCTAATCACATAGAACGAAGCTCTCCCTATCCAACAACAAACGCTCTCCTAGTATAACAATAAACGCTCTCCTTGGCTACTAGTACTAGAGAGCATTTGTCATTTTCATGTAGGACTTCCGTCCACAGGGAGTAGAGTTTAGGTCCCAGCCACCTACAGCGAGATCGCCTTTTGGGCAGGACGCAGAAACGGAAGGAATGAGAGCAAGTCTAGCGACTTTTGACAGAACAGTTTGTAGTGAGATCAGAGCACAGTAGATGGCGCCACCGTACAAGTACGATATTGCACATAGATGGGTGAGAGAATTTCAGGGAAGACATAGGAAATTATACCCATTTACCCAGTGGGTCCAGCCTGGGGGCCGTCACTTTACGTGCTCATCCGATGCACGGCGGATATTCAGCGATTGTTAGTAAATCACACCATCTCTGAAAGATAGAACCTGGGGACCCAGCATCGATAATCTGAAACACTAACCACTAAGCCATCCGCAGCTCGCTCTCCTTGGCTATCGTTGAACGCGCCTATTTATACTGGCTACCACCACGTCATGACTTACACTCATTGCCAGATCTCATTCAGCGGGTGAAATAATATTTCGTTCAGTAAGAAGATAATTTACATAGAAAAATAAAATAACCAGAGATAGTAAAATCAAAATGAAAGTGAATATAGAGTATACGTTACACTCTTCAGCCAGGGGTTATGAAGTTGTGAACTCGGAGCCTTGGTGGTTCTCAAACTTTCGTCTTTCAAGTACCCCTTGGGAAAATTTAGCTAAATTGCGCACCCCTTGTACGTATATTAGATATTATGGATACACTCTACTAATAAATAAAAGATTTACTACAGTACAGTCATGTTTATGTGTGCATGTATGTGAGCATATGTATACTATACATACAAACACGCACATATATATTTATTTACAGAAATTACGTGTATTGGTCTCACAGAAATTGTGTGCGTGTGTGCATGAATGGTTATAATTTTTTTTATAAAACTGGAGAAGTATACTATTTTTAGTCAAGCCTATTCGTTCAGCAATCAATGAGATGTATGAACTTGCTTACTTTTATATATATAAAAAATATTGACGAACTTTGTTCATCAATATTTGGAGTTATCTTGCTTAGGTGCAAACGTAAGTCGTCTTCACCGTTTAGTTTGTTTCGATATTTTGTTTTGATGGTAAAAACAATGCTACTTCAAGCAACGCAAGTGAAATAAAAGCACAAAAATAAACAGTACAGCGGAAGGCACGCAAACACATGGACAGACCTAAGAGTGAAAATAAAGTTCGGAATATCACACAGTTTTGCGGTCGTTTAGCTTATATACCACAGTTAAGCAGCATTTTAAAAAAGGAATGTAATAAAGTGAATATAAGATTTGCCAATATTGTAATCGATAACAACAAATTCCTTACCGCCGATTACAGTAATAACGCAATTATGCATAGAGCAGGTGTATACGGTATACCCACGAAGAATAATGATACCGGTAATATTGATAGCATCTACACAGGGGTACTAAAAGATGACTAAAGACAAGAATGGAAGAGCACAAGAAAAATTGGAAAAAGGGTGAGCAACGAACATCTCTTATTACCTGTTGCGTTAATAATAACTCTATTCCCGTGTGGGAAAATGCAAACATATATACTACGCATAATACACATAAAAAGATTTCGTATTCTGAGTCTGTTGTGATAGAAAAAACCAGGGGATTTAATTGCAATGAGCAGACACCACTTGAATTGCGCTTTCCTGGCGGAACATAATAACAAAAGAAAAAGAAACAGAAGAAAAGTACATAAAAACTAAATTTATTGAAAACGTCTCATCCAATAACGATGAATAATGAAATTACGTAAAACGAACACTAGATGGTGCAATAATAGGAAATGTCGTAAATCACGAGACCAACCTACGTACGGATACAAGACCAATGGGCGATGAGATGAACACCAGATGGTGCTGATGAAGTACGAACACTAGATGGTGCTCATTTCACCAGTCGATGGTGCTCATGAAGTTATGAAAACTAGATGGAGGTAGTCAACACAATAAAATCAGATGGGTGTCTCTTGCACCCTACCGCTGAAGATGGGCACATGCAGCTTGAAACATGTCCGGGAGAGCGAGGAACGACTTCTTGACTTTTTTAATTTTGATACTCATAATAACTTGGCATTGAACAGTGAAATATCTTAATTGCTGAAAATCTGGCTGCGTCGATGTAATCTAGTCTTAACAACAGTCTCGAATTATTTTAACTTATCACCCCCTTCTTTTAGAATTGTGCTGTTGTTCGTGTTTGTGTTGAACTTTGAATATCTTTTAATGGTGTGGTTCAGCAGTGGAAACCGGACAAGTAGCATGTTTGAACTGAAATGTAATGAGTATGCTTACGCCAGACTATTGCATACCAGGAGGACTGAAGCCGGAATAAGGTAAGCGCAATATGTGATGCTCCATATATCTCGTTACTGGTTTTATGTCTCACTGGATATAACTTACATAAGCTTTCAGAATTTAATGTAAATATATTGTACATCTAGAGATATTCTTAGGTTCAGATATAAATATTCCTTTGTCATCGAAGTCAACTTGTCTTTTCTAGGCTCATGTACTACAACGTGTGTAGCAGTACTATAGAGGATTTTGTCCTAATATACATTGCCTATCTCCCACGTATTTTATTGTTCAAATATATATATATATATATATATATATATATATATATGTAAAGGGGATGTAAGGTCAGGTGATGCGTAACATCACAGCCTCTCCTTGACAAATGTCAACCCCGCCTTCTCGTGGTACATCCTGTTCCCACTAAAGGGGCTCTGACGACCGCCAATAGCGGTATAACTATACCATCGGGATTAGAGGAAATGCTATCCCACACTCACCAACCCGCTTGGCCAGCGTGGTGAGTTATGGCCAAACCCCTCCAAAATGACTCCACAACTTAAATCTTGGCCCTCAGTCTCCGGCAGCTGGAATGTACCTGGCCAAGGCAGCGGCCAGTGCGACATGAAGGCAGAGGGTGCTAAGAATCCCCGGAGGACCGGACTAGGCTGCCATCTGATGCTGACCTTGGCTACGTATAACGGACGCTCCCTATCTTCTGATTCAAGGCTTCTTGAATTGGAAGAGGAACTACAAAGGATCAAGTGGGACATCGTCGGGCTAAGTGAGGTAAGGAGAAAAGGAGAAGATCTCACTGAACTGAAAAGTGGACATCTCTTCTACTATCGTGGGACAGATACTGGCAGAACTAGTGGTGTTGGATTTATAATAAACAAGAAACTGAAGGATAAAGTTGTAGAAGTTGAAAGTTCCTCTGACAGAGCTGCACGACTCGTTATCCAACTCTCGAGAAGATACCAGGCTCAGATTATTCAAACTTATGCACCCACCACAAGTCATGCTGAAGAAGAAATTGAAGAATTTTATGAGGAAATTCGTGATCTAAATAATAAAGGTAAGCAGCACTTGAAGATAATTATGGGAGATTTCAATGCAAAAATAGGGCAACGGCAACAGAATGAAACTTCAGTAGGTAAATTCGGTTACGACAACAGAAACCAGCGTGGAAATACTCTCGTAGAGTTTGCAGAGGCAGAAGGGTTTTTCATCTTGAACTCCTTTTTCAAGAAAAAGCCACACAGGAAATGGACATGGAGACATCCAAATGGGACGACAAGTGAAATTGATTTTATTATGTATAACAAAATATTCGTCATAGAAGACTGCAGTGTGCTAAACAAGTTCAACACAGGTAGTGACCATAGATTGGTGAGATGTAAGATGCACCTCAACACTAACCTCGAACGTGGCAAGCTCATAAGACAAACAAAATGTATTGACATAACCAACCTTAAAAAACACCATAATACCTTCAAATTGGAACTGAAGAACAGATTCTCTGCTTTAGAAGGCCTAACATCGGAAGAAGTGGATATTTCTGAAGTTAACAGAAAAGTAACCAAAGCTCTTATGGAAACAGCAACAAAATTAGCTGGGTCTAAGAACAAATTGCATGTGAACAAATTATCAGGAAAAACCAAAATGTTGATGCAAAAAAGAAGAGTGATGAGGACAACTAAAGAAGATGTGACTTCCAAAGTGGAATATATAGAGCTATGCAAGACAGTACGAAAAAGTATCACTGAAGACGTAAGGAAATTCAACTGTGAACTAGTAAGGAAAGCAATTGAAAACAACCAAAGCCTAAAGATAGCAAAGGGACATCTCAGTAAGGGAAAAAAAAAACAGATTATGGCACTGAGAAAAGAAGATGGTTCTGTAACAAGAAATAGAGGCGAAAGTTTGACAAGAGTGAAAGATTTCTACTCCAAATTATATGAAAGGGATGATACATGTACTTCAGGCATCATGAAAGGTACCAGAGTTCTTCCAGTCCTTCAAGCAGAAGTTGCACATGCAATCAAGAACATGAAGCGGGGAAAAGCTCCAGGAGAAGATGGAATTACTGTAGACATCATAGGAGAAGATGGAATTACTGTAGACATCATACAAGAAGCAAGTGGAGAAATCGAAACAGTACTCGCCCAAATTTTCACTCGATGCCTTAATGAAGGGAAAATTCCTGAGGATTGGAACAACGCTACAATGATCTTGCTACATAAAAAAGGTGACATTGAGGATCTCAGGAACTACAGACCTATCAGCCTCCTATCAGTGGTTTATAAAATCTTCACTAAAGTTCTTTCACACCGCTTGAAGGTAACACTGGACATGGCTCAACCAAGAGAACAAGCTGGATTCAGGAGTGGCTACAGCACAATAGATCATATCCACGTACTGAGAGAACTAATTGAAAGAGCGAGGGAATATGAACTTCCATTGTGCATGGCGTTTATCGATTATGAAAAAGCCTTTGATTCGGTGAAACCATCAGCAGTTGCAATGGCTCTGAAATCCTGCGGTATTGAAGATGCATACATTAATATTATTAATAACATCTATGAAAATGCAAGTGCAAAGATTCTGCTATTTGAAAATACAACACACATAAAAATTGGAAAAGGAGTGAGACAAGGTGACACCATATCTCCGAAGCTCTTTAATGCCACATTGGAAAATGTCTTTCAATCACTGAACTGGGAAAACAAAGGCATAAAGATTAATGGAGATTATCTAACCTACCTTCGTTTTGCTGATGACATAGTCATTTTTGCAACTACCCCACCAGAGCTACAGAGTATGATGCAGGAACTTGCTGACAAGAGTAAAGAAGTGGGATTAAAAATGAACTTTCAGAAGACAAAAGTGATGTTCAATGCTTTTACAAGAAATGAAGATTTATCGATTGATGGAGAAAAGCTGGAGATAACAGACACGTACGTTTATCTTGGACATCAGATATCAAGTGAGGGTCACATTGATGAAGAAATTAATCGGCGTACAAAACTTGCCTGGAGAGCTTTTGGAAGATACAACATAATTTTCAAGAGCAATATGCCATTATGTCTTAAAAGAAAAGTGTTTGATCAATGCATCCTTCCAGTGCTTACGTATGGTGCAGAGACGTGGACCTTAGCTAAAAGAGACATACAAAGACTGCAGACAACTCAAAGAATGCATGGAGAGGTGCATGTTTGGTGTAACCAGGAGAGATAAGAAGAGGAACACGTGGATCCGAAAAATGACAAGAGTGGAAGACATCATGATCAGAGTTAAATCCCTGAAATGGCAATGGGCTGGACATACTGCCAGAAGAACAGACCATCGATGGACAGCCGAAATTTTAGATTGGATTCCAAGGGACAGGAAAAGACCCAGAAGAAGACCACATGGAAGATGGGTGGATGAAATTCGAAAGTATGCGGGAGTGACATGGAGGAGACTGGCACAAGACAGACCGTTGTGGAGGAAACTTGGGGAGACCTTCGTCCAGCAGTGGATTGATAATGATTGACAATGATGATGATGATGATGATGATATGTAAAGACTGAACTTCTACTAAAACATGGAAGCATCACTGTTGTGACTGAGGAGTGAGGGCTTGAGACAGGTTGGTCAAACCGGTTTTCAGCAGTGTTTCGGTAGTGGTGGTGATGCACCACACCTCTACGCACTAGCTTCACCGCTCACCCTACCAACACTAGTCATAAATTCGGATTTTTATTTTGTTGACATGAAAATCAGTTCACTATGCAACTCAGTAGGGTTGCTAACTAATCGCGTACCCCCGGTATTAGTTTTGCGTACCCCACTTTGAGAACCACTGCTGTATATTAACTGTAATTAGCTCTAGGTTTGTTCGCATGATCTCACAGTTATGTGTTTAAATTTTGAAATTAATCGAAAAATATTTGTGTTCTGATGTAAATGCATAGCACTGCTCTCTTCTGAACTGTCTCTGATCCGGTTGTAACATACCAGGAGATATGACGTACCTGCCAGAAGGACGCACACGACATAAAAAGGCAAATAGGAATCAGAATAAAACGTCTGCGTAGCTCAGTTGGTAGAGCGACTTGTTCCGGAATAAGCGGACTCGGGTTCGAATCCCGGCGTAGACCAAAAATGACGGAGAAATTTACTTCGTTATAATGGCGCCCGAACTATCCGGATGACCCGGCCGTTCCAAATCTCGCATTGGTGTGATGTTCTTTCCACACCGCGAGACAGGAAAAATCAGAGAATCCCTTCTCCAGTGCTTCGAAAAAATAAATGTGTGTGACGTTGCATTCCACACACCAGATTGACTGGGAGTTCTCAAGTGCACGTTCTACAGTGGTTGTCTGCCTGCAGCGATTCATGGTCACGGCTGACCCGTGGGCCATGCCCCCGGCCCTCTTTCGGGGGGGGAGATGTGACGTACCTGCCAGCAGGACGCACATGACATAAAGGCAGATAGGAATCAGAATACATGTCCGCGTAGCTCAAATGGTAGAGCAACTTATTCCGGAATGAGTGGACCCGGGTTCGAATCCTGGCGCCGATAAAAATGACGGAGAAATTTACTTCGTTATAATGGCGCTCGAACTATCCGGATGACCCGACCGTTCACAATCTCGCAATGGTGTGATGTTATTTCCACACCGCGAGATAGGAAAAATAAGAGAATTCTTTCTCCAGCACTTCGAATAAAAAAAAAAAAATAAGGGGAGATGATGTAACGTACCAGGAGATATGACGTACCTGCCAGAAGGACGCACACGACATAAAAAGGCAAATAGGAATCAGAATAAAACGTCTGCGTAGCTCAGTTGGTAGAGCGACTTGTTCCGGAATAAGCGGACTCGGGTTCGAATCCCGGCGTAGACCAAAAATGACGGAGAAATTTACTTCGTTATACGGTGTATGGACCCGGTCTCATCCTGTGCATGATGTGTCAAAGTAAGGCCCTGCGTGTAATGAGTAACACAAGAGTAAGTAGGCAACGACGTGAACTAAAAACTACTTCGTTTGATGAAGTGAGGAGTGGATTTACAGGGAAACTAACGAAGCCCAGGCATCATTATTTTTAAGGCCCCGTGGAGGGCCTCAAAAATAATGATTTATAATTTTTTTTAAATTTTGCTTCTGAAAAAAAAGTCGTAGAGTGAGGGATAAATTTGCTATTCTGGGTTTGGGAAGATTTGGGGCACAATTCTGCCCGAAATCGAAGTACGTCATCTACAAGCATGAGTTTACTAACTCACTCAGGCTCACTAAATATCGCTTTAAGGATAATATTACTTAATACTACATTACAACTGAGCTTGGAAATTGGGGTGTTATTTCTGGTCAATTTTCTTAGGATGTAATGAACATTTAGCTCTTTAGTTCGGTGTTTTATATCTTTCCCTTAAAATTCCTTTTCTCCCCATTTAGTTTGGTTTAAGAGATAATTACAAGACTGTTATCCCACAAGTAGAATGGAACTGGAAAACATGTTTTACGAGGCATAAGAATAGATTTCATCCATGTTCGGACTGTCTGTAAGGGAACTAACTGTCAGTGGGGTGAAATCTGATGATATGGACAACACACCCCACACCGCATGTAACATAAATGTCAATTAAAGCAGTAAACAACCTTACGTAACATGCTAAAGCACTGTGGTTTAGTGGTCATCTTTATAAAAGTTGCGACTTTTCTTCCTAAGAAATGACTTCCAAGTTTTAACTTCAGCCATTTCCTCCCTATCAGGGGTATCGCAAAAGCCCTCGGTGTTAAATTTCGTCTTGATATATATAACAGCTTTTGAGTTATGGCAACAACAAACCACACACACATAGAGGCACCGGCATGAAAATTGTCAAATCATGTTCGAGGGAGGCAAAAATGGATATTTCTGCTGAAATCTGGGAGTCAATTTGTTTTTGTGATTACCACGCTTTTTTATACATTAGTGAGAGAGAGTGAAAATGTGCGGGTCATATTTTAAGGATGCCCGGCAAAGTGACAGGGCCCCAAACCGACGCTGTGCGCAGGGCCCCGGTAACTCTAAATCCGCCACTGGATGCAGTCGGGAGAGAACTTAAAAACTGGTAGTTGGAAGTGCAATTAAAGTAGGTTACATAATAAAGATGAACTTAAGGAAAATAAAATGCAGTTTGGACACCCTCAGAAATAAAAACGCAAAATAATGAAATTAAAAATTAAACATTGTTGGTTTTTACGTCTACTTTGGATAAAGGATATCTGTTAAGGGTAGCATTAAAGGAGAAATTAATGGACGTATGAAACTAGGCTGGAGTGGTTTGCAAAAGCAGATGACATTTTGTCTCAAAAGAAAACAAAAGCAGGAAAAAATGTTCAGAATTTTCTATCATTTATAGCTCATGGATTAGGCACACGGATTACAACAAAAACAAACCAACTGTATGGAGTGATGAATGACTAAGATGGCCTATTTGATTTTCTACTGAGATTTAAAGAGCACCATGAGAAACTCTGCGTGTTATAAGTAGTTAACTGGCCCCAATTTAGAGCCACTGGCTCCAGCGTCGGAGCATTGCGGGCCACAGGTGGCCTAGTGGGCAACGTTCGTGACGGCCACGGAGATAACCTCAGGTTCGATCCCAGCAGGTACGAACGCTCGATCCACTAAATATTCGCCGTGCGTCGGATGGGCACGTTAAGCCGTCGGACCCCGGGTAATGGCCCCCGGTAATAAATAAGGGCGTCTTCCTCCCCCTTTCTACTTCGCTCCCGTGTCACTTTCCTATCGGGCACTCTAGCCCAAATCTCCTAGCTTCCTGTTTCTAAGGGTTGTTTAAGACCTGGGGTCAGACACTCCCTTCATAAAATCCTCTACACTTGATCATTTGATCGTCGGAGCATTGCCATATAAGCCTACATCTCATCCAGGACTCTAGCCCGGGCCCATTTCGTATACAAATGAGCAGAAGGCAGCGCCTCAGGCCAATTGGTCACCGGGTGGGCATGTAACCTATAAAAGCAAGGAACAGATACATCTGCATTATAAAAAATACAAATGCCTACAGTTATCATTATTTATACCGTGACGTTCAAACAGACGAATTTCCAGAAGAACCCACCAGCACTGAATAACAAAAAAATCGCAAAAAGATACCAAGAAACGACCACAAGGCAACTGAAATGATTTAAAAAGAAAGAGTACTTCTCAGTCTAGAGAGTTCTGAACAGCACTTAGAAAGACTTGGTAACAGTGGATTGAGTGTGACTGATGCTGATGAATTTAGGTAACAAGAGGGCTTAATTTCTTTATCCGCCCCTAAAGAACAGAATAAGGAGGAGGGTACTAAAAAGTACCTCTTTAGAAACCAGTGTACTACTACTGTTCTTTAAAGTCAAAACAGCGCGACAAAGGTCCGATGAATTCATCAAAATGTTGAGGATTTAAGAATTAGTTTTCGCTTTCTTTGAACATAGGCTAGCGGGAAACGAATGATCAAATATTTACATGCCCGTGATCTTGAATGTTTGATTAAATACCCAGTTAGTGAAAAATGTTAGAAACAGAATTCATAGTCTAAGGAGAAAAACATTCATACAATTTCGTACAGAATATTGCTTTTTTTTTCGAGATCGCGGTTATGGAATCCTAAAATCAACTTACCCTTCATTCCGGTAACAATCATCATGCAACAATATCATGGCTGATAAAATATTCAGTGTCATCTAGAGCTGCGAGTAGTAACACAAAAGCGCTCTTCACTCAAACCGACATTCATGTGATTTTACGTTGTAGATACTTTGTAGATTATGCACCTCGTGTGACCAGCGAACATCCGTTCCATTCTTAAAGCTAGTTGCCTTCGTCAGACGGTGAAAGGTTGAAGTCATGTGCCTTACATGAGACATATCATCAGTGCGCACGTACATAATTACTTTCTCCTGCAGGCTGCAACTCAAACTAATTCAGACGCTGTTTAGATAACGCTAAAACGATAACGGGAATAATCTGATATCTCAGTGGCAAGATAAGGGTTTTTTTGTTCTCCTTTTCCAGTTCGCTCTCTGTCTGTTTTTTTCTGTTTTTTGTTTATTTCCGCAAAAGTTCTGCATCCGAAATTTTCTTTACGGGCTGAGTACATTGAGAATTTTGAAATTTAAACGGGCGTATCGTAAATAAAAAAATTGCAACCTTAATAGCAAAATATTTAAAGTAATATACAAGAAGAGACATGAGCCGCAAGTTTTATTATATTTTTTGGATGATAATGGAGAAAACCTTGAATTTAATAATTTGGAGTTCTCTTTCGTTAATGCTCACATAAAAAAAAAAAAAAAAGAAGAAGAAAGAAATGAATTTTATTGAAATTTGAACTCAAGTTGTAAAATAAATTGAGAAAATTTTAAACATAATCAAGTAGGTGTTAAAAATTCCATTTCCTCTCTTAGGCTACATTCTCAGATATTCCTTAGAGAAAATCACTGATCTGTTTTCTGCATGCAATTATGGTGATAATTTGAGCCTGTATTTACGTAAAATTATAAGAGCAATTTACCTCTTGTTCAGTTCTATACAATAATACCATGTAATTCGCACTGTATTAGTGCGCTGCATACAAAATAAAACAGTGGTGATTGCCCGATGCATAAGACAAAACTCACAGTTGTGGTTATATCAGAAAGACAAAAATAAATCTTGCACTGCCTTTCACATAGTATTGCAGTCATAACTGAATATTCAGTTAATCAAGGTTTAGCTTTTAAGCCAGTGTTGTCTACTTTGGCATCATGCGTGCATGCATAAATACATTTATATTAAACAGTCACGGAGACATTACACAATCTTAACTGACTCCTGCGCCAAATGAAAACCATTTCGATAAAATACCTTTCACTCTAATCACATACTCTACTACTAGCATACATAGCTTTCACACTATTAAGATTCTCAGTTACACCATAATTATTCAAAACCTTTCACAGAAATTTCCTGTTTCTCGGTCAAAAGCTTTCTCCAAATCTATAAAGACATCAAAAACTTTCTTACCAACAGACAAATACTTCTCAATCGCTATACGTAATACAAAAAGGGTTGTTAGTGCAGCCATTAGCAGGCATAAAACCACTCTGCATATCCAACATCTTCTTTGATAAGACCACGTACTATATCGATATTGTTTTTTCCAAAAACTTTATCCGGAATTCTCAGCAAACTGATACCATGAAAATTCTTGCATTCAGTCTGATCGCTTTTTCTTTTGTGCAGAGCAAAAATGATAGCGTCCCTTCAGTCCTCAAGGACCATTCCTAACATCCAGAGCAACTGGCAAATTTCAGTTATCACCAGTCAATTACAGAAGCACCACCCTGCTTTAACATGTCAGGAGTTATGCCATTTACTCCCAAAGCCCTAACATTTTGAAGAGATTTTAGAGCTTTATTTCTTTTGAGACCCCTGATGTGTTTCTTTCGTCACTGTGGCATCATTTGCTTCTGAGAAAAAATCACCTTTGCTTTCAAGTTTTAATAACTCGCAGAAGTATTCACCCCATCTTCCACTTAACTTATTAGGCTCCCATATAATTTCTCCGATCCTGTTTTTCACACAACGTAGAACTTTATTTCCCCTGCTTTTCCCATGCCTTGTGTACTTCTAGAATGTCATTCTATTTTTCCAAAAGCGAATTCATGCCTTTCAACCTTATCCTTCCTACCTTTTGCCTTACTCTGACGAATCAACTTTGCTGCTTCCGTTTTTTTACAGCGATATTCGTTCGCAGAAACTCGAATTTGCAAACTTCCCCAAATGTAATTCCTTCTACTCTACACAGCTTCTTTAATCGCCTTGTTCCACCAAGCCTCACATTTTAATGCTACCCACTGTTACAGTACCACAAACCTCTTCAGCGATAGTCATATCACAGTCCTTAAAACATGTCCACTTCTTTTTCACATCCCTCTCACATAACGTCAACTCCTTCAGTCGTTCACTAAGTATTCTACAGTGACGCTGATTTTTCTCAAGAAGCATTTCAACCTTTATCATTTTCATCACAGTCATCTTCCTATTCCTCTTTCTCCAACCAACATTCAGTTTCACTCTTGACACTAACAGGTAAGGATCAGAGACAACATCTTCACCTCTCGTCATACGAGTGGCAATAACTTAGTGTTCTGGACGCCGTTCGTAAACAATAAAATCTATCGCACTTTTCTGACCCAGAGTAAAATTCTACGTCTGGATACACTTGTGGTTGAAAGGCGTGTTAGATACGTACAACCCATTCTCATTGCAGAGCTCAATTAATCTTTCACGATTACCATTTACACTGAGATCATTGAACTTAACCAGAAACTTGTCAGAAGTCTCATTCTGAACATCTACTCTAGCACTGAAATCCCCTGCTATGATAACTTTCTCTTTAGCACCAAACTGGTTCGTAAAATTTTTCTTCTCATTCTAGAAGTAATCATTCCATCAAAAGGTTGCGAGTAACAAGGGTCGTACAATATAATTATTACTAGAGGCATAAATGCATTAGTCCATTTATAAACGGCTATATAGCGCATAAAAAAGTAAGTGTGGTTGGATGCCAAGTGAAATAAAATAATGTCAGAATGCCAGGACATTACAAGAAAGACAATTTATTGTGCTCTGAAATCCAGAAGGCTTTGGAACGTGTTCAAGGGACAAACAGGCCATTTTGTGCAGAATACGTAAACGTGAAAAAAATGCAATTACCGTCCGCAGTCGTTCCGGCTTAAGATGTCAATACGGGATATGGCCACCATGGAGGGCGATGCAAGATTCCACACGTCGTGTCATGCTTTGCACAACATTATCAAGCAGCTGTTGGGGTAATTTATCCCATTCCTCTGTCAGTGCACGGATGAAGGTGTCCTTGTTTACTGAAGGGCATTGGCGACCAGCAAGAATCCTCCCCAAAGCATCCCACACATTTTCAATGGGATTCAGATCTGGAGAACGTGCTGGCCTTACGAGGCGTTGAATATCCTCGCTCTCAAGACACTCCTGGACAGCGACTGTTCGATGACATGTTGCGTTGTCGTCCATGAAAATGATTCTATCACCGACAGCACCACGGAACATGCAAACATGAGGTAGCAGAACATCATTAATGTATCGTTGGCCAGTCATAGTCCCAGTTGGAAGCACATAGAGGGACGTGCGGCCATTGATCATGATGCCAGCCCATACCATGACACTACATGTCGGATATCGGTCCCTTTCCTGTATGTTTGCTGAACAATATGCAGTACCAATATCACGCCAGATCAGTTGTCGTCGACAATCAGACGATAGACTGTATCTACTCTCATTTGAGAAGAGGACAGCAGACCAGTCGTTATCAGTCCAATTGCGATGTTGATGGCACCATTGCAAACGGGCGGTACGGTGACGTCTGGACAACGGGATGCACACAACAGGACGGCGGGTGTATAGTCCTCCTTCATGCAAACGTCTGGCGACAATTTTTCGGGAGATCCGCTTGCCAGTAGCAGCCATAAACTGATTTGCTACCTCACTAGCTGTGCTGCGCCGGTGTCTTTTTGTTGACAGCACTATGTACCGATCTTCTGCAGGTGTCGTACTGCGAACACGACCTCCCCCGTGACGTTTGCTACACTCTCCATTTGTTTGAAATGATTTCCAAAGCCTTGAAACAACACTGTGGCTGACGTCGAACTCCCTGGCAACATCTGTTATTTTTCACCCTTCCTCAATCTTGCCAATAATACGGCCACGCGTAAAATCATCTAGATGATGTCGGGAAGACATACGGCAAGTTCGTCAATTGATTCTTTCCCTTTCAACTTTTCATTTGAACAGCAACGGTCAATACGCGTCAAATCCTTTGTATCTCTTATCAGCGCTATGACGTGACGAACAAGTTCGGCAATCCAAAATTTGCATACGCACAACACGTCTTACTGTATCCCGCACTTATGCTAATTTCTACATTTTCCTGCCTTCCATTTTATGGTTGCTATCGTTGCTATTGTCATCCGTCCTTAGCAATTGTCCGGCAGTGTAGCTACCACAAAGTCAAAAATCTTTATAATGTCTCTTCTTCCCCTCGAAGCTCCGTTTTGAACTTTTTCTCTTGTGCACTGCTTGCGGCTCCTTCCTATTCAGCATCTAGCAGTAGTGTGCTATCATGTTCACATTCCACCTGCCCTGACACCTCCGTTCCATTTCCTTTATGTCTTGGTGGAATCTCTCTCCTTGTTCTTCACTCACAGCGCCTAGATTTTCTGGGAAATAGCCTAGATGGGAGTTCGAAAAGTAGAGCTGCAAGCTCATTGAGCAGCCCAATGCTTTGAAGTTCTCCAGCATGTTTCCTACGATGTTCTTGAATTCAGGGTCTTTCTGGTTGCCAAGAAACTTCTTTACAACTTCTTTAAAGGATGTCCAAGCCGATCTCTCAATGTCATCCATTTTGGTTTTAAAGATTTCGTCTTTCATGAGTTTTCGAATGTCAGGATCGACCAAAACCCCTTCTTTCAGCTTCTCTTCTGACAGCCGTGGAAATTTACTTGCCAGGTACCTGAAAGTATTACTATCTTTTGGCAGGGCTTTCAAAGACTGCTTCATGATGCCAAGTTTGATGTGAAGTGGAGGCAGGAGTACTTGATGTGAAGTGGAGGCAGGAGTACTTTTTTTGGGTCCACCAAAGATTCGAAGTGCACGTTCTTTTCCCCTACTTTTAGCATCCTGCTTGGCAACACCTTCTGAGTCCAGTGCTTGGCTTTAGCACGACTGTCCCATTCGCAGAGGAAACAGAGATACTTGGTGTAGCCACCCTGTTGACCGAGGATCATAGAGAGCACTCTCAGATCGCCACAAATGGTCTATTCGTATTCCTTGTAGTTAAGCTTGGTCAGAATCAAGGCTAAATTCTCATACCTCTCTTTCAAATGAACGGAATGTTCAACCGGTATAGAAGCGTATTTGTTGCCGTTGTGAAGAAGTACAGCTTTCAGACTTCTTTGTGATGAGTCAATGAAGAGTCTCCAATCCTCCGTCTCATGCTGAATTTTGAACATCTGCATCAAACCGGGGATATTGGAGCAGTAAACAAGTTCACCGTCTTGAGAAAAGTAAAGCACGTAGTCTTTCTCTCGGTTTCGAAACCGATAGAAAGAAGTTCCAGGAGTTAACAAGTTCTTCTCCTAGAGACAGGTCACTAAGCCTAGCAACTGAGCAGAATCTTTTGGAAGGGCCAGATCTCGGATCAAGTCGTTCAATTATGATTATGAAAACAGCTGGCGCTCACTGCAGTCGTCGACTTGAAAATAGTCACCAGCATTGTCATCTGACTCGCTCCCTGAGGGTGCAGGCACATCGTATAACCTTTCTGGTGGCAAAGGTATGGGAATGTCAGGTCCGTGAGGCACAAGGCGCAGTGCAGATTCAAGGTTCGGGTAGAAGATTTTTTTTTTTTTTAAACTATACCCCTGTATATTTCACGAACAAAGGTACCAGTCATCGCTGTGGTTTCGGGGCTCCTTCCATATCATAGGCACTCCAAAACGAAAAGATTTCACCTTACCCTTAGACCGCATGCGGAGTCCTTCCACTCAACTTGAACACACTCGATGCCGGACCCATGACTTGTCTTGGTCTCCAACCCTTACACCGAAGCATACAAAATACACTTTTCCCACAAAGTCCGGGATCTTCCGCTGTTGCTTTTTCACTACAAGTTCGCCACAGATATAGCAAAAGCTGTCAGGAGAATTGACACAACCTCTTGAAGCCATGACAGTCGTAAATGCACACACCTTATCCCTTTCAGGCCCACGTTTGCCTTCAGATAAGGTCATATATAGAGGATTTTAGGAAGGGAGTGTCTGACCCCAGGTCTTAAACAACCCTTAGAAATAGGAAGCTAGGATATTTGGGCTAGAGTGTCCGGTAGGAAAGTGACACGGAAGCGAGGTAGAAAGGGGAGGAAGACTCCCTTATTTATTACCGAGAGGGGGGTGTTGCTGTACCCGGGGTCCGACGGCTTAATGTGCCCATCCGACGCACTGCGGGTATTTAGTGGTTCGAACGTCGTTCGTACCTGCCCAGGATCGAACCTGAGGTTATCTCCATGGCAGTCATGAACGCTGACCACTAGGCCACCCGCGGCCCCGCGGGTTTATGTTACGATCTCTATTACAAATTATTCATGACTTTTTTATCGTACATTTCATTTTACTGTTGCTATTAGCATCGATATCACTTACAGCTGTAAAACCGCTTTTTCTGATTTTGACTGGACAAAATGTATCTCGTTATCAAGTTTTGAACAGAAGTGGACGGGTGCAATTAGTATTCAATCTTTGTATTTTATCAGTGCAATAAGTAAAGCCTTACTTTACAGATTGGTTTCCCGTATAATGTAGAGACAGGTGACCAAGCAGAATAATGCATGTTAGTATCTCATACATTTGTTCTGATTATGCTGTAATCATAACATCCCGTTGTTGAACTGAAGATATTTCTAACTAGAATAAACAGAAGTGAAGCGAATTCTTTAGAATTCATTTGCTTTTTTCAGGTACGGCAAGTTCGAATTTTGGGGTAGGTTGGGTGAGTAAAATAAATTACTTCTAGATGCGGTGACAGGAACCGCGAGAATCGTCCGACACGAAGATAGAAGACAGGCATTCACCTACCTATGTGGGAGGTCTGTCACCCCATCACTCAAATTGCTCTCCGCTACTTGGACTCAGCGCCCCTGTCATCCGCAGATCAATAAGAGACCGCGAGAGATTCGAAACACCAGCTTTTCCGAACAGATGACCATTCGTAGCACTTCGCTAGCACACTTTGCAGAAGAGTGCCTCTAATAACTGATACAGATATTTAACTGAGGTTTTGTTCAAAATCGAAAGTTAACACCTTCTTTTGTGAATCAGAAACAGGATAAAAAATCGACAAATTACTCGTAAACTAGGACAACAATTCACAAGGAAACGTGGACTTCCACAATTCGGGTATCCCATGGTACGTTAATTTTGTTTCCTCATCTCTTTGTATTTCTCTTTTCTTCTGAAATATTTAGAATTCTTTTGTAGATTGAAAGAGGCTGTTAGAAATATGCTGGTATCAGATCCAGGTAACATTTGCGTATTCAGATAAGTATTTCCTATACCAAAAGCAATAACGCCGCATAAGAAATAAGAGGAAAAGAAAACCTAAAAGTTGTTCTTTTAACTACGAATTAAAATAAAACGTAACTTCTCTTTCAAAAAATTATCAAAATAATTTTTAAATCCAAAGAAAAGCAAAGATATATATTTGTTGTTCAATTATTAAGGAACTGTTGATTAAAGCTTGGAACTGGCACTGGAAAACCTAATCTAAGATTAATCGACGCACCTGGAAATCGCCCTGTCTTGTGCATTTGACATATAAATTAATTTATCATTACTTGCGGTAATGAATAACTGAACTCTACGTTAACGTGTGTGTTTGATTTACCAAGGAATAATTCATTTCTCAATTACTTCTTGAGGTAATGATTAACTATGACAAATAGTTTCTCCTTTTTGGAGGTCTACAGAAAAAGCTTTCACATGCTCTGATTTACCACTGTAACTACTCAGATTGTGTTTTCGGATAATGGAAAAATACATTCTCGTTAACTTCTACAATTAAATATTTATTGTGTTTTCGGATAATGGAAAAAATACATTCTCGTTAACTTCTACAATTAAATATTTATTAATGTAACTGCTCTGTTTCTGTGTTTAGTTCACGCAGAAATAAATGTTTTCGCTCTAGCAGCTGATTTACTAATAATTTTTCGTATTCGGAATCAGAAATAACGGAGAGCAACACACAGCCCAAATGTTAGTTTATTTTAAAGCTAAGCAAATGTTTGGTAAAACATCTAAGTTAATTAACATTATTTCGATGTGTAAAACAAAATAAGAGCTGTCTGGAACATTAGTTTTCTTTTTAATTCCCAGAAGCGAAGAGATTTACTCACTACGTGAGGTTCGCGGTCTTTTCTTCAACATGCGAAATAGTTAAATAATACGCACATAAGAATTTACGTAGTTGGATTCCATAACGCAGGCGTCATATGTACTCAACTAACACCAAGTGCAAGACAAGCCGTACACTGATAACAAGACACATAGGTATTAATCTTAATTTTATGACGTTCCCTGTACGTCGTGCCAGGGATGGATTAAGAGGGGGGGGAGGTGTCTAACGGGGCTACAGCCTCGGAGCCCACCATCTGTCAAGGGTTCAGGAGGCATGCCGCTACACCGGAAATATTACACAGATTTTTATATACAGTACCAATATATGGAGAGAGACGGAAAGTGTGAGAAAGAAGAAAAATAATATTAGTTTTGTCTCGTATGATTTCCTCCACTCAATCACAAACAGTCGCTAGAAGACGAACAGATTTCAAGGCAATGACTCACTAAGGAGAAATGTTTCATGTCGTTGTGTACAGCAGGGTTGGCGAAACAGTTTCAGTCTTTTTACTAACATCCACCCAGACCTCCCTGTTTGCACTACGAACCGTTAATGAGCGAAATCCACTCTGACTTCACATTGCATAACAAAGAAAGATGCACCAAGAAAAGTATACAATGTTTGAGGTATACAATGCTAGATAATTAAAAATTCCAAGACAAAATCTAGGAATTTTAAGCTTTTAACTCATGTTCTTGTGAGAACAATGGAAAATGCAGTGACTTGTTATGAAAACTCTGCAGATAATTTATTAGTTTGAAGAATGCACTACGTAATAATTATCACAAGCATATTTCTACTATTTCTTGTTTTAACGGACTTTAATAATGATTCCCCGTCATAAGTTCTTTACATCCTACTCAGATGTCTTAGCCTTGGTAGCCCACACAGACGTCTTAGCCTAAGGGCCCACTAAGGTTTTAATCAGGCCCTCCTGCGTCGTGCTCAGGACAGCATGATCTGTAGAGCGTCAAATCTTAATCAAATTATTCATTTTCAGAGTAAACAAGGCCTACCTACTGCATGGTTTAATTAACTTATTTGACATTCAGTACTATGCTGATCGATCTGTATGATCGGTCAGTAAGAAGATAACTGAGTTTCAGTTTTCAGTAGGAGAGTGTGTGTGTCTTACACTGGTTGAGGTAACTGACCAGTAGCGGTCCAGGCGGGGGTATGGGTCTATCACCCCTATAGCAGGTTTTCCTTTTTAAATGGTCAATATCTAAATAATTAATGCATTTATTTTTGTAAAACTACAGCAATAAATCTAGAAGTTTTCGTAAAAGTTTTCGTAACAACTAAAATTTGCTTCAAATTTGGAGATAAAATGTTCTGTTCAAGCTGCAGCAGAGAAAAAAAAGACTACAAGTTCAGAAACAGAGAAAGATGAGAACGGAAGGAAAAAGAGATTTTGACTGATCATGAAAAGCAATGGATCAGCTTTGTTCTGTTTTATTTTGTTACAGTATTGCCTGGCATTACTAGTATATAGTTAATGGGACCAGAGAAAGTCTCACCGTGTGGGGTAAACTCTTAAGTGTGTGTGAGATAGTGTGGGTGACAGAGCGAATTACGTACCTCGATTGGGCCATAAACAGAAACTAGTAATACATTTCCAAGCTGGAAATGTTTTTATTAAATTAACCCATCGGAATAGAAGGGACCAAACTTTACTTTGAAAGATTTTATCCAGACATGGGATATAAAAAGCATCAAACTGGTCTCCTTGAAAAGCGGATAATTGAACATTATGAAAATAGTGCTGATTTTCAGTTCTCATCCGAAAATTTAGAAAAAAAAAATTAATGGAGAATTTTTGAAAAGCCTTGCGATGTTAGGAAGCTGCAATTTAATAGCGTGTATATGTTTGTGACCTCCACAAAGACTTTTTTTTCAGACCGGAGCAACGCCCCTCCAACCTAAAGATGAACTTCTAGATACGGCTGTCCCTCACGGACTTTACTTTTAAATACGTATATTCATCGATGATCATTTCGTTTAGCATTATGAGTTGGTGAAGCAATTAACAAACAGACACTAGTTCCGAATTCCTCTGAGAGACTTACTTTGCTGTCAATCGATTAGTCCAAGATCCCCACTTACTCCTACGCTGAAGATTGTTTGAATAACCTCTACAACCATTCTCTCTTTCGCGTCTTGTTTTAGTTTGGGGAAAGTTTATTCCCGGTGCTTTTCTTCCTCTTAAGCAAACAAATATTTAACAAAGTATCAAACTAAAATGAACGTTTGTGATCAGCGTTTAGGAAGACCTACCTGATTCATCAGAGCGAATAATCGTCTTTTGAATTTTGAAAATGAAGGAATGCTGCCCCTGCTGGTTTCTAATCATTAGTACGAGATGGGTCCAGCCTAAATCCTGTATGAGGCATGGATAGAGTATGCTTGTCTTAAGGCTTCTGCTCTTCTTTTTCCCTGGAACTATAATGAATAACGCTTTTGCTACCAAGCTAATTATCGTGAATATAGCTTTCACTAATATTATAATGAATTCAATGCTTGTACTAAGCTTCTAATAGTGAATTCAAATGGTTGTTGTTACTAGTTAATTAAGATCATGAATAAAGTCTCCTGCTAATAGTGCAGTAATAGTAATGAACAAACTTATAACTGGTAGTAATGTTGTAGTAGTAATTAAGATGAATAAAGTCTTATGCTGGTTGTTACTAATAACACTAAATGAAATAAACCTAACAGCCAGACAGAGGTCTGACAGTACTATGAACTGAGAAAGACGTACTTACTTAAAACCTTTTATTATGAACTTCTACTGATATCATCACACACACTTCACACACAGCTACTCAAATAACACGTAGCTCCTTGCACATGAACGAAGCTCTATACTCATAAACAACAGCTCTCCACATAAACAAACGCTCTCCCTATACAACAACAAACGCTCTCTCCGTACAACAACAAACGCTCTCCCTATACAACAACAAACGCTCTCTCCGTACAACAACAAACGCTCTCCCTATACAACAACAAACGCTCTCTCCGTACAACAACAAACGCTCTCCCTATACAACAACAAACGCTCTCTCCGTACAACAACAAACGCTCTCCCTATACAACAACAAACGCTCTCCTCAGGTATCGTTGAACGCGCCTATTTATACTGGCTACCACCACGTCATGACTTACACTCATTGCCAGATCTCATTCAGCGGGAGAAATAACATCTCGTTCAGTAAGAAGATAATTTACATAGGAAAATAAAATAACCAGAGATAGTAAAAATCAAAAGGAAAGTGAATCGAGAGTATACGTTACAGAACCAATGGCCCTAATTTAGGGACGGGCGATTGCTTATAGTCCATTATGTTGCTCACGGTGGTCTCTAAACCCCAAAAACCAAAGAAAAAAATGAAGAAATCAATCTGATGCGTCAGTGCTCATGACTATTATTCTTTCTCAGTGCTAGAAATTTACTAAGATTGAAAAACAACAAAAATAGAGTACACTTTTAATGTTTCTGTTGACATCTATGTACATACGTATACCAGTGGTGTGCCGTGAACGTTATGTGTAGGCATGAAAAAAATCATACGTCATTTGTAGCGGAATTCCATCCTACGATTTTTTTATTCTTTCATTACTTTGTCTTATAGGTTTCGACATCAAAATCTTCAGTACGACTTTTCAGTTGTTATTAATTTTTTTAAATAATATGTTTTGTCTTTGCGTACATTGTGTGAATATATTTTTATTCCCACAATTTAATGGCACAACGTATTAGTTTCCTCAAGCATTTATCCAAACCAAGGTCGGGCAAAGCTTTGAACAATTTGCAGATTGTTTTACTGCTTAATCCACGAGGAAGAGTAAAAAAATGCTTAATTAACTTTTTACCTAACGAATTCAAAACGAGTGGGATATGTTTCTTTGAGTGAATTCAGGCTCTCTTCGGGAAACCTGATGCTTTTTGTATCACAATGTTTTGTGCCCATGAGCTTTCCATGTAGGATAGTTATGGAGGAATTATTACGATTTGGAAACTACCAGGCGGAAAGACTTTACCCTCAGGGGGGGGGGGGATCCACCTTCGGGTTGATGTGCGAAAGCTTGGAACCTTTCATTTTTGTTTCACGCCAATAATAGAGATTACTAGCATAGTTTTATTGTTTTAAATCTGAATTTTGACACTTTTCGAGTTTATATTTTTTTCTTTAGGAAAGGGTAAACAGTTTCTAACAGCTTCATTACAAAATAATAAACATGGCCTACAAAGCAGCTTCGGAGATTTGAAACATTAAAAATCGTGATATTAATTAGTTTGTATGTTTGCATACTTAACGACGATGTTAAGCGACTAAAGTTTGAATTTGGTGTTTCATTGCTTACGCATTCGATTTTTTCTATAAAACTTAGAGAATCAAAACACTTTAATTTTGCATCATCCATTTCCTTATTTCCCTTTTGCAGTTTGCTTTAATCATCTCGAAGCATTTCAATGCTTCAGAAAGGCAAGAAATATATAAAACTGTAACCGTACAATTTTCCAATTGAATAAGAAAAGGATATCCTGAAATTGCGCACTAGATAGCAGATACTCACCGTCGAGAAAAAGCGCGTTTTCCATTGGCCGATGCAACATTCTCTTTCGCATTTCAAAGAGTTTTTCAGCGGCATTTAACGAAGGTCATAAACCTAGTGGGAATAAACAGTGGGGACAGATGGAGAGGACACCGGTTCTTTGATTGGTTGTTGCCCAAGCCATGAATGCAATGGCCGATTTCGCCTCAAAGGTTATGTTCCTGGCAAGCACGGCACAATCTCACATGAGTTCGAGCATAATGATACGAAGTTAGGTTTGTATTCGCGCTTTGTTTCAGTTCCGGCTAAAATACACACAAATATGTGAATTGGGTTCTAAATGAAACTCTTCTAAACCAGGTACTTAATTTAAATTTCCGATAAGAAAACGGCAGCACGAAGCTTTTCTTCGTGTAATTCTTTTTTTTTCCAGACAGTAAATTTTTGCACTTAATTAGGGCATACAATGGATACGTTGCATACAACGATCGCACGCTACTGATATACAGTATATGTATACCTAACCAGCACATCATTCGATGGCCCGATGGTCGAGTGATCTAGGCTGTGATTTCAAGCAGCTCTGAGTGTGGGCTGGAATCAGGCGCGTATATAGAACTTCTTTTTCGGAGGGGTGGTGGTCCAACAGAACATGGAAGAGTTTTTGAAATCCATCAGGACAAAATAAAGTTAATGAAAAATGGGAGAAAAACTTGTCGTCCCGTTGCTCAATGGTCTCAGTGATGGCTTCTGATAATTTGTACGAGATGTGTACGGGTTCAAATCCCGGTGAGGCATGGATGATATGTTTGTCTTACGTCACTGACTCTCTTCCTTCCCTGGAACCGGCGGGCTGCTTATAGCGCACTACATTGCTCACGGTGGTCGTTAAACGCACAATCCAAAAAATAAAATAAAATTAAAGCATTGTTTCCTAATGTAAGTTGATACATTTTTATTATAATAAATTGAATAATATTTTCTAACGTAAGACGCATTTTAACAGAAAAAGAAACACCTTCGGGGGTGGGGGGGGAGGCAAAGCTCCTTGACCCCTTCTAAATGCGCCCCTGTTCCGAATTCCGAGCGAGAAATTGATGCTGTGTTCGTCGTTGCTTTACTTCCCTAACAGTTTGCATTTGCTTACCTGATAAGTTGCCCCGGTAGCGCAGTGGTCTAAGCGATGGGCTCTTATCATTCGTCCGAAAGGGGTCCGGGTTCGAATCCCGGTGAGGCATGGATGTTGTGTTTGTCTTACGGCACTGGCTCTCTCCCTTCCCTGGAACAAGTGGCCCTAAATTAGGAACGGGCGACTGCTTATAGCCCATTGAGTTGCTCACGGTGGTCATTAAACCTCTAATAAGAAAAAAATCGTGTTAATATGAAACCGGAATGATTTATAATTCATGCAGCAGCGGTAGGTTAGTGTTGCCACCTGAAGGAAAATAATGCACTGGAATCATCTTTCATTTGAATATTATGAAACACTGATATCAGTAAATTTACTTTAAAAAAAAAAAAAGAGCAACCGCTGGTGAACACGTTTTCCATTCATTCTCACAATTAAAACAACTTTATGGCGATCTATTTTTTGGACTTGACCCAAGTCGGCAAAAGTATAATTTTTATTCTTTAAGGTGGTTCCACCTAAAATCTCTGCCTTATGTTTCCAATGGTAAAACTTCTTTACATATTTTCCTTGCAGTTCATGCATTCGCCGCCCCGGTGGCGCAGTGGTCTAAGGCGTTGGCCTCTGATCATTCGTCCGTAAGGGGTCTGGGTTCGAATCCCGGTCAAGCATGGATGTTGTGTTTGTCTTACGGCACTGGCTCTCTCCCTTCCCTGGAACCAGTGACCCTAAATTAGGGACGGGCGACTGCTTATAGCCCATTGAGTTGCTCAAGGCGGTCGTTAAACCTCCAATCAAAAAAAGTTCATGCATTCCCAAGGTTGAAAATTTACACATCGATAAAACTAACTTTAAGTTATGGCATGGGATACTTAATACTTGCTAAAACATCACCATAATTATATTAAAAATCAATTGTTTTTCTTTGAGTAATGTGCAAACTGTTAATAGATGGTGCGACCTGTACATTGATGACGTCAGTAGACAAACAAATATTGGACTGCATAATTATGGTTATGTTTTAGCAAGTATTAAGTATCCCATGCTATAACTTAAAGTTAGTTTTATCGATGTGCAAATATTCATCCTTGGGAATACATTAATTGCAAAGAAAATACGTAAAGAAGTTTTACCATTGGAAACATAAGGCAGAGACTTTTGGCTGAAGTGTATCTGCATATGTTGGAAGTTCTAATCAGAATTGTGATAGCATTTGTGACAGGTCTAATTGCTTAGGCATACAATTCGCTTATAACCTAAATGTGAATCCGCAATATGATCAAAATGACTATTTTTTTGGGTGTGTAAAGGCGCGTAAATTTTATATTCAATTTATGCTTTTGCATTGGATAGTGAAAAAAATCTGTTTTACGAAATATTGGATTTTTTATGCAAAATATTTTTCACAAAGAACTCTATTGGTCGCAACAAGAATTTTTAGAATATAACAGGAGTATCAGGAAAATTACGATGTTCATTTACGTTCTCTGGCAGAAAAACTGTACTTTGTTTGAAGGAGAAATTTTACACAAAATAATCACTGTGGTAAAAGATTGCAAACAAGAAATATGACACCAAATTTTCGGGTGTAATCAGCACGTCTTTTGAATCCGTTCTGACGCAAATTAAATTTATCAAAGGTATTCAAAGTCAATGGAACCGATATGGAAAACAATAGTATCTGACGGAAGAAAGAAGTTTTTCCATCGGGTTTTTAATCCCTCAGATATTGCTGTAAACGGAATCGTGAGCTTTCGCCCTGGGGTTGCAGACTTGTGCGTTAAGAAAAACATGAATTTATATGAGATACATTTCGCACCGGAAACGCTCTCCAACACAGAAAGAATTTTTCAAATCGGACTCTTAAAAACAGAGATATCGACAAAAATAAGATGTGACTTTACGCCCCCTGGTGGGAAAACCATGCATTATTTTAGGAAGGAAGTATTCTCAAAAAGTTTTTCGATATGAGCGGTATCGGTCGAAGAGAAAAAAATTTAGTTGAGTTTTCAGGAGCCCAGATTTTGCTGTAAATGCATCAGAAGCAGAAATTAACACTTATGCCCCTGGTGGCTAAACCATTCTTTACCAAATATTAGAAATTACATAAAAAATATTTTCCGTCAGGTGTTGTATGCGATACAGGAAGAATTTTTCAAATCGGCACTTTAGAAGCAGAAATAACGCAGAAAATGCAATTTACCTTTGCGCCTCTAGCGGAAAGTCTATATGATTTACTTGAAAATTTTGAATTTATATGAAAAACATTTCGAATCGAAAACACTATCCAACAATGAAGAATTTTTTTCAAATCCGACTTTTAGAAGTAGAGATATTGACAAAAATAAGATATACATCTACACCCCCTGGCTTAGAAACCATCAATTATTTTAAGAAGAAAATGTCCCTAAAAGGTTTGTCGACATGAGTAGTATCGGTCCGCAAACAACTTTTTTCTTTTCAATCGAGATTTTAACAGCTCGTATTTTGCTGCAAATAAATAAGAAGCGGAAATTAAGACTTACGCCCCTTGGTGCCCAAACCATTTTTTACAATAATTAGAAATTATGTGCAGAGGATTTCCCATCAGGAGCTGTATACAGTTCAAAAAGAATTTCTCAAATCGGAGATTTAGAAGCAGAGATATAGGGGGAAACGCGATTTACCTTTACGCCCCCTAGTGCAAAGTCTATGAATTACTTGAAAATTGTGAAATTATTTGAAAAACATGTCACACCGGGAACTCTATCTAATAAAGAAAGAATTTTTCAAATCGGACCATTAGAAGCAGAGATATTGACAAAAATAAGATATACATCTACGCCCCTAACGGAGAAACCATGAAATATTTTAAAAAGAAAATATTCCGTAAAAGTTTATCGACGTGGGTGGCATCGGTTCACGAAAGAAATTTTTCAATCGAGATTTTAGAAGCTCCGATTTTATGACAAATACATCAGAAGCAAAAATTAACGCTTACGCCCCCTGGTAGCCAAAGTATTCTTTACCAAAAATTAGGAATTATATGCAAAAGATTTTCCATCAGGAGCTGTATCCGCTAAAGAAAACATTTTTCAAATCAGAGTTTTAGAAGAAGAGATATCGGGGAAAACGTAATTTACTTTTAGGCCCCTAGCGGTAAATCTATGCGTAATTTGAAAGAGTAACTATTCCTAAAATACTCTTTGACATAAGAGGAATCGAAAGATAAAATAATTTTTTCAATCGGAGTTTAGAAGCAAATATGTGGAATAAAATGTATTTTTGAATTCGACATCGTCTGCATTTACGCCCTCTAGCGGCGAAATTGTACATCGTAAAAAAACAACAACGAAATAAAGGATCATCATTCATATATTTCAAGCTTCCCAATGCAAAAAGAATTTTTCAAATCGGACTAATAGTTGCAGAGATATCGTGGGTACAGACGGACGGACGGACAAACCGATAACATAAGCACGATCTTTTTTTACAAAAGACGTGCTAAAATAGCTGTTTCTGCCGGACTTTTAGTAGCACTGTATGGAATAAAATATTTTTTGAATCCGATGAGGCCGCCCCGGTGGCGCAGTGGTCTAAGGCACTGGCCTCTGATCATTCGTCCGTAAGGGGTCCGGGTTCGAATCCCGGTCAGGCATGGATGTTGTGTTTGTCTTACGGTACTGGCTCTCTCCCTTCCCTGGAACCAGTGACCCTAAATTAGGGACGGGCGACTGCTTATAGCCCATTGAGTTGCTCACGGTGGTCGTTAAACCTCCAATCAAAAAAAAAAAAAAAAAAAGAATCCGACCGAAAGACATGCATCACTGTTCTCACAGTTCAGGCTTTCCAATTTAAAAAGAAAATTTTGAAACTGACAAATAGGCGCAAACGGGTGGGCAGACGGATATAGTAGTGATGGCATAACAACGAGTTTCCTTTTTTCTTTTTCTCAAAGACGTGCTAAAACAGAAAGAAAAATAAAAGTAAGAAATTCAAGAAAGGTGAAACTCTACTCTCTGGATAATGACCACGTGTTTTCTTTTTTTTTTTATTGGAGGTTTAACGACCACCGTGAGCAACTCAATGGGCTATAAGCAGTCGCCCGTCCCTAATTTAGGGTCACTGGTTCCAGGAAAGGGAGAGTGCCGTAAGACAAGCACAACATCCATGCCTCATCAGGATTCGAACCTGGACCCCGTTCGGACGAATGATCAGAGGCCATCGCTTAGACCACTGCGCCACCGGGGCGGCCCACGTGTTTTGGAAAGAGCTTCACAGCAGCGAAGTTGTTTGTTAGCAGAACTACAAAATATGATGGTTGTCGTTGCCATGGTTTTAATTTCCATGCTTAATTTTTTTTTTAATTTCGGGGTTTGACGACCACCATAAGCAAGTTTGTGAGCTAGCAGCAGTCTCCCGCCCCTGATTTAGGGTTCTAGTTCCAGGGAAGGGAGAGAGCCACCACCGAAAGAGAGACATACCACCAACGTCTCACCGGGCCTCGAATCTGGGCCCATTTCGGAAGAATGGTTAGAAGTCAGCAATTAGATCACTATGCCACGAGGGCGGCTTTTGCTTTGCTTAGAATGCAAAGCCCTGTAGGGATAAAATTCTTCTTTAAAAATGCTAAGAAGTGCCAAGGATGTCTAGAAAATACAAGGCCATGACGTTAGAGAGATTAGTTCTCTCTTTTACTGACGTCACGCGGAAACTAACGCTTTCGATTGGTTTCCAACGCTGTCGTGTGTGACGTCAAACACCACACCAACGTATCAGCCCGTGTAACACGAGAGTGATGTCACAAACGGAGGGAATTCATCATTCTAATGTCATGGCCTTGTGCTTTCTAGACGGCCTTGGAAGTATAAGCAAAATCGTGATCATGGAATTGGCGCTATATAGAAAAAATATTTTTTCAGCCCTGTTTATACAAGCGGACATATCAATTTAAATATAAATATAAATTTGTCCCACGTTGCAAGTAAATTGTGACTGGAAAATTGAATAATATCAGGTGAGTATCCAAGTCATGCTGGCATCTTCTTGTTGGAGAAAGGATTTCTCCATTTGGATGTAGTAACAGGAGCCATCCAAAAAGTTGGAAGCTAAAAAAAAAAAAATCTTTGTCATGAAGACAAAGCTTATGAAATTTGTTTTCCCAATCCGACTGGTTCAGGGGAGGCCTAAATGCAAAACTGCATTCAGACAAAAGGAAATATATTGCGTTAAAAAATCAAGAAAATGAATGAATAGTGTTAGCTAAACTGTAAGCTATCCACTGTAAAAGTATTGCGAATCAAACTTTTAGTCATGTATCGTGCCAAACAAATATAGCCCGGTGGCGCAGTGGTCTAAGCGATGACTTCTGATCATTCGTCCGAGATGGGCTCGAGTTCGAATCCCGGTGAAGCATGGATGTTGTGTTTCTCTTACGGCACTGGTTCTCTCCCTTCCCTGGAACCAGTGGCTTTAAATTAGACCGGGCGACTGCTGATAGCCAAGGCCATCTTTATACCTCACCAGGCCTGCCACAAGGATTTGTGACGTCACAATCGTAGTGCTATTGATTTGCTTTGCTCTCCGTGGTAACAGAAATTTTCGTATATTTTCTGTCACCACGTATTTTCATATTATCGTTTCGTATTTCAAGGGATATGCTATGGATCTCGGGTACTTCTGGGAACTGTTTTGGAATGCAATTTTTTCAGCAAGGTAAGTAGCACTCTTAATACTTTTGTGTGTGCAGTATTTGTTCAAATATTCAAAATCGGAACTTTTTTTGACTGTCAATCTCGGCCTATATCATGGCACGTAAAGTCATTTTCTCTACATAAAGAGAAAGGAGTGGCATTTTTTGAACAGCAATTTTGTTAAGAAAATGGGAAAATGCCTGCTGTGTTACTTTATATAGAAAAGGGTGCCTAAGAAGTGGCAAAACATGCATTTTAAGCGAAAATATCAAAAATTTATACTTTCGTAGCTCTCTCTGCCATATAAACAATTTGACGGATCACGAAAATGCGAAAATGTAGCTCGCTCTGCCGTGAAGAGGATTTTATGGGTCACGATTTCATCATGTACAGATGAAGCACATAGTTTGAAATTTAATTTCGCCAGAACAAGTTGGAGAAGGTGGAACGAGGAAGGAACGCGAATTCCAATGATTGATTTTGAAGGAAAGATTACTGAACTAGGAAAACACACATTTCTTTAAGCAACAGGACTTTGTCAAACAAATTTTAAATGTGGAAAAACCCGGAATATTTCCATAGCGCTAGAACGTGCATTACCACCGATTCCATAAGAAAATCTCATGAACTTCCAGAAATGAAACAAATTCCGGTAAAAAACTTTTACCTACCCGTAGACAACACGATCCACAATACTTGGCAGGTATGCAATTACAGCGAATTTCTTAAATTTTTTTGAACACTTTTTAAAACATTTAGTGCAACTTCACAATTTTCAGTGATCATATAAATACGTTTTCGCAGTTCTCGGAGGGAAAAGAAATATAAATGAGGAGGAAATGAGTTTTGAGGAGGAAATGAGTTTTGAGGAGGAAATGAGTTTTTGAATAACTTGACAATCATAACAAGTCTCCAAGATTTCCAAAAGACGAAAATCCATCCACAAAAAGCCCCAGAACGCAAGAATGAAATCTATGTGTAGCTAAATACAGAATTATTGGTGGTATACAATAGGAAATCCGTTTTGAAATTCCAAGTTATCAGTTTTAAATTCATTGAACGAGCACTAAGGCATGCTACTTAAAACGAAAATTTGGTAATTTCTTGTAGTTCTACCATTATTCATAACGAACTTTTGCAGAATAAAGAAATGATTTTTCATGACTTCAGAATCATGCACCCATTTCTAAGATCACTTCAACAACGAATTACTGTAACTTGTACCATTTCCAGCATGCACATAATACATATAACAAAATGTATAAAATTACATACCTAAAATGTATAAATTACATCGCAGCAATAAGAACGTTTATGAAACGTAAAACCCGCATTTCGTGGAGAATTAAGTGATGTTCAGTCAACAGCTCGAATTTATAAAATTTTACTACTGAATACCAATAAAAAAAAAGAAAAGAGAAACATACCTTACCACTGAAAATATCCTCTTTTGTAATCGAGCAGGATGTTCACAATAAGCTTAAAACGCTCTGAAAATATCCAAACAACATTGTGGAACAGTACAACTAGCCAACAAGAACGAATATAATATCAACAAGAAAGATGACACCGAATTTTCGGGTGTAATAAGCACGTCTTTTGAATCCGTTCTGACGCAAATTAAATTTATCAAAGCTATTCAAAGTCAATGGAACTGGTATGGAAAACTATAGTGTCTGACGGAAGAAAGAAGTTTTTCAATCGGGTCTTTAATCCCTCAGATATTGCTGCAAACGGAATCGTGAGCTTACGAACTCTTAGAAACAGAGTTATCGACAAAAATAAGATGTGACTTTACGACCCCTGGTGGGAAAACCATGCATTATTTTAGGAAGAAAGTATTCTCAAAAGGTTTATCCATATGAGCGGTATCAGTCCAAGAAACAAAAATTTAGTCGAGTTTTCAGGAGCCCAGATTTTGCTACAAATACATCAGAAGCAGAAAGTAACACTTATGACCCCGGGTGGCCAAACCATTCTTTACCAAACATTAGAAATTATGTGAAAAATATTTTCCATCAGGTCTTGTATGCGATACAGGAAGAATTTTTCAAATCGGAGTTTTAGGAGCAGAAAACGCAATTTACTTTTGTGCGCCCTAGCAGAAAGTCTATGATTTACTTGAAAATTTTGAATTTATAGGAAAAACATTTCGCATCGGAAACACTATCCAATAAAGAAGGAATTTTTCAAATTGGACTTTTAGAAGTAGAGATATTGACAAAAATAAGATATTTCTACGCCCCCTGGCGTAGAAACCATGCATTATTTCAAGAAGAAAATGTTCGAAAAAGGTTTCTCAACATGAGTAGTATCGGTCAACAAACGACTTTTTTATCAATCGAGATTTTAGAAGCTCATATTTCGCAGCAAATACATCAGAAGCGGAAATTAGGACTTACGCCACCTGGTGGCCAAACCATTTTTTTACAAAAATTAGAAATTATGTGCAAACGATTTCCTATCAGGAGTTGTATCCGGTGCAGAAAGAATTTTTGAAATCGGAGATTTAGAAGCAGAGATATTAGGGGAAACGCAATTTACCTTTCCGCCCCTAGCGGAAAGTCTATGAATTACTTGGAAATTTTGAATTTATAGGAAAAGCATGTCACACTAGAAACACTATCCAACGAAGAAGGAATTTTTCAAATCGGACTGCTAGAAGTCAAGATATTGACAAAAATAAGATGTACATCTACGCCCCTGGCGTAGAAACCATGCACTATTTTAAGAAGAAAATGTTTCTAAAAGGTTTACCGACATGAGTAGTATCGGTCTACAAACGACGTTTTTTTTCAATCGAGAATTTAGAAGCTCATATTTTCCTGCAAATACATCAGAAGCGGAAATTAAGACTTACGCCCCCTGGTGGCCAAACCATTTTTTACAAAAATTAGAAATGATGTGCAAACGATTTCCCATCAGGAGCTGTATCCGGGGCAGAAAGAATTTTCTAAATCGGAGATTTAGAAGCAGAGATATAGGGAGAAACGCAATTTACCTTTACGCCCCCTAGCGGAAAGTCTATGAATTACTTGAAAATTTTGAAATTATATGAAAAACATGTCACATGGGAAACACTATCCAACAAAGAAGGCATTTTTCAAATCGGACTCCTAGAAGTAGAGATATTGACAAAAATAAGATATACATCTACGCCCTTTTGCGGAGAAACTGTGAAATATTTTAGGAAGAAAATATTACGAGTTTATCGGTGTAAATGGCATCAGTCCACGAAAGAATTTTTTCAATCGATATCTTAGAAGCTCAGATTTTATGGCTAATACACCAGAAGCAAAAATTAACACTTACGCCCCCTGGTGGCCAAAGTATTCTTTACCAAAAATTCGAAATTATATGCAAAAGATTTTCCATCAGGAGATGTATCCGCTGAAAATTTTTTTTTCAAATCGGAGGTTTAGAAGAAGAGTTATCGGGAAAACTGTAATTTACTCCCCCCCCCCCTAGCGGAAAATCTATGCCTAATTTGAAAAAGAAACTATATCTAAAATACTCTTCGACATAAATGGAATCGAAAGATAAAAGAATTTTTTCAATCGGATGTTTAGAAGCAAATATGTGGAATAAAACGTAATTTTGAATTTGACATCACTGCATTTACGCCCTCTAGCGGCGAAATTGTACATCGTAGAAAAAAAACGAAATAAAGGATCATCATTCGAATATTTCAAGCTTCCGAATGCAAAAATAATTTTTCAAATCGGACTAATAGTTGAAGAGATACCGAGGGTAAAAAACGGCATGAACTTATGCATCAACCCAATGCTTGATGAAACTTTAGATTTTAAAGTACTTTGTTCCTCAGCTCGACATTCTTATAAATAATTTCGATCGCAGACATATACAACCTGATGAACTCAAACCAAGTACACGTCTGCTCAGCAATCCATTTAACGCCGGTATTTAAAATACAAACCGCAATACTCAAAAAATGCTTATAGCGTAGTAAATTAAATCCATTAATTTTTGTGGTGTAATATGCATATTCTCCAAGCTTTCGCTCACCACTGGGAGACATTTTCAAGGAAATGGTAGACATGAAATGGTAGGCATAAAAAACATTTTATGTCTGCCATTACCTTGAAAAAGCCTCCCAGTGGTGAGCGAAAGCTTGGAGAACCTTTATGCAATTACACCACCAAAAATAAACCGATTTACTATTCTATATGCGCTTCTTGAGTATTCACGATCTGGCGTATTTAAAATAACGATACAAACCCCATTTATCAAATGTAATTATGTGGACCATTCCTTTAGTAGGGTGTTTTATAGCTGGCGCGCAGTTGACGGCAATGTAGAAGGGCTCTAGCAGAATATTCTAATCAATTTTCAGACATTATCGATATGGCTGAGTCTGAGAATGAAGAGTGGTGAAGAATACGTGCGAAGTTTTTGGGTGTTTCATCGAACCAATTACATACACCGAAGAGCCAAAACATGATCACTTTCCTAATATGATGCAGGTTCTCCACGTGCCGCCAAAGCATCCTTTACTTGAGGCGAGGCGTTGACGCTACAAGATTTCTGAATAAAAAATGAACAAAGAGCTACAAAAATTTTCCAGCAGATTCCAAAACAGATTTCTAAGTAAAACATCCTTTACTTGAGGCGAGGCGTCGATGCTACAAGATTTCTAAATAAAAAATGAACAAAGAGCTACAAAATTTTTCCAGCAGATTCTAAAACAGATTTCTAAGTAAAACATCCTTTACTTGCGGCGAGGCATCGACGCTACAAGATTTCTAAAACTGTCTTGTGGATCAGGCACCAGCAGATCCTTTAATCCTTTCCAACTCAAATTTCATTTTTAAAATTGGAAACTTTTTTTTTTTTCCTGTTTTTGTGGGGTTTTGGGTTTGTAATAAATAAAAATAACACTGAAAACGTTTTATAACATTTCATTCCTCAAATACAAAATGTTGTTTGTACAAAATACAAATTTTTTTTTTTTTTTACTGTCCTTGCTGCCGTATGAAGTTATTGATGTACGAACCGTTCAATTAACTCCATTGTTTCTCTTTTGCATGAAATAATATAAAATACTAGTTTTCCGTTTCTGTTTGTAGCATGCAGAGGGGTTCCGCCAACTGACCAATGGAAACGTTCTGCTCGGGTTCGGACAGAGGTCTTTTCACAGTTTTTATTCTAGCGATGTCATATTCATAACGTTTACATATCAAATCAAATTAATAATATTGCGCTTTTACTTAAGCACGAAATATTCATTCATAGGCTATAAGCCTAGGCCTTTTTAGCACTTTGTATTCTACCGATGTCATATTCATAACGTTTACATATTAAATCAAGTTGATAATATTGCGCTTTTACTTAAGCACGAAATATTAATTCATAGGCTCTAAGCCTAGGCCTTTTTAGCACTTTGTATTCTACCGATGGCATATTCATAACGTTTACATATTAAATCAAGTTAATAATATTGCGCTTTTACTTAAGCACGAAATATTAATTCATAGGCTATAAGCCTAGGCCTTTTTAGCACTTTGTATTCTACCGATGTCATATTCATAACGTTTACATTTTAAATCAAGTTAATAATATTGCGCTTTTACTTAAGCACGAAATATTAATTCCTAAGGCCTAGGCCTAGGCCTTTTTAACAGTTTTTATTCTACCGATGTCAGATTAGCAATGTTTACATATTAAATCAAGTTAATAATATTGCGCTTTACTTAAGTACGAAATATTAATTCATAGGGCCTAGGCCTTTTTAACAGTTTATATTCTACCGATGTCATATCCATAACGTTTACATATTAAATCAAGTTAATAATATTGTGCTTTTACTTAAGCACGAGATATTAATTCATAGGCTCTAGGCCTAGGCTTTTTTAACAGTTTTAATTCTACCGATGTCAGATTCATAACGTTTACATATCAAATCAAGTTAATAATATTGAGCTTTTACTTAGGCACGAAATATTAATACGTAAGGCCTAGGCCTTTTTAACAGTTTATATTCTACCGATGTCAGATTCATAACGTTTACCTATCAAGAAAACTTACTAATGTTATGCTAGTATTTTTAACTTTACTTAAACGTTAGAATATGACATCAGTAGAATAAAAAGTGTGAAAAGGCCTAGGCCTAAGTGCGTGTAAAGAGCTAAGAAATGATACGATGAGTGTCTTTTATTTGGTTTTATAACATATTTACAAATACCAAATATCTAGGTTGTAACTTAAAATCTTCTAAAAAGGCCCACTGCCTAGGTGCCTTGTAAAGACCTGAGAAACGATACGATGAGTGCCTTTTATTAGGTTTTATAAAATGTTTACAAATACCAAATATCTAGGTTGTAACTTAAAATCTTCTGAAAAGGCCTGCGGCCTAGGTGCTTTGTAAAGACATGAGAAATGATACGATGAGTGCCTTTTGTAAGGTTTTATAAAAGGTTTACAAATACCAAATATCTAGGTTGTAACTCAAATTCTTTTAAAAAGGGCCGCGGCCTAGGTGCCTTGTATAAAGGCCTGATAAATGATACGATGAGTGCCTTTTATTAGGTTTTATAACATATTTACAAATACCAAATATCTAGGTTGTAACTTAAAATCTTCTAAAAAGGCCTACGGCCTAGGTGCCTTGTAAATACCTGAGAAATGATACGATGAGTGCCTTTTATAAGGTTTTATAAAAGGTTTACAAATATCAAATATCTAGGTTTTAACTTAAAATATTCTAAAAAGGCCCGCGCCTAGGTGCTTTGCAAACAGCTGAGAAATGCTCCATTGAGTGCCTTTTACCAGGTTTGTGTAAAATGTTTACAATTACCAAATATGCGGAAATGATCTTTCAAAAGGATATAATGAGTAGAATAATTTAAATCCTTATTCCTTTCTGGAAAATAAAACAGTTTACCGTTGGTAAGATGATACCATTGGACGAATCGGCGTTGGACCAATCGTACCATTGGACGAATCGGCATTGGACCAATCGTACCATTGGACGAATCGGACATTGGACCAATCGGACATTGGACCAATCGGCATTGGACCAATTGTCCCTTTGGACGAATCGGCATTGGACCAATCGTCGTTGGACGAATCGTCCGGGACCGTTTACCTGCAGTTGTTTCGATCTGCATACAGACCCTCTGGTCATAATGTTTTGACTCTTCGCTGTATAGATATATGATAATCCAAAGGCTTGTAGCTCTCGAATGTCAGAATATTTTGTGACGTCAGGGAATGTCCTGCAACTAAACTGCACATGAAGACGAACGTTGAAAAAGGCGCTTTAGAAGAACAATGGACTCTATGTGCAGTTAATCTTCGTTACGCGACTTTCGGATACGTATCAAAATCAAATGAAACCGTTAGAGAAGAGAAAATTTGAAAACGTGGTTATCCCGTTTCTTCCATTTTTTCAGACTCTTGATATGTACATTATAGTCCAATTTTATTAAGAGATCTACGATTTATTACCCTGGGTTCTTCTCATTTAATGTTTTCATGAACTGCGCAGGAAGCACTGGCGTTCCAATATTAATATAGTTCTTTCTCTGGCGACATAAAAGAATTGTTTTACATATGTAGTGAATTGACTGTGAACACGAAACGGGCAAGACCTAAATTGTAATTAAGTTGCTCCCACTCTGCAAAAGAAGTCTTTGCGTGGGCTCCAAGCCAAATGATCATTCGCACAGTGAATGCGCAAAATTTTCTGAGTCGTTGCGTGGGTGACAGTAACAGCAGATTCTCTCAAGACAGCCAGCCATATGCGTGTTTTGTCCGTTTGGAAATGCAATATTACGGAAAAAACTGGGACTTGGAAGAAAAGAAATTCGGGCTATCTAAAATATTCACGACATGTGCTACATAAGTGACAGTCTCAAAGAATAGAAACGTGCGGAAATCAAAACGACCTGACAGAAGCCATTTTCTTTCTTTGACGGTTGTGGTTAAGACAGGTTTGTAAAATGTCGGACAAAACAGGCTGAGGTTTGTTAGCACATTTTATTTATAAGAAACGGGAAGACATAACTGGTGTTTTATAAATTTAATAAAAGTAAAAAAAAAAAGAAAAAAAAATAGGGAAAAAGAAAAACTTACTCGCTCAACATTAAACGCTGAAAAAGTTCATTTTTGTATGCCCGAGTTTCAAGATTTCATTTTTAAACAAAGGGAAGAAACTTTTTCAGAGACTTCCACTGACCAAGATCAACAATCGAGTCGTTTCCAGTAATATGTCAGTTAACCACAAAATACTGCAGCGCAAAACAGAACAAGTCAGAGACGGACAAACGAAGCTTAATGTGAACAGAAAAAACCTAAAAATGTGTGATTACATGCCATAAAGAGTTATTCTGACACTATGGGTAGTACAAACAAACTACTTACCCTGATTTCCGAGCAGTCTGACCATTCATCTGATTTGGGTCGGGTTCGAGTCTTTGATGACGCATGTGTGGTACGTTTGTCCGACGGCACTGGCTGTTTTCCTTCCTTAGAACTAGTAGTATTAGGAATGGGCGACTACTCGTAGCCCTTAGACCAGCCGACGGTGGTCATTAAACCCCGATATAAACAAATAAATAAAATACAGTAGACTCGCATATAACGAGCCAGCATTTAGCGAGATCTCGGATTTAACGAGCAAAACAGGAACTTTTATTTGGCATAATGTTAATTCAAAGCTAATTTGATCGTTTTTAGCGAACAAACTTTAATGAAGTCCCCGGATTGAACGAGGCAGTGAGAAGCGAAGATGATTCCTTTTAATAAGCAAAGCAACGAAATTTAGTGAGATTCCATATTAGTGAAATTGCTAGAATGAAGGAACAAAAATGGTGCCGTAGAGGAGGAAACTGCAACAGCGCAGGAGAATCATTGTGTGCTAGTGGGAAAATGTTGATAGAGAAGCAATGAGGAGGAAGTTCATCAAATACTCAACAAGAGAGCTGCTGAAGAGATTCCCTCCGCCACCCAGACCAAGTATTACGTGAGCAGAGTTGAAAATTGGCCACCTACGCCGAGACAAAAAACCGGATAGGTGGGGCTCAAGCACATGTAAGTGGATTTCTAGGCGACAGTTGCAGAGAGAGATATGGGAGTAACGGAATAGTGATGTCGCCCGTAGGGAAATCGGGTGATAAAAATTCCTAGAATTATGTCCATTGCTCCTTTCACCCTCGAAGTGAACGTTGCATTACGAGGCTCGGTGCTGCTTTTTCTTTATGCGTGCTGTGTAGTTAAACAGCCGTCAGTCTCACGTGGCTGTTAAGTTAAATATAGTTACGACTTTGGGGTACGGTAAGGAATTCGATTAGCAGGTTTTGCAAGAGGCGGGAACAGCATTAATTATTGGTTGAAAATTAACAGCTAGTGGTTTCCCCCATTGTGAAAGAAGAAGAAAGAAAAGAGATAAGAGTCCCTTTTCTAGGAAGGGAGAAATCTTAGCCTGATGTGGGGAACGCGATGCGTCGCCCCTAAGTGCGGGTCGGTCAGTATGTGTGGCCATGCACGTGTGAGACGGTAGGATGTTTGGGAAGAGTGTCAACAGATCGGAAAACTTATGGCGTTTGCTAATCCGAACCTTGGCAGGACAAAGAAGTGTTAGTTAAGTTATTTGTTTTCCGTACTTATCGGGGAGTGGACCCACCACATATTCCGAATGCAGAGGCATTTCTTACCACTTCACAGCGCCGAATGCTTTTAGGAAATGATCAGGCTGACAAGAGATTTAAAACAGACCCCTAACGACAGAGCAAGGATTTTGTTAACGATGTGAACAAGAGAAAAAGAGAGTAGTCTGAAAGAAGTTCGTGAAGGGACTGGATTCGGATACAGCAGGACCAGAGACGATCCTGCGGCGCGGTACTTTTACGGGGATAGAAAAGATTCTGTCCGAAGATGCCAGCCAGCTATACAAAGAGCGGCCGAGCTGTTGATATTACCGCGAGGAAATAGGAGGGAGGACGATACCTCTTTTCCGAATGCTGGATTGCACGTAAGAGAAAGCCAGCAGCATCCCGGAGGTCACACGATGTGATAGAATTGCGGTCCCCAATGATTGAGATGCACGACCGGTGATGTATGCGAATCACCTTTGGACAGGCGGACGGATCAGATGGGACGAGCAGACGAACGGATCCTTCTATCACTTTAGCGGCTTCGTTCCACCACGACATTGGTGCGCATAAATGCGTCCCTGATTTCATGCAGGTGAATGCCGTGCACAAGAGAAACTGGGAGATGGGGTTCGACTCCCCTCTCCATTGGTTATAGTGCGCGCTCTGAAATGGGCGTGTCATCACACAGGTGCGCTTCGAATATAAACACATAAAATGTTGGTGAGTGCACTAAACATGGATACCAGAGGAAACTGCATATCTGTAAGTACGGAATTTATGTATGCATGCAAGTTGTTAGCACGTCTCTTGTAAAAAAAATTATGGTGCTTCTGTTATCGGTTTGTCCGTCCGTCCGTCCGTCTGTACCCATGATATCTCTGCAACTATTAGTCCGATTTGAATTTTTTTTGCATTCGGAAGCTTGAAATATGCAAATGATGATCCTTTATTTCGTTTTTTTTTACGATGTACAATTTCGCCGGTAGAGGGCGTAAATGCAGATGATGTCGAATTCAAAAATACGTTTTATTCCACATTTTTGCTTCTAAACATCCGACTGAATTTTTTTTATCTTTCGATTGCATTTATATCGACGAGTATTTTGGATATAGTTACTTTTTCAAATTATGCACAAATTTTCCGCTAGGGGGCGTAAAAGTAAATTCCATTTTTCCCGATAACTCTTCTTCTAAATCTCCGATTTGAAAAATGTTTTCTTCAGCGAATACATCTCCTGATGGAAAATCTTTTGCATATAATTTAACATTTTTGGTAAGGAATACTTTGGCCACCAGGGGGCGTATGTGTTAATTTTTGCTTCGGATGTTTGCCATAAGATCGGGGCTTCTAAAATATCGATTGAAAAAATTCTTTCGTGGACTGATGCCACTCACATCGATAAACCTTTTCGGAATATTTTCTTCTTAAAATATTTCCCAGTTTCTCCGCCAGGGGGCGTAGATGTACATCTTATTTTTGTCAATATCTCTACTTCTAGGAGTCCGATTTGAAAAATTCCTTCTTTGTTGGACAGTGTTTTCCGTGTGACATGTTTTTCATAAAATTTCAAAATTTTCAAGTAATTCATAGACTTTCCGCTAGGGGGCGTAGCGGTAATTTGCGTTTCTCCCTATATCTCTGCTTCTAAATCTCCGATTTGAAAAATTATTCTTGCACCGAATACAGCTCCTGATGGGAAATCGTTTGCACATAATTTCTAATTTTTGTAAAAAATAATTTGGCCACCATGGGGCGTAAATCTTAATTTCCGCTTCTGTTGTATTTGAAGCAAAATATGAGCTTCTAAATTCTCGATTGAAAAAAACGTCGTTTGTTGATCGATACTAGTCATGTCAACAAACCTTTTAGAAACATTTTCTTCTTAAAATAGTGCATGGTTTCTACGCCAGGAGGCGTAGATGTATATCTTATTTTTGTCAACATATCTACTTCTAAGAGTCCGATTTAAAAAATTCCTTCTTTGATGGATAGTGTTTCTAGTGTGACATGTGGTTTATATAATTTCAAAATTTTCAAGTAATTCATAGACTTTCCGCTAGAGGGCGTAAAGGTAAATTGCGTTTCCCCCTATATCTCTGCTTCTAAATCTCGGATTTGAAAAATTATTTCTGCACCGCATACAGCTCCTGATGGGAAATCCTTTGCACATATTTATAATTTTTGTAAGAAATGGTTTGGCCACCAGGTGGCGTAAGTCTTAATTTCCGCTTCTGTTGTATTTGCAGCAAAATATGAGCTTCTAAAATCTCGATTGAGAAAAAGTCGTTTGTTGACCGATACTACTCATGTCGGCAAACCTTTTAGGAAAATTTTCTTCTTGAAAAACTGCATGGTTTTTACGCCAGGGGGCGTAGACGTATATCTTACTTTTGTCAATATCTCTACTTGTAGGAGTCCGATTTGAAAAATTCCTTCTTTGTTGGATAGTGTTTCCGATGCGAAATGTTTCTCTTATGAGTTCAAAATTTTCAAGTAAATCATAGACTTTCCGCTAGGGGGCACAAAGGTAAATTGCGTTTTTTGCGTTATTTCTGCTCCTGAAGCTCTGATTTGAAAAATTATTCCTGTATCGCATACAAGACCTGATGGAAAACATTTTTCACATAATTTCTAATGTTTGGTAAAGAATGGTTTAACCACCAGGGGTCATAAGTGTTAATTTCTGCTTCTGAAGTATTTGTTGCAAAATCTGGGCTCCTGAAAACGCGACTAATTTTTTTTTCTTGGATCGATACCGCTTATATGGATAAACCTTTTGAGAATACTTTATTCCTAAAATAATGCATGGTTTTTCCACCAGGGTACGTAAAGTCACATCTTATTTTTGTCGATATCTCTGTTTCTAAGAGTTTGTAAGCTCACGATTCCGTTTACAGCAATATCTGAGGAATTAAAAACCCGATTGAAAATCTTCTTTCTTTCGTCAGATCTATTGTTTTGCATACCGGTTCCATCGACTTAGAATAGCTTTGATAAATTTAATTTGCGTCAGAACGGATTCAAAAGACGTGCTTATTACATCCGAAAATTCGGTGTCATCTTTCTTGTGAAATAATTGGCTCCGGTCAGCCAATAGACTTTCGTCGGCTGAGAACTGTTTTTAAAGCCGGACTGTATAGGCCAACAAATAATCATTGACTTTAATGATAAATTCAGCCTTAGAGCTATTCCGAAAGGGGCGAGTCTATTTCACGCCCCTCCTTCACAGTCCTCTGTATATAGACGCCTTCAACATTATCTTCATGTTTTATTGTAAATTGATTAAATGTCTGTTGTCTCGTGCCAGTCCTGAAGCTACATGAATAATTAATGAGTGTCAGAATTTCTTAGTTTTGATTGGCTAAATTGCAGGCTAAATTATTTTCACCAGTACATAAGATTTCGGTGATAAAGAGAGCTCACAAGTAATTATTCGTAATTCTAATGTCTACCTCCGGGACGTCAGCCATTGCTTAACATCCTGACATCTAAATTCTTAAAGCTTTCTTTTATTCGATAATCTGGCGTCCCGGGGTGCAGTAACAATATATTTGAAAGATTTAATTAAATTAACTATAATATTAAGGAAGTCAATTAATTAAATCTTTCAAGTATATCCAGTTGCTATAGATATGTAATATTAATGTATGTACACATTATCATGTATGCATATTTTTACATGGTGGGAATTTTCACGCAAAAATGGATTTTTTTAACGATGGTTTTCGTCGGTTCCGATCTCCTCGTTATAAGCGGGTCGTACTATCGTACTGAGCGAGTAGCAGATTCGCAGTAACAGTACATCTGCTTAGTTGTGTTTGTATGGTAATTTGTAGCCTAATAAAGAAAACGTTGCACCAAAATGAGCGTACCTGAAGCCGGAAGATATATTCGATACTTTCTTTCAGTATCTCTGCTCGAAAAACAGAAATAAATGGCTGTTAGAAACTAAGTCATACCCTTTGCCGAAACATAATATTATTCAGCTATAATTAAGCAAGGTTAAAGAGTGGCATAGAGGAACGATTCGTACTATAATTAAAGGCGAAAATAAAACAGCTAACGCGGTGTAACTACATCAACGCTGACCATGCCGTGAGATTATATCACTCGTCTGATGCAGACTCTTGAAATTTATTGAAAAAATATCCAAAAAGTTCATTTTGATAAGTATTTTTTTAACAAAACAAAACAATGTTTTTATTCAGATGGAAAAGTTAATGCAGTTGTTATACATTTTGTTTAAAAAATACAATTCGAACATTCGAATTAAATATTTAAATATAATTGTATCCAAATGACATTGCTTCCTGTAAGACCCATGCAACTACAAAATAATTGTGTTCTTGCTTCATAGTTTTATATTTCTAGTTCAGCGACGATTCCCATGATGCTTTTAAAAAGTCAAGCGAGATGGCACCGAATTCTGGCACGTCATTTGGATTCTTGCAGACAAAAAGCAAACTTTCAGAGCGAATTTCTGAAGTAGAAAAAGAAAACCAGTCAAAAGGAAATGCATTTACACCCTCATCGGAAAAGCTGCGCATGTTTAAAATACACAGTGTACGCGGTATTTAATCGAAAGACATTAGAGAAGTATATACTGGCAAACGTAATGCTAGTGGTTCTGAAAAGATGGGAATTATCAGAACATGCAGTGCCATCTGTGATTGAGGGAGTTTCCGGTGGACGGAAGCCTATTGGAAAGCAAAAATGTTTGCACCAGTTTATAAAGTACTGCGTGTTACAGAAATTACGCAGAAAAAATCTTTTTTTTAATACTGGAGTTCAAGTTTGCGTAATTAGGAAGTTCTCATGTCCGAGAAAAAACAAGGCTAATAAACATGGAAATACCAAGCTACATACAATTATGAAAAAGCCTTTGATTCGGTGAAACCATCAGCAGTTACAATGGCTCTGAAAACCTGCGGTATTGAAGATGCATACATTAATATTATTAATAACATCTATGAAAATGCAAGTGCAAAGATTCGGCTGTTTGAAAATACAACACACGTAAAAATTGGAAAGGGAGTGAGACAAGGTGACACCATATCTCCGAAGCTGTTTAATGCCACATTGGAGGGTGTTTTTCAGTCACTGAGCTGGGAAAACAAGGGGATAAAGATTAATGGAGATTATCTAACCCACCTTCGTTTTGCTGATGACGTAGTCATTTTTGCAACTACCCCATCAGAGCTGCAGAGTATGATCCAGGAACTTGCTGACAAGAGTAAAGAAGTAGGATTAAAAATGAACTTTCAGAAGACAAAAGTGATGTTCAATGCTTTTACAAGAAATGAAGATTTATCGATTGATGGAGAAAAGCTGGAGATAACAGACACGTACGTTTATCTTGGACAGCAGATATCAAGTGAGGGTCACATTGATGAAGAAATTAATCGGCGTACAAAACTTGCCTGGAGAGCTTTTGGAAGAAACAGCATAATTTTCAAGAGCAATATGCCATTATGTCTTAAAAGAAAAGTGTTTGATCAATGCATCCTTCCAGTGCTTACGTATGGTGCGGAGACGTGGACCTTAACTAAAAGAGACATACAAAGGCTGCAGACAACTCAAAGTAGCATGGAGAGGTACATGCTTGGTGTAACCAGGAGAGATAAGAAGAGGAACTCGTGGATCCGAAAAATGACAAGAGTGGAAGACATCATGATCAGAGTTAAATCCCTGAAATGGCAATGGGCTGGACATACTGCCAGAAGGACAGATCATCGATGGACAGCTGAAATTTTAGATTGGATTCCAAGGGACAGGAAAAGACCCAGAAGAAGACCACATGGGAGATGGGTGGATGAAATTCGAAAGTATGCAGGGGTGACATGGAGGAGACTGGCACAAGACAGACCGTTGTGGAGGAAACTTGGGGAGACCTTCGTCCAGCAGTGGATTGATAATGGTTGACAATGATGATGATGATGATGATACGCAGGATAGAGAAAATAAAATGATAAAAAGAAAACAATTAGGTGCTTGAATTAATTCCCGCTGTCTTTTTTACCACACAGATACCTGTGTGTTGCCACAGAACGGTACAGGATAGTCTATTCAAAGTAGTGTCCGTTGACAGCTACGACCCTTTCCCACCGTTGGGATAACAAATGGATTCCGCGGTAGAAAAATGCAGGTTCTTTCGAGGTGAACTATTCATCGAGCTATTTTTGGATATCCGCGACAGAAAGGAAGTGCTGCTCTGACAGGCCATGTTGTAGCGACCAGAACAAATGGAAGTCCGAGGGAGCAATGCCCAGGGAATAAGGCGGGTGGGGTAAGAAGTTCCAGCCAAGTGCCTCCAAGAGTTCCTTCACGGATTTGGCGACATGAGGTCTAGCGTTGTCGTGGAGAAGAATAACCTTGTCATGTGGGATCCAGGTTCCGAGCTTCTGGATAATTCTCATTGCCTTTAAACGTTTGCTAACCGTTGACTCATCGACCCGTAGTGTTTCAGACAACTCGTGGAGCATCTGACATGAATCCTCGTCCGATAAGGCCTACAATGCGCCATCTTCGAACTTTTTCGGCTGCCCAGGGCGCTCTTTATCCTTCACGTCATATTCGTTGGCTTTGAAGCGTCGGAACCACTCTTTGCGTGTTTTTTTCCAATAGGGCATGTTCCCCATAGGCTTGCACTAGCAAACGATTACTTTCCGCTGCAGATTTCTTAAGATGAAAGCAGAAGAGTAATGCTTCCCTCAAATGCTCTTTTTTTGGTACGAAACTCGACATCGTGAATGCGATACACTCTTGTGTTCTGTGCCCTCCGATCGCGTGTCACACACTGCTTCGCCCAGACTACGGACGGTACAAGGGAGGTCACGTGTGGAAGGGAGGTCACGTGTGGACCGGGTCACAGCGCACCACAGCTGCGCTTTATTGGGCAATAGCGGGAATTAATTCAAGCACCTAATACTAATAAATAATCTACTATTTCTTCTTGAAAACAGTTACTTTAAATAACAAAACCTTAAAGATTTGGAACTTAAATACCAGCGCGCAAACAAGTGAAGACATTAGCTACTCCAGACAATGGCGGTTTTTGGTAGTATAATGAATAGTATTTATTTTAAAGGGATTCCTCCTAGAATCGGTAAAACATTTGCAAGTAGAAATAACTACTTACGCATGGCAGAATTGTGCGTTAGGAAAAATGTAGTATTTATTCTTTACTTGTCTTCTACCCATAGGCGCAGACTTTCGAGAAATCCAATGGGTGCTTGTGCTTTAGACTTACAGTCCAACTGATGCTTGAGCTCTTAACTGGGTGTTCAATGAGTGCTGGACCTCTGAATAAATCTTTTTAATACTGGAGCTCAAGACCTAAAAAACTCATGGTTACTCGAGCTTTGGATAAGGGTCTTTGGAGCTGGAGCTCATGATGTGAAATACAATGGGCGCTCGAATTCCTCACACACACACACACGTCTAGAGTGAAACCTATCAATAGATGATACTCAAACTAGGCATATGGTTTAATCGATGATAGGTTTATAAAACTGTTACGGATGTACACCGATGAGCTACTATATTATGACCACCCCCAGCCTAGAGAAATGAGCGCACCTAGAGACCGAACAGTGGCGCAGATGAAGTTCACAGAGCAGTATATATACAACCCGAGGACCGGCTTTCGGTTAGTAGAGTGTTCGGTGTCAGAATGGGAAAAGCTGCCGATTTATCGGAGTTTGATAAAGGACAAATTGTGATGGCTCGGAGCCTCGGGACTATGATCTCGGAAACAGCGCGGCTTGTGAGTTGTTCACGAGCCACTGTACTGAGTACGTATCAAAAGTGGTGCACAGATGACCAAACGACGAACTGTTATCCTGCCGTGTGTCGTGCGCAAATCATTGATGTCAGAGGGGAGCGGAGACTGCCGCGCATTGTTCACAGCGACCGCACGACCACAGTGCGACAAATCACCCGCAGCTACAACAGTGGCGATCAGGACAATACGTCACAGCACACAGTTCACCACAGCCTTCTGTGCATGGACCTGCGTAGCCGAAGACCGTGCCGGGTCTTCATGCTCACTGCACGTCATCGCCATCAACGCGTGAAATGGGCCCACGACCACCGAGATTGAACCGTAGATGATTGGAAGAAACTGGCCTGGTCCGACGAATCAAGTTTCCTGTGCATCACGTAGACGGCCGAGTGCCGACATGCCGATGCCATGGCACCTGGATGCACTGTTAAGCGTAAACAGGCTGGTGGCGGCGGTGTTATGCTGTGGGCGATGTTTTCTTGGGACACTGTAAGCCCTATTATCCCAGTACCCCAATCCCTGACAGCTGTCAGGTATCTGACCATCGTTGCGGACCAAGTCCACCCTACTGATGATGATAGCCATTGCCAACAGCATAATGCGCCACGTCACACTGCCAGAATCGTCAAGGAGTGGTTCGAGGAACGTGTTGGTGACATTCTGTAAATATCCTGGCCTTCAAATTCACCTGACATGAACCTAATCGAACATTTGTGGTTCGACTTGGAAAAGCGGGTTCGCTCTAAATCACCACCACCCCGAAATGTACTGGAACTGGAGGGCCTGCTGTTGACAGTATGGTACCAGATATACCAGGATACCTATCGCCACCTCATCGAATCGATGCATCGCCGAGTAACCGCTGTTTTGCTTTCTAAAGGGGGTCCTACAGCTTATTAGGTAGGCGGTCATAATGTAATGACTCATTGGTGTATAATTAAGCATGCTCTTAATTTTTCTCTTGCACTTTTTACTCTAGTCATGTGCTTTAATTTAGATTTTCTTTCGTGTGTCTCTATATGTATGCATGTGTACACACACGCACGCACACACACACATAATGCCTTTGAAAGGCAGTTTATAATCAAATTATTTCCACCTCTTCCTTCATCCCTCTTAGTGTATGATTCTAACAATGGATATTTAGGAGGAGGGGATTTAACAACCACCATGAGCAACTCGATGGGTTACAAGCGGTTGTCCGTCCCTAATTTAGAGTCACTGGTTCCAGGGGAAGGAGAGAAACGAAGGTAATTTTTACTTTCATTTTTATGCATAGCAATCTTCTTAAATGTTGAACACGATCCATTCATTCGCTTAACTTTTGCGGAAATTTAAATAGAACAATCATGAGACACGTGACATGAGTAGAAAAATATTTTTCTATGAAGTTCCATTCTGTACTGCTTCCTGAATAATCAATGGCTATTTTGGAGGAAAAAAGTTAGGTCCCAATTTAAAGTAACGTAGAATTTTGTGAGCAAAAGTTGTTTCCAGTGGAAAAAAATTCAAACGAGAAAAATAAAAATGTTGCTGATGATAAAATAAGCATTTCACTCTTACGTGCCTTGAAATCGCCATGAAATCCAAACCGATGGACGTTTTATGACGTTAAACGCAATAATAAGTCTATGGAAAGGAACATTTATATTAAGCGTAACATTTTAAATTACGGTTTCCACACGATGCATTGAATCCAAATTGCATTTCACACAACTTGTTTAAAGCATCGAAACAAGACACCAATTATATAGTTAAAATGCAAGATTATGAAAGTGTACAAAATTTGAGACTAGTTTCCCTAATATCGAAATTTTCTCCTTTGATTTTCGGTAAAAATTAAGAAATAAATAAAAAAGGATTGCTCACTAACGGTTATAATGATTTCGCTCAATTTTATGTATTTTAATCAAATTCAGGAATGGAATCTGCGCAGCAGATAATTGGTGTAGAATACTTAATCTATCATACTCTTGAAACATAAGAAATAATTAATGACAAGTCTGAGAGTTTTACGTACAACTGCTCTTCCAACGCCTAAACCACTTACGAGTATTTCTTTCAACAGATAGCATATGTAGGTAAACCTAACAAAGCCGCTCCAGTACCCGAGTGGTTAGAGGCGCCGAGTTGTCGTTCCAGCTAGGCCTGGGCTCCAGTCCCAGATGAGGCACAGGTGCTTTGTCAGTATTACGGCGCTGGTTATTTCCACTCCCCGGAACCAGGGGCCTCAAATTAGTGATGAGCGATTTCTTATACCTCTTGCAGTTGCTCCTGGTGGCCGTTATACCCCAAAACAAAATGCCGATCACTGCATTTTTGGAATGCTTAGCGTACATTACGTATGCGCAAAAAATGGGACTGATGCTATCCAGATAATTAAAAAAAATATTTCGCTATCATTACAAACATTTTATTTAAATAACGGAAAGTCAACGGAAGAGAAAAACGATTTTAGATAAAATAAATTAAGAACTGCTGTTGAACTCCTGTACCGAATAAATAATTTACTCTGCTACAAAAATATCACTTTTGGCTGTAGTTTCAAAATTTGCTAGTTGAATGAGGTCATATTTCATTTTCTAAACATTGAATATTAATTTAAATTTTATTACTATAAAAATAAGAAAGATGACAACCAATTTTCGTTTGTAATGAACACGTTTTTTTTAATTCTTTCCAACGCGTAAACATTTATCAAAGTTATTCACAGTCAGCGGAACCTGTTAGAAAAAAAGATGAACCGGATTTCTACAATCGATAACACATTTCGAAATAAGAATAATTACTTGCTTTTACCAACGGCTAAAAAGTATATTACAAAAATGAACAAATGGTGCACAAAAAGTTTCTCATAGCAGAAGGAAGTATCAGAGACAAAGAGATTTTCAAATCGAACAATTAAAATAAGAAATATAGAACGAAAGATGATATAACTCTACCTAGCGGAAGAATTTTGCATAATGGAAAAGTTCGAAATAGGTGAAAAGTATTCTTCATGTCAAAAGCTATGCTAAGAAAAAATAACTTTCTAAATACGCCTTCCGGAAGCAGAAATAGCGAGACAAAGGTTTTGACATTTAAAAGCTGTGCGTTATTTAAAGAGGATAATGTTCTCCATCTTTATTGTAGCGAATGACCTACTGTACAAGAAAAAAAATTCTCAATAGGGTTTTTAGAAGCGGAAATACAGTTGCAAACGTAAGTACACAAACACCTCCTAGCGACATAAGTGTGAACAACAAAAACTCCTGAAGTACTTAAGTGTTCCTCCTGAAGTACTAAAGTGTTCCACTAGGTAAATGGTATACGCTGTTAAAAGAATGTTTTAAATCGAACATTTAGAAGCAGTGATATCGAGAAAAACAGATTAAATCTTTGGTCTTTTTTACAGCAAAATTGCACATTATTTTGGGAAAGAAATACACACGAAATGTTTTCACAGTTAGTGGTATCTGATCGAAAAAAAGTATATCTTCAATCGAGTTTTTAATCTCGCAGATATTGCTGCAAACATGCTGTAAATGGAAATGTGAACTTACGCCGTCTAGTGGCGTATTTGTGAATTAAGAAAAATTTGAAATTCCATGCAGAACATTTCGTTCGGAGAACACTATCTGATCAAGAAATAATTTTTCAAATGGGACACTTAAAGCAGAGATATCAACAAAAATTAGATACATCTACTCCACTGGCGGAAAAACCACGCATTAGTTTAAGCAGATGGTATTTTCAAAAGGTTTTCCGAGGTGAGCGGTATTGGTCCACAAAAGAATTTTGTCAGTCGAGTTCTCAGGATCTCCAATTTTGGTGCAAATACATCAGAAACAGAAATCAAAACTTAGGCTCCCTGATGGCCAAATTATTTTCTACCAAAAATTAGAAATTATATGTAGAACATTTGACATTAAGAGCTGTACCCGTTGCAGAAAGAAGTTTTCAAGTAGTACTTTTAGAAGCACAGATATCGGAGAAATCGTAATTTAAACCTTAACGTACCCTAGCGAAAAATCTATGCATTACTTGAAAAAGAAACTGTATCCAAAATAGTCATCGTTATAAATGGCATCGAAAGGAAAACATATTTTTTTCCAATCGGCTATTTAGAAGCAAATATAGGAAATAAAATGTGTTTTGAATTCGATAGCATTGGCATTTACACTCTCTAGCGCGAAGTTAGGCATCAGAAAAAACCGGAATGCAAGGATCATTGTTTTTATATTTCAAGCTTTCCAATAAGTACAATTTTTTTTTTCAAATCGGACGAATAATTGCAGAGATATGGTGTCCACAAACGGATGGACAAAGTGATATTATAAGCACGTACTTTTTTTTCTTTTTTTAACAAAAGACGTGCTAAAAATGTGAGAAAACCGATATTCTTTACACCGGAAACTTAGCAGGATAGCTTTTACAGGAACTACCTTCAGATTCAATCCGTATGTGATGGTTTTCAAGGAATTTCCGCGAATTTTCTAGAAAAAAAATGTGTTTTGATGCTCTGAAGCTACGTATACATAACATATACAAGAATAATTTTTTGCAACTGTTTGCGGTAAATTTCTAAACCACGGATTATTGCCCAAAACTATATTGCCCCGGATGCTTTATTAACGTGAACTTTCTGTCTCTGAACTCTTTGCATGTAAAATAGCGTACTGATTGGATGTACGTAGTCAAAAAATAAAAACGGGCACTGATATCTGGTCACATGGGCCTTTGTACAGAAAATTATGTCCACCACCGAAAGAAGGTTAACTCCTGAACTAGGATGTTTAATCTTTATTGTCCGACACAAATGTGTAGGTACTCCATATGCTAACTCTGTCTTTTCGGATTTGTTCTGTACTTGACTATCTTTGCTTGTGTTGAACTCTTTCTGCATTGTTTCTGTCAATCAATAGGCAATACATATGGTTTATGAAGCTTTACAAATTGTTTAGGCCATTTTCTAAAGTAGAAAATGGTTCACAAAAGTCAAGGGCTTTAAATTCGCAATACAATGGCCATTTCTTTTAAGTAAAGAAAATTTGCACTAAGGAATAACTTTTTCTTATGTAGATCACACTATTTAGGCAATACCATACAACTCCCCATCGATGTGGTGGCCTAAGTGTAAGTGGTAATTGGTGCAACACTTTCTCAAATGAACGCAGAACAAATCCAGTACGGTCCTTTTATTGAGATGCCATGAGACGCATTGACTTTCAAAGCAATCTTAAATTGAAAATTTCACGGTGGTTTTAGACTTATCACTTTAGATGCAAGAACGGTATTCGTGGACAAGAGAAACTTAGAAATTTGCAGCAACAAATCATAAAGTATTCTATAATACACTGCCGGATTGGATTGGATTGGATTGGAGGTTTAACGACCACCGTGAGCAACTCAATGGGCTATAAGCAGTCGCCCGTCCCTAATTTTGGGTCACTGGTTCCAGGGAAGGGAGAGAGCCAGTGCCGTAAGACAAACACAACATCCATGCCTGACCGGGATTCGAACCCGGACCCCTTACGGACGAATGATCAGAGGCCAACGCCTTAGACCACTGCGCCACCGGGGCGGCATATGTATGTCACATAACAGAAAACGATACGGTATCGCTTTTTTAAATGTTGATTTTACAAAGGATTCAGTACTTCTGTGACGAAAATATTGGAAATAATATCCAAATCGAGGATTGCAGAAGGGCCATACGGTCTTAAAAAAATGAGAACAATTTTAATCGGATATAATTACCAGGTTGCAAAGCAGTGACCGTTAGTCTGTTTGGTGTCTAGAATAAATGTTTTTTTTGTAGACCTCCTCGGTTCATAAAAAAAGGCAGAGCTGTTTAATGATCTGCCAGAGTTCAAAGCTGTAATTACCAAATTGCGTAGCAGTGAACATTATTATATTTGGCGTCTAGAATGCATGGATTTTTGAAGACGGCATCGGTTTATAAGAAAAAGGAAGAATTGTTTGATGATCTACCAGAGTTCAAAGGTGATATCAGGTGACTTGCGAGTTCAGAGATCGTGATTTTAGATGCCTGCTGCCTTTTGGTTCGTATTTTGCCAATAAGGGAGTCTTCCTATAGTAGAAGATTAAGTATATTACAAAAAGGACAAAAAACATTGGGCTTTTGGATGATAAAAGCAAAAACAAAGACAATTTAGTCTCTCCTGGAGTCTTTTCAAGATATTTTACTTGAAACTACGATTCCTTCCAAACCACCCTTTATACAATGCAGTTTTTTACCCCCAGCATGCTCATTTGTTTGAAAATCGGCCTTCTTGTATTTCAACTTACTGTCTTCGTATGGCGACCGTAGCTCGTGATGCAGGGCTCTACTTATCTATTGTTGGAGAGACAAGAGGCTTTGAGGATCCTCCGTGGCCGATACCAGCTTTACATCGCAAGATAAGTCCTCAACTCGTGCGTTCATCTACCAGCAGCTTTTCGCTGAGCACCGTTACCTCAATTCTTACTACACTACATTTTCACTGATGGTTCGTTGGATTCGCGGCAGTCTGTGTTGATGACGTCTCTGTAGCGCAGACCCCAGCTGATGCCACGGTGTTTTCGACGGAGATGCCTGCTGTGTAGCTCGCCCTTTGTCATCTACAGTTGAGCACTTATCATCGAGCCATAATACTGTATATCTGGATTCTTTGAGTGTACTTCAGGCCCTCTCTCCTGCCGACTTATCTGACAATCCTTTTCTTTGTTGCATGAGACGGTTACTGTGTACCTTGCTTAAGGCCGGTTTCCAGATACAATTTTGCTGGACTCGCGGCCATGTTGGTACCTCAGGTAAAGCTGTGCTGATGCGGCTGCCAGATCTGCATCCTCTTTGGTCGTCACGCCCCTGCCACTGTATCACCGGGATTTGCGTTTTCTGATCAGTGATTATATCAAGCGGACGTGGCAGGGTCAGTGGGACCAACATGTCGACAATAAACTGCATCGTATCAAACCAGTTCCTGGTGTCTGTCGCCGAAACGGTCGGGAGGAAGTTGTACTTGCACGTCTCCGCTTTGGGCATTGTCGTTTCACCCACCGCTATTTGCTGAGTGGCGACACTGCACCTACGTGTGGGACGTGCGGTGTACTTTTAACCATTGTTCATATTTTGTGTTCGTGTCGTTGTTTCATTCATCAACGCTCTCGTCATTTTCTTTTACCAATTCTACCAGACGACTCAGAAATCCTGAGTCGTCTTTTAAACGATCAGTGTGACACCTCTTCTGTTTTATTATTTCTTCGTTTTACCGGTGTTTTACGTTTTGTGTAATGTGTTGTTGTTTTATCGTCGACTTACAACATTTAAACTTTTACTGTTGTGTTTTATGATTGTTACGATATTTAGTTACTGTGTTCAATCGTTGTATACGTTACACCCGAGATTTTTGTTTTTCTTGTTAGGTATCCCATCACCGTGCATGTACACCGGTCGTTGTTACTACTATATCCCCTTTTTGTTGTGTTCCGATGTTGTTGTTCGTTTCCGTGTTAATACTCTGACGTGGCGCTCTTTGGCCCTTTGAGGCCCTTGCGCCATAAAATGGCAACCAACCAACCAACCTTTTCAAGGTAATGCCCTGCATCATGAGTGCTCAAAATAGCCCGCACATTGGAACAGCGTGAGTTTCGAGTAAAGAATTGAGTGAGTTTTGCCAGACTGCCAGTATCATAACAAATTGGTGTGAATTTCGGGTGAAATATTTTCTTTCGGGGTTTAACGATTCGTATGAGCATCTAAAGCAATAAGAAGTTGTAGTCCCAAATTCAAGGCCACAGATTGCAGGTAAATGATAGATTCAAAGCCGTGCGAAAAACACAGAGCACATACCCCAAACGAGATTCGAACCCGAGCTGAACTCTGTCGATTCATCAGAGGGCCAACCTCCGACCACTTATCTAGATGTCCTGCCAGGTCAAATTTAAGCGCAGTTAAAATTAAGGAGGTACATAACGGACATCATACGAATTAACATGATTGAATCGATTGGATGATGATCGACAGTAAAAAGTCTGCTAGAACACCAGAAAACATTCAATGCGCTTAGCAGGCTTTTCAATTCTTTCTCGTGTTGTCTTTCGAAAAACACAGTTTCGAAAAAAGTATCTACCAAATCGAAAAACTGCAACATGAAATTTTGTAGAAGCGGTCAGCGTCGTTGAGGAAACTATTGTAGTAAAGTGAGCGGAATGAGTAAAGAGTGAAGCGAAGTACGTTTGACCGTCCATCAACAGGCAGACCACGTACAATGGAGGACAGCACGTCTGGGGATTCTGATGAGAGTTTCTTCGAACGAATGGCAGAAACAACACTAGTCACTTGAGGAGAAATTTTCCACTTACCAGATTTATTCGAGTACGTTACCAGATCGCACAAAAAGTTGGATGCTCTCTTAATTTGTATGCCAGACATCCATTGCATGTAAGTACACTCTTGTCCAACGTGAATGTCTCAAGAATGGTGGGTTCGATGAACGCACATTTTCCTCGACGAACAAGAACAAAATGAAATCATAGCAGCATTTATTTATGAATAAATTATACACACAAAATGTCATGGAAAAAATATTCATGGAAATAAATTGCAACTTTAATGATAGGCAGAGAATCAGGGAAAACTCCGACTTCACGATAGGACATTAAGAGAAAGTAAAACCAAATAAAGTATCATCGTTGAGTCAGTTAGGAAAGGTACATCGCAATGAAAGCATACCTTAAGCACTCACACCACAAAGTAATTGGCAATCTTAGCATTTTTAGTTAATGTCATAACTTAGCTGCCGCCCCGGTGGCGCAGTGGTCTAAGCGATGGCCTCTGATCATTCGTCCGAACGGGGTCAGGGTTCGAATCCCGGTGAGGCATGGATGTTGTGTTTGTCTTACGGCACTGGCTCTCACCCTTCCCTGGAACCAGTGACCCTAAATTAGGGACGGGCGACTGCTTATAGCCCATTGAGTTGCTCACGGTGGTCGTTAAACCTTCAATAAAAAAAAATAACTTAGCTACTGTAGGCCTCACTTAAAATCCCGATAAGGCACATTTTTTTGAGTGGATGTTTTAATGACCACTGTGAGTAACTCAATAGGCTATAAGCAGTCGCTTGTCCCTAATTTAGGGCCACTGGTTCCTGGGAAGAGAGGGAGACAACACCGTAAGACAAACAATACATCCATGCCTCACCTAGATCCGAACCTGGTTCAATCTGAGGCGAACGATCAGAAGCCATCGCTTAGACCACTGCGCCACGAAGTCGGCTCACGGATGTTTAGTAGGAATCGTTTTATCCGAGACAAGTGATACTTAATTTTTAGTTTTGAAAATTTTGAGGTAGGTTGCACTAAAAAGTGGTACTACAACAGCTGCAATACTTTCTGAGAAAAGTGCAAACAAAATCCAACAACATTGTGAAACTTTGCTCACCACGTTATGGGTCACAATTGCACCACATATAGTGCAAGATTGCACCATGTTATTGTTTTTTTTTGCACCTCACAATGGTATAAATTTTCTCAGAAAGTGTGCAGCTAGTGTATAGTTCCACTTTTTTTATTGGAGATTTAACGACCACCGTGCTCCTGGTCATTCGTCCGAAAAGGGTCCGGGGTTCGAATCCCGGCGAGGCAGGGATATTGTGTTTATCTTACGGCACTGACTCTCTCCCTTCCCTGGAACCAGTGAACCTAAATTAGGGAAGGGAAACTGTTTATAGCCCATTGAATTGCTCATGGTGGTCGTTAAACCTCCAACCAAAAAAAAAAAAAAAAAAGAACGACCACCGTGAGCAACTCAATGGGCTATAAAGCAGTCGCCCATACCTGATTTAAGGCTACTGGTTCCAAAAAAGAAGACAACCAGTGTTTTACATCTTCATCCATGCCTCACCGGGATTCGAACTCGGACCCCTTTTGGACGAATGATCAGAAGGCATCGCTTAGACCACTGCGCCACCAGGGCGGCCTACGTTTTGGTGAAACCTACAGTACATTTTTTTAACAACATTCATAAAATTTAAAACCCTAGGAGTTTACTTAGAATCAGTAAATTGAAAAAAAGATAACAATCTATCTCATCGTAATTTCCGAGTTCATGTTATGACGAAGTAAATTTCTCCATAATTTTTATTCCAGTGGCGCGATTCAAACTCGCAACTCTCGGCTCCGGAGCTCCGAGTGGTATCCACTATACTACACTAAAATGTGCCCTCGCGGCTATCTGTATTTATTTCATGTACGTCCTGTGGGGCAGGCACGTAACAATGTTTTAATTCGACAATGATGTCTAAGAGTAACATCACAAAGCAGTATAAGCTAATGTAAGGTATCGAGTGATATGCTGTATTTAGATTGAGGGAGGGGTGTGTGCAAGGCTAAGGAAATGGATTAAGGAGGTGTTAGAGAATATTTCAAAGACATATTGCTTATGCAGATTGAATGTGCACAAAATGTTAGTTAACGGAGTTTGAAAGGCTGTATAAAATTTAGCAAAATGATGTTCGAATTTATTTCGCGTGTGCAATCAAATCTATGGTAAACAAATTAATGTTGGGTGAAGGTTTTCTGTAATTTCAGTTAATCGTTCGATGAGCTAGCTACGAGAGCAAGGCGAGAAATACAAAATCTCTATCACAACTGTGCATTTCATGAATGGAATCCTTAGATGTGTATGGTGTGGAAATTCATGTGAGTATAATACATGCGCATTTGGGGGGCAAAACAGCGAAGATGGTTGTCTGAGGTCCTCTTTGAGACAGATAATTAGAGACGATGGAGATATTAAATTATATTAACCTCTTCTATATACACTGAAGAGCAATTGAATTAGAGATACCTGTCTAGTAACGTGTAGCACCGCCTTTTGCCCTGATGACGGCAGAGATTCGTCTCGGCATGGGGTAGACAAGACACCGGAAGCGTTGGGAAGCCATACGGATCCACGACCCCTGAACAAGCTCCCACAGTTCACGAAGATTTGATGGAGGGGGTAAGAGCCTCGAACATCTCTCTCGATGGCATCCCAGTTGTGCTCGATGGGACTGAGGTCAGGTAACCTAGCTGTCCAAGGAAGCGAGGTCACGTCGGTGGGGTGTTCATCCAACCATTCGGATACAATTCAGGAGCTGATTTGCCTTGTTGCAGGAAGAGGTGCCCAGTGGGATGTTGAAGACGCACAAACGGGGGCAAATGGTTGTCCAGGATATTCCGGTAACGTTGACCTGTGAGGGACGATGTCACACGTACCATGGCCCCATTTCAGTCCACGTAAACACTCCCCAGACGAGAATGCCACCCCCACCAGCTTGAAGAGTACCCTTCTGGCAAGAAGGATCCATCGCTTCATGTGGTTTGCGCTGTACTCGTATCCTGACATCCGCATATACCAACGTGAATCTCGACTCATCAGTCCAGGCAACATTTTTCCACATGTCTAGGGTCCAACGGCGATGTTCCCGCGCCCATGCTAATCTTTGCACCCTGTGATGTGCGGTCAGCAGCGGTACCCTCGTGGAACGATGGCTTCTGTACCCCATAGCGAGGAGATGGTTCTGGATGGTGTGGCTGCTTACACGTTTTTGTGCACCAGCGTTAAATTGCCGAGTGATTTCTTGCACTGTGGCCTGTCTATTCGGTGTTACAATGCGAGCTAGCCGACGATGACCCCGCTAATCCACACGCTGTTGTCCACGGCAGTTGGCCCTTGCAGGGATGGTTTTACCGGATTCGATGTAGTCACGGTGCACCCGTGACACAGTGGCTCGTGAAAATCCCCGTGCCCGCACGACTTCCGAGATGGAGTGACCCATTCATCGGGCCCCGACAATTTGCCCACGATCAAATGCGCTTAGAACCTTCGTCTTACCCATACTGCGTCCGACTCTTACTGATTCCCGTCGCATCACACCTTATATTGTCGGTTCGCTGCATATGCCATGTCGTTTCCGTTTACAGGGCCGCCCACAGCGCCATATTTGTATAACGCCAGCTGTCTCTAATTCAATTGCTCTTCAGTGTACGTAGGAAGCAGAAGATCATGGAAATGTTACATCTTTATTATCCATGTAATTTTACCTTAACAGTTCAAGGATGCTCTTTAGGGTAAATAGTTGAGGAAGACTCACCGTGATGCGCTGAGAGCTGATGTACTCATTAATTTCTCATTTAAGCAGTGACATTTACTCACTGTTTTCTTTTAATTTTATTTTGAAGGGTAAAAGAATAGATGGCAGGTAGTAAACTTTTTCAGTCCCAGTTTTTTTTCGTAGGGTGATATAATGCGTGTTTAAGGATCTGGTATAGTGGTCATGAAACTTGCATGTGGTAATCTAGTGTGGTGTTGGTTGGCTTGAAGTAACAATTTTCAGAAAACTATGATCACGGTTCTTTATTATATCAGATATTTTTACAAAAAGCAGTGATCGTTTTAGAAAGAAGAATGTCTGATCATCAGGTTACATGTATACATTCTGCTAAGACTCTGTACCTACGGGACATTAATACACTGCTTTCCTTCAATTAAGGAAACAAACGGAAAAATCACGATTATTTATGAAAGAAGAGTTGGAAATACACGAAACTTGGATATACAATGTGAAATGTAATGCAGAGTCAGGGTACCATCGTGCATGCAAATGACTGGCCACGCCATCGGTTTATGCAAATGAGCCGAATCATAAAAAATGTCGGTGTACGTGACGCCGTTTGCGGAGGAGTCAAAGAAAGAACTTTCAGATAGAAGATTTGCTGTGATGGCTGCGAGACTTCATTTTAAAGATGAACTAAGGTGGAAAGCGAACGGTAGACTATAAAGGCATTCCAAAGTCAGATGGAAGTCGCAAGATGGCGGCATGTGACTCCTTCTGTGGTCCACAGACAGTGAAACAAACTTCAGAACACGCAATCAGCTTTTCGAAAGGACGGCAAAGGAAAGCCTAGGGATACAACGTCTGTAGATGACCGATATCTCCTACTAACTGCGCGAAGGAATGACAGCTATCCCAACACAGCTGCGATTTGTCTTTGTTGCGGCTACAGGGACGGCGGGTTCTGCTTTCACTGTGCTCAGAAGGAAGGAGGTCTTTATGCTAGACGACCAGCACTCTGAGTGTCCCTTACTCCCATCACAAGAGAGAACTATGAATTGGAAAAGACTTCACGTCGATGAACCAATGGAGGCCAACAATCTTCACAGATGAGTCTGGATTTGATTTTTGGATCGATTCCAGGCGTGCTCTGATCCAAAGGGAATGAGAGACACCCTATCCTCCCACTATGACCCTAAATTAGGGACGGGCGACTGCTTATAGCTCATTGAGTTGCTCACGGTGGTCGTTAAGTAAACCTCCAATGACCCGTGAAAAAGGGTACTTATGGTGATGGTAGCCTGCTGCTTTGGGGGTAGCATCTCGTTTAGCGGACGCATAGATTTCTGTGTGCTTCCAAAAAAAAAAAAAAGATAACGTTTCTCCTGCAAAACGATAACGCTCGTTCCAACTGAGGGAGGCTGGTAGAGTAACATCTTCAACAGGAGATCATTGTCGTATACATTGTTCAGCCAGGTCTCCCGAAATTAATCTGATCGAGCATGTCTGGTATGCTCTAGGGAGACGTATTGCTGCCCTCCGGTCGTGAGACCTACAGAGGCTTTGACCAGCTTTGCAGGAACAATGGCCGCCACTACCTATTGAGCTCTTAGACACCATCATGAATAGCATGAAATATCGTTGTGATGCCTGCAGTGCTGTGAGACGTCACCACATTATCTATTGAGATACTTTAGTGACACCTTAGTTTTTACCAGGTTCTGTATGTGGTAATTTTTGTCGGAATGAAGTGTTACGAAATGCTTTAGGGCCTTTTTCTAACTTACAATATGATGCAGGGTTTTCACCGAATTTCATAAGATTTCGTAATGCATTTTGTAGTTTTGTTTTCTGTTTTTTCCTTAATTTATGGAAGATAGTGTAGTTTGGAAGTGTACTGAAGTCAGGTGAGTCTCGGAAAAAATTGGAGCGCGACTAAATTCCATTTGCCAGGAAAAAATGACTTTTCAAAGAAAGGAAGTAAACACAATATAAGTGAATTTAAAAAGAAATTCTCTAAACGTAAATTTTTATTACAGTGCAAAACATCTTGTAGCCATTTTGCCCATCTATGAGGGATACAGTAGACGCACCTGCGCTCTAATGCAATTTCTCATCGGGAAAACAAATTCTAATATAAATATCTTGAAAGTATTAAAATAACTTTTCACATTGCTGTCTTCAGACAGTAATGTTTTATTGGAAAGAGTGAAGAAATTGAAATAACTTAAAGTGAATCTGAATATGGAAAATAATTTAACTGTAGATAAAGGATGTTTCCAGCTTTAAAAGTAACTTTTCACAGAATTACACCAGAAGCAAAAATTCAGAATAGTTTCTGAAATTTATGTATAATTGTGGGCATACCCTGAAGTGCCAGAAAAACTGGTATACCAGTCTAAGTGGTAGGTCCCCCACGGGAGCGCAGGACTGCAGAAATACGACGGAGCATGGACTCCACTAACTTCTGGAAATATGCTGTAGGAAATGCACACCATACTTCTTGCAGAGCGTTCCACAATTCGGGTGTATTCCAAGGTCTCGGATTCCTGTGTTCGATAGCGCGTTGCATGGCATCCCAAATGTGTTCTATCACGTTCAGATCTGGGGACGAGGGTGGGAATGGCAACACCCCAAATTCAGATGAATGCTCCTCTAACCATAATGTGGCGTTCCGACACTTGTGTGGAGGTGCATTGTCTGTTGGAACAGGCCCAACCTATCAGCATGAATGCAGGACATGAACGGGTGTACCTCGTCAGAAAGGATGCGCACAAAGCGTTGGCCGGTCACAGACGTTTGTAGACGTTCCAGGGGTCCCAGTGAAGTCCAGCTAAACACACCCCATACCATTACGGACCGCCCACCAGCCGGTACAGTTCCATGTTGACAGGTGGTGATCTATGGCTTCATGGGGTTTGCGCCACACACGAATCCTTCCATCTGCCCGACACAGTTGGAAACGCGACTCGTCAGACCAGGCTACTTGTTTCCAGTCATCAATTGTCCAGTGGCGGTGTTGCCGTGTCCAAGCGAGGCGCATAGCTCTGTGTCGTGCACCCATCAAGGGGACTCGAGTTGGGCGTCGACTCCCAAAGCCCATATCGTGCAGGGCACGTTGCACAGTCCGGACGCTGATGCTTGTTGAGGCTCCAGCATTAAATTCCGATGATACCTGCGAGATTTGCACGCCCATCGCGTGAAACGATTCTTGACAGCCGACGATGGTCACGTTCACCCAATGTCTTTTTACGGCCACACTGGTATCGTAGGTTGGAGGTTTTGCCGGAATTTTAGCAGTCACGGTGCACCCTTGCAATGGTCGTCCGTGAAAATCCGAACTTCGTTTCTACCTCCGAAATACTATGGCCCATCTCACGAGCGCCAACTATGACACCGCGAGTTGAAAATCGCTCAAATCGTTATTACTTGTCATTCTCATGCCGAAAACAGCTGTGACAGCTGGCAAGGATGTTTATCGCTTTATATGCGCACTGGCGGACGCAACCGAGTACGAGCATAAGTGACGTTGCTATGTATTTTGCATAAGCTCGTCTGTACCAGTTTTTTGGCATTTCTTCCCTGGCCTGCACGTTCGCTGGATATGTCAGCGATAGAATATGTCTGGTACATGGTTATTAAACGACTGGCTCATCACGTACCTCCGCCCATCACCAAAAAATGAGCTCTGGTATCGCATAGAAGTACCTGGCAGGCTATTCCCTAGGACGATATCAAAAACCTCTTCTATTTGATGCCACGTCATGTAGAGGCTGTTATTATAGCTCGAGGTGACTTCACACGGTACTGAGTTTTGGAACGAAAAACTCTTGTATAGCTCTACAAACGTTTTTTCTTTTTTTTTTTCGATTGGAGGTTTAACGACCACAGTGAGCAACTCAATGGGCTATAAGCAGTCACTCGTCCCTAATTTAGGGTCACTGGCTCCAGGGAAAGGGAGAGAGCCAGAGCCGTAAGACAAACACAACATCCATGACTCACCGGGATTCGAACCCCTTTCGGACGAATGATCAGAGGCCATCGCTTAGACCACTGCGCCACCGGGACGGCCTACAAATGTAAGCGGTTATGTCCTATAACATGAGGAATCTGTTCGCAATTCTTTCTTGGTGCTGCAGTTTTCACAAACAGTAGTATAGTTGATCTGTGGAAAGTGAGATGACTTAATGGTAGATGTGAAGAAAAGGAAGAAAATTCAGCTATAAAGAATACGAATGCGTACTTCAGTTATACATTTTTAACCTATTTTGTATAATTCTGTCTATTCCGCCTTGGGAATTAGATTTCTTGTGCTCATTTTCATTTCTTTTCACGGATCACTGGCTGTGCACATTCTGAACTTTCCTCGTTTTGTTTTGTATTTGACCGCCAATATCTTATGTAGCATTTTGTATTCTACTTCTCTTCCTTTTTTATTGTTTTAACTTGATATAACATCTAACACAATGTTATTTATGAGGTGAATTTATTTCTGTAATAGATGAAAATACGTTAGGAAGACATCGAAAGAACGACGAAACGAGTCTCAACAAACCCTCAGCAGGACGAGAGATTTGATCGCGAAGCTGAGCACACAAATATCTGTGGCATATTATTTTAGTCATGTTACAGTATGTTAGTTATCTGAAAGTCCAAAATGCCAAGCAACATGAATTACTTTAATTTAATTCATTGGGCAGAAAAGTCTAACGAAGGCAATCGCGTGTCCCTTCGTAGAAGCCACGAAGCACATTTTCTATTTTTCTGGTTGCTTTTTTCAGGAACTCTTCAAATGAATGATAACTCCTGGTAACATTTCTATGACAATAAACAAAAATGTGCTTTTGATTGCCATATGTTTGAGATGATTAAAATAATTTAATTTATATTTTATTGCATTCAATATTGATAGTTCATTCGGACTGGAAGAATGATTGACAACAACTTCTAACTGGGCCACCAAAAACAATGCATAAATTTTCACGGAAACTGCTTTAATATTAAGTTATATTTTAGCTCACTCCTCGATCACAAAAATGAATTAAAAATTCATTTAACTCTATTTTTTCTTTAACCACGGGAAAGGTGGAAGTGAAATGCTTCTAGGAACTCAGGCCCCTGTTGTGTGCGCTCGCTTACTCCCACCCAAGTGACTTATTAACCTAAATTGTTAGCAACCACAGGATGTAATAGGAGTTTCAGGAAACGCAAAGATTTTTTTTTGAAAGATTCCTCCTGGGTTTTGTGCAAATGTGGTACCACTCTCGCATGTATATGTTTAATTGGAGTTGTTTTTATTGCTTTTGCGTTAACTTAGTTCTTTGTACAACACCAAAAGCTCGGAGATTCAGTTTTACTGTAAAACACTAAACAGCTTATCTCACGTAAAGTTTAACTTGACGTACTACATTGTCTTCAATGTCAAACCTCGGGTTTCTTCTCAGTTGTAGTAACTTAAAATCTTCATTAACATAGACACCGAGTGATCACTGAGTTATGACTACCCCAATCAAAAAGTCGATGCGGCCCGTTGACCACGTGATTTCTGAGAGGGCGCGATTAATCGACCGACGTAGCATATACACTGAAGAGCAATTGAATTAGAGATACCTGTCTAGTAACGTGTAGCACCACCTTTTGCGCTGATGACGGCGGCGATTCGTCTCGGCATGGAAGCGTTGAGAAGCCGTACGGTCCACGACCCCTGAACAAGCTCCCACAGTTCACGAAGATTTGATGGAGGGAGGGTCAGAGCCTCGAACATCTCTCTCGATGGCATCCCAGATGTGCTCGATGGAATTGAGGGCCGGTGACCTAGCTGGCTAAGGAAGCGAGGTCACGTCGGTGGAGTGTTCATCCAACCATTCGGATACAATTTGGGAGCGATGGCACGGTGCATTGTCTTGTTGCATGATGAGGTCCCCAGTGAAATGTTGAAGACGCACAAACGGGAGCAAATGGTCGTCTAGGAATCCCGGTAACGTTGACCTGTGAGGGACGATGTCACATGTACCAGGGGACCCATTTCAGCCCATGTAAACAGTCCCCGGACGAGAATGCCACCCCCACCAGCTTGAAGAGTACCCTGTTGGTAAGTAAGATCCATCGCTTCGTGTAGTTTGCGCCGTACTCGTATCCTGCCATCCACATGTACCAACGTGAATCTCGACTCATCAGTACAGGCAAGATTTTCCCACATGTCTAGGGTCCAGTGGAGATGTTCCCGCGCCCATGCTAATCTTTGCACCCTGTGATGTGTGGTCAGCAGCGGTATCCTCGTGGGACGATGGCTTCTGTACCCCATAGCAAAGAGATGGTTCTGGATGGTATGGCTGCTTACACGTTTTTGTGCACCAGCGTTAAATTGCCGAGTGATTTCTTGCACTGTGGCCCGTCTATCCGCTGTTACAATGCGAGCTAGCCGACGATGATTCCGCTCATCCACACGCTGTTGCCCACTGCAGTTGGCCCTTGCAGGGATGGTTTTACCGGATTTGATGTACTCACGCTGCACCCGTGACACAGTGGCTCGTGAAAATCCCAGTGCCAGCACGACTTCCGAGATGGAGTGACCCAATCTTCGGGCCCCGACAATTTTCCAACGGAGAAATGCGCTTAGATCCTTCGTCGTACCCATACTGCGTCCGACCTTTACTGATTCCCGTCGCATCACTCCTTATAATGTCGGATCGCTGCATACGTCATGTCGTTTCCGTTTACAGGGCCGCCCACAGCGCCACATTTGCATAACGCTAGCTGCTTCTAATTCAATTGCTCTTTAGTGTATAAGGTGTGAATAGAGCAGTAGGTACTAAAATTCTGAACTTGATAAGCAAACGGAAAGGTTTATCGGACTTTGAGAAAGGACAGATTGTGAGAACTCGGAGAGGGGATGCCTCGATTTCCCAAATGGCTCAACTGGTGGACTGTTCGGGATCCGCCGTTGTTAAAATGTATCAGGACTGGCGTGAAAATGGCCAAAAACGACCCGGAGGCAAAACTGCAGCGGACAGCGAGAGGTTGATGTGAAAGGTGAGCAGGTTCAATGACTCGTACAGGTCAACAGATGCAGCACAGATCAACAGTTGACTACTCAACACAACAGAGGTAAACCCGGAACAGTGTCTGTCATGACCATGCACCGCACGCTCGTACCTATGAGCTATAACAGCAGACGACTCCCGAAGACATCCTCTCCTATAAACACGATTCACCGGCGGAAAGAGACTCGCCTGATGAAAAGATCGTGCAAGTTGGACGTCGGATGACTGGGAATAGTAGGCTGGTCTGACGAGTCCTGATTTTTACACCACTCCGTGGATACACGTGTACGTACTGTATTTGGCGCAAAAACATGAGGCAATCGATCCATCCTGCATCTCTTGAACGTAACACTGGACATGGCCAACCGAGAGAATCTTCACATCTTTTGAACGTAACACTGGACATGGCCAAACCGAGAGAACAAGCTGGATTCAGCAGTGGCTACAGCTCTATAGATCATATCAATGTGCTGAGATAACTAATTGAAAGAACGACGGAATATGAACTCCCATTATGTATGGTTTTTTTCGATTAAGAAAAGGCCTTTGATTCCGTGAAACCATCTGCAATTACAATGGCTTTGAAATCCTGCTGTATTGAAGATACATGCATTAGTATTATTAATAACATTTATGAAAATGCAATTGCAAAGGTTCAGTTATTTGAGGATACAGCATCAATAAAAATTGGAAAGGGAGCACGACAAGGTGACACCATATCTCCCAAACTCTTTAATGCCACATTGCAAAACGTCTTTCAATCATTGAACTGGGAAAACCAAAGGGATAAAGATTAATGGAGATTATTTAACTCAACTTGTTTTGCTGATGACGTAGTCATTTTTGCCACTGTCCTTTCCGAACCAATAAGATCCAATAAGAAAATTTCTTGCTAGGAATACTAAGGAAATAAATTTACCGTCTTATGCACGATAGGTTAAAAACTTTAATTAAAATATTTACAGGCTAAAAGTACTTCATTACATTACTAATTAAAAGTACTCTCTCAGTTAAAAGCACAACGTTAGACCTTTCAGGCCTACTTTAGGCCCTTCTTCAGACGTAGTTCATTTAAATGGTACAATCCGTATATACACAGGGTATTACAATGATTTAGGTTTACGCATTTGCTTGTGTTACAAAATTTGCGAAGACCAATAGGTTAAGCAGGTGGTCCTTCATTGCCAACCGTTTCCATGGTTCCGCAATAACGCACGGGTAGTCCTCATTATCTGTTCTTTCATTACCTATTGCATAGTGGACAACCTAAAACCACCTTTAGGACCAGGTATTCCCGAACCTTTTGGAAGGGTGAAACTTCATTAACCTGGTAACCCGGTTCGTTCTCTGGTCTCAGCATATTGTAATCCCACCTGCCCCTTGGAATGCGCATTGGCGAGGTTTTACCCAAAATTAACTCCTGGACTTCGATATCTTCTCCCGCCTTTATGGCCTCTCTTGATGTGCCATTGTTTCCAAGTGTACCTGTAACAACTGCGCATATCATTATTGAAACAAAGTTGAACAACAAAAGTGAGTACTCAACTACTGAAATCCAATCGATTATGTGGGCACTTCAGCTTGTCCAAAAGCGAACTTACTTTCGCTTTGAGGGGAAGATATACCGCAAAACCGGCGGGGCACCAATAGGGTCCCCCCTGTCTGGAGTCTTAGCAGAAATCCTTCTACAATCACTAGAAACTGTGTTACTACCACTGACCCCGGTGAAACCACATCTTTATATTAGATATGTGGACGATGTCTTTGTTTTCTGGACTGTTTATTTGGAATCATTGGAACAGTTTTCCTGATAAATGTCAACCAAGTATCAAAGCATTACCTTCACGCTGGAAACTGTTAGATTTCTTACTTAAACGGGACCCTTCTACCAATAATATAACTTATTGTGTTTTTCGAAAGCCAGGTTCTAATAACATTTTAATTCCATTTAATTCCAACCATGTTTTCAGTCAAAAATTGTCATCGTTGCATTTTTTACTACGACGGGCGTACTTACATTCCTCCAGTTCAACAGCCAGGAAAACTGAACTTCCTTATATAAAAGATCTAGCATTTGAATAAAGATATCCCGAAAATTTAGTAAAGAAACTGTTGAGACGTAGCAATCTTCCGCTCTTGTTCGTAAAAGAAGAAGTATACGCATGTTGGTACTCTTCCATACATATCAAAAATTGTGAACCCATTACGGACAGTGTACCGGAGATATGGTTTGGGATTTGATGTAAAATCTCGAAACATATCATCCTTGATGAAGAACGATAGAGATGCTGCGGATTCTGGCGATAAACACCGAGTATATTCAATACCCTTAAAAACTGAGGGGGAAGTGCAACAAAATAAAATCTATGTCGGCTCAACATCCAGGGTTCTTAAATGTCGATTGACAGAACATAAATATACCCTCCGGACAGCTTCAGGGTCTACGGCAATGCCAAGACTATGTTTACAAGGTGAGTACACACCTCAGTGGGATGATGTGACTATTCTTAATACACCAAGAAGGAAATCAAACTTATTATTAACTGAAAGTTAGTACACTGCTGGCCACCCAAAATGCAACACCAAGAAGGACACGAGATAGCAAAGCCAGATTTACTGGACACATAACAACAGATGCAAAGCTGAAACGATTGAGCATAGAGGCCCGTGCGACTTGCGGAACACGCAGACATCAATAGTTCATGTGGCCCCTATGGCTGGCAATAACGGCCGCTACACGCAGCGGCATCGAAAGAAAGAGGCTTTGGATGTGGGCTTGGGGTATGTCGGTCCAGACTGCTTCCACACGTTGCCACAGTTCATCAGGCGTAGCCACGGGTGGTGCTTGCCGGGAAACTCGGTTGCCGATCAGCGACCAGACGTGTTCGATGGGCGACATATCGGGAGAAAAGGCAAGCCACGGCCGCAGTGACACCTGGTGGGCCGTGAAAAATTGTTGCACGATGCGTGCCACGTGCGGGCGCGCATTGTCCTGTTGAAACGTGGCCGCTGGCAGGTCCTGCAGGTAAGGGAGGACTACAGGCTCCAAAACGTCGGAGATGGTGCGGTGGCTGTTGAGTGTACCGGCGATGCGTAGCAGAGGGGTGCGGGTGCCATATCCAATTGCGCCCCAAACCATAACGCCAGGCGACGGACCGGTATGGCGATGCATAATGCCGGCGTTATGCAGTCTGTCGCCGCGGTGCAGCCACACGCGGATCCGACCATCGTGGTGTTGCTGGCAGAAGCGGGATTGGTCGGAGAAGAAAATGTCGTGCCATTCCGTAGTCCAGGTGCGGCGTTCAACGGCCCACTGCCGCCGCACTCGCCGGTGGTGCAACGTCAATGGTAATCGGAGCAATGGGCGCCGTGCGACAAGTCCCCGCTCCTGAAGACGACGTCGAACGGTACGTGCTGATACAAGTTGTTGCGCAACACACCCTAATTCCTCCGCTAACGTTCGTGATGTGGCGGGGCGAGCCGGCAATGCCCGCCGAACAACATGCCGGTCCTCTCGTTCGGTGGTGTGCCACGGCTGCGGCAATCGCTCACGGCGGTCCGTCCACCCCTCCTGCACCCACCGAATCCATACTCGCCCCACTGTGGCTGGATGTCGTTCCACACGAGCGCTGATGTCTCGGTACGATAAGCCGCTGTCGCGATGAGCCACTATTCGTCCTCTGTCGAACTCCGAAAAGTGCTGGAATGACTGTCGTATTCTGCGACGAGGCATCAGGAAGCTTCCCACGCACAAGTCCGGCAGCACAACACACTTCCACTACTTACATCCCGCCATCTGTGCACCCTTCTTATAGTGCTTCTCGGTGGCGTGCCGGGCGCACATTACTTGCATATGCCCTGCAATGCTAATCGTTTGCATGTCTTCTCGCGGGCGACGCATGCTGCAAATTTCAGGCCAATCGGATGCTTCCTTCTTGGTATCGGATGCTTCCTTCTTGGTGTTGCATTTTGGGTGGCCAGCAGTGTATATATACAAGTTACGACATCAAATCTGTATAATGAGGACTACCCGTGCATTATTGCGGAACCATGGAAACGGTTGTTAGACAATGAAGGACCACTTGCTTAACCTATTGGTCTGCACACATTTTTTAACACATGCGCAAATGCGTAAACCTAAATCATTGTAATACCCTGCGTATATAAAGTTTGTAGTATTTAAGTGAACTACGTCTGAAGAAGGGCCTACTGAGAGAGTGCTTTTAATTAGTAATGTAATGAAGTACTTTTATCCTGTAAATATTTTAATTAAAGTTTTTAACCTATTGTGCATAAGATTGTAAATATATTTCCTTAGCCCTTCGGAACTTTAGAGTATGATCCAGGAACTTGCTGACAAGAGTAACGAAGTGGGGTTAAAAATGAACTTTCAGAAGATAAGGGTGATGTATGCTTTTACAAGAAATGAAGATTTATCGATTGATGAGTAAAAGCTGGAGATAACCGATACCTACATTTACCTAGGGCAGCAGATATCAAGCAAAGATCACATTCATGAAGAAATTAATTGACGTATAAAACTTGGGTGGAGAGCTTTTAGGAGAAACATTATAATTTTTAAGAGCAATATGCCGTTATGTCTTAAAAGAAAAGTGTTTAATCAATGCATCCTTCCAGTGTTTACGTATGGAGCAGAGACCTGGACCTTAAATAAAGAAGGCAGACAAAGACTGCAGACAACTGAAAGAGCATGGAGAGATGCATGCTTGGTGTAACCAGGAAAGATAAGAAGAGGAATTCGTGGATAAAGAAAATGGAAAACGTGGTCAGAGTAAAATCCCTGAAATGGCAAGGAGCTGGACATATTACCCGAAGGACGGACAACCGATGGACAACCGAAATTCTAGACTGGATTCTAAGGGACAGAAAAATGCACAATAGACCTTAGGTCGCGGTGCTGGGTCAAGTACCCCCCTTCCCCCATTGGTACAAGTAACAAGGGACAGAAAAAGACACAGAAGAAGACCACCCGGGATATTGGTGAATTAAATTCGAAAGCATGTGGGAGTGACATGGAGGAGACTGGTGCAAAACAGACCGTTGTCGAAAAAACTTGGGGAGACCTTCATCCAGCAGTGGATTGATAATGGTTGACGATGATGACGATGATTCTTTAACATAACATTACGAAATATTTCCCCTAAAAAATAATATTATTTAACCAAAATGCAACAATATCAAATCCATTTTGAGTTTATGTAACAAAATGATAAATATTCACTCATTATTAAGTTTTTCTTGGTCTGCAGTTGGAACAACAGCTGTAGTAGGCAAAAATATATTATGAACTTACTGGGTTATTAAAAAGAATGATATGAAGCAAAAATACAATCTTTCACACAATAGGAACAATATAAGCTAGAAACGTTTGAAAATGCACAAGAGTTTGAAAATTCATAGGGGGAGGAGGGGAGCCATTGCTCTGCACATTCTGGACATCCGTAAATTGAAAGATCTGTGTTTCTTCTGATGCCTCCACACTTACTATGTAAATAGCTCATACAAAATTTACACAAAGACATGTTCTGTACGCGATCTTCATCACAAATAAAGCACCTCCAGCCTTCGTTTATGCTTGATTGTGACTCAACCTCTTCACTTATGGTTGGGACTGGTTTACAGACTGATGAGCCATTACATTATGACCACCCCCAGCCTAGAGAAATCAGTGCGCCTGGAGACCGAACGGTGGCGCAGGTGAAGTTCACAGAGCAGAGGACCGGCTTTCGGTTAGTAGAGTTCGGAGTCAGAATGCGAAAAGCTGGTGATTGATCGGAGTTTGATAAAGGACAAATTGTGATGGCACGAAGCCTCGGAACTACGATCTCAGAAACAGCTCGTCTTGTGGATTGTTCACGTGACGCTGTAGTGAGTACATATCAAAAGTGGTGCACAGATGACCAAACGACGAACCGTCGTTCTGCCGTGTGACGTTTGCAGCTCACTGGTGCCAGAGTGGAGCGGAGACTGCCGCGCATTGTTCACAGTAACCGCAGGGCCACAGAGTGACAAATCACCTGCAGAGATACAACAGTGGTGATCAGGACAATGTATCACAGCACACAGTTCATCGCAGCCTTCTGCGCATAGTCCTGTGTAGCCGAAGACCCAGCCGGCTCCCCATGCTCACTGCACGTCATCGCCAACAATGCATGAAATGGGCCCAAGATCATCGAGATTGGACAGTGGATGAGTGGAAGAAAGTGGACTGGTCTGACGGATCAAGATTCATGGTGCATCAAGTAGATGGCCCAGCGCAGATACGACGATTACCAACGGCGGCTATGGCACCTCGATGTACTGTTGGGCGGAAACAGGCCAGCGGCGGGGGTGTTATGTTGTGAACGATACTTCCTTGGGACACTTTAGGCCCCATTATCTCGATAGCACAATCTCTGACAGCTGTCAGGTATCTGAACATCGTTTTGGACTAAGTGCACCGATTCATGGCAACTGTGTTTCCTGCTGGTGATGGTCATTGCCAACAGGATAATGCGCCATGCCACACTGCCAGAATCGTCAAGGAATGGTTCGAGGAACATTCTGGTGACTTTCTGTTAATGCCCTAGCCTCCAAATTCCACTGACAGAAACCCAGTCGAACATTTGTGGTTCGACTTCGAAAAGCGGGTTCGCGCTAAATCACCACCACCTCGAAATGTACGGGTATTGGAGGACCTGCTGTTGACATTATGGTACCAGATACTCCAGGATACCTACTGCCACCTCATCGAATCGATACCTCGCCCAGTTGCCGCTGTTTTGCGGGCAAAAGGGTATCCTACAGCTTATTAGGTTGGTGTTCATAATGTAATGTCTCATCGGTGTATCTTTTCTGGGTTTTCTTTGCCGACGTTTTCGTCATTGACTTCGCATCTTTAAACATGGAAGTCTTGATTACGCTTGCCTTGTAGTTCAATGATTTACGCGTGATCCTCTGACAAAATGGTAATGAGTTTGACATGGTCAAGAGATACGTAAGTTTGTGAATAACCTTAAAATCTTGTACAGTATATGCAACTTTAACACCAACATAATGTTACAGGGCTACCGAGTATTTGATGGTATTCTACATCCTTTTCTGTAATATTTCGAAATTTTATATAAATCAACTAACTTCTGTTTCTTTAATTAATACCTCATGTCCGACTCTTACTCAAGGCCGACGCATGAGAGACTGTTAAAGAATTGTTTAGGAATCTATTAATCTTTTACCTTATATTTTCGTTCATAAACACATTCATACATCCTTTTAGTAAACATAGAAATTTAGTGGATTTTTTTAAATTTAGGTTATCAATAAGAGTGGATCCTTCAATAATTGCCATTTTTACATACACTATCTACCAACAAGTAATTGGACACCTTGCAATCGACGATATCTGCGGTCCTGATACACGTCACGGCCGCCGCCGTTAGATATCGAGTGGAAAACAACAACGCGACCAGTCGCATGCCACGCAGTTCGGAGCTCTCTGATTTCTAGAAAGGTGTAATCGTCGGGTATCACAGAAATGGCCGATCCATACGTGACATATCCAGCGAGTTGAAATACCCAAAATCGACAGTGGCCTACGTGATTGGCAAGTGGAAGATGAGAGGTGACTTTCGGAATGTGCCCCGACCCGGCAGACCCACAAAACTGGGAGTTAGAGACCGACGGGTGCTGGTCAGAGAAATTCGGAAGAACCGCACAAAATCGATGGGCCACATCCGTGAGGAGTTTCAACAAGCATCTGGGAGTGTTCTTTCGATGAATACCATCCGTAAGGAAGCCCATCTGCTCGTTTATCATGGACGTGCTGCCGCCCACAAGCCTTTGATCACCAAGTCCAATAGCGCTGCTTGGCAAACGTGGTGCAAAGAACGTCGACAGTGGACCGTTGAACAGTGGAAAGAGGTTCTCTGGAGCGACGAATCAATGTTCACCCTCTACCGTTCGGATGGCTGGGTCTGGGTTTGGCGTCTGCCTGGAGAACGCCTCCTGCCGGAATGTATTGTGTCAACTGTGAAGTTCGGCGGCGGTGGAATTATGCTATGGGGGTGTTTCTCCTGGTATGGCACGGGACCCTTGGTCGCAATTCCTGGTAGACTCAAAGCCGAGACCTACTGCACCATTTTGGATGGCCATGCGCTTCCTACGTTGTGGCAGTTTTACGGGGTGGACCCATGTTACTTTCAGGATGACAATGCCACCTGTCATGTTGCAAGGTCCACCATGGCTTGGTATGGTGACAATGGGGTTAATCGAATGGACTGGCCTGCGCAGAGCCCGGACCTTAACCCTATCGAGCACCTCTGGGACGAGTTGGAGCGTCGACTTAAGGGGTGCCCCCACCGTCCGAAATCGGTAAAGGAACTGACCTGTGTTCTCTAAGCCGAGTGGAAGAAAATACCGCTAGCCGTCGTACAACGCCTGGTTGAGAGTATGCCCCGGAGGGTCGCAGCTGTAATCGCCGTTCGTGGAGGCTTCACTTGCTATTGAAGGTGAATAAACTTCGTTTTCCTTTGCTATCACAGGTGTCCAATTACTTGTTGGTAGATAGTGTACTTTTTCCTATAGACGAAGCTTTAAACATCAAGAACATGTATAGTTTCAGAAAGGTGTTCTTTACGGTGTGAAAACACAAGTTTGACCGCGTCACCTCGCTCCGGAGTAAGTCGCTCTCCCAACTGAGCTACGTGAGATTTGTCGTCTTGACACATGTTTGTTTTCACCTCTGCAGTACGTCACAACGGCATCTACCATATCTGTTCTCCTCGCTTGCTTTGATATAGCAGCAGACTTGAAGCTCCGTGACTGAAGAGCGAATGGCGGATATACCGCCTCGTTCGTAAATGATGGTGAACTTCTACTAACAATTTTTCTCACTGCATGGCTTACGAAAGCCGATCCGTACGGTAAACTACCGCTATCTAGTATCGTTACAAGGTAAACTACAGCTATCTAGTATCGTTACAAAGTAAACTACCGCTATCTAGTATCGTTACAAGGTAAACTACCGCTATCTAGTATCGTCACAGTGTAAACTACCGCTATCTAGTATCGTTACAAGGTAAACTACCGCTCTCTAGTATCGTTACAAGGTAAACTACCGCTATCTAGTATCGTTTGGTAGCTATAAAGGCATACAGGTAGTACGTTATGTACTATCTGCAAAAATAATAAGCGGTGTCGTTCTTGTTGAACGACGTGTTCATTGCCTCAGTACTTTGACTGCTTCCCTGATGTTTGACGTACGAGAACTGAAAATCTACGCCGTTCCAATGGCATTAAACACTGTGTTTCGCATCGGTGAAAAATAACTCCCAGAATTCGAAGAATAACAACTGCATTTGTGTTTACTTAAACGGAACTGTCCTAAAAAATGCGTTTTCATGCCGGTCGTGTGAGTACATTTTTCACAACGTAGAGAAGGAAGGTGGTTACTTCTGGTATTTTAGATACATTGCTACCATGATCATTACTAAACCTCAATACGTAACCATGTCTTTTGGTGGGTTTAATGTACGTCGAAGCACCGAAAATAATTTAACGAATATATTTTTCGCCTCGATATCCTATTTATAGCGTTCCTGTTTCCAAAAATAATAGAATCCTTTGGTTGTTCGACTGTTATTGCAGTGTTTGCGTGACATCCGTGTTCTGCGAAATTATTCTCCTACTTTTAGAGTCGATTTATTAGTATTAAAACAGAAACGAAAGTTTTCAAGGTTCTTCGGAACCAGGAAATCAAATTATACTTTTTTTCGGTAGATCGTGATGTCATGAGCCGAACGAACAGAATGTTAGCGAAAGTAATTGATTGAAAGTCTTCGTTTCCACAATGGGTAACGCAACCCAACACCAGAGATCAAATATTGGAGGTGGAATTTCATCCAATTTCATGCAATAAATCTGATTATTTATGCAATTTAGGGGAATCAAAATCTCTCCGGAATGATCTATACCAGAAAGGGTATCAGTAAGGCACAGCAGTGTGAAGACGGCTGTAATCATGGATTTAATTTACACTTCAATCGTAATATTAAAGGTAATAACTGAGGGTAATAACAGAAGTTATCCTATAAAGTGCATACATAGGAGGTGGGGGCTGCGGAATCCCAGTACAAACGATGTATTGAAGAACATTTATATCATCCTCATCAACAACATCAACATCATTCATTTTCACTTCACTGCTGGATGAAAGCATCCTCAAGTCTTTTTCACAACTATCTGTATTCAGGGATTTTCTTCCACGCCAATCCGCTTTCGAATTTCACCTACGCATTTCTCACGTGGTATTCCTCTGAGTCTTTTTTCGTCCCTTGGTATCCAATTTAACATTTTATTTGGCAATGGTAGTGAGTTCTTCTAGCATTATATCCAGTTCATTGCCAGTTCAGCGTCTTTACTCCGATCATGATCAGTGAGTTTGTGACGTACGTACCTCAGAGGTGACGCTTATGTCAGGACGGCAAGTAGCAGCGAAAACCCTTTGCCGACGTAGCTTAACAGAGGAAGCATTCGGCCCCGGAGCTGAAGGATGTAGTTGCCAGTTTCGCCACTGGCAAATTTGTGGTTTTACACTGGTACCCGAACGTAAAAATGGAATTACGGGCATTTAGGCTCTTCGATAAATGCGTGACGTTTCTTCCACACATCATTTACAAAGGCCGTTCCATAAAAACTGAGAGTAATTTTTTTGAGTTGGCAACAGTGTGAAGGGAAAAAATAACCACGCAGACGACTAACTGAATTAAGGAAGTATCTATGGTAATACTTATTAGCCGTGGCAGACGATTCTGGTTTTATTATTATGCAGTTGATCAAGGTACGTCTGCATTTCGCCATACAGCTATGGAGGTGAGTGATTCAGAGTTAAGAAGTGAAATGCGTTGTGCAATTAAATTTTGCTATCGTTTGGGTAAAACGGCGCCAGAAACAATTGATTTAATGAAAAAAATCTTACAAAGATAAGTGTTTGGGTGAGTCAATGATTTTTAGATGGCACCGTGATTTCAAAAAAGAGCGTCTGTCGGCAGAACACGCTTCTAGGCCTGGTCGACCTGAAAGTGTTGCTACGGAGCCTGGTCGACATGAAAAACTACAGAGCCTGGTCGACCTGAAAGTGTTGCTACGGAGCGTATTGATAACACTTTTTGGGAGATCCTTCAAGAAGATCGACGAATGACGTGTGAAAACATAGCGGCGTCAATTAATATTTCAAAAACGTCGGCATTCCGCATTCTACGCGACAAATTACTGTTGCATCGCGTATGTTCCAGATGAGTACCTCATCACCTGACGAGATAACAATTGTTAGCCAGAGTTCAGGTGTGTCATGAGTGAAAACAAATGATTGCAAAGGATCCAAACTTTCCAAACACAGTAATAACTGTAGATGACACATGGATGCATTATTTCTATCCCCTCACGAAGCGTGCAACAAGTGTCTGGAAATACACAGGCTCGCCTTCTCCGAAAAACGTCCGCCAAACCAAATCAGCTGGGAAGGTGATGATGATAATTTGGTTTGATCATAAAGGTGAAGTCTACCAGCATGCCTTTTCTCCACAAATTACTATCAATGGTGAGTATTATATTTCAGTCTTGAAGCGCTTGCGACGACACATATCGATTAAGCGACCCAAACTGGTTGGCACGTGATGGGCACCACACCATGATAACGCCCGTCCACATGGAGCTCCTTGTATTCAACAGTTTCTTACGAAATGCAGTATTGAAATCAATGTGCGATTTCTGGTTGTTTCCAATAATGAATTAAAAGTTCCGTAGCACAACATTCAACACAGATGCTAACGTTATTCAAACTGTACAGGGGTCGCTAAATCAGCTTCTACACTGGTGTGCAAAAATTAAGGACGAAGAGGAGAAATTAGCATAACAGCGGAACGAGCAGGCAGAACAGACCGAAAGACCACTCAGGAGATAGACTAGCGTCCGGTACGGTAGGGCATGCACATATATGCCGCATGACGTACAGGGGGGGGTGTCGGAAGGGTATAAAGCATACGGGCGGTGTACTCTCAGCAATTCGGTGAAAGCCATTGCACGGTGTACATCGGTTTGAACGACGTACAGTTGCTGCCACCGTGCGTTATGGCCAACAGGCCATCCAGTAGACGACATCTGGATGACTTTACCCGAGGTCGCGTCATTGGGAAATTGGAAGAAGGTCGAAGTGTGACTAGTGTGGCCGAGGAGTTCAGGATCGCTCACAGCATCGTTTCACGAGCTTGGAGAGCATTTCAAACGACAGGAACAGCTGTCCGAGAGTTTAGCAGTAGCCGTCCACGAGCAACAACGGCGGCAGACGACCGGTATGTTGTCCTACAGGCGAGAAGAGACAGACGGCAGACAGCGGGAGAAATTGCAAGGCACATGCAACAGACAACTGGACATCCGTTATCGCGTTTTACCGTGGCCAGAAGCCTGCACAAAGGTGGTCTATTTGCACGACGACCAGTGTATTGTGTGCCATTAACGCCTGCTCATCGGAGACGGCGGTTTTTGTGGTGCCAGGAACAGAAGAACTGGACACATCAGCAATGGGGTCAAGCTCTCTTTAAGGATGAGAGCCGATTTAGTCTGACGAGCGATTCTGGACGTATGCACATGTGGAGAGAGCAGGGAACACGCAATCACACCTCCAACATCACCGGAAGGGACCGGTTTGGAGGTGGCGGAGTTCTCGTTTGGGCGGTATCATGCTTAGTAGCCATACTGACCTCCACATGTTCCAAGGAGGTTCAGTCACTGGTGTCCGCTATTGTACTGAGGTTCTCCTGCCTCACGTGTGCCTGTTTAGAGGTGCTGTGGGTCCTGAGTTTCTCTTCATAGACGACAACGCTACACCTCATCGTACAGTGGCTGTCGCAGAGCTGTTGGAGAGTGAAGATATTCAACGCATGGATTGGCCCGCAAGGTCCCTGGACCTAAATCCAATCTAACACGTGTGGGACCTTCTCGGGAGATGCTTGGCAGCACGTCACCAGCCGCCAGCAACGATTCCGCAGCCGCGATTGTCGCTACCAGAGGAATGGGTCTCGATGCCTCAACAGCTCCTTGACAACCTCGTCCTCTGCATGGACAGACGTTGCAAATCCTGCAACGCAGTCAGGGGTGATCATATCCCCTACTAAAGACTGGATTTTTCTTGGCAGCCACCTGTCACATGGAAGTTTCTGTCTTCTGTCCAGTTGTGCTCGAAGCTACCTTTTCAATGAAGTGCTTTTGTATCCTTTGGATTCCTTGTTTGGACGGTTTTGCTCACTTGTCCCATATTCTTACATCTTGGGGATCTTATGGTATGATTTGAGTCGATGTGGAGTACTTCTGCACGACGTTACATTAAAAAAAACTGTCTCGTCCCTAATTTTTGCACGCCAGTGTACAAAATGCCTTCGTCACATGCTTTGAAAAGTGGACTGAACGATGGGACCGTTGTATATCATCCGAAAGAAGATACTTCGAGAAAGAATAACATATATTTTGCTGTACTTACATTTTTTCATTTTGTGTGGTTTTACTTTCAGCTTTAATGGAACGGCCGTTGTATAGAATTAGTCAGAATTCCTTCTACAGGGAGCTCCTTCAAGCGGCGTGGTTTGTCATCTGACCCGGAAACCTACGATTGCGTCACAGCCCTTTCTCGAAGAGGGATATAGTAGTGTACCTACCCTAGAAGTGACGCGCATGTCAATACGGCAAGTAGTAGTGAAAAGTCTTTGTCGGCGTACGTTAATTGGGAAAGGATTAGGCTCCGGAGAAGAAGGATGTGGGTTCAAGTACTTCCACCGACTAATTTGGGTTTCACAAGTCCCCTTTTCTATCTTTCTTGGTTATGTCAAGCGTGCCATGCTCCTCTGAGTTGCCCGCAGTCCCTGAATATATTTCTCTGTTCAGGTCCATGTCTCCTATTCATAAGTAAGAGCTCAAACGATGTATTTCGATTAAAATCTTCAATCAAAACGGCATGCACCATGAGAAGATGAGGTTTCTCTTAACAGATATCAATATTTTGCATATAGTGAGAACCAAATGTTTTTTGGTTTGGAAGAATTACTCAGCTACTCTAATGAGTAGGAAAACCTTTTTCGTTCATTTTCCAGCATATTTTGAAATTACACGAGTACCATTATGTTCTGAACCCTTTTTGAAAATCGCATTTTTTATATATGTTTGTCTATTAATCTGCGGTAATAGTATCTTCCCATCCAGGAATCAGATTTAAAAAACTACTTTGGATTGCATAGGAGTAAATTTAGAAAACGTTTCCCACAAATTCTCCAGCTTTCCCTGAGATTCCAGTTTTTAAAATTTTTCATTTATATTGGAGTGCAAAATAATTTATCCATGCAGAGAAGACTCACGATGTCACGAAGATACCAAAATCTTTGTTTTGCTTTTCGCAGGCTCTTATAGAGAATACTAGTGATGATTAGAATGCGTCAAAGGTTAACTAACTCATATTATCTTTAAGTTTCCTTTTTCGCTTCTTTTTATTTTAGATTAATTTATGGATTGCAATTTTTACAATCGAATTATTCCGTAGTATTTTATGGCCACTAGATTTATTTTTCTGCACTTTAGCCCTTACGCAAATTAAAATTAACTCGAAAGCAGAGAAAAGAAACATTGGTGTCAAATATAGACGCTATATTGATAAAAGTCACCGGACAGCTAGAAGAGAAACACAACATAGCATTTATTGACAAACATTAGTACAGTGTCGGTCCACCTTTGGCCTTAATGCATGCACTAATCCTTCGAGACAGGCTTTCGACATGAATGGAAGCGCTTCCATTCAGTACATAATGCTGCCGCTAAATTGCTTAGTAGTAGGCCTTGGTTCCAAACTTCTTATGCGGCGCTCTAATTCATCCCACAGGTGCTCTATGGGATTAAGATCAGGGCTCTGTGCTGGACAGTCCACACACGATACAGAATTATCGTCAAACCACGCCGTACCAGTGCTTTCCTTATGACTCGGTGCATTATCCTGCTGGTACAGACAAGGCTCGGTTCCATAGTATTGCCACATACACGCAGTTTTTCTGCTCCGTACATTTCGTCTTGCTTGTGCTCTCTTCGGTGTTCCGAATATTTATTTTTGTGTGAGTGAGTTTTGTGAAGGTTCCACGATTCTGCTCGTATGCCTGCCAAATCGGCGAGCGATCATTTACACTGCTGGCCACCCAAAATGCAACACCAAGAAGGAAGCATCCGATTGGCCTGAAATTCGTGGCATGCGTCGGCCGCAAGAGGACATACAAACGATTAGCATTGCAGGGCACATGCAAATCATGTGCGCCAGGCACGCCACCGAGAAGCACTATAAGAAGGGTGCATAGAAGGTAAGTAGTGGAAGTGTGTTATGCTGCCGGACCTATGCGTGGGAAGCTTCCTGATGCCTCGTCGCAGAATACGGCAGTCATTCCATCACGTTTCGGAGTTCGACAGAAGACGAATAGTGGTTTATCGCGACAGCGGTTTATCGTACCGAGACATCGGCGCCGGTGTGGGACGACATCCAGCCACAGTGAGACTAGTATGGATTCGGTGGGTGCAGGAGGGACGGACGGACCGATGTGACCGATTGCCGCGGCCGCGGCACACCAACGAATGAAAGGACTGGTATGTTGTGCAGAGGGCATTGACGGCTCGCACCGCCACATCACGAACGCTAGCGCAGGAATTAGGGTGTGTTGCGCAACAACCTGCGTCAGCACGTACCGTTCGACGTCGTCTGCAGGAGCGGGGACTTGTCACACGGCGACCATTAATCCGATTACCATTGACGTTACACCACCGGCGAGTGAGGCAGCAGTGGGCCGTTGAACGCCGCACCTGGACTACGGAATGACACGACATTGTCTTCTCCGACGAATCCCGCTTCTGCCTGCAACAGCACGATTGTCGAATCCGCGTGTGGCGGCACCGGGGCGAGAGACTGTATGACGCCTGCATTATGCATCGCCATACCGGTCCGTCGCCTGGCGTTATGGTTTGGGCGCAATTGGATATGATACCCTCACCCCTCTGGTATGCATCGTCGGTACACTGAACAGCCACCGCTGCATCTCCGACGTTTTGGAGCCTGTAGTCCTCCCTTACCTGCAGGACCTGCCAGCGTCCACGTTTCAACAGGACAATACGCGTCCGCACGTGGCATGCATCGTGCAACAATTCTTCACGGCCCACCAGGTGTCACTGCTGCCGTGGCCCGCCTGTTCTCTTGATATGTCGCCCATCAAACACGTCTGGTCGCTGATCGGCAACCGAGTAGCCCGGCAAGCACCACCGGCTGCTACGCCTGATGAACTGTGGCAACGTGTGGAAGCAGCCTGGACTGACATACCTCAAGCCTACATTCAATGCCTCTTTCGTTCGATGCCGCTGCGTGTAGCGGCCGTTATTGCCAGCCATAGGGGCCACACGAACTATTGATGTCTGCGTGTTCCGCAAGTCGCACGGGCCTGTAAGCTCAATCGTTTCATCTTTGTATCTGTTGTTATGTGTCCAGTAAATCTGGCTTTGCTATCTCGTGTCCTTCTTGGTGTTGCAATTTGGGTGGCAGCAGTGTAGTTAAGTTATCTTCGTTTTAATGTCTTGGTCCAGTCGTCCAAGACGTGAATTCTGCTTCGCCATTGCGGATGGCTACATCGGGCGAGGGCGACGTCCCAGCTCTTGCTTCTGATAACGATTTTCCTCCTCTTCCACCATCCACCAGTGGCGGACAAGCCCCTCCTCTTTTAAGGGTAGTTCAGCTACCCTATCAGCTAATCCTACTTCTACTGCTACGTTACTGAGTGGTGACCAGTAACCTTCCCAACAGGTAACAGAAGAGGCGATAGACGTTTCACTTTTGTCAGTGGTCATACGTAATCTCACTGCCCAGCCACTCCATATGCAGCCGTCCTTTCGAAGAAGTCTTCTCCACCTTCTGCGTCGGCTTCTATCAAAGGCCCTCATCAGATGAAGTGCGATGCTAACTCCAACTTCTTCGTCGATCTTCCAGCAACTTCGCCAGCTACTCAACATTTCCTTAGTAAAGTTGACCTCGGCGTTGCCTTCCCTACTCTTGCCAATGCTAAGCTCACTGCGTACAGCGCAGCATTTCGTTTTCTCTTCCGGAAGTCAGCCGTCACACACGTAGGCCGGAAAGATGGCAAAGTAACCGCATATTTCTGTGATCCCAAATTTGCACTTCAAGTTATAAATGATGAACTTTCTATTGGTGAGCCCCATATTAATGCTGATCCTATCTCGCACATGCCTACTGTTCTGAGTTTTTCCTCAGTCCCGCCAGAAATTTCTGACGAACTTTTATTGTCCATTGCGCAAAACTTTGGACGTATAGTTGGCACAATCACCTCCTTCTCCTCTTTCCCAACCGAGCCGGAAGATCGTTAACTTCTTGGCCTACGGCGAAATGTAAGAGTGGTTTTTCCGTCTGATGAAGCAAAACTACGAGTTCCACCCAAGTTCAGTATTCGTTGTGATACGCACATCCGTGATATCAACATTACTGTCGTTGCTATGTGTTCTATCTGTAAAGGTTATGGACACCCTCGTGCCTTATGTCCACATCGCACTTCTACTACAACTTCGACAGCCCAAATACCGTCTGCTTCAGCGGTACCCTCAACGACTTTAGAACAAGCCAAAAGCAAAAGTTGCACTACAGCCGTTGGTCAACGCGTGACTTCGCTACGACCTGCAGAATCTGGACTTGTGTATCCTTCTCCGTCACATCTTCCATCAGACACATCTTCGCTTGTTAGTTCACTCCCCCTCACCCCTCACTTGGAGGATGCTCAAGCACACTAGTCTGTTTCTCCTGGTTGGCCCACTGCGTCTAGCCATTTCAAAGTATTTGACAACCCTGATGCTACCCCCCCGCCTCGGGGTAGAGGAAATCGTCGAAGGACCCACAATGCTCGTGCCGAGAAAACCCAAACAGCGACTGACCGCTCTGACAGTAGGGATCACTCAGTCGGCTACACTGCATCAGATGCTTCTGTTGAGCTTGATACTGATACCGATACTGTTTCTGCAGACCCAGTTCTTTCACATGAATTTCTTCAATTTCTAAAATCTTTTTTCTCTTCCTCAAATTCCAGTCACTGGAGATGTTCTATATTATTTCCTCTCAGGTTCCCGTCAAAACAAACAGTCGAAAAACTCTTTAACCTCTTATACTGCAATTCTACCTGATGTTCTTCTACAATTGCAAATCATCCGTTCTCATCTTCAAGCGGTGCCTCGTGAGACCTTTGGTGATCCGCGCTGGAAAATGAAATTCGTTAGTCGTTTAGATCTCCTTTGTATAGCGGCCGATGATACAATCCAGCCACCTTCTGACATATCCGTTCAAGATAATGAACTTGAATTGTAGGATGCCATGTGTTGTATCTTTCGCAAGAGGCTTCTGTCGCAATTGCGCCTCGCATATCCGTCTGCTTCAACTGACTCTCAGAAACGTCGCTTTTTCCGGGTTTGGTCACCAAATCGAACCTGGTTTACTGATCCCTCAGTACATGTACAACTCCTTCTTTGAGAACTGTTCTCCATTACTTTGCCATTTGTAATTTTACTTGTATCACTTGCACCTTGTAACCTGTGACATTCGCCACAAAGGTTTTACCATTGTACTCTACTTATTAATGTTATCACATTGTCTTTTGCACTTTTTATTTGACATCAACCATTCGATTACCACACATGTTGTACATACACTGACAGAAAAAAATCCCAACACCAAGAAGGGGTTGTGTTAGATAAACGACAGTTGGTAGGCGGTGAGAGTACATCTGTAAGATGACGTCTATGCAAAATTCGCGCTCGGAGCATACGTGTGGCGCTAATAGCGCCCCTCGGAACATGCAAAGCAGGTTTGCTGTAAATACGCGCTGTAACGTCCGTGAGCGTTAGTTATCGTTGAGATTCGACGTAGGGTGTTGATGTTAGTCAAGAATGCTTTTAAGAAGACGAAGAAGCCATTATCAATAGCTCACGGAGTTTGAACGAGGTCGTGTAATAGGGCTACGAGAAGGTGGATTTTCTTTCCGCAGTATTGCAGAACGACTTGGCAGGAATGTAGCCACTGTGCATGATTGTTGGCCGCAGTGGTCAAGGGAAGGTACTGCCTCAAGAAGACCGGGTTCCGGCCGGCCATGTGACACTACTGAGAGGGAAGACTGCCGTGTACGGCGTATGGCCGTGGCGCATCGTACCGCGTCTGCGTTAGCAATTCGAGCTGCAGTTGCCACTACAGTGACACAACGAACTGTTACAAATCGGTTACTTGAAGGACAGCTCCGAGCCAGACGCCCTGTAGCGTGCATTCCACTTACTCCAAACAACTGCCGTTTGCGACGTCAGTGGTGTCAAGCTAGAGCTCATTGGAGGACGGAGTGGAGATCTGTTGGGTTTTCTGATGAAAGCCGGTTCTGCCTGGGTGCCAGTGATGGCCGTGTGTTGGTTAGAAGGAGGCCAGGTGAGGGTCTGCAACCAACCTGTCTGCGGCCGAGACACACTGGACCTACACCTGGAGTTATGGTCTGTGGAGCAATTTCCTATGACAGCAGGAGCACTCTCTGGGTTATCCCACGTACCCTGACGGCACAGTTGTACGTCGGTCTGGTGATTCAACCTGTTGTGCTGCCATTCATGAACAGCATTCCAGGGGTGTTTTCCAACAGGATAACACTCGCCCGCATACCGCTGTTGTAACCCAACAGGCTCTACAGAGTGTCGACATGTTGCCGCGGCCTGCTAGATCACTAGATCTTTCACCAATCGAGCACGTATGGGACATCATTGGACGACAACTTCAGCGTCACCCCAACCAGCATTAACCGTCCCTGTATTGACCGACCAAGTGCAACAGGCATGGAACTCCATCCCACAAACTGACATCCAGCACCTGTACGACACAATACATGAACGTTTGCGTGCTTGCATTCAACATTCTGGCGGTTACACCGGTTATTAATGTACCAGCATTTCACATTTAAAATGGCTCTTCTCGCGCTTACGATAAGCTGTGATATTGAAACCTTAATCGATTAAATATGTTATCTATACAAATGTATTGCCGCCATTTCATTCCTCCACAACTATTTCTTCGTGGTGTTGGGATTTTATTTTCCGTCAGTGTATTATTATTATTTCTTGCTCATTTGATATTGGCCTCTCATAGGCATCTACCCAGTGCATCACTACATTGTACATAGTACTATAACTATACCTTTATCTTTCTTACACATTTCTACTGGAATTGTTCATATTTATTCTTCACTGTGCATCGCTCGTGCATTACTCATGCACCATTGTTGTCGGTTACTTCTGTAGCTCAACGTGTATCTGTGAAGATACTCATCTACTATGTTTTTATTGCCATTGTATATAGCACATCAGCGTCTGTACATTTGTCATCTTCACTGTACATATGTCGTCAATTATATTTCTGTTGACACTGTAAATACAGGCCCTCTGTACCCTCCTCTCAGGTTTTCTCAATAAAAAATTTTGAAAGCCACAGCGTTGGTAGGGCATAATTGTCCAAAATATCGAGGTAGACGTGCTGGTTAACAGGTATATCCGCGATAACCAATTGGCCCGGACCAAACCACTAAAAAAAACACCACACGAGCACACTGCCAGCTCCAAACTTGGGCGTAGGAACAGTACACTGTGGTAAATAGCGTTCCCCCGCCTGCCGGCATACCCACACAAGACCATCAGACTGATAGATCGTATATCTGGATTCATCAGTCCATAGGACCTGTTTCCATTGACCTACGGTCCACGATAAATGTTCGTTACGCCATGCTAAACGACGAGTAGCACTCCGAGTGCAGATGAAAGGCTTGTGAGCAACCGCACGACCACCGTAACCAATGGAATGAAGTTCTCTGTGAATGGTACGTGAACATACAGATGTTCCAGCATTTTTATTCACCTGTACATTGAGCTTTTGTGCAATACTCTGTCGATTAGCTCTAACGACTCTCCTGAGGCTTCGGCGTCCTCTATCACTGATTTTGTTTGGTCTGCTACTACGTTTTGCTGCTTCAAGCACGCCATGTATCTTCCATTTATTCAGTACATCCAAAACAGTTGACTTTGGTATGTTTAAACGCCTCTCGGTTTCTCCCTTGGACAACCTACACCCAACAATCTTTATAACACCCAACAATCTTTCCTTTCTGAAAGTCAATTCTCTCCCGCTGCGACATTTTCACTCAACCTCACAGTGCGATGTGATCGCGGTCAGCTACAGGCTTGTTTTCATACCGTTTGCATCTGCACCGTGAATCTTAACAACGCAACGGATCCGTTCATTTGCCTTTGAAAGGGTGTCCTGTGACCTTTGTCAATAAAGTGTATGTTTCGTCTGGCCGTAAAGACTAATTTAAAGTGAGCTATCCGGCACAATTAGTTGCATCGCATTTACCCTTAGTGTAACATCTATTCAGCCGGACATTTGGAACTGCATTCTAAGTGATTATATTTATAGCATTGAAAATGAAACTGGCAGAGGAAAGCATCACTGAGATATCTTTGGTTTCCTAAGTGCGGGTTCTAAAGAATTCTACCTCTCACTCTTCTATGACCACCTCCGGACAGTCTTACTGCTAGATGACGAAAGTATGTATCGTATTTGTCACGGTATCCCTGTTACGAGAAAAAAAGTAAAGACTCGCATTTAGGAAACCAATGATATCTCAGCGATGCTTTTCTCTGCCAGAATTTTATTTTCAATGCTATAAATACATATATTCACTTAGAATGCAACGAAGGTGCGGAGTTTGTGTGCTCTACAAAAAACAAAAAAACAAACAAACTTGAATTCTTTTCTCAAAGGAGATTTTTTTTGCACAAAACTAGCTTTTCCAAAACTTGCGGCTCGAAGTATTAATTCACTGAGCTGAACAGCAAAGTTTCATTTGTATTTTCATTACTCGTACACTGTAACAAAATTATTCTTGCGGAATAATTTCCTACTTGTAGCATATAGCTTTGCTGAAACAGATAAAGGTGACATTTTGTAGCATGCAGCACTGCTGAAACATGTCTGAAAAGGTGAAATTTCTTGACTTACCTTACTGCAGGTTTGAATTCCAGGTAGTACATGGCAGTTGTGTTCATGATGTTGAAACGTACCTGACATGGCTGGTGACGCACATGCCAAGACGGCAAAGTTGCAGCTGTAAGCTTTGCCATTGTAGTTTAATTGGTATAACAGTTGATTCCGGAGAAGGAAGATGTGGTTTCAAAATCGTCACCGGCAAATGAGGCTTTATTTTTACACTGATGCCCAAACGAAATAAACGAATCTCCTGGCAATGAGGTTCGAGACAATTTTGTGATGATTCTTCCACACATCGTCGGGAAGTAATGAGAATTCCTTCTTCTACAGAGAGTTCTTTCAAGCATGGTTAGTTGGCTGACCCGGAAACTAACGAATTCGCCCCAGCACTTTCTCAAGAAGGGAGGTATATATGAGGGTCGTTAAAATAGTAACGAGACTGATTTTACTTGGGGCAGAAGTGTAATGCAATAAACATATTTATATACTTCCGATATATTCTCCCTCTACTTGAATGCACCGGTTCCACCTTTCTACTTCCGCAAAGTGTGTTCGAAGCCCTTCCTCGACGTCTGAGTTAGGATACCCATCACAGGTATGTTCAGCACAGTATTTGATGCAAACCAACGTCCAAAAAAAATTTTTTTTCACTTCAAGGGATAGGTGGAAGTCACGCGGGCTCCAGATCCGATGAATATGGAGGTCACGCCATCATTTCGATGCCCATACCTTGGATAATCTGCTGGGTAAGCAAAGCATGATGTACTCAATGTCATCAACGGAACACGATGTTGGTTCCATTTATGACATTGTGAGAACACAGTACCCCAACCGTTTCCGCACAATGTCATAATTGGAACCAACGGACATATGCATCACATGAGCAACCTCCTCAATGATTATTCGGCGGTCTTCGCGTAGGATTGCCTCCGTGGTATTGACATTAACCTCCGAAGTCGATGTCGAAGGCCTACCGGAGCGTGGCGCATCTTCCAGATACTCATCACCATCCACAAATTTCTTATGCTACTCAAAAGTTCTTGCACGAGACAAAACATCTTCCTGATAGGCTGTTTTAATAATTTCGGGCGTTTATGTGGCGGTTTTGTTCAAACGCACGCAAAATTTCAGTTTTATATCGATACTGGGCTACAGAAGCACGTCTCAGCTCTACGCCGTCTACTACAAGAATGAACCAGCGGAGCGCTGTAACGACGCATTGTCACATGACTGACCTTTCAACTATTCCTACACAAGCAGCTGCGTTTTTCTACGTGGGTTTGTTTTGGCGCTATGACGTCAATCTCGTTACTTTTTGAACGAACTACGTATGTGACGTACCTCCCTCAGAGGTGATGCACATGTCAAGACGGCAAAGTTGCAGGGCTAAGCTTCGTCTGTGTAGTTCAATAGGTAGAACAGTTGACTCCGGAGAAGGCAGATGTGGATTCGAAATACATCGCCGGCAAATGGAGCTGTAGTTTTACAATGTTGAACATCTATTTCTACCCGCCTGTACCAGTGGCTCTAAATTAAGGGCAGAAGCTGCCACAGATGTCCGCAATAGTCGTAAAAAAGCAAATGAAAAACGACATCTTTATTTGTCTGCATAGAATAGTGAGGAAGATTTAAATGGGATTTTTTAATCAAATGGTGTGTGCATCGTATCAGAGATTTCACTGGCATCTCTTTTGTTTCATTGCTTTCCGAATAAAATGGTGTTATCTGGAATGAAAATATTTTAAACTTTTTAAACGGCATTTTACGGGTTTTCTTCCGTTAGTTAATTATCAAAACGTAAGCAGAATTTACCTTCCATTTGATAAAATTAATGCATGCATTGCGGAAAAAATGGTATTTCAATGTTGGGGTCTGTTCTGTCTTTTCTGGTGCCTTGTTCAGACTAAACAACTACACTCGAGAAACACTGCCAGAGAAAAAGAGAGAGCAGATGCCATGCAGCTCTCCTTCGCGATGTGTGGAAACCCGTTACGTGTTGGAACTGTGACCGAGGGAGCACAGAAGCCAAAGAATCCTTAATGCTGCAATCTTCGTGTGTGTGTGTGTGAAAGGCACAGAAGACAAAAATGTTTCACATTTATATATACAGTGTACATTTTTTCTTAACAAAATCCTTCTTCGCGATGTGTGAAGTAATTTGTGGAGCTTGACGCAATGAAAATTCCAGGTACATTTCTTTGTTTCAGCTGTCAGCCGTTTTATTTACATAGTATTGTTTGAATTTCAAACAACAGCATGATGATGCCGCCCCGGTGGCGCAGTGGTCTAAGGCGTTGGCCTCTGATCATTCGTCCGCAGGGGTCCGGGTTCGAATCCCGGTGAGGCATGGATGTTGTGTTTGTCTTACGGCACTGGCTCTCTCCCTTCCCTGGAACCAGTGACCCTAAATTAGGGACGGGCGACTGCTTATAGCCCATTGAGTTGCTCACGGTGGTCGTTAAACCTCCAAAAAAAAAAAACAAAAAAAAAACAGCATGATGGAAATTCAACTAATTGTATCAAAGACTCACTGTTCTATTTCCGCTATTGACGCCCACTAAATGAAGTATGTATATTTTCTGTTTCTTCCCTTCATTCATTTCTTGATTTTAATTTTCAGCGGGGAAATATGTTAAACAGTTGGAGTGGCGCAGTTAGCTAAAACGTTTGCCTTGTGGCTGTTTGGTAAGCGACGTTGGGGATTCATATCCCGTCGTTAAGTAATCAGTTCTCGGTTTTTCAGGGCCTAATTCCCTTTGGCCTATTGTAGGCGCAGCTGGATCAGTGTGAATGGTTATATCATTGTGGCGAGGAAAGCAATGGGAAAGCACTTCATCGCAATCCGTGTTCCCCAGGAAAATTCATCATCATGGCAGTGATGATGATGACAAACGTCCGTGGAAGATACGTCACCTGAAGAAGATGAAATATATTAAACATGCACTGAACAAGCGAATTATGAGGAACACTTACCTAATAACGTTTTGGGCCACCCCAGGACATGAAAACAGCCTTGATTCGATGTGGTATGGACTCAACGAGATGTAGTTCTACAAGTGTGTTCAGCCAAAGGGATGTGATAGCGTTCGTTAGTTGCAGAATGTTTGCTGAACGCGCATCTCTGTTTTGAAAGGATCTCTCAGTATCACCTGTTCGATTGGGTTAAGTTCTGGAGGGGCCATTTTAACATTTTGAAGACAGTGTTGTGTTTCTGAAACCACTGTATGAAGACCCGAACATTGTGGCATGGTGCATAATTCTGGTGGAGGTAACCCTTATTAGGAAACATAATGAACATATACGGAGTGCCTAGTCCGCAGTGATGTTAAATTGCCTAGAGGCATCCAAATGCTGTTCCAGTTCCAGAAGTATTAAGAAACACAATGACCACCATGAAAACAGATCCTAGACCATTACACTGCCTCCACCAGCTTTTGAAGTTAACGCTAGTCAAGTGGGGTACATCGATTCGTGCTATTAAGTGAAAACATGGTTCATCGTACAAGGCGATGTTTTTTCAGTACTCCAGGGTTCGGATTCGATGCTCTTGTGCCCACGGCAGAAGAATTTTTTGGGTTTTAGCAGGGAGAAATGGTAAACGAAGGCAACATTTATATCTCATTCGGGTCAATTTGCCACAGGCCGTGTATGCTGAAATTCTTCTCTGAACACTGTGTACTGCTCGGTTACTTAACGAAATGGAGCTTGTCTGTTATCTCGTACAGCGTTCTCAGCCCCGTTGCCCTCAAACATGAACCAGTCGTTTATTTCCCAAGGAAGACCCCTTGCTGCTTGTTTTGTTGCTTGTGTGCCACTCATTGTACACCCTGGGTACAGTTGCTTTTGCGTAGCTGAGAAGGTTCGCCGTTTCTGAGATATTAGGACCTGCCCGCCCAGAGCGCACTAGCATAATTCTTTCAAAATCGCTTAAATCACGTTTCTTTTCCGTATTACCGCTACACAAGTTTGGTAAACATCTAAATCCTTTGCAGTAAGCTTTTCACAAAGCCATCTCAACGTCACAGTTGCATACGTAAGGAAGGATAACACGTGTCTGACTGTTTATTGGGTGTTCCTAATAATTTGAAACTTTTTTTTTTTGATTGGAGGTTTAACGACCACCGTGAGCAACTCAATCGGCTATAAGCAGTCACCCGTCCCTAATTTAGGGTCACTGGTTCCAGGGAAGGGAGAGAGCCAGTGCCGTAAAACAAACACAACATCCATGCCTGACCGGGATTCAAACCCGGACCCCTACGGACGAATGATCAGGGGCCAGCGTCTTAGACCACTGCGCCACCGGGGCGGCATCATCATGCTGTTGTTTGAAATTCAAACAATACTATGTAAATAAAACGGCTGACAGCTGAAACAAAGAAATGTACCTGGAATTTTCATTGCGTCAAGCTCCACAAATTACTTCACACATCGCGAAGAAGGATTTTGTTAAGAATGACGGGAATGTATCGCAACACACAGTACACCGAACTCTGCTAAAAATGGTGCTGTGCGTAGCCGCAAGCAACTCTAAGTGCACATGATAACCTGGGTTCACAGTCTAAAGCGCCTACAATCGGCACTAGAGCGTCAAAACTGGACCTTGAATGATTGGAGGAAGGTTGTGTGTTCCGATGAATCTTATTTCCTGTTACACCATGTGCACGGCTGAGTACGTATGCCTCGATTATGTGGGATGGAGCATTGGCACCAAGATGCGCAATGGGAAGGAAACGAGCCGCTGGAGGAAGTGTAAGGCTTTGGTCAATGTTCTGCAAAACTCTGGGTCCAGTCATTCATGTGCAGGAAACTATGATTTCTACCACCTACTTAAACATCATTGATGACTAGGCATACCCTTTCACTCTAATAGTGCGTTCTTTCAGCAGATAATGTGCCATGTCATACTGCCCAGGTTGTTTAGGAATGTTTCAAGAATGGCAGTGGAAGACTTTTCAGAATTTGTTCGAGAATGGTTGAGGAAGACTTCCATCCGCCCCGGTGGCGCAGTGGTCTAAGCGATGGCCTCTGATCATTCGTCCGAACGGGGTCCGGGTTCGAATCCCGGTGAGGCATGGATGTTGTGTTTGTCTTACGGCACTGGCTCTCTCCCTTCCCTGGAACCAGTGACCCTAAATTAGGGACGGGCGACTGCTTATAGCCCATTGAGTTGCTCACGGCGGTCGTTAAACCTTCAATCAAAAAAAAAAAAAAAAAAAAAAAGACTTCCAAGTATTGCCTTGGCTTTCAGATTCCCCAAACATAAATCCAATCGAGTACCTGTGATTTGTGTTGGAACAGCAAATTCTATCTGCAGCGGCTTAATCACGCAATTTACAAGAGTTAAAGGATCTTCTGGTAACGTGTTGGCATTAGATACCACAAGACACCTTCAGAAATCTTGTAACATCCATGTCGTGTCCGAAAAGAGCTGTTTTGACAGCCCGTGGAGGACCAACATCACATTAGGCCAGTGGTCATAACGTTTCGGCTATTCGGTGTATGTAGTGTTGGCCGAATGTACTAGGTGAAGATCATGAGACTAACTCACATTACTTAAGTCTCTGAGGGTTCCTGAGGTTCGGGTACTGTTTATTTATCGAAGAAATGCCCTTGTGACGTGCCTGCCCGCAGGACGCACATGAGATAAAGGAAGATAGCAGTGAGAGCACATGTCAGTGTAGTATAGTGGATAGCACTCGGAGCTCCGGAGCCGAGAGTTGCAGCTTCGAATACCGCCTCTCGCATAAAAATAATGGAGAAATTTACGTCGTCATACCCTTCACATGCCACAAATGCTTGCACCGATGCACGAACATTCAAAACATGCGCACAAACCCATTTGCAGATATCACGCACTGGTTAGCTGCCAGCAGCAGTAAACCAAACTACAAATCTTCCACCAACAAACACTGCTGTACCTTGGCTGACTGCATCTGCTCCATATGCGTTTTATAATTTTTTCGTATTTGTTGACGTCTCTTCTGAGCACTACAGAAAGCTCTAACACAGGTCTTAGTGTTTGTGAAATATTGTTTTCCTTAACAGGTTTCTTGCAAGATCTCGAAAAAACACACGTACACTGAGAGAGACAGAGAGAGAGAGAGAGAGAGAGAGAGAGAGAGAAAGAGAGAGATACATTTGAGTTACGGTAAAAGCAAATTTAAGGAAGCAACAATGCACATGAATTACCTTAATGAAGACCATTGAAGATGTGAGGTGTAGCTACTTTTCAAGCTCCCCTCGTAGTATTCAAATCGTATAATATATGAGGTCTGTTCAAAAGTTGTGCCTGGAACCATATTTTTATTTCAAAATACAAAATACTTAAAAGCTAATCGAATGTAGCACCTTTAAACTATTTTCCTTCTAAGCCAACGCCACGGTTCCAGCGTTTCTGCCACTAAACAAAACACGTTTGTTTGGGGATACGTTCAGCTTCTGTATTTTATTCTCGATGTTTACAATATCAAATATTCGTCCCTTCAGAGATTTTTTTAATCTGGGAAACAAAAAGCTGTCAACACCTGCATTTTAACACCTGCCTTATCCACCTCATTTTGTCGCAGTGAACAAAATGAATTGCATAAGGCAGGTGTTATAACGTTGAGATTTTACATTTGGTTAGGAACTCACGGATAGGCGGTTCTGGGTGAGCAAGTGTATTAGCATGATGCAGTAGCAAGATTGAGACTTTCATTGTTGTCGCAGTTTGCGTCGAATTCTTTTCTTTAGTATTTTCAAAACCTAAATAGACAAAGTCATTGCTCTTTCTAGGTTTTTCTTTAAGTAACACCACACAGCAACCGAAAAATTGTATATCGACACCGCTGGAATCGAACTATAGATCTCTCGATAACAAGCCGAGTGCGTTCGCATTACGCTATGGTGCCAACAATTCACGGCGCTATGTGTATTTATCTGCCAGCATCTGCCTTCACAAATCCGTAGGGACGGAATTAGCAACTGAGACGTCTCTATCCGGTGGGGCTTAACGGCACAAGCTATTAATTATAGCTAATAAAACCAAAAGACGAGAGAAATGGTGAAAATCTTCCAATGGAGACAATGTAAATAGACAAAATCATCACTCTTTCTTTGTTTTTCTTTAATTAACACACAGAAATTAAAGAAAATCGTGGAAAGAGCGATGGTTTTGTCTATTTACATTGTCTCCACGTATTTGGAAGATTTTCACCATTTTCAAAACCTTTTTGTAATAAGTATTCAAAGTCTGCACAATCAAAGCAATTTCAAAATGTAGCACATCTGTAACATCGAGGATATCACTCAACACAACCTTCACACATGATTTCACTTGCCGCGATTGTTTGGATCAAGGAGAGGGCATTTTTATTTCATCCGATTGATCGATATTTTCTTTCAGTATCATGACAGAACCAGGATTGATAATATATACCATGACGTATGGATGTACTGCTGCGCGATGCTTAAGGTACTGCCAAACTGCAGCACGTTACTCCCTTTTATCAAACATATGTGAGAAGCATAGGCACAGTGGTGTTATAAAAGAAAAAGTACAAACAGTTCTGTAAGCCAGACTAAATGTACGCTACGATATACGAGAAGCATAAGCCTGAAAGTGTATTGGAACGGTGTATGTATGTGTGTCGAAGTGCACAATGTATTACGTAAATATTAAAAGCAGTTTCATTATTGTTGCTTAGAAGGTGCAGAAACGCCAAATACTTACATAATACACTGCTGGACAATTGCCAAGGACGGATCATAAACGGCTATGTAGCGCATAAAAAAGTAAGTGTGGTTGGATGCCAAGTGAAATAAAATAATGTCAGAATGCCAGGACATTACAAGAAAGACAATTTATTGTGCTCTGAAATCCAGAAGGGTTTGGAACGTGTTCAAGGGACAAACAGGCCATTTTGTGCAGAATACGTAAACGTGAAAAAATGCAATTACCGTCCGCAGGCGTTCCGGCGTAAGATGTCAATACGGGATATGGCCACCATGGAGGGCGATGCAAGATTCCACATGTCGTGTCATGTTTTGCCCAACATTATCAAGCAGCTGTTGGGGTAATTTATCCCATTCCTCTGTCATTGCACGGATGAGTGTGTCCTTGTTTATTGGAGGGCATTGGCGACCAGCAAGACTCCTCCCCAAAGCATCCCACACATTTTCAATGGGACTCAGATCTAGAGAACGTGCTGGCCATACGAGGCGTTGAATATCTTCGCTCTCAAGACACTCCTGGACAGCGACTGTTCGATGACATGTTGCGTTGTCGTCCATGAAAATGAATCTATCGCCGACAGCACCACGGAACATGCGATCATGAGGTAGCAGAACATCATTAATGTATCGTTGGCCAGTCACAGTCCCAGTTGGAAGCACATAGAGGGACGTACGGCCATTGATCATGATGCCAGCCCATACATACCATGACACTACATGTCGGATATCGGTCCCTTTCCTGTATGTTTGCTGGAAAATATGCAGTTACCACTATCACGCCAGATCAGTTGTCGTCGACAATCAGACGATATACTGTATCCACTCTCATCTGAGAAGAGGACAGCAGACCAGTCTTTAGCAGTCCAATTGCGTTGTTGATGGCACCATTGCAAACGGGCGGTACGGTGACGTCTGGACATTGGGATGCACACAACAGGACGGCGGACGTATAGTCATCCTTCATGCAAACGTCTGGCGACAGTTTTTCGGGAGATCCGCTTGCCAGTGGCAGCCATAAACTGATTTGCCACTTCACTAGCTGTGCTGCGCCGGTGTCTTTTTGTTGATAGCACTATGTACCGATCTTCTGCAGGTGTCGTACTGCGAACACGACCTCCCCCGTGACGTTTGCTACACTCTCCGTTTGTTTGAAATGATTTCCAAAGCCTTGAAACAACAATGTGGCTGACGTCGAACTTCCTGGCAACATCTGTCATTTTTCGCCCTTCTTCAATCTTGCCAATAATACGGCCACGCGTAAAATCATATAGGTGATGTCGAGAAGACATACTGAAAATTGCAAGTTTGTCAATTGATTCTTTCCCTTTCAACTTTGCGTTTGAACAACAACGGTCAATACGCGTCAAATCCTTTATATCTCTTATCGGCGCTATGACGTCGCGAACAAGTTCGGCAATCCAAAATTTGCATACGCACAACACGTCTTACTGTATCCCGCACTTATGCTAATTTCCACATTTTCCTGCCTTCCATTTTATGGTTGCTATCGTTGCTATTGTCATCCGTCCTTAGCAATTGTCCGGCAGTGTAGTATCATTTCTGGAGAAATCTATACATTGTAATTTTACAAATGTACACAGTTTCGGAAAGTCCCAGGAATGATTTTTTGACGTACTATGTGCGGCCATCTCTTTGACAACGATTACCAATTTTCCATGAACTCTGAGTAAGCGATTGTAATTTTTTTCACCCAGTTTCGGCCGTGGAAGGCAGTGCATGTGTTTTTCAAGTTGGAATTTTTACCTTGTCACACTTTAGAGGATGGAACAATGGGAAAACATTAAGTTCTGTTTTAAATGTGGAAAATCTGCTCCAGAAACGTACAAATTGATGTAACAAGCACACAGTGATGAATATTTATCTCAGTCCAAAGTGCATGAATAGTATGCACGATTTCGTGATGGTCGACAGTCATTGGAGGACGATGAAATTAGCGGACGACTTTCGACAAGAAACACTGATGAAAATATGCAGACTGTTCGCAAACTGCTGGCTATGGATCGTCGATATACATGTCCGATTATAGCAGAAGAACCGAATATTGGTAAGACATAACATTATTCCTGATGTCCTTGGCAAGCGGAAGGTGTGTGCTAAGTTCGTCCCACACTTTATAACTTCGGAAGGAAGAGAACTGCGAGGGACTGCTTCGCAAAACTTGGTGGAAATGATGGCGATCAAGATTTCCTCAGCAAGGAAATAAGTGGTGATAAACCATGGTGTTTCGAATATGACCCATCCACAAAACGACAAACCAGCGAATGGTCAAGTCCGGGAAAGCCGAAACCAAAGAAGGTGAGGGCTGTGAAGTCGAAAATCAAAATGATGCTCATTGTGTTCTTCGATTCTCGTGGAATTAGGACTAACCATGTGAATTTGTGCCTGGACAAACAGTCAATGGCTTATTCCACAAGGAAGTCGTAAATCATATTCTCAAGAGAATTCGAAGAGTTAGGCCAGATTTGCATAGAAGTGGAGAATGGTACCTCCTCCATGACAATGATCCGTCACACACCTCGACCATTGCTACCCAGCTTCTGGCTAAAAACCAGGTGACAACGATCATGCATCCCTTACCCGCCGAATCTAGCCCCGGGAGATTCTTTTCTGTTCCCAAAACTCAAAGCACACATGAAGGGAAGGCGATATGGGTCCATTCCAGACATTCAAAGGTCATTAAAAGCGTACCTGAAGAACATCCCAGAAAATGACTTCCGCAGGGCATGTGAGAAATTCCTAGAATGATCCAAGCTGTGTATCGAAAGAGGAGGGGGACTATTGAAAATTAAATAAAAAAATGCTACAGGTAAGATATATTTTTTTACCGAATTATTCCTGTAATTTTCTTGACCGACTGGGTATTTCTCACAACAGGCTCCAAATGACAATTTGGTTTTTGGAGTGTTTTGGGCCATTATTTCAGAACATAAAGTTCATGCAATACTGTTATTTTCAGCAATGAGTAACCACGGGCACTTACTGGTAAAATATTCATGTTATTTTACAGTCCATATTGGCACTCGAGTTTTCTTCACAACTTTCCGAAACATTCTCCATTCATTTTTATCACCTTAGGTTCAAATTCAGTTCACTGCGCATTCACTTGACTGACAGCATTCACAAAGTTTCTTCGCCACTTTGGAAACACAGATATATAATTCACGAAAGAAAACAAATGATGATGAAAAGTAAAAACAATGGTAGGAAGGGAAGATTTTCACTGTTTGCCTCAACATCTTTAACATCAATGTCTGGTTCGCCTGAACTGGTGCGAATCGGCTCATCACTGTCTAGGCATAAACTCTACTGTGACTGTTCTCATTCTCAAAGTTAGTGCCAAAATCACATGACATGACCAGTTGAGATGGCAGTCTGTCTAGAGGCCTCCACTCCATAACAATCAATCGTCTGTAACTACTAATTACTTCATTCATACAAGCGATGGAGTCGTATATTCTTGAAGTCCATGGGCGTCCAGAGCGAGGGGAATCTTCAATTGATGTTCGACTTTCTTTAAATCTCTTTGACCAATGGTGGGCAAACGTTTTCGTGGGTTGGCCGCATAAAAAAGTAAAATACTGTGTGAAGCTGTCCAAACGTTTTTTTTAATTATGCTTGCAAAAAGTTCAAAATAACATCACTGATTTCAGTTTAGATTGATAGGTAGGAAACTTTTTTGTGTTTGCATATCTGGTTTGAATGATGGTGTGTGTGTGTGTGTGTGTGTGTGAGACAGTTGGAACTGAAAGGGTTTTTTCTGCAGTTTTTCATATTCTGGTTCCATCTGAGAAGCTGTGATTCCTAGAAAAGAGACCAGGCGACTATCCGCAAGTCTGTTTGGAAATTTCATTGAAGAAAACATCCGTTCACACAAATACGTATGATGAAGCAAACACGGCCATAATTTTTGAGAGTGACTAATCAGATTTGAAAAACTTGATTTCGGCAAGCTCTTGTAGAACTCCAATTTTGAAGTGTTGTGAAATTACTGCTTTTGCCCATTGTTACAGAACAAAATTTAAATGGCTCAATTCTTGTTTGCAGCTGTGTATATAAGTTTGTATCCATCGTTCTGATTCTGTTTCTCATGGGTTTTTGGAAACAAAATGTTTTGAAGTTCTTGCTTTTATCAGGACAGAGAACATTCTAGAATTTAAATGCAGCATTTCGCGAAATCCCCATCAGAGGCGAGCGATCAACGATCAATCTCACTGCTCTAACACCCAAGAAAACGACAATAATAAACCGATGAGACAGGCATGCGATGACTCGACTAGGGAGGCAGGGAGTAATGTCAAAACGTCAAGGTTAAACAGAGCTGTCTACCGCTATGGGCTTGCGTGATGGTGCCTTGCTGTTGTTTCCCGCTTCTGAAGAGCGATATTTTTGAAGTGTAAGAAGCAGAGTTATTCTCGCATGCTCGAATCCTTCCGTGGGACGTAGTTTTCCCACCCCTAAGACAATTCAGAAGTTTTTTAAAGACTTCTTCTTCAACAGCTCCTTCTTCAAATGCCGTTTGCAACATTTCAAATGTTTCCGACTCAGCGTTTCGAAGTTTAAAATGATATACACTGAAGAGCAATTGAATTAGAGATACCTGTCTAGTAACGTGTAGCATCACCTATCGCCCTGATGACGGCGGCGTTTCGTCTTGGCATGGACTCGACAAGACACCGGAAGCGGTGGGAAGCCATACGGATCCACGACCACTGAACAAGCTCCCACAGTTCACGAAGATTTGATGGAGGGGGTCAGAGCCTCGAACATATCTCTCGATGGCATCCCAGATGTGTTCGATGGGACTGAGGTCAGGTGACCTAGCTGGCCAAGGAAGCGAGGTCACGTCGGTGGAGTTTTCATCCAACCATTCGGATACAATTCGGGAGCGATGGCACGGTGCACTGTCTTGTTGCAGGATGAGGTCCCCAGTGCATGTTGAAGACGCACAAACGGAAGCAAATGGTTGTCCAGGATATCCCGGTAACGTTGACCTGTGAGGGACGATGTCACAAGTACCAGGGGTCCGATTTCAGTCCACGTAAACAGACCCCAGACGAGAATGCCACCTACACCACCTTGAAGAGTACCCTGCTGGCAAGAAGGATCCATCGCTTCATGTGGTTTGCGCCGTACTAGTATACTACCATCCGCATGTACCAACGTGAATCTCGACTCATCAGTCCAGGCAACATTTTTCCACATGTCTAGGGTGCAGTGGCGATGTTCCCGCGCCCATGTTAATCTTTGCACCCTGTGATGTGCGGTCAGCAGCGGTACCTTCGTGGGACGATGGCTGCTGTTCCCCATAGCGAGGAAATGGTTCTGGATGGTGTGGCTGCTTGCACGTTTTTGTGCACCAGTGTTAAATTGCCGAGTGATTTCTTGCACTGTGGCCCGTCTATCCTCTGTTACAATGCGAGCTAGCCGACGATGATCCCGCTCATCCACACGCTGTTGTCCACGGCAGTTGGCCCTTGCAGGGATGGTTTTACCGGATTCGATGTACTCACGGTGCACCCGTGACACAGTGGCGTGTGAAAATCTCAGTGCCTGACGACTTCCGAGATGGAGTCACCCATTCGTCGGGCCCCGACAATTTGTCCACGATCAAATGAGCTTAGATCCTTCGTCTTACCCATACTGCGTCCGACTCTTACTGATTCCCGTCGCATCACTCCTTATATTGTCGGATCACTGCATACGTCATGTCGTTTCCGTTTACAGGGCCGTCCACAGCGCCACATTTGCATAACGCCAGCTGTCTCTAATTCAATTGCTCTTCAGTTTATGTACCATGATGGAATGTATTGTAACCTCTAGATATTCTAGACAAAAGTTACCAATCCTCCTCACTAACACACTTGCAATTCAGCTTTTCTTTCTGTCTGGCAGTCAGATTTTAGCCTGCGCATGTGCAGATGGACTTTCGTATCACATTTCATCGGAGTCAGGGTCGTTCCTTACGTTCGTCTCCAGATCTGAATATTGTAAAATAATAATAATAAAATATTCTCGAAAAACTAAACATTCGAAATACTTACTATTGCAGCTGCCATAGTTTAACAAATATTTACCTTTATGACTCCAATATCTTCTTTCATTGGTTTTCTGACATTAATATTCATTAATCCAGCTACCTCTCAATGTAAAGAATTAGTACACCTTATTGTTTGTTGTTATGATTTAATTCTACTCAGTATGTTCCGCACTGTGCTTGCGTATGGTCGTGAGTAACGCAAATAAATACTATGTGTTGCATGTAAATAAATGTATACTCTCGAATTATTCGTTGTATTTCACACCCACAAAGATCTTGGCATGCGAAAGATGCATAGCATACATTGTCTAAAATGAGAACAGGATACTCACTTCATTTTGTTATCTTGATATGGAAGATTTCGTAGCATTACACATAGTTACGCTGTAAGAAAATGGGACAATGAAAAGCATAATACAAAGGCATGTAGCTCTCAATTTCCGTTTCTTGGAACCTTCGTTTCGTAAGAGTAACAATGGTAATACCGGCCACTGCATTAGAAACTTCACGTCGCTTTTCGCATCATATATACAAAACACGTGGTCACCAGCGTCACCACGTGATCTAGGAATATTGAAGACTGCTGCTCGTCAGCAATCATCAGTGGTGTTGATCCCAATGAGAAAAACGAATTTTTCGGAGTTCGATAAAATGCTTATTATAGGTGCTCGTCTGGTTGGAGTGACGATTTGAATAAAGCAGAGTTCACTGGTTTCTGAAAAAGCAAAATATCCGGTGACGGTGACTTCAATCAGCGTAAAAATAACCCCCATTTCTTGTCTAAAAGGCGTAACTGCGACGCGAAATAATCTGTCAGGAACGAGATCGCCGTCGTCTGAGAAGGCTTGCACTGAGAAACAGGACTTCCTGCGTGCAGCAATTGACCAAAGCATTCAATGAAGAATGTTTCCGACCAATACCTCAGAGAACTATGCTCAGGGAATCGAAGAGGACCGGTATTGGCAGTTTATCCAGAAACCACCGAATTCTTCAAAGAACCAGGTTTGTCTACAGTGTTGTCAGAAACTGGACATTGGAAGACTAGAAAAAATTCATGTGGTCCGACGAGTCTCGGTACATCTTGTTCTGTACCGACGGTACTTAGATAGTTAAGTGGGAGCCCTATGAAGCAATGGGTCCAGCTTGTCTTGAAAACACAACTCATGGTGTCATGGTCTGTGGCACGTTCTGTTGTTACCGAATCGGCTCCATAGGATTACCTTAACATTGTTGCTGATCAAGTCCATCAGTACTTTTATCCAGCAGTTGACCGCTGTTCCATGGACGATAATGCTACTGTACGTCGCTCACGATGTGTTCAGCAGTGGTTGAACAAGCATGCCAGAAACTTCCACCATCTTCTTTGGCCATTACAAAACCCGGATATGAACTATAACGAAGTAAATTTCTCAGTCATTTTTGGTCCACGCCGGGAATCGAACCCGAGTCCACTTATTCCGGAACAAGTCGCTCTACCAGCTGAGCTACGCAGACGTTCGTTCTTGCTGCTATCTGCCTTTATGTCGTGTGCGTCCTGCGGGGCAGGCACGTCACATCTCCCCCCCCCCGAAAGAGGGCCGGGGGCATGACCCACGGGTCAGCCGCGACGATGAATCGTTGCAGGCAGCTCTCTGCTGTAGAACGTGCACTTGAGAACTCCCAGTCCAACTAGTGTGTGGAACGCAACGACACACACATTTATTCTTCGAAGCGCTGAAGAAGGGATTCTCTTATTTTTTCTATCTCACGGTGTGGAAAGAACATCACACCATTGCGAGATCTTTAACTGCCAGGTCATCCGGGAAGTTCGGGCGCCATTATAACGAAGTAAACTTCTCCGTCATTTTTGGTCCACGCCGGGATCGAACCGGAGTCCACTTATTCCGGAACAAGTCGCTCTACCAACTGAGCTACGTAGACGATCGTTCTTGCTGCTATCTGCCTTTATGTCGTGTGCGTCCTGCGGGGAAGGCACGTCACAGAGCCCCATTGAGAATGTATGAAACATATTAGAAAAACAGATCAGGGAGAGAAGTCCCTTTCTGTCAAATCAGAGCCAGTTAATCTTCCAGGTGGCAAGCACGCATATATGCGTTCGGAGATTTCTGTGCCAAAGGCAGCGACGACACAATAATACGTCCATCAAAAAACTGTTCAAAAGCCACGAGAACGCAGTAATGCGTCGAGAAAAGTTTTAGGCTCATAGTTGCGAGAAGGCGTATATTTCTCTGAAGTGAGCCCGACTAACACTACAGAAAGACAGGATGCTTTTAGGGAGTCTCTTGTTATACATGTGACAAAATTCCGCATTGCCTCTTCCAAAGCTCCTGCCACCTGAAGGGTTAAAAGAGTGTCTGGTGAACTCTTGGTATGTTGTAGGCGTAGATGCACTCCATACTCCCATGTCAAACCGCATAGTGCTATAATTCGGGGTAAAGGAGGTCCAAGCCGGTACTGAATAAAAGTTTCAAATTCAGTGGCCGGTATGTGTACAATGAATGGAATGATTACATTTAATGAAAACTGATATAAATGCAAACAAAGGATTCAGCGGATGTCATAATGTCACGCATAGTTGTGTTTTTTTAGCAGTAGCAGTTACAAAAGGGCCAGCTTGCCAACTGAAAAATCCTTTCAGTATAAGACTCTACCATTCAAAGTCGATATAAAAATCATTATTTCCATAATCAAAGGACACATCCAATAGCTCATCATTATATTATTAATTTTAGTTTCGTTTTCTTTAACGCATACGCGTTTCTTTCCTTTCCCACGCTATCCTGGGAGCTGGAATAGCCTTAAGGAAAGGCATTTTTACTTATGTGAGAATTAACAAACTGTTCCGTATAGATCGAAAACAGTGTGTGTGATATATTGACTTTGATCACGGACAGAAAGGACAAATATAGTCCACGTAAAAATCATAAATGTCATAGAAAATGAAAAACACGTCAACACTAAGCACAAGAACTCTGCTTTCCTAGGCATGATGGAGAAAGAGAAATAGGAAAAGACAACAGGCCAATTTTCTTAATGCGTCAATATTGTTTTGCAGAACATTCTAGTTATTCAAAGCTTTTAGGCAAACAATTTTTATTTCACATATTGTATCACCACTAACATGCCATAACAAAGGATAAGCATATTTTTTTTTTCATATTTGTTTTGTACCAGGCGACACTCACTTAACATTATTGCATACCAAATAGGCTCTCTCTTTTTCTCTCTCGTAGGCGTAGCCTACCAGGAAACCGAGTCCTCTAAAATTGCTTTTTTTTCAAATGGCATTCATTACCCAATCAGTGCGATATCTATATAAGATTTCCACGGGGAAAATAAGCATTGTGTACGACAAAGGGTTAGTGATTGGTGCATGGATGATTGCCCTTCCATAGATTCCAGTTGGTTTGCTATCCTGGATGACAAACAGAAAAAAAAAAGATACTATATCATTTTATTGTTCCTGTTAAGGCTGTCTTTGAATGAGTGTTAGGGTTCATCTTCTACCTTATGTCTGCAATGTAAATTCTTTTGTACACATTTTCTGGAGGACTAGTATTGTAGTGTTTAAAATTTTGAGCACAAATACAAAGGACCCGTAGCTAATACTATACTGTGCAAATTAATTGGGACCAAGTAAAAAATCACTCTTTTTTCCAAAACTATGCCTTTATATCATTTTATGCCTTGATATACACTGATAAATACCTGTATTAGTATGAAGTATGTCCTCCTTTCGCAGAAATGACCTCTTGAATTCGTTTTGGCATTGACTCCACTAATTGAGTGCACATATTTTTGACTTCATAATCGTGGAACTACACTTTTATAGGATTCGTTTTCATGCGTTCTTTGGTTTTACAGTCCATATTACCTAAACGTCTCTTCAAAATATTCCACAAGTATTCTATGAGATTTAAGTCTGGTGACTTTCCAGGCCAATCAAGCAAATGAATTTGATTTTCCAGCATGAAAGTTTTGACCAATTTCGAATTTTTACATGGGGCGAAGTCATGTTGAAAAGTCCCGTCAAAAGTTTGCAAGAATGGAACAATCCTACGTTGTAATATTTCTACGTACTTGGCTAAATTCATCATACCTTGAACAGGAACTAAGCTTCCAGGGCCATTTGATGTGAAAAAACCCCAAAACATTTGTTTCAGAGGGTGTTTTACAGTTTGTTTCACATGCTCAGGTCTTAAGGGTTCAGAGTTGCTTCGTCTAACGACATTTGCTTGGTAACCCTTCACAAATAAATGAGTTTCATCACTGAAAATTACCTTTTTCCAGTCGTCAGCAGTCCATGATTTATATTTTTTGGCACATGCTAAACGTTTTATCTTCATTTTCGCATTCAAATATTGTTTTTTCGTTGGTCTTCTTGCCTTCCGGCCAACTTCCAGAAGACTACGGCGTACAGTTGAATCACTAACATCACGACCACTAGCCAATAAATCTATTTGGAGGTCGGTGCTTGTTTTTTTTTTTTTTTTTTTGGATTCATTTTACTATTTCTGATTAGATATTTATCGGTTCGTAGAGTTGTTTTTCGTTTTCTTCCACATTTACCTCTCCTTTTTGGAGTCGATGATCCAGATGCATTGTATCGCGTAAGCAGTCTTGATGCACTTGATTTGCCTACACCAACTGCAGAAGCGATATCTCTCACTGTCATAGAGGTGTGATCCTTCAGAGCAATTATTTTTGCACGCTTCCTTGGGGAAATACCCATTTTTCAATACACGAAAGCAACACTTACTTACAGAGAGCAAAAACTAACATCCACCTGTCACACACGAAAGCTCACAACTGAAGCTCAAGTGCCTATTTCCTGTTTAAAACCGGTCAAACCTCATTCTTACTATCAAGTTCTAACAGTCACATCACCTCACAGCTGATAAAACCGGTTTACGTGGGTGTTCGACATCAACTGGCGATCACATTACAATTCTGAGAATAAAATACACTATCTACCAACAAGTAATTGGACACCTGTGATAGCAAAGGAAAACGAAGTTTATTCACCTTTAGTAGTTGGTGGAGCCTCCACGAGCGGCGATTACAGCTGCGACCCTCCGGGGCATACTCTCAACCAGGCGTTGTACGACGGCTAGTGGTATTTTATTCCACTCGGCTTGGAGAAGACAGGTCAGTTCCTTCACCGATTTCGGACGGTGGGGCACCCCTTAAGTCGACGCTCCAACTCGTCCCAGAGGTGCTCGATAGGGTTAAGGTCTGGGCTCTGCGCAGGTCAGTCCATTCGATTAACCCCATTGTAACAATACCAAGCCATGGGGAACCTCGCAACATGACAGGTGGCATTGTCATCCTGAAAGTAACATGGGTCCACCCCGTAAAACTGCCACAACGTAGGAAGCGCATGGTCATCCCAAATGGTGCAGTAGGTGTCGGCGTTGCGTCTACCAGGAATTGCGACCAAGGGTCCCGTGCCATACCAGGAGAAACACCCCCATAGCATAATTCCACCGCCTCCGAACTTCACAGTTGGCACAATACATTCCGGCAGGAGGCGTTCTCCAGGCAGACGCCAAATTCAGACCCTGCCATCCGAACGGTAGAGGGTGAACCCTGATTCGTCGCTCCAGAGAACCTGTTTCTCCTGTTCAACGGTTCAATGTCTATGTTCTTTGCACCACGTTAGCCGAGCAGCGCAATTGGACTTGGTGATCAAAGGCTTGTGGGCGGCAGCACGTTTATGATAACCGAGCAGATGGCATTCATCGAAAGAACGCTCCCGGATGTTTGTTGAAACTCCTCGCGGATGTGGCCCATCGGTTTGGTGCGGTTCATCCGAATTTCTCTGGCCAGCACCCGTCGGTCTCTAACTCCCAGTTTTGTAGGTTTGCCGGGTCGGGGCACATTCCGACATTCACCTCTCATCTTCCACTCGCCAATCACGTAGGCCACTGTCGATTTTGGGTATTTCAACTTGCTGGATATGTCACATATGGATCGGCCATTTCTGTGATACCCGACGATTACACCTTTCTCGAAATCAGAGAGCTCCGAACTGCGTGGCATCTTGCATGCGACTGGTTGCGTTGTTGTTTCCCACACGATATTTAACGCCGGCGGCCGTGACGTGTATCAGGACCGCAGATATCGTCGATTGCAAGGGTGTCCAATTAGTTTTTGGTAGATAGTGTAGCCTGTCCCAATTAATTTGCACGGTATAGTATATGCCACAGTTATTATTCCGAAAAATTTGCTAGAATATTTTTTAAAATTCAATTTATCTGACTCTAAAGTATTCCAATTTGGCCCTAGATGGCAAGATAAGTTAGCACAGTCAGTAGTGTTTCTATCTGGAAGCAACGAAATTTCTTATTTCTGCCTGATTTTTCTAATTATCTCAGCCAAATAGAAATCAATGAATAGGAGCAAAAGTGAGATTGGAATCTTGTCCTCTACAGATCACCTTAAATCCTACTGTACGTTCATTTTTTGAAGAGAAAATGTGTACATTAGCAGAGAACCCATGAATCTGAGCTATAGAAACTCAGCCTACTTACTTAGTTCCACTCCCAAATAACGTCATTGGTTAAAACGTAACAGCCCGTATTTTGTCTTTTCACTGTGGAGCGAACGAGAGACCGCTTCCATTCTGAATATGGTAAGGTCCGCAGTGATTCGCTTACGCCAACTTCTGGGATAGTCACTCAAGACGTAAAAACCACACCCAAGGAGTGATTTTTTGAGCCATCTATTGCAGAAGATGAACCCTAACACTCATTCAAAGGCAGTCTGAAGAGGATGATGACAGGGGAAAATTGATGTTTGAAATGCTATAACGGCAAATGCAGTGTTGCTACCTGCTGAAAAAATATTACAAGCACATTAAAAGTTTATCTTTTACTTGTAAAATCCTGTTCTAAGAATTCCATAACATTGTAAAATGCCAAATAACAAAACGCTATCAAAGATTCTTTGATTTACTTCGTATTTTAGTGAAGTTGTCTGTAGATCACACAGTATGAAGAGGAGGAATCGAATCTCACATGCTCAGCTTCCTTCGCAGTGAAGTGCGTAAGTAAATATGTAACATGTGCAGTTTACTGCGAATCGCCCGACGTGTCTCCAAGAAAAAGAATAAGAACACTTTACGAGTTCACTTCCTGCAGAGCAATAAGTTGCCGAGTGGTTAGATACGTAGTTTTCTGACTTCGAACCGAACGGGGCATGGGTGTTGCGTTTTTACAACGGCACTGGCTCTCTCCTTTCACTGGAAGCAGTTGCTATACATTAGAGACGATTATAAGATTAGCCTATAGCCCTTATAGTTGACCATGGTGGTCGTTAAACCCCGAGATAAAACAGCAATAAAGACGCAGGTGATTGTTGTTGTCTTTCTGAGTAACTTCTACAATGTCTACAAACGATAGATTCTGAAGGATGGAAACACCATCGATATATCAGTTACCGAGCTCGAAGTTGAAAACCTTGGCTCCTACATCATAAATGAATGAAAATCTGGTTGCACTACAGTATGAGTGGTAAACTGATCAGGAACACATGAATGAATGTGAGTATCAGAAATGAATGGAAACCTGGTTGCACTACAGTAGAGTGGTAGACTGGTAAAGAGAACGTGAAATGTCTGGGAGCTGACTGACATATGAAGATAATTTTTTTGATTAGAGGTTTAACGACCACCGTGAGCAACTCATGACGTAGAAGTCTTGTCTTACTTCTACGTTAATTTAAAACATCAACATACTAAGAAATAGTTCCTAAATGAAAGAAACTTTAACGGCCAGACGAAACATGTAAACAACAGAAGTCACACTTACGGAAAAGATGCTTTATTCAGGATGTAGCAAACACATCGTAGCATAGCATATTGCACTAAACTCTCCACACACCACACAACTCTTAACACAACGCTCTTTTCACAACGCTCCTTTCAATAATCAGTTAGCAACCCAACGCTCTCTAAGCAACAATTTAGTCGTCGCTTTTATCTCTTGTTCTTATCAAATCAAGCATACGTCACGTGCATTCAACCTCAATTGTGTTGCCAAACGCATTCGTTTGAGAGAAAAGATATTACGTTTAAGAGTGAAGAATAACAGAATAAACTCGATTTAATTAGGGAAAGAAACTAAAAAGGAAAGTTAATTTAGAATATACGTCACAAACTCAATGGGCTATAAGCAGTCGCCCGTCCCTAATTTAGGGTCACTGGTTCCAGGGAAGGTAGAGAGCCAGTGCCGTAAGACAATCACAACATCCATGCCTCACCGGGATTCGAACCCGGACCCCTTTCGGACGAATGATCAGAGGCTATCGCTTAGACCACTACGCCACCGGGGCGGCGAAGATAATTTTGGCGGAGGATGTTTGCAAAGTATGCAACGAACCTGACTGATTTTGTTTTTTGATTAAGGGTTTAACAACCACCATGAGCAACTCAGTGGGCTGTAAGCAGTCGCCCGTCCCTAATTTAGGGCCACTGGTTCCAGGGTAGGGAGAGAAGCAGTGCCGTAACACAAAAACAACTCCCATGCCCTACCGGGATTCGAACCCAGACCTATCTCCGACGAATGGTCAGAAGCCATCCTTTAGACCACTGCACCATCAGGACGGAACCTGACTGATAGGAAGAGAGTTGGAAAATACTTACTATACAGTTTGCTAGCACCACCACAATCATAATCTTTTTCACAGATAAGAGACACCTTCATTGTAGAAATGAAACTGCTGTGGTGCAGCAAACCGGGAAGAATTCTCCAAATACTCTGATGATGATAAGTATTCAGTGAGAGGCTGCTATATTTTATTTCGAAACGAAACCTAGCTTCACTTTTGCCTTAGCACTTACGGGCATTCCCGAAAGAATCGTGAACGGAACACGTAGTCTGGACTTCATTCTTCCGACTAATGCGAGGGGTAAAACTTTTATTAAGATATCAAGGACGCCATTTGCGAAGGTGGTTGAAACAAAGCGAACAAGTCATAACCGTTTTCCTGCGCAACACCTGAAAAGGAAGTAGAGTGCTACAGAGAATCTTTAGCATGTGAAACAGTGTCGTGCATGTGCAGAGTGAGCATTTTTTTTTTTTTGATTGAAGGTTTAACGACCACCGTGAGCAACTCAATGGGCTATAAGCAGTTGCCCGTCCCTAATTTAGGGTCACTGGTTCCAAGGAAGGGAGAGAGCCAGTGCCGTAAGACAAACACAACATCCATGCCTCACCGGGATTCGAACCCGGACCCCTTTCGGACAAATGATCAGAGGCCATCGCTTAGACCACTGCGCCACCGGGGCGGCAAGAGTAAGCATTGAGTATCCACTTTATTTTAGATATTAATGCCACAATTTCTCAAACATCTCTCTATACTTAAATAGGTATTTATTTTTTGATTCTGATTCGAGGTTTAACGACCACCGTGAGCAACTCAATGGGCTATAAGCAGTCGCCCGTCCCTAATTTAGGGTCACTGGTTCCAGGGAAGGGAGAGAGCCAGTGTCGTAAGACAAACACAACATCCATGCCTCACCGGGATTCGAACACGGACTCCTTTCGGACGAATGATCAGAGGCCATCGCCTTAGACCACTGCGCCACTGGGGCGGCGTATTTAGTTTGCATTACAGTCTTTCTGCTTCTAAAATTACAGTAGTTCTTAATATAATTTTGTGTCTTTAAGCGCAGTTTGTCTCTTTGTAGGAAGAGTACGTCGGGCGTCACATGACTTGTCGGAATCTTTCTCTTTTATCGTAGTAGGTCAGTAGGATCCCCAGTGGTACCGCCTGGAGTATGCGCAAGGAACACTCCATGTGCTTCTGCTCTTCTTTGGAGACCACAGCAGAAAGCTTCTGCTTAGCTTGCCACCGCTAGCAAGTGGTTCGTTCATGCGCTTTGACCACATACGACTGGAAAGCAGAAATTCTGCTGCATCCTTTTCGGGCTTTACCTGACGTTTAAGAATGGTGCTGCCTTCGCTGTTGACAAGTGGTACGAAATGTGCCCGGGCTCGAATGAGGCATGGATGGTACGTCTGCCTTTGGGCACCAGCTCTCTCCGTTTCCTGGAACCAGTTAGCTCTAAATTAGGGACGGCTGTCTGCTTATAGCCAATCCAGTTGCTCACGGTAGTTATTAAACACTCAAAGAAATACACACAATTATGTTTTGCTTTTAGCACGTCTTTTGTGAAAAAAGATCGTGCTTATGTTATCGGTTTGTTCGTCCGTCCGTCTGTAGACACCATATCTCTGCAACTAATAGTCCGATTTGAAAAATTCCTTTTGCATTGGGAAGCTTGAAATGTGCGAATGATGATCCTTCATTTTGTTTTGTTTTCTAAGATGTACAATTTCGCCGCTACAGGGCGTAAAGACAGATGATGTCGAATTCAAAACACATTTTATTCCATATATTTGCTTCTAAACACCCGATTGAAAAAAATCTTTTATCTTTCGATTCCATTTATGTCGAAGAGTATTTTAGGTATAGTTACTTTTTCAAGTAATTCATAGACTTTCTGCTAGGGGGCTTAAAGTAAATGGCGTTTCCCCCGATATCTCTGCTTCTAAAACTCCGATTTGAAAAATTCTTTCTGCACCGAATGCAGCTCCTCATGGGAAACCCTTTGCATATAATTTCTAATTTTGGTAAAAAACGGTTTGGCTACCAGGGGGCACAAGTCTTAATTTCCGCTTCTGATGCATTTGCAGCAAAATATGCGCTTCTAAAATATCGATTGAAAAAATTCGCTTGTGGAACGATACTACACACGTCGACAAACCTTTTAGGAAAAAGTTTTTTTAAATAATGCATGGTTTCTACGCAAGGGGCGTAGATGAAAATCTGATTTTTGTCGATATCTTTACTTCTGGGAGTCCGATTTGGAAATTTCCTTCTTTGTTGTATAGTGTTTCCGATGCGAAATGTTTTTCACATACATTCAAAAATTTTAAGTAAATCATAGACTTTCCGCTAGGGGGCGCAAAGGTAAATTGCGTTTTCTGAGTTATTTCTGCTCCTAAAACTCCGATTTGAAAAATTCTTCCTGTATTGCATACAGATACTGATGGAAAATGTTTTTCATATAATTTCTAATATTTGATAAAGAATGGCTTGGCCACCAGGGGGCATTAGTGTTAATTTCTGCTTCTGATGTATTTGCAGCAAAATCTGAGCTCCTGAAAACTCGACTAACAATTTTTTCCTTGGACTGATACCGCTCACATCGAAAAACCTTTTCAGAATGCTTTCTTCTTAAAATAATGCATGGTTTTCCCGCCAGGGGCGTAGACGCGTATCTTATATTTGTCGATATCTCTGTTTCTAAGAGTCCGATTTGAAAAATTCTTTCTTTGTTGGAGAACGTTTCCGCTGCGAAGTGTTTCTCATATAAATTCAAATTTTTCTTAAAGCACAAGTCTGCAACCAGAGGGCTTAAGCTCACGATTCCGTTTATAGCAATATCTGCGGGATTAAAAATCCGATTGAAAAACTTCTTTCTTCCGTCAAATACTATTGTTTTCTATACAGGTACCATTGACTTTGAATAACTTTGATAAATTTAACTTGCATCAGAACGAATTCAAAAGACGTGCTCATTACACCCGAAAATTCGGTTTCATCTTTCTTGTTTGATTATATTTTCCTCTGCAAGTGTGAGAACTCATCACATTTATAGCTGTAACGTATGCAAAATCTGTTTATTGGCGTAAATATAAGAACTACATGAAAGCTTTGGCAAACCAAACGGGTGGTTTCATCAGGCAGTAGCTGACTCTAAACTAAAGAACAGATTCTGACTAAAAATTCAAATCATAAACGATATAAAACGCGACAGATGCTTACGTTAAGTCTCCCTCTGACGACATTGACTCTAAGAGACTGGAATACTCAGAAGTGCGTGAACAGTAGGAAGGTCGGTGGAAAGGTCTTCATTGTAAACTCTCGGGTTGGTGAGGATCTCTGTGTGCAGCGGCTCTAGGGGTTTATACACTGAGTGACCACTTTTTTATGACCACCTGACAGTTTTAAGCAAATGAGCTATGGCTGCACGCTGTTGTCGCCAGAGGGTGAGGCTAGTATAAAAAGGGAAAGCTTAGTGCTTGCGACAGTAGTAGAAGTGATTTTTGGGCAACGAGATGGGTAAAAAATGCGATTTGACGGACTTTCAAAGTGGGATGATTGTTGGAGCTCGGAGCCATGGAACGATTATCACCGAAACCGCCGCATTCGTGAAATGTTCCAGAGCAGCTGTTGTTAAAGTGTTTAAAGACTGGACTGTCAGCAAAAAAAATGGGTCTCTACGTGCAACGTGTGGTCGTCATCAACTAGTGACTGCTCAGGCAAAACGGAGAGTGTCCAGACTGCTAACAGACAACAGAAGGGCAACAGTGCAGCAAATTACAGACCTTCTTAATCAAGGATCCCCTCAAATGATCTCTGCTCGCACTGTTCACCGTACACTGCATCGGATGGGATATGGCAGCCGAAGGCCTGTTCGAAAACCTTTGCTGTCTGCAGTTAACAAGAGAAAACGTCTCCAGTTCGCACAGGAGCACAAGGATTGAACAGTCGATAATTGGAAACAAATTATGTAGTCCAATGAATCACGTTTTCAGTTGCACCATGCTGATGGCTGAGTGAGAATTTGGCGGAAACAACACGAAAGCATGGACCCCAAATGCATTGCTACAACCCTTCAAGCTGGTGGAGGCAACGTTATGGTTTGGGGAATGTTTTCCTGGCATGCTTTGGGCCCTTTAATTCGTGTTGATCAACGTCTGACTGGCACATCATATCTAAACATCGTTGCGGACCAAGTGCATCCTGTCATGTTGATGGTTTATCCCAATGGCGACGACAACTTTCAAAAAGATAATACGTCCAGCGATAGTGCTCGTATTGTACAGGATTGGTTTCAGGAACATGCCGGTGAGTTTACTTTGCTTAGGTGGCACCCACAATCTCCAGATCTCAGCCCCATTGAGAATTTGTGGGATGAAGTTGAACGAGCCATCAGGCAGCTGGATCCACAACCCTGCAATCTCACACTCCTGTAAAGGGCTGTTCATCAAGCATGGTCTCAGATTTCACAAACCACCTATCAACATTTCGTGGAGTCCATGACACGAAGAATCGACGCAGTATTAAAGGCAAAAGATGGCCCAACGAAGTACTGAGGGGGTGGTCATAATAAAGTAGCCACTCAGTGTATATGGTGCGATTTCCTTAACTTCATCACATTTAGTAGATAAAAGTTGTAACGTGATCACGAATTTTCTGCGATTCACATCTTTAATTAACGATTCATGGTTCCAGAAAATGAAAAGACTTTTGTAGCGTAACGTTTTCTGCCATTCTGTGCGCACTAAAAGATTTCACGCTATGTCTCTTGAGTATCGTTCATTCAAGCTCTATTTAAAATTATAATTTGTCTGTTTTCTCCGCTGATTCGATTCGTTTGTTCAACGCCAGAACGCGATTAACCTAAATAGAATTAAGTTAAAAAAATCGGTTCGTATGCAACGCAAGAGCCGTTTCACACAAGGAAATGGTTGAGATCCTCACCAACCCGAATGTTTGTAATGAAAACCTTTCTACCACTGGGTGTGTGCATACGTTCTACCGGTTTTTGTAATCTACAAAGAAAGTAGAACACAACAAAAAAAAAATCCTAAGTTTTCAAATAATTGCCATCATTCTGTATGGCGTCTTGCCATTTGTCTATGAGTAGGTGAATCCCACGCCGAAAAAATTCCTGTGTTTTAGAGTCAAAAAAGTCATGTAATGCCGTTTCCACATCGTCCACATCATCGAAGGTTTGGAGAGCGAAGGCGCTCTGTAATAATCGAAAAAGGTGGTATTCCGTAGGTGTCAGGTCAGGGAAATACGCCGGGTGAGGTAACACTTCCCAACCAAAGTCCAGTAATTTTTGCCGAGTGATTAAAGCACCATGAGGGTCTGGCGTTATCAGGATGAAGGATTACGCCTTTGCGATTGACGAGTGCTGGTCGTTTCGAGGTCAGTTGCTCACGGAATCTGTCCAACTGTTGGCAGTAGAGGTCAGCATTTATCGTTCGGTTAGGTGCCAATACCTTCCAGTGGATTATTCCCTGGGCATCATTCCAAACACTCAACAAAATATTTTTGGGATGCAGTCCTCCTTTGAGTTTGATGGAGCCGGCTCCGCACCTTAGGACACAGTCCGTCGACGCTTTACATTACGGTACAGTACCCCTTTCTCATAACCCGATACAATTCGTCCGAAAAACGGTTCATTTCTGCGACGAGACCGCAAAGAAACAAAGGTACGGATTCTCCCTCTCGTTGCTTTGCAGAGAGCTGGTGCAGAACCCAGTTATCGAACTTGGTGATGAACCCAAGCGCATGAATCTGTCTTTCCACTGTTTTTCTGTGTACCGACAACGTTTCTGCTAATGCCTGAATGGTTGGATGTGTGTCATTTATTTTAGCTTGGTCCACATCCTCGTCAGAAACCACCGATGGACTTCCAGGACGTGGTTGATTTTTACAGCTTCTGTCTCCGTTCCGTAATTTCCGAAACCAACGGCGACATATGCTATCATCAATTGCATCCTTTCCATGCACTTGACAGATGTTGCGTCAAGCCGCGGCTACAGTACGGCCTTTATCGAACGCGTACGGTAAACAATGCCTAATGTGCTCTTTATCGCATGTCATGTTGCACCGTCCGTGATTTCCATTGCGAATGACTTACTCGGACAAACCTAGTGCCTCTATATGCTCTACTGCTTCACGCTTTATTGGCCGAAAATTCAGCATCGAAGCGTCATCTGTGACGTAACTACTCCGGTCGCAATTTGCCTCTATTACAAAAAAAAACGGGTAGAACTTTGGCACACACCCAATATTTGGCATGCACACTAGGGGGTTCCACGCTCTAAGAATTACAAGGGTACCTTACGACGTCCCCTCCAGGGATTTCAATAATATTGTTTGTGTACATGAGCCTTGGTGTGAACCTTAATTGAGCAAAGGAAGAAAGCGCGCTTTTCAAACGTCTTCAAGAAAATCGAACTTAAAAATCACAAGAAACTTAGAAGTGGATTTTGAGGGTCCACCTCAGCGAGGAATTGTGGCTCAGCGTCAGCGTGCGTGACTTGCTTTCTTGAGGTGGATGGTTCGACTCTCGGTGAGGGAAGTATTTTGTTTTATTTTTCAAATCAGAATGCAATTTGTACATAAAATAATTGTAAGTCTCATGGGTTTATACATTTTGTCTATTTATTTTCTATTTGGTTCATTTCTGTTTCAACAAGAATGCGAAATACCGTCCCGAGAAGATTGTATAAAAATTCATCCAATCGTCCATCATCAACTGTCGGCACCAATTTTGGCAAAAATGTTGCGTGGCTCACTTCAAAAGTTACGGGTGAAAGTGAAATTTTTATGAGTGTTAACGAATATGTTTTCCTCTTGGTGTTCTAAAGAAAACCTCGTGAGTGTAAAATTCAACTTTTGTACGATGAGCAAGATGTCATGTGATCTGTTGTTTCCCTTGCTTTTATGTGTTGGAAAGAGTGCTTGCTATGTGTCCGTTCAAAGTTCCACACAAACAAAAAAACAATAGATAACGTTGCTGCGTTTAGCGAACTTATTTGTAAATAATAATAGAAAACTCTCATTCTCACACAAACGCAAAAAAAGTAAAGTACTTGCCTGACCTTCGACCTGAGAAGAGAACAAAAACGATGGAGTTATGTGTGAACGTACTGCGTATGTGATGTTCCAAACCAATATAAAATTGGATAGCTTGTGTTTTCAGTCTTAGATGCTCAGTGTTTCAGTGATGTGATGTAAATATATTCATTTGATTAAAGATAATGGATTATCAATTTAAAGGTGGTAAGTACTCTTTATGCTTTCAACCATTCGTTCAGTGAATTTAATAATTCTCTTTCGTTTGTTGAATCCGTCATTTGAGATCAACGCGCGAACCTACTTAGAATTTCTAACAATATGATTAGGAGACTGAGTATCTCATATGTACTGCTACTAATAGACGGAAAGGCGGAAAGAACGGATGATTTTTCTGATTATAATGAACTTACTACCACACGAAATAGAAAAAGGTACGCAGTTAGCAAATGAAAAGCAACTGAATTGTTAAGCTACTGAAGTAGAGTAAACTGAATAATTACGTCGTTCATTGGCAATAATATAAGCTTTGCAAAGCTGGATAATTATAATTATCAGACATAGAAATTCAAAATGCAAATGCTACTTATTAAAGGTAACTTGTGGAAGATAGTTACAGAACCGATTCCCTCTGAAAAAAGGGAGACATTAATCAATCAAGATTCACAGGCATGAGCCACAATAACACTCTGTATCAATGACGATCAAATTACTCATGTGTTAGATAAACAAACAAGTAAAGAAACATGGAACGCTTTAAAGGCATAACATGAAAGAGGAAGTTTAAGTAATAAACTCCACTTGCATAGAAAACTCTATAGTTTGCGTTATCATGACGATGGCAATACAATGAAAGAACACATGAATACGGTAAACACTATAAACACTAGAAGATTCACATTCTTCTAGCCGTTTTGCCAGAGCTCAAGAACTACAATGGATATCATCCTTTGCTAAAACACCATGGTTATCCGGGTGACGCTGTTAAGGGGGTGCACAATAAAGTACGGTTTGCTATGTCAACTGCTTTAATTAGTGAACAAGGGCCTAAAAAGTATGTTGGATCTGTTGATTTAAATCCACATATTGTAAACCTTCTTACCAACATATGCTTCCGTCATACAATACAATTTGGAATCGATCATGCAATCTATATTCCATTATCCGCAACGATCGTGACAAAATTAACAAAGGGAAAAAATGGGGTGTGTATGTTATTCCTATGCTCGACACTACTTCTGGTGAACTAAATAATCATTATGTGGGTTCAACCAAAAGAAATTTGGATTTGAGATTAAATGAACACAGATATAATTTAAAAATGAATCATCTAAGCACCTCTTTTGCAAGAACTGTAAGTGCTGGAAATTCCATCCCAGACTGGGACAACGCTAAGATCATAAGCAGACCTTACTCTGTTTATTCCTTGTTATTTACACAAAGACTCAACATTTCGGCTTATAATACACATTGCTGTAATGACTATTATCCTTGTGTTTTACCTGAAACCTGGAGCAATCTGATTAAGGAGGACAGCACATTAACTATTGTTTCTGTTGAGTAATCATTTTTTTGGCTAATTATGCTTTTTCGACTGTCTTGTTATCTGGTATATCATGTGACACTGACATTACCTTTCCCATGACGCATCTGCTCCGCGTATTTAAGACCAGCATGTAACCACATGATGGAAATCACATCTGATGAAGGTGTCACTGTGACACCGAAAGTGCTCATGTTTTTTAACCTGTACATAGATTTTGTTTTTTAACTGAATAAATATCATCGTGCAACAAGGCGGATTTCTTTTAATACTACACATAAATACGCTGGTGTGCAAAAATTAAGGACGAAGAGGATAAATTAGCATAACAGCGGAACGAGCAGGCAGAACGGACCGAAAGACCACTCAGGAAATAACCACTCAGGACATGCGCATATATGCAGCATGACGTGTGTGTGTGGGGGGGAGGGGGTCGAAAGGGTATAAAGCACACGGGCGGTGTACGCTCAGCAATCCGGTGAAAGCTATTGCACGGTGTACATCGGTTTGAACGACGTCGAGTTGCTGCCACCGTGTGATATGGGCAACAGGCAATCAAGTAGACGACAACTGGATGACTTTACCAGAGGTCGCGTCATTGGGAAGTTGGAAGAAGGTCGAAGTGTGACTAGTGTGGCCGAGGAGTTCGGGATCGCTCACAGCATCGTTTCACGAGTTTGGAGAGAATTTCAAACGACAGGAACAGCTGTCCTAGAGTTTAGCAGTGGTCGTCCACGAGCAACCACAGCGGCGGACAACCGGTATGTTGTCCTACAGGCGTGAAGCGACAGATGGCAGACAGCGGGAAAAATCGCAAGGCACATGCAACAGACAACTGGACGTCCATTATCACGTTTTACCGTGGCCAGGAGGCTGCACAAAGGTGGTCTATTTGCACGACGACCAGTACGGTGTGTGCCATTAACGCCTGCTCATCGGAGACGGCGGTTTCTGTGGTGCCAGGAACACAAGAACTGGACACATCAGCAATGGGGTCGAGTTCTTTTTACGGATGAGAGCCGATTTAGTCTGACGAGCGATTCTGGATGTATACACATCTGGAGAGAGCAGGGAATACACAATCACACCTCCAACATCAAAGGGACCGGTTTGGAAGTGGCAGAGTTCTCGTTTGGGGTGGTATCATGCTTGGTAGCCGTACTGACCTCCACATCTTCCAAGGAGGCTCAGTAACTGGTGTTCGCTATTGTACCGAGGTTCTCCTGCCACACGTGCGTCTGTTTAGAGGTGCTGTGGGTCCTGAGTTCTTCTTCATGGACGACAACGCTACACCTCATCGAACAGTGGCTGTCGCAGAGCTGTTGGAGAGTGAAGATATTCAACGCATGGATTGGCCCGCAAGGTCCCCGGACCTAAATCAAATCGAACACGTGTGAGACCTTGTCGGGAAACGCTTGGCAGCACGTCACCAGCCGCCATCAACGATTCCGCAGCTGCGATTGGCGCTAAAAGAAGAATGGGCCTCGATGCCTCAAGAGATCCTTGACAACCTCTTCCTCAGCATGGACAGACATTGTAAATCCTGCAACGTAGTCAGGGGTGATCATATCCCCTACTAAAGAGTGGATTTTTCTTGGCATCCGCCTGTCACATGGACGTTTCTGTCTTCTGTCCATTTGTGCTCGAAGCTACCTTTTCAATAAAGTGCGTTTGTATCCTTTGGAATTCTTGTTTGGGCGGTTTTGCTCACTTGTCCCATATTCTTACATCTTGGGGATCTTATGGTATGATTTAAGTCGATGTGGAGCACTTCTGCACGACGTTACATTCGAAAAACCGTCTTGTCCTTAATTTTTGCACGCCAGTGTATAATGATGGAAATGGTTCAGAAATTGCGCACAAAAGGAGAGAAAATTCCAGACATCCACTTAGGTGCAATTTTACTTAATAGTTTGCTAAATTCTTATGAAAACTTAATTGTTGCACTTAAAGCTAGAGATCAAGACGATCTAAATTTTAAATTCATAAAATGTAAAGTACTTGATGAGTACAATAGACGGAGAGAAAATTCACAAACAAGCAGAAATAACTCAAATGCAAGTACAACAGTGTTAAAAACTAGTTTTGGAGGTAAAAACCGCAACATAAAACCAAGTAAGTTTTGTTCATACTGTAACAAAAGGAATCATACCAAAAATGAATGTTGGTATTTTAAAAGGGAAAGAGATAAGAATAAAGGAAACACAGAGATAAGATATCACAAAGGTCAATCCACATCTAACCAATCTCACAACTTAGTGAAGACAGCAACAATAAAACCAGAAGAAAAGGAAATTGAAATGAAAAGGGAAAATAAAATTTTTTCACTAGAAAGAAAGTCATTACATAACGAGAACTCTGAAAATTGGACAATCGATAGTGGAGCCACAGTACACATGTCTAACAATATGGCATTGTTTAAAAAGCTTTCTAATGGTAAATCACAATTTATCACTACAGCTGATGGCACTCAAATAAAGTCAGAAGGAATAGGAAATATTTTTTCAAGTTGTAAAGCTGAAAAAGATACAATTATAAAATTAGAGGTAAAGGATGTATTGTGTTCCTAAATTGGAAACGAATTTACTGTCAGTTAGAAAAATGACAGAAAAATTATATGAAATATAATTTAAAGATAGAGTGCATAATAAAATGTGGAGAAATTATTGTAGCAACAGGTATAGTCGACAACTCAAACAATTTGTATAAATTACAGGCTATAACTGAAAAGGCTAATTTAGTTGCAAAATGTGAAGATAAAAATTGCTCAAACTTATGGCATAGAAGATTAGGACATAGAGATATACAGATGATAGAGTAAATGGAGAAAAATGGATTAGCTAAAGGCATTGTTTTATCATTTTGTACAAAGGAAGAAAATAAATTTTGTGTAATCTTACCCTTTATATGCATAAAGGGTAAGCTTACACAAAAACCATTCTCAAAACAGAACACTTACAAAACAAAGGGAATACTAGAATTGGTACATACAGATATATGTGGTCCAATGAGTAAAGCCAGTCAAGTGGATACAAATATTTCATTACTTTTATAGATGACTATTCTAGATACACATACACTTATTTCCTAAGAAATAAAGATGAAGCAGTGATAACATTCAAGGAATTTGTAGCTTCAGTTCAAAATAAATTTGATAAGAAACCCAAAAGTGTAAGAACAGATAATGGAGGAGAGTATTGCGGAGCAAAAGTTGAAAGTTATTTAGCAGAGCAGGGAATAGAGCATAGAACCACTATCCCATTTTCACCTCAAATGAATGGCATTGCGGAACGCAAAAATAGAAGCATAATAGAAATGACAAAAGCTGCGCTTTTAGATGCTGAAATAGATGATAAATATTGGTCAGAAGCAGTAACAACTGCTACATATATACAGAATAGAGTTCCTACAAAAGCAACAGGGAAGTCACCATTTGAAATGTGGAAAGGATACACTCCATATTTAGGTCACATCAAGGTATTTGGGTCAAAGGCCTATGTATACATACCAAAACAAAAAAGAAGACAAGAAAGATGACACTGAATTTTCGGGTGTAATAAGCACGTCTTTTGAATCCGTTCTGACGCAAATTAAATTTATCAAAGCTATTCAAAGTCAATGGAACCGGTATGGAAAACAATAGATCTGACGAAAGAAAGAAGATTTTCAATCGGATTTTTAATCCCTCAGATATTGCTGTAAATGGAATCGTGAGCTTACGAACTTTTAGAAACAGAGATATCGACAAAAATAAGATGTGACTTTAAGTCCCCTGGTGGGAAAACCATGCATTATTTTAGGAAGAAAGTATTCCCAAAAGGTGTATCCATATAAGCGGTATCGGTCGAAGAAAAAGAAATTAGTCGAGTTTTCAGGAGCCCAGATTTTGCAACAAATACTTCAGAAGCAGGAATTAACACTTATGACCCCTGGTGGCTAAGCCATTCTTTACCAAGCATTACAAATTATGTGAAAAATATTTTCCATCAGGTCTTGTATGCGATACAGGAAGAATTTTTTAAATCAGATCTTTTGGAGCAGAAATAACGCAGAAAACGCAATTTACCTTTGTGCCCGCTAGCGGAAAGTCTATGATTTACTTGAAAATTTTGAATTTATAGGAAAAACATTTCGCATCGGAAACACTATCCAACAAAGAAGGAATTTTTCAAATCGTACTCTTAGAAGTAGAGATATTGACAAAAATAATACATACAACTACGCCCCCTAGCGTAGAAACCATGCATTTTTTCAAGAAGAACATTTTCCTAAGAGGTTTGTTGACATGAGGAGTAGTATCGGTCAACAAACGACTTTTGTTTCAATCGAGATTTTAGATGCTCATATTTTGTTGCAAATACAACAGAAGCGGAAATTAAAACTTACGCCACCTGGTGGCCAATTCATCAGGAGCTGTATGCGGTGCAGAAAGAATTTTTCAAATTGGAGATTTAGAAGCAGAGATATATTGGGAAACGCAATTTACATTTACGACCCCTAGTGAAAAGTCTATGAATTACTTGAAAATTTTGAAATTATATAAACCACATGCCATACTAGACACACTATCCAACAAAGAAGGAATTTTTCAAATCGGACTCCTAGAAGTAGACATATTGACAAAAATAAGATATACATCTACGCTCCCCAGCGTAGAAATCATGCAATATTTTAAGAAGAAAATGTTTCTAAAAGGTTTGTCGACATTAGAAGTATTGGTCAACAAACGACGTTTTTTTCAATCGATAATTTTGAACATCATATTTTGCTGAAAATACAACAGATGCGGAAATTAAGATTTACGCCCCCTGGTGGCCAAACTATTTTTTCTTTTTACAAAAATAGAAATTATGTACAAACGATGTTCCATCAGGAGCTGTATCCCGTGCAGAAAGAATTTTTCAGATCGGAGATTTAGAAGCTGAGATATAGGGGGAAACGCAATTTACCGCTATGCCCCCTAGCGGGAAGTTCATAAATTACTTGAAAATTTTAAAATTACATGAAAAACATGTCACACGGGAAACACTATCTAACAAAGAAAATTTTTTTCAAATCGGACACCTAGAAGTAGAGATACTGACAAAAATAAGATGTACATCTACGCCCCCTGGCGGAGAAACTGTGTAATAATTTAAGAATAAAATACTCCGAAAAGGTTTATCGATGTGAGTGGCATCATTCCCGGAAAGAATTTTTTAATAGATATTTTAGAAGCTCCGATTTTATGGCAAATACATCAGAAGCAAAAATTAACTCTTTCGCCCCCTGGTGGCCGAAATATTTTTTACCAAAAATTTTAAAATTATATGCAAAAGATTTTCCATCAGGAGATGTATCCGCTGAAGAAAAAAAATTCAGATCGGAGTTTTAGAAGAAGAGTTATCGAGGAAAAGGTAATTTATTTTTACGCCCCTAGCGGAAAATCTATGCGTAATTTGAAAAAGTAAGTATATCTAAAATACTCTTCGATATAAATGGAATCGAAAGATAAAAAAAATTTCAATCGGATGTTTAGAAGCAAATATGTGGAATAAAACGTATTTTTGAATTCGACATCATCGCGCATTTACGCCCTCTACCGGCGAAATTGTACATCGTAAAAAAAACCGAAATAAAGGATCATCATTTGCATATTTCAAGCTTCCCAATGCAAAAAGAATTTTTGAAATCGGACTAATAGTTGCAGAGATATCGTGGGTACAGACGGACGGACGGACAAACCGATAACAGAAGCACGACCTTTTTTTACAAAAGACGTGCTAAAAACTGAGAAATAGAGTTCAAGAAAAAATTCTAATGGGCTATGATGAAAGATCTCGGGGATATAGAGTCCTCATTCCAGAAACAAATGAGCTGGTCATAAGCAGAGCAGTAAAATTTGATGAAAGAAAAAGTGTAGAAACATATTTGTAGACAAAATGAGAAGAAAATTCAAAGTAATCAAGAAATTCTAATTGGAAATACACTGCTGGCCACCCAAAATGCAGCACCAAGAAGAAAGCATCCGATTTGCCTTAAATTCGAAGCATGCGTCGCCTGTGAGAGGACATGCAAACGATTAGCATTGCAGGGCATGTGCAAATCATGTGCGCCCGGCACGCCACCGAGAAGCACTACAAAAAGGGTGAACAGAAGGCAGGGTGTAAGTAGTGAAAGTGTGTTGTGCTGCCGGACCTGTGCGTGGGAAGCTTCCTGATGCCTCGTCGCAGAATACGGCAGTTCATTCCAGCACGTTTCGGAGTTCGACACAGGACGAATAGTGGCTTATCGCGACAGCGGTTTATCGTACCGTGACATCGGCGCCAGTGTGGGACGACATCCAGCCACAGTGAGGCGAGTATAGATTCGGTGGGTGCAGGTGGGACGGACGGACCGACGTGAGCGACTGCCGCAGCCGCGGCACACCACCGAACGAGAGGACCGGTATGTTGTGCGGCGGGCATTGACGGCTCGCACTGCCTCATCACGAACGTTAGCGCAGGAATTGGGTGTGTTGCGCAACAACCTGTGTCAGCACGTACCGTTCGACGTCGTCTGAAGAAGCGGGGACCTTTCGCACGGCGACCATTGCTCCGATTACCATTGACCTTACACCACCTGCGAGTGCGGCGGCAGTGGACCGTTGAACGCCGCATCTGGACTACGGAATGGCACGACATTGTCTTCTCCGACGAATCCCGCTTCTGTCTGCAACACCACGATGTTCAGATCCGCGTGTGGCGGCACCGCGGAGAGAGACTTTATGACGCCTGCATTATGAATCTCCATACCGGTCTGTCGCCTGGCGTTATGGTTTGGGGGGCAATTGGATATGTCACCCGCACCCCTCTGGTACGCATCGCCGGTACACTCAACAGCCACCGCTACATCTCCGAAGTTTTGGAGCCTGTAGTCCTCCCTTACCTGCAGGACCTGCCAGCGGCCACGTTTCAACAGTACAATGCGCGCCCGCACGAGGCACGCATCGTGCTTCACGGCCCACCAGGCGTCACTGCTGCCGTGGCCCGCCTGTTCTCCCGATATGTCGCCCATCGCACATGTCTGGTCGCTGATCGGCAACCGAGTGGCTCGGCAAGCACCACCCGCGACTACGCCTGATGAACTGTGGCAACGTGTGGTAGCAGCCTGGACCGACATACCCCCAAGCCCACATCAAAAGCCTCTTTCGTTCGATGCCGTGGCGTGTAGCGGCCGTTATTGCCAGCCATGGGGGCTACACGAACTATTGATGTCTGCGTGTTGCGCAAGTCGCACAGGCATGTAAGCTCAATCGTTTCATTTTTGTATCTGTTGTTATGTGTCCAGTAAATCTGGCTTTGCTATCTCGTGTCCTTGGTGTTGCATTTTGGGTGGCCAGCAGTGTAGAATAAATTCATAGGGAAGTATAGTTAATGGAGAAGAAAAAGATGAATCTGAAAAACAACCAAGGCGATCACCAAGGGAAAATAAAGGTCAACCACCGGAGAGACTTGCATATATTGCAAAGACTCTATATAGAAAAGATCCACAAAATTTTGAAGTGATTCAAGAAATGGAAAATTCAGAAAATATAAATGGCTGAATTCAATAAATGAAGAATTAAGAGCAATGAGAAAGAACGATACATGGACTTTGGTAGATTTACCTGAAGGAAAAAGACCAATCAAGAACAAATGGATATTTAAAAGAAAATATAATGCTAATGGTAATATAGAAACTTATATGGCAAGATTAGTTGCAAAAGGATATACTCAACAACCAGGAACAGATTTTGAAGATATATTTTCACCAGTTGTTAAATACACAACCTTAAGAACTCTTTTGACAGTTGCAGCAAACAAGAAGCTAAAAGTTCATCATTTGAACATAAATACAGCGTTTCTTCATGGAAAATTGGAAGAAGACGTATATAGAATTCAACCAGAAGGATTTGAAGAATAAGGTAAAGAAAACCAAGTGTGTAAACTGAAAAATAATATCTATGGTTTAAAACAAAGTGCAAGAAATTGGAATAAAACAATTATAAAATTGTTATAAAACATAGGTTTTATTCAGAGTACAGCAGATCCATGCTTACTATCATTGAAGAATAAGGATAAACAAACTTTTCTGGCTACTTATGTAGACGACATATTAATAGCATCAAACAGCCAAGAAGAAATTGCAATGATTACAAAACTTCTGAAAAACCAGTACGAAATAAAGGATTTAGGCAGAGTTACATATTATCTTGGTATACAAGTAGAAAGAGAAGAAGACGGAAGTTTCCTTCTTAACCAAAGAAATAAGATCATGGAATTTATTCAGAACCATGATACTGAACCTAACAAAGAATGTAAAACACCAATAAGCACTAACTATGGAAGAAGTGTACAAGAACAAGAATACATTAATGAAAATGGACGTTATAGAGAAATAGTGGGAACGATAATGTACCTCTCAACTGTGACAAGACCAGATATTTCCAATGCTATAGGAATATTGAGTAGAAAAGTAGAAAAGCCTAACATAGAAGATTGAAAAGCCTTGAAGAAGTTAATTCATTATTTAAAGGCCACTATTGATTTGAAACTAAAATTAAGTGCTGAAAGTCCACTCATCCTCAAAGCATATGCAGACTCTGACTGGGTAGGTGATAGAGTTGACTCGAAATACACATCAGGATTTGTTTACATATTGGGAAATAGTGCAATATCCTGGGCAAGTCGTAAACAATCAACGACAGCGTTGTCAACAACAGAAGCTGAATTTATCGCTACAGCGGAGAGCAGCAAAGAACTAATATGGCTAAGGGAACTACTCAAAGACGTAGAATGTGAACAACAAAATGAAACTGTAATATTTCAAGATAATAAGTCCACCATACGTTTAATCCAATGTGAAAAGATAAACGCAAGATCGAAACACATCATGGTGCGATCGATACCAATTCATACGAGAACTACAAGGTACAATTCACAAGTTGGATTATTGCAGAACTGACCAAATGGTAGCAAACATCCTGACAAAGCCATTGGCCAGACCACAATTTGAAAAATTAAGAACATACCTAGGTCTCATGAAGTAGAACTGTTCCGGACAAGTGGGAGTTTGTTGGAAAGAGTGCTTACTATGTGTCCGTTAAAAGTTCCACACAAACAAAAAAGCAATAGATGACATTGCTGCGTTTAGCGAACTTATTTGTAAATAATAAAAGAAAACTCTCATTCTCACTCAAAAGCAAAAAGAAGTGAAGTGCTTGCCTGACCTTCGACACGAGAAGAGAAAAGCTGTTCCCGTGAGAACCAAAACAAAAACGATGGATTTATGTGTGAACGTACTGCGTATGTGATGTTCCAAACCAATATAAAATTGGATAGCTTGTGTTTTCAGTCTTAGATATTCAGTGTTTCAGTGATGTGATGTAAGTACATTCATTTGATGAAAGATAATAGATTATCAATTTAAAGGTGGTAAGTACTCTTTATGCTTTCAACCATTCGTTCAGTTAATTTAAAAATTTTCTTTCGTTTGCTGAATACGTCATTTGAGATCAACGCGCGAACCTACTTAGAATTTCTAACATTATGACCAACATCATCCTGCCTCATGTACTAGTTCATCTGCTTTCAACGAGTAATAAAACATAGTTTTTTTATTTATTTGTGTTTTATTTGTCAATCATCTATCCGAATTCAATTTTTAGAAAAAAAAAACATTTATTTTTAATAGACAGCAATTACGAAGACGAATTTTCAAGGAAGAATGTGAAAAAAGAGAAAATGCACATTTTTAATAGAAAGTAAACAGAAAAAATGTATAAACTCATGTGATTTACAATTATTTATTCTACAAATTGCATTCTGGTTTAAAAAATAAAGCAAGTTCATTCATCGAGAGACGAACTAGCGTTCTCGCGGATATGCGACAGGCACACCGAGCTGCGGGGCCTTCGCTGAAACGCTTCGCAAAACGTACTCATAAGTTGCACGGGATCTTTAAACTGACTTTCTCGAAGACGTTTGATTAGCGCGCTTTCTTCCTTTCCTTAATAAAGATTCATACCAAAACTTATCCACGCAAACAGTACTGTTGAAATCTCTGAGGGGAACGTCGTATGGTCCCCTTATGAGTCTTGATATCGCTAGAACCAGACCCGATGTAATTCTTTACTTAATGTAATCGTGTTTTACACCGATAAGTCATTACATTATGACCATCACCATCCTAGAGAAATGAGCGCGCCTGGAGACAGAACGGTGCCGCAGGTGAAGCTCACAAAGCGGTAGATACACAATCCTAGGACCGGCTTTCGGTTAGTAGACTGTTCGGAGTCAGAATGGGAAAAAAGTCCGATTTATAGGAGTTTGATAAAGGACAGATTATGATGACACGGGACCGCGGAACCACGATCTCGGAAATAGCGCGGCTTGAGGGTTGTTCACGTGCCGCTGAAGTGAGCACGTATCAAAAACGGTGCATAGATGGCCAAATGACGAACCGTCGTCCATTCGTGTGTCGTCCTCAGCTTACTGATGCCAGAGGGAAGAGGAGACTGTCGCGCATTATTCACAGCGACCGCAGCGCCACAGTGCGACAAATCATCCGCAGCTACAACACTGGTGATCAGGGCAATACGTCACAGCACACAGTTCGTCGCAGGCTTCCGCGCATGGGACTGCGTAGCCGAAGACCCAGTCGGGTCTCCATGCTCATTGCACGTCGTCGCCATCAACGCATGAAATGGTCCCACGATCATCGAGATTGGACCGCAGATGATTGGAAGAAAGTGGCCTAGTCTGACGAATCAAGATTCCTGGTGCGTCACGTAGACGGCCGAGCGCAGATACGCCAATTACCAATGGAGGCTATGACACCTGGATGCACTGTTGTGCGGAAACAGGCCGCCGGCAGTGGCGTTATGCTGTGGGCGATGTTTCCTTGTTAAACTGTAGGCTCCATTATCCTAATAGGACAACCCCTGACAGCTGTCAGGTATCTGAACATCGTTGCGGACCAAGTTCACCCATTCATGGCAACTGTGTTCCCTGCTGGTGATGGCCATTACCAACAGGATGATGCGTGATGCCACACTGCCGGAATCGTCAAGGGGTGGTTCGAGGAACATTCTGGAGACTTTCTGTTAATGCCCTAGCCTCCAAATTTACCTGAATGAACCCAATCGAACATTTGTGGTTCGACTTGGAAAAGCGGGTTCGTACTAAATCACCACCACCCCGAAATGTTACTCGAACTGGAGGACTTGCTGTTAACATTATGGTACTAGATACCCCAGGATACTTATCGCCACCTCATCGAATCGATGCCTTGTCGAGTGTCCTCTGTTTTATGGGCTAAAGGGGGTCCTACAGCGGTAGGTGGTCATAATGTAATGACTCATCGGTGCATACAGTTTAATGTATGCATCTATCGCGTTTCTCATTGTCAGCTACTGCCTGATGAAGCCATGCATCTGATGTGCGTAAAATTGCATGTACAGGGGATTGTCAAAATAATAAGAACACGGACTGAGACTAGAGCACACGCAATGCGCCGTATGTAAATAACATTGACGACATCACCCGCGATGGGAGGTATTTAAAGGGGTGCAGTGCGATGTTGGCGATCACGTAGCAGTGCCACAGTCGCGGACGAAACAGTTATTGTGGAATAAATTTCGACAATGTCAGATCACAGGGACTTCCAAGAAGGCATGATTATTGATGCGTGTCTTGAGGAGCTTCAGTAACTAGAACGGCAGAAATAGTAGGTGTAACGCAAGAAACTGTATCAAAGATTATGATTATCTATCAAAAAAGGCACAGAGTTGCCTGCAATTATGCAGATTGTGGACGCTATACAAAGATGTCAGATAGGAAGAGGTGAACGTTGGCTCTGATCTTAGAAGGGAAACACAAGACTACTTCACAGCAAATAGTAGCAGAGTTGAACACCTGTCGGAATAATCCCGCTTCCGTCATAACATTTCGTTCAGAATTCCATCATGCCGGTATATATGGCCATGGTGAAATCCACAAACCTATGATTACCAATATCAACGCAGCAAAAATTGTAAGGTGGGGCGATGCACATGAAAATTGGGATGCTAAAAACTAGCAACATGTTATCTTGTCTATTGAATCAAGCTTCACATTGTTCCTGACCACTGGCAGAATGTACGTTTGGCGAAAACCAGCAGAAGCCTAGCATTCCGACTGCTTGGTTCCGAATACAAAGCATGGAAGTGGATATCCGATGCTGTGGGTGCCAAACCATGGCATTCCTTTGGGCTATTGTTTATTCCGTATGGTCGTGTAACATCTGCAACGTACGAATTTATTCTTGGGGACCACCTACACCCAGTGTTGGTGGCATTCTTCTCTTTATCACATTGAGTTGCTCATGGTAAATAAAATAAAAAAAAATGTGTCTCAAAAAATCTCACATTATGATATCTCATTCTGAATTTTTCAGTTATACGTGAGGTCATTTTGACTTTATTTCTGAATATGGACGAAATCGATTTCTGTGAAAGAACAATTGTTACAAACATCGTTTCGGCGTAAGTTTCCATTGAAAAATAGTTCTCAAAATTAGAAATGATGGAGCTGTCAGAAACGCCATTTTAGTATAAGAACTTTTGAAATGAAGAAACGTAAAAAAATCAGAAAGAATTGAAACTGTATATACAACGGCAAAAATTGCAGCACCCCACCGATGTGAAGAACATAACTCATGAAAAATGGACAGTACCAAGCTTCGGAAATTTTCAGATAATGAATGCACTGAGGACTCATTATTTTAAAAACTACCCTGAGTTACTAAGGCCTGAACATCGCAAAATACAGAATAAGTCTTGCCATATTCTTAGAAAATTAATAAAAAATAACTACATCACTTACAGATTTTTTGGACTAAGAATGGTAGAGTATCTAATCCTAGTTTTTGTTCGTAGCTGTCTGCGTTTTTGAATAAATTTAGGGATTTCACTATTTTAAATTTATGAAAAAAATAGAATGGTTAGAAATTTTTTATTGTTAAAAATCTTGTATAACCGCAGTTGCTGGCACGAGAGTACACAAGTAAAACTTGCAGCATTTGAAAGGTAAACATATGAAGTTTTGTTGTCTATCATTGTGTGTAGATGGCGCAAGTTGTTCCTTCTGTTTATAGATACAAGCTACAATGGTGAATGTGCAGGAAAAAGCGATTCGTGTGGCTTGGTGTTTTGAAATGAAATCGATAATTCAAGTGCAAAGAAATTTTCGTACACATTCCGGCAGAATTTCCTCTCATACTAAAAGAATTAAGCATTGGAAAAATGATTTTCTAGAAACAGAGTGTGTTGGACAAGTCAATAAGTGGGCACTGGACATTCTAGTGTTTTGAAAGACGACGGGGAATTAGTACAGAAAGCATTTTTCTCGGAGCCCGAGGAACTCCGATAATTCTTCTCAAAGTCCGATAAATCCTTCCGTTTATCCATCACACTCCGAATTTTATTACCTACTGCTCCACTCATACCTTATATATGCTACGTCGGTCAACTGATTTTTTTTTATTGGGGATTTAACGACCACCGTGAGCAACTTAATTGGCTATAAGCAGTCGTCCGACCCTAATTTAGGGTCACTGGTTCCACGGAAGGGAGAGAGCCAGTGCCGTTAAACAAATCGGTCAACGGATCGCGCCTTCTCGGAAATCACGTGGTCAACGGGCCACATCCAGTTTTGATAGGGTTGGTTTTTATTCAGTGATCACTCGGTGTAAAGCACTATGATGCGTACACAAAGGATTTGATTAGATAAAACTACAAAAATTGCTCCTACTCTGATGTACGATGAGACCTGTGTACTGAAGACGAGTCATAGGTGTCGTTTGTGTCCTGGAGAGATGCGTTATTTAAGGGAGGTTTGCGGCAAGACGCATTCTGATCTTGTGAGTAAGGACGATGTGTTACAGTTGTGTAACGTGAATCAAAATTATATTAGTAAGATGGAGACAAATATTTTGAGATGGCTTGGCCATGTTGAGATAATGAGTATTGAGGTGCTAATTAAGAGATTTTATTCAGTCAACTAACAGCATAGAGGAAGACTGGAAATTATGGGTTCAGAAATGTTCGTGAGCCATCTCTTGGAGCTCTTTGGTGCATTGAGGTCCTTGCACAAGTGAAATCTGTTGACCAACAATCAGGAATGCCTGCGAGGATAAAAGATAATGTGTATGAAGTACAAAAGGTCTTTTTGATGACATACATCTTTTTCGACAGGAGTAAAGTAAATCCCAAGTAAAAAATTCTATGTAACGAAAATCGGTAAAGGTGCGTCATTGTCAAAAATACATTGTTGAAATCTTATCGTGCCGCATGGTGTCCCATTCAGTGACGCAACAATACTAAATTTCATTTTTACTCAACAATATATTTACTAAACTATCGTCGAACATTATTCCATCACGTAACAATATCTCATTGCAATCTGTGTAAATTCCGTGAACCTGATGCTAAATGTGATAAAAGCCATTACAAAAATGCATTTTGATGCTATCCATCTTTCCCGACAGTAGTTAAGTATGCATCTTAGCAAAATTGGCTTCTTCTAGACACCCCCTTCCCCCAAGGGAGGATTACCTGCTATTGACGAGAGCTTTAAAATGATCTGTAACACGTTGGTGTGTAACCTATAGATATCCGAGACCAAAACGTTACCAACCCCCTCACTAACACACTTGCGATTAAGCTTTCCTTTCCATCTTGAGGTCATAATTTTGCTTGCGCATGCGCAGATGGACTTCCACAGCTACATCACATTTCATCGGTGTCAGGGTTGTTTCTTACGTTTTTCTAAATCTAAATAATACATAAATATAAAAATAAAGGCGTTCCAGACGGAAATAGGTTCGAACGTAAGACAAATGATATTGTGTTCTGCGGAATAGAATTTGTTCTAAGAATAAAAAGGATGACTTCGTACAATACGTCAAATGAAATGAGAAACTCACCGTCTATGTACGATATTTAATAAAATACGAAAGATATTTACAGTTAAAATACCCCACTAGCACTTTCGGGGTAACATTTACCCCATCATCGGGTGGAACAGAGGCAATGTAGTACTCCTTTATATAGCTGTGCAACGATGCATTATGGGTATAAGTCATCAAATGTCGCATGGGTCGTCACCGTTGCCATTATAACAGCGTAAAGAGTATAATTTCACAAGTTATTAGTTTTACATATGAGTACAACGATTCGTTACAAATACAAAGTTATAATCAATTTTACGTATTTTTGGAATTGTGTATATATATATTACTATAATTTAAAGTTCAGGTTAATAATACGCTCTTTCCAAATTCTTGATATGTCCACAGACAAGTAGTCATTACAGCATTTGTCCCCTAAAGCTTCGATATACATACTTTCAACAAAATGCAGCGAATGTATAAATGCTGGAGTGTCCAGTAGCCTAATGTTTTTCCAGTCTGGTTGTAGAATTCCGTTTACCACATTCCTTGATAAAGCTGTGTTATTGCTGTTGGTTCGGATATCATATTTGTGCTCCTGGACACGGATACCCAAACTTCTTCGTGTCGAGCCTACGTAGTTGCTAACATGTTCTCCTATTGAGAGGTCCAGCAGTGGAATATTATACACACCCCATTTGGTCATATATCTGTTGTTGCTCGATCCTTTTTAACTAATGATAGCAGGTTCTTCGAGCGGGTGTCGAATTGTATATTATGTTTTGAACAGATACGAGATAGTGTGTTAGTGATATGGAGGTGCTGGTCCAATGCTCTGTAACGTACCAGGAGATGTGACGTACCTGCCAGAAGGACGCACACGACATAAAGGCAGATAGGAATCAGAATAAAACGTCCGCGTAGCTCAATTGGTAGAGTGACTTATTCCGGAATGAGGGGATCCGGGTTCGAATCCTGGCGCGGATAAAAATGACAGAGAAATTTACTTCGTTATAGCTCCTACGAATCGTTTATTAGGCCTTGTATCTGGCTTCAGATTAATAGTTTGCTCACTGGATATTCTAGTGTACAAGCTATTAATCATCGTCCTGGGGTATCCATGTTTATGCGCTAATTTAAAAATGAACTGTATCTCGGACTGGAAATGACTATCATTTGAAGAATGCGTGAAGGCTCTTCTAAAAAGAAAATTGATAGCAGAACATTTTTGTGGAATTGGATGTGAAGAGTTAAACGGGATAAGGCTGTTACAATTAGTAGTCTTTCGATAGACACAAAAGGACAGTGAGTTAGTATTTGAATAACGAAATAAACAAAAATCCAAAAAAGGTAGAGAGAAATTAGATTCAAATTCTATCGTGAGCCCGATAGCAGGAAATACTGCCCTAGCAAAAATAGTCTTGCTGGGCCAGCACTGCCAGCAATGGCCCAGTACTATGTTGCGGCTGCCGAACCGTCAATAAAATGTCCGGGCGGCCAACAGAAGGTCCAGCAGTTCAGGCCAACAGTTGGCACCCCATCAGTTGTCATATGCCACAACAGGGCCATCAGTGGTCCATCACAGGCAGTAGCTGCCACAAGTGGCCATTCAGTGGCACTGCAAGCACGTGCCAGAAATGATGGTTATCCTAATGTGGTCCGCTAGTGTGCCGTGTGCCGTTAGTGGCAGCCAGTAACCATGTGACGTTACTGGTGGCTTGCCGAATCTTGTCCGCCTATTTCCCAGTAGTAGCCATAATAATAAAAAAGCAAGGATAACCACAGTTTCCCAAAGCTACAATTTTTTTACCCTTACGAAGCTTGTGAATTAACGCACTGCGCTGGGGAAATTTTCTCAACAGACCGGAAAAACGCCCATTTGCTCCTGACTGGATTTGAACCTGGGCCGTTGGCGTGACAGCGGATTTTTCTACCGACCGGACTAATTTGCCACGCTCGAGTACATGCTTAAAGCTGTCTGTTTGGTATGCAATTTGTAATCGGAATGCTTCCCTCTTTCATTTTACAATATTGCGAGGTATTTTTTATAAAAGTCAGTTTCATATAATTGATAAATTAATTTTTTCAACGTAACGATAGTTTTTCTTCTACCTTAAGGGAACTTCCCTCATTTTCAAGGCGTGTATATACTTAGAGTCGCTTTGCAAAGTTTTGTACTGTCCTTGCCGTCTTGAAAAGAAATTGTTGAATAAATATCTATTTATCCGGGTTCATGTCACATTCAGTCACATTTTTAACGTTGTGTCTTTCCTTTCTGTTATCCGAAGCTACATTTGTTTTAAAGAATAAAAGATATTTTATTTTGCTTCTCGTTATTTTTAGAAGCGAATTCCTCCCAGTCTTGTGTATTCAACCCATGGATGAGTACACCACATAGCGTTGCTTTTTTTTTCTTTCAAATAATTAATAAAGTTTGTACGCGTATAATTCTTTTTTCAACAAACGTTGTTTTAATGGTTTTCCAGGATATTTGTTTCAAGCGGTTTCAAATTTTTTCTTGTTATTCATCCACTCCATTCCATGAATTGTTATTCATGGGAATGGAGTGGGTGTATTTCATGGCTGTAATCTAGTATTTCACGGCTTAATCTGATATCTTCGTCGACGTAAAATTTCATTAGGAAATTAATTCGCCTCTCCACATATGGATTATTTTCTTAACATCCACTAAAATAACACGATGGCGATAGCGTCGTCTTCAACTAACTCGTACCATGAGAGACACAGCAAGTGTTGCTTCTGCGCATGCGCAGTCCCCTTGCTTCCACCTGCTGTTGGGGGTTGTATTGGTTGCCAGCAACGGGCCACTAGTGGCACTTGCTTGGAGGCCCACAATTGACGGTGATGCTGCAGGGCCATCAACGGCTCGCCAACTGATAGCGCTGCCACCAACGGACCACTACCGAGCCGTGAGCGGCAGATTTCAGCCAGAAGTGACCCATCACTGCCAGCTGGTGGCCAGCAGTTTCCCAGCACTTGTGTTTTTGCTGGGTGACGATAGTGCGTCGGCGAATTGTTTTAAATCATCCTTTGAGTGAGGCCAGAACACAAGAATGTCGTCGACGTACCTAAGGTATAAACTGGGAACTAAAGGAAATTCATTGAGAACTTTGTTCTCAATGTATTGCAGCAGGATTTCTGCTAAAACTGCGGAAAGTGGGGATTCCATGGGGGAACCCTCGGTTTGTTAATAGATTCTTCAAGAAATTTGAAATACGAACGCTGTTTCGTATTTCAAATGTGATGCGCGGCTTTGCAAGGGTTCCAGTCAACAACACGAATCAAGCTCGCAAAGGAGTGCATTCATTTAGGATTCCTGACCAGTTGCAAAGACGTGAATGTGATCCCGAGTCATCTTAACATCCGTACGGCTCCTTTCTCGTGGCGTGACAAATGTATTCTTCAAAATGCTGAGAAGAAGCGTCTAACAACTGCCATTAGAAGTAAGAGATCGTTTATTGATTTCCTCAGTAGAAAGTGCTACACATCGTATGCAGAACTGTCGAGTTGTGAACATCCAATTACATGTATTTTGGACCATACACTTACTATTACTTCGACTTTGATTGAAAACTCTGCATTGGTTAACACCCATTTACATAAACTTCGTCTGCTAGTTGGCCGTGAAGTCAGTAATAAACAAGTTCGCAGCCATAGACATCGCGAAAGTGCGGACTTAAAATCTAATGTTGTTAATCTCAGTAATTACAAATTAAATGAAAAACAGAGTCGAGCTTTGGAGAAAGGAACCAAATTCGCATATCCGAGGCACAATCTTAACGTCTTTCAGACAGTCTCACAAGTACAGCATATTATCAAAAACTTACCTGAAGCCGAACATGATGTTACACGCTTACATATTGATAGACTACTACGAAGAGGCAAACCACAGCAACAACCTAAACTATCATTAATATACTGTATAATGAAGAAAAACAGCAGCTAGCCGAGCTTAGAAATAATAATGAAATTTCAATTTTGGCCGCGGACAAGACGCATCATACTGTCATATTGGATAGCTCATGCTATAAGGATAAAATGCTTGAAGCCATATCTTCTATTCCGCACAAAGTAGTTAAGCGTGAACCAGCAAAAGCAACATGTGCAGCATTAACTCGATTGAAGAATTTTTATAGCTTCCCTGACGGTTTTTCTAAAGCTTTTATTCCCCCACCTGGTTGTCGTGTGCCCGATATCTTTGGGCGTGTTAAACTACATAAAGAGGGGCTACCTATTAGACCTTTGGTAGCGGGCTATGTTAGCCCTACTCGACCGCTTGAAAAAGCTCTTGACCTATATTTGGCTAAGTTAGCAGAGAGCTCCCCGTATTCTATTAAAAGCTCTACTAGGGCAATAGAAAGGATCAGAATGATTCAGCCACATGCTGGCCCTTTCATTTTATCCTCTCTAGATGTGGTTTCACTGTACCCTAATGTACCTTTGGACGCCACTCATCATATCATAGAGGCCAAACTTGCTGAAAATAATGTTCCCACTACTGAAATCTCAGCTATTATGAAAGCACTTCGTTTAGTCAAACAGCGTTCGTATTTCAAATTTCTTCACAGAATCTATTTACAAACCGAGGGTTCCCCATGGGATTCCCACTTTCCGCCGTTTTAGCAGAAATCCTGCTACAATACATTGAGAACAAAGTTCTCAATGAATTCCCTTTAGTTCCCAGTTTATACCTTAGGTACGTCGACGACATTCTTGTGTTCTGGCCTCACTCAAAAGATGATTTAAAACAATTCGCCGACGCACTATCGTCAGTATTTCCTACTATCGGGCTCACGATAGAACTTGAATCTAATTTCTCTCTGTCTTTTTCGGATTTTCGTTTATTTCGTGATTCAAATACTAACTCACTGTCTTTTTGTGTCTATCGAAAGCCTACTGATTGTAACAGCCTTATCCCGTTTAACTCTTCACATCCAACTCTACAAAAATGTTCTGCTATCAATTTTCTTTTTAGAAGAGCCTTCACGCATTCTTCAAATGATAGTCATTTCCAGTCTGAGATACAGTTCATTTTAAATTAGCGGATAAACATGGATACCCCAGGACGATGATTAATAGGTTGTACACTAGAATATCCAGTGAGCGAACTATTAACCTGAAGCCAGATACAAGGTCTAATAAACGATTCGTAGGAGCATTGGACCAGCACCCCCATATCACTAGCACACTATCTCGTATCTGTTCAAAACATAGTATACAATTCGGCACCCCCTCGAAGAACCTGCTATCATCAGTTAAAAAGGATCGAGCAACAACAGATATATGACCAAATGGGGTGTGTATAATATTCCACTGCTGGACCTCTCAACAGGAGAACATGTTAGCAACTATGTAGGCTCGACACGAAGAAGTTTGGGTATCCGTGTCCAGGAGCACAAATATGATATCCGAACCAACAGCAATAACACAGCTTTATCAAGGAATGTGGTAAACGGAATTCTACAACCAGACTGGAAAAACATTAGGCTACTGGACACTCCAGCATATATACATTCGCTGCATTTTGTTGAAAGTATGTATATCGAAGCTTTAGGGGACAAATGCTGTAATGACTACTTGTCTGTGGACATATCAAGAATTTGGAAAGAGAGTATTACTAACCTGAACTTTAAATTACAGTAATATATATTCACAATTCCAACAATATATAAAATTGATTATAACTTTGTATTTGTAACGAATCTTTGTACTGAAATGTAAAACCAATAACTTGTGAAATTATACTCTTTACGCTGTTATAATAGCAACGGTGACGACCCATGGGGCATTTGATGACTTATACCCATAATGCATCGTTGCACAACTATATAAGGGAGTACTATATTGCCTCTATTCCACCTGATGATGGGGTAAATGTTACCCCGAAAGTGCTAGTGGGGTATTTTAACTGTAAATATCTTTCGTATTTTATTAAATATCGTACATAGACGGCGAGTTTCTCATTTCGTTAGAATGTGCTCTAATGTGTGTTATAACATGGAATGTGTTCTTGTGTGTTATATTACCTGCGTCATAGAATGTTCTTTCTATTCCGCAAGTAACGTTTCTTCGAGAGATCAAATTGTACATTCTTAACTTCTTTAGAATCAAAATTGTATTCGTTGCTCCGCTCGAATTGTATCTGATTTACATTAGCTTATTCATAGGTGTAGCTCGAACGCAATTATTTCCTTCCAGATTACGCAGTCTGTGGAGAGGTTCTTCAGAAAAATTTAGAGTATCTGGTTTTGTAATGATTTAAAAATTATTTTAGAAAATATACAGGGTGTCTGAGAATTATTGGACACATTACAAAACTATATAAAACAAAACATTAAACAAATAGAAAGAAACTGACTGTACTAACTTATAATGTAACTACACAAGTTGATAAATTTCGATGTGAGATCCCTTGGTTGCTCGTAGTACGTCCAAGCGATACTCGATTTCATGCCATGTATTGGCAAGCATCTGAGGAGTTATGGAATTAATAACAGCTGTGATACGCTGCTTCAGTTCCTGCAAATCAGTACAAGGCATCTGATAGACACGATCCTTCACATAACCCCACATGAAATAATCCAATGGAGTTAGATCTGGAGAGCGAGGTGGCCACGGAATGGGACCACCACGCCCAATCCATCTGTTGGGGAAATGCTCATTAAGGCACTTATGTACACACGTTGACCAATGCGGTGGCGCACCGTCTTGTTGGAAAACGACGTTGTCATATCTTTTGATTTAGGGTATAGCTAAATTTTCTAGCATATCCAAGTAAATGTCACCATTTATGGTTTTTACGCAGAAGAAGAAAGAGCCAATCACTTCTCTTTTTGATAGGGTGCATCACACATTAACTTTTGGAGAATCACGTTCCAGTTCAACAGCAGCATGAGGCGGTTCACTGCCCAATATCCTACAGTTGTGACGATTCACAATACCTGATACATGAAATGTGGATTCATCATTAAAAATTACAGTACTGAGAACGTTTTCGTTTTCCACTCGATTCAGCAATCCACAGCGAAATTGTATCGCAGACTGTGATCGTTTACATGCATCTTTTGCACTATTTGAATTTTATAAGCATGAAACTTTAATTTCTTGTGCAAGATATCGTGAACTGTCGATTTCGGAATGCACATTTTTCTGCTTGATTTACGAACGGATTTCCTGGGGCTTCGTCGGAAACTTTCATTAACTTGGTCCACCGTCTCACCGCTAACGCTAGGCCTACCGGCTCTTCCACAATGTGCAGAAATATTACTTAAATTCGCGGAAAGTCTAGATGATGTTGATTACACTGAAGTTTTACAAAATCATGGACGTATAAGAAAAATAATGCAACAAAGAAAGCAAACAAAGTCACGGGCTTTCTACAGAGGTTGGTCAACAAAACTGAAACACATAGGTTTAGGACACAACAATTTATTAGTACGGTGTAGAGCCTCCTTTGGAGGCCAATACAGCTGCAATTCGTCGTGGGAAGGCCCGATAGAAGTTCTGTACAGTGGACAGAGGGATTTGAAGCCATTCCTCTTGCAGAAAAGTGGCTAGTTCACAACGTGATGCGGGCAGAGGTAAAAGTTTCTTGACTTGCTCCTCCAGAACACCCAGAGTGGCTCAATAATGTTCAAGTCGGGTTATAACGAAGTAAATTTCTCCGTCATTTTTGGTCTACTCCGGGATTCGAACCCGAGTCCGCTTATTCCGGAACAAGTCGCTCTACCAACTAAGCTACGTAGACGTTTATTCTGACTGCAATCTGCCTTTATGTCGTGTGCGTCCTGCTGGCAGGTACGTCACATCTCCCCCCCCCCGAAAGAGGGCCGGGAGCATGGCCCACGGGTCAGCCGTGACCATGAATCGTTGCAGGCAGCCATCCTCTGTAGAACGTGCACTTGAGAACTCCCAGTCAATATGGTGTGTGGAATGCAACGTCACACACATTTATTTTTCGAAGCGCTGGAGAAGGGATTCTCTGATTTTTCCTATCTTGGGGTGTGGAAAGAACAACACACCATTGCGAGATTTTGAACGGCCGGGTCATCTGTATAGTTCGGGCGCCATTATAACGAAGTAAATTTCTTCGTCATTTTTGGTCTACGCCGGGATTCGAACCCGAGTCCGCTTATTCCGGAACAAGTCGCTCTACCAACTGTACTACGCAGACGTTTATTCTGACTGCAATCTGCCTTTATGTCGTGTGCGTCCTGCTGGCAGGTACGTCACAGGGTGACTGTGCAGGCCAAGACAGATGTTCAACCTCACTTTCATGCTCAGTAAACCACTCTTCCACCAGTTTGGATCTGTGTATCGGTACGTTATCATCCTGATACACGGCACCACCGTCAAGGTACAATGTTTGAACCATTGGGTGAAACTAGTCCTCCAGAATTGTACGATAGTCCTTGGCAGTCATGTGCCCCTCAAGAACAATCAGAGAGCCGACAGACTGCCACGATATTGCGGCCCGAACCATCACCGATCCACTTCCGTACTTCACTGTAGGCAATAAACAATCCGGGTGGTAAAGCTTTGAGGGATATCTCCACACGTAAATTCTCACTGTTGCAGGAAAGACAGTGAAGGATGATTTATCGGATAACAATACACATTTCACGTTGTCCAACGTTCACGATTTGCACTGCTGGCACCATTGCAACCGACGTTTGGCATTCACACAGGTGATCCAGGGTTTGGCGATAGCAACACGACCGTGAATGTTGACCTGGTAAAGCTCCCCACGAACAGTTTTGATGGAAACAGGTGAGTCGCGGTGCGTATTCAACTCTGCGGAAAGTTGGGAAGCTGTGGTTTTATGTTGTTTGACTACTATCCGTGTTGGCACCCGGACGTCTTTGTCAGACAGCTTCCTCTTACCTCGACAGTTACTCCTATTGCTTGTGGTTCTGAACTCTTGCTGGTATGCCGACATGACCCTGGATACCGTGACTCGCGATACACCACAAAGACTTGCTGTCTTGGACACAGATGCACCGGCGAGGCACAATTTGTCCTCTTTGAAACTCGGATATGTCTCCCATTATGCTGTGTGGATCACACTTTTTGGCGCCCAGCTGTGCTACTGCTCTGCTAATGCAACCTTCACACTCCGCTCTTGTTGATCGACTGCAAAATAGATGCAGGCTGGCTGGCCACCAGGAAGCACTTACATTTGCTAATGCAACCTCCACACTCCGCTCTTGTTGATCGACTGCAACACAGATGCAGGCTGGCTGGCCACCAGGAAGCACGTACATTTGCTAATGCAACCTCCACACTCCGCTCTTGTTGATCGACTGCAAAATAGATGCAGGCTGGCTGGCCACCAGGAAGCACTTACATTTGCTAATGCAACCTCCACACTCCGCTCTTGTTGATCGACTGCAACATAGATGCAGTCTGGCTGGCCACCAGGAAGCGCGTACATTGGCGTGGACACGTGAGGTGCTATTTGCGCAGGTGTTTCAGTTTCATTGTCTAAATAAGTTTCAAAACGTTCAGTTTCGTATTTACATACCACAAGAATGTTCATCATGTTTTATAGTTTTTTTTATGTATTTAACCCAATGAAACGTAATTTGGATTAATCATGCTTTTCAATTATCCGGGCTCTAGTTATCACGGACAATTGATGTTTTACTGTATAATCATCGTGTTGCGCTTAACAAACACTTTCCGATCGTCAGGTTAACTGGATTATTTTTATAATTTCGAAAATAACCCTTATGTTTTTAGTCTTTTTATATAGTGAACCCAATGAAACGTAATTTGGACCAATCATGTTTTTCAATTATTCGGGATCTAGTGTTCCTTAATTGCCACGAATTATTGACGTTTTACTGTATATCAAATTACCCGGAGTTCAGAAAAGCAGTTTTTTTTTTGGTATTTCGGCCAAGGTCTGGTACAGTTGTCTCATACTATAAAGACTTCGTTCCCAGTTCTACATTACCACGCGCTTCTTGCTCAGCCATTTTTTTAGGCAAATGTTAACGCAAGTTTTGCTCTCTTTAGTTTTCTACCAGAAAAATGAAAAGAAGTTTCTAAAGGAACAATGTTTTGTCGGTTTCCTCGAAAGTACAGAAGGAGGGTCTTTGGCCTGCTGTCTTCTCCAGGAAGAAAATAAAGCGAACAAGACTATTTATTAACAGAAGTCCATTCCGAAGTCTTTTTAATGAAGTGTATGCTTGCGAGGTATCGGGGTACTTTCCAATCATTTCTTGGGTTCCGTCATTAAGACAGGTGGATGCTGGCACGCAACGGAGACATTAAATCGAAGCTTATCGATTCTTGGCCCGCAAAAAAAACTAAGAAGAACAAAAATGAGGAATAGCCCTAATGTAAGACACACATCGGATAAGAGTTGATTGAGTGGCACTAATGGGAGCAAAAACGTCACGTACACTGTTGAATGGACGGGTTACTCTTAATCGGAGTGTGGCAAGAAAAGACAATGTTTGCTATGATGCCACGGCGAGAAGAACCTTAGAAAAAGTTAATAAACAAGAATTGGTGAATGTATCAACATAACGCACTCCAATAATATAAAAAAGAACACAACATACCTGCAGCCGAAATCAATTAAAACATGTACGAGGCAGGTTTATTTTATGCTATTTCTGTTTTCGCACACGCATGGGACTGTTTCTGAATATCTTTCTGGTTGCTGGTCGCTTAAGGGGAGATAATGTAATGCAGCATGAAAACACACTTGCAATTAATCAAATGGTATTAATGTACCGTACAAGCAAATTTCCTTGCTCTAAACATTTTCAGTTAAAAAAACGGATTGTTTGAAAGGTCAAGTCGATTCTGGGTGTTATTTTATGCCTTCCGAAGCACCGAGAAAGGTAGAAGTAGGAGCGGAGATAAAAGCCCTGGACAAGGAGCAACCTTGAAGCAGTGGCCTTAACATTTCTGCTACTCGTGACGCACATGCATTGGGCCTCTCTCACGCACACCCTCTACAATTCTTACAAATCGGTTCAAGATCTACTTTACGAGCGTGTGTTAGTAACTTCTTTTTCTTTGATGGGTTCATTGAAATATTTAGGAATGATTTAAATGTACAGAACAATTTTGCTAAATAGCATCGCAAAGTTCGGAAGACAGATCAAGTGACAATATGTGTAATATGAATCTCCACCATGCAATGGGTGATCACATATTCTAGAGGAAATATTAGGAATGTTGACAAAGTAATGAATAGGATCTTTTTTTTTCTTTACCTGCATGCGAGCTCTAACTCGGTGTGGGATAAATTCTTTATGGTGTAAAGCACAAAGATTCATTGATCAACCATTCCTTCAGTAGAGTGTCTTGAAGCTAAGCGCAGTCGTCGGTAATGTGGAACAACTTCGAGCAGCGCATTCTAACCTACACCGATGTGCCATGATATTATGACCACCTCCAACCTAGAGAAATGAGCGCGCCTGGAGACCGAACGGTGCCGCAGGTGAAGTTCACAAAGCAGTATTGTATGTACCACCTGAGGATCAGCTATCGGTTAGAGGGCACTCTAGCCCAAATCTCCTAGCTTCCTGTTTCTAAGGGTTGTTTAAGACCTCGGGTCAGACACTTCCTTCCTAAAATCCCCTACACAGGACCTGATCCGATCTGCTATCGATTAGTAGAGTATTCGGGGTCAGAATGGGAAAAGCTGGCGATTTATCGGAGTTTGATAAAGGACAAATTGTGATGGCCACGACGCCTCGGAACTACGATCTCAGAAACGGCACGGCTTGTGAGTTGTTCGTGTGCCGCTGTAGTGAGTACGTATCAAAAGTGGTGGACAGATGGCCAAACGACGAACCGTCGTCAACCGTGGGTCGCCCGCAGCTCATTGATGCCAGAGGGAAGCAGAAATTGCCGCTCATTGTTCACAGCGGCCGCAGGGCCACAGTGCGACAAATCACCTGCAGCTGCAACAGTGGTGATCAGGGCAATGTGTCACAAAACACAGTACATCGCAGCCTTCTGCGCGTGCTCCTGCGTACCCGAAAACCCAGCCGGCTCCCAGTGCTCACTACACGTCATCGCCAACAACGCCTGAAATGGGCCCAAGATAATCGAGATTGGACCGTGGATGATTGGAAGAAAAAGTGGCCTGGTCTGACGAATCAAGATTCCTGGAGCCTCACGTGGACGGTCGAGCGCGGATATGCCGATTATTACCAATGGCGACTATGGCACCTGGGTGCACTGTTGCGGCAGCTGTGTTATGCTGTGTGCGATGTTTTCTTGCAACAGTTTAGTCCCCATTATACCAATAGTACAATCCCTGAAAGCTGTCAGGTATCTGAACATCGTTGCGGACCAAGTTCACCAATTCATGGCAGTTGCGTTCCATGCTGGTAATGGCCATTACCAGGCCATTACCAGCAGGGAAATAGTCAAGGAGTGGTTCGAGGAACATGCTGGTGATCTTCTGTTAATGCCCTGGCCTCCAAATTCACCTGATATGAACGCAATGGAAAATTTGTGGTTCAACTTGGAAAAGCAGGTTCGCTCTAAAACACCACCACCCCGAAATATACGGGAACTGAAGGACCTTCTGTTGATGCAATGGTACCAGATACCCCAGGATACCTATCGCCACCTCATCGAATCGGCCTCGCCGAGTGTCCGCTGATTTGCGGGCTAAAGGGGGTCCTACAGCTCACTAGGTAGGTGGTCATTTGTGTATTTTCAGACATTTTCGATAGGGCTGAGTCTGGGGATGAAGAATGCTGTAGAGTATATGAGAAGTTCTTGGGTGTCTCATCGAAAAAATTGCATACCAAAAGAGAGATGGAAGATTGCGTTGCCTTCCTTGTTGCGTCTGAACTTGATCGAGATAAAACGCAATATGCAAGAATGCGTGCGATCCACTAGAAAATCTAAATGCACCATGGAAATGAAACAACTAACCAACATGTCAGATGAATATGCTCCTCACAAGAATATCCGCCGGTGACAGTGGAAACTTTGGGTCCATGACGTTAGCCATAGATTTTTACCCTGCTGTTGGCGTAAATTAGTCTGTAAGACTCTTGTCGGATCGTATTTAATTGTTTGGCACGCCGTTCAATTATTAGATAGAAAGCACCATGCCAATAGTATTCGTTTCTTCTCACCAGCAGGAGCAGCTACTTTACAGGGGAACATTTAAGTGTTTCACTCCCTTTGTTGGTGGGGAGACTGAGCTTTTCTACATTACTAACCTGAAGTCTGTCTTTGCCAGCTCTATAGAAGAGAATCTATTCCGGAGCACAATCGTATAAACATCTGGCTACTTCTCTCTTGGAGACACAATTACTACCCGCATTTCAAAAAATGGCAGTTACTTAGTTTAGTACTTTGTAGTGTATATCTCTAATTTCACCTTCTCCTTTGAGTTTCTGTTTTTATGTAATTTATGTTACTTCTCCGTAAGATTTTCGTTCTGAACGGCATGTCATTTCTCCAAATTTCTTTATGTTTTACTGTAATGACTAACAATGAGTCAAAGGTATATACGTATGAAGCCACACAAAGTGTTAGTATATGTGGTGGAACGAAAATAAAAAAGATGATTCACACTGATCCTATTTCGACGCATGTTATGTTGATGACATGGAGAAAGACATTGAATAAGTTGTATCTATCCATGAGATTGATATAGTGATTGTGTCAGCGAAACTTTTCTAGTGTTGAAACAGGAATATTGTTAACATGCTGTATGTAAACAACCACGAAACGAATAAAGAAGTCGTAAGTTCCATTCTTTACTTTCTTGCTACATTGATCCCAGAGACCCTTAGTGGTTGTCTGAATGTTGTGTTAAGCATTTTGTAATTCAATCCACGAACCTAAAACATAAAAGGTGGCGCAGTGGTCAAAGCGATGGCTTCTGATCATTGATCGGAAAGGGTTTCGGGTTCGAATCCCGTGAGGCATGGATGTTGTGTTTGTCTTACGGCACTGGGTCTCTCCCTTTCCTGGGACCTGTGACCCTAAATTAGGGACGGGCGAGGCGACTACTTATAGCCCATAGAGTTGCTCACGGTGGTCTTTAAACCACCAATAAAAAAAATCATGAAAAAGAATGAAAAAAACAACAACATTAAAAACATTATTGCTTCATAAAAGCCTCTCAAACAGTAGTTCTTGAAAGGCCAGTGATTTCCATGGCCTGAATGATAATGACTGTAGCTAGACGTGAAACAATAGTGAAATAATTTTAAATGTCGGAGACGTCCCATACCTTTGCCATGACTGCTATTGCAAGGCGTGTTATACAATCGACACTAACGAAACACATTAGTAATCCGTCACACTGCAGTGTTTGCACACGCTGCCGAACCATGCATGTTTCGCGCATGCCAAGGCTTGCAATCTTTTCTGCTAAGGTTTGGACAAGGTGTGCATCTAAATTCAGGATTGGAGATCATGTTAAATTTAGATGAATTAGCATTTGAATTTGGATTTGAAAACATGTTCAGACGAATAAGAAGACGATATATCATAGAACATGAGAAGCGGGAAGTAATCAGATGTAATAGTATGTATTTTCATCGGGAAATGTTCTTATGTTCATCTACCACATATTCATTGAGTCACTAATAATTTTCTAAGTACTTTGAACTGAAACGGTCGTTCCTCATTTGAAATAGATTCATCATTTTTTTTTTGATAGGGGGTTTAACGACCAGCGTGAGCAACTCAGTAGTATATAAGCAGTCGCCCGTCCCTAATTTAGGGTAACTGGTTCCAGGGAAGGGAGAGAGCCAGTGCCATAAGACAAACACAACATCCATGCCTTACCAGGAATCGAACCGGGACTCATCTCAAACGAATGATCCGAAGCCGTCGCTTAGACCACTGCGCTACCATGGCGGCGATTCATCAGTTCTGATTAAAGATAATGATGACATTAGAATTACTCAGGATTTAGCTATTTTTCGAATTTATTTCATTTTAAAATCATTCAAAGTTGGCTTTTCGTAGCTTATCGAGCAAACTATCTTTTTCTACTTAGGATAGAATTGATTTCAGAGGGCAAAGAAGGTAAATGGTGTATGGGATTAAGACATATAGTGCGCGTTTGGGAAACAACAACGCAAGAAGTTTTGTTTTTTCGTTTCAGAACTTTACAACATTCACATTTCTCCCGGGATTCAGAGCTTTAACGAACCACTGGGAGATTTACGGCTAGACGGATTCGCTCTTGTATGGGCTATGACAAATACAACATTCTAGAGCTATGACAAATGCCACATTCATACTGTATTTATCTAGGGATACGAGCCCAGACTCATTGGAACGAGAAGTCAGAAACCCACATCGTAGACCTTCGATCACTGGACGACATACAGACGACAGAGAGTTATTTCGGAAAGTGACTTGAATACCCTCAGATACCTACCTCTGAGCACATCACGGATGTTCAAGAAATAAGCGAAGCGCAAATTTCAAGTCAGAACCAGAAATGGCGGCCCTATTTCTCTGATATTCACGGTAAATTGAAGAGAGGAAAATATTCAGCTGAAAGGAATTGATATTTCCGCACCATTACACTATCTCCCGTGGCGCATGTTTTCAAATGTTATGGGAAACAACAATGTAACCTTTTTAGAGATCCCATGGATTGTCTCTCTGGGAAACTGCTCTTGTGTGCCAAATCGTTGCGGCCCATATGAGTTACGTATTTGCATTCTTTAATGCCGAAACCAAAATGATTCGAAGGAAAAACTCAAAGCAGTGGACACGGAGCATATAACGTATGCATCCGGTATTTGATTTGATGAGGTAACCTGATTGTCTTACGTCATGCAACATCATCATCAACAAGTTTAAGCTCAGAAAAATAGTGGAAATATAAAAATCCTTCGTTGCAATGTGACTGGCGCAAAACTAAAGTGAAATAAGTCGAGTTATAGTTGCAGCTGCGAGTGCATCAACCAAGGACTTAATAAAACACAACTCAGAGCGCAATTTTTATAGTTTTTAACGAACTGGAAACAGCACAAAGTGTAGTTTGTTACCTTGTTGGCGGACATATCCTAACAACGGAGAACTGTACGTCGACACGGTGGCGCAGTTGTCCAAGCTCTAGCCTATGACGGTTCGTCCTAGGTGGGCTTGGGTTTGATTCCTGAATGAGGCATGGGTGGGGTGTTGTCTTGCGGCCCTGACTATCTCCTTTCTGGAGACAGTGGCCTTGTATTAAGAACGGGAGATTGCTCATAGCGCATAGAGTTGTTCACAGTGATCGTTACACCTCCTTCCCGAAAAAAGTACAAAAACAGAGAACTGTACTTGTAATTTTGTCAACGTGTTGCAGCACTGACAAAAATACCTACAATACCTTACAATACCTTGTTTTGCGATCAACATAATCAATCACAGGAAGGACCAATGTCATCACATAGCATTTCACTATCACTATTGTTGAAGCAAAATTGTGCATAAAAATACGTATTTTTCATAAAAGCCGGTTTTCTTTTAATTTTTTTTGCATCCAGGCAAATCAGAATCTTCAAATTTATGTAAATCGTTACCTCGTGTATTGTAATACGGACGATCAGGCTGACAGGTTGCACGCAGCAAAGAGATATTGTTTACAAAAAGAGACTTAAGTGAAGGAAATATTTGCATTTTTTGCTGAAATGTTTTTGAATCAAGTTAAAGGAACAAGCACTTCGCGTTGAAAATCTTACGTTTTATGCCCAGTATATAACCATGGCACTAAAACAGATCACGATGTTGTTAAGTAGATCTAAAGCAATCATTAACGACACACTGAAAAACACAATATTTCAGAACTATTTATGCTGAAATAGTTATGAAATATTAGAACTAGTTCAGCATTTGATATAACTCATATTATACACTGGTGTCCAAATCCGGAGGACAAACACTATTTTGAAAGGTTACCACCACAAAATCAAACACAACAGCTTGTGGCAATTTGCATAACTGGGAACGTTCGGTAGAAAGCCGGTGTACATGCAAAATAAATGTTGGATCGTGCGCACATGGGTAACGTGGTTTCACTTAAACGGATAAAAGAGAAAAGGAGGCTGTAAGCAACAATTGTTGGAAGAAAAATCTGGGCATGAAGACATAAAAGTACGAACGTATAATTTACGTTATGTCTGAAAGACATTTTTTTTTTTTTTGATTGGAGGTTTAACGACCACCGTGAGCAACTCAATGGGCTATAAGCAGTCGCCCGTCCCTAATTTAGGGTCACTGGTTCCAGGGAAGGGAGAGAGCCAGTGCCGTAAGACAAACACAACATCCATGCCTCACCGGGATTCGAACCCGGACCCCGTTCGGACGAATGATCAGTAAGCCATCGCTTAGACCACTGTGCCACCGGGGCGGCCTGAAAGACATCATCTAGATGTTTACACTCTGGGAAGAATTATCGGGAAGCTGGATGAAGGCCACCGAATTAGTGATGTTTCCAGGTAGTTTGAAATAGCGCACAGTGTGGTATTTAGGCTCTGAGCAGTGTGTTAAGCCAATGTAATGCTTTCCAGACGCATGCTAGGGAGTCGCATCATTTTGAAAGGTTCTAGACATTAGTTGATACGACGTATGAGGACAGATATTTAGTTGTAATAGCAGAACGTAATCACCACACCATGGCGTTTCAGCTTGCGAGTCGCTTCCATTCCAACACAGGAACGTGAATATCCCGACAAACTGCGGAAAGACGTCTGCGACATACAAGGCTTTATCGGGGCCGCCGCGACTTGTCCTCCTCTCTATCTTTACGAGCCCGGCCACCGGATTATGAACTTGCTTGTGACGTCACGCTAAGCGACGGCATGTCCATGGGTAGCTGAAGACGTGAAAATATTCATTTAACTTATTTAAATTCGTTTTGACTAATGATTTTGAACAGTTACTACATGTACAAAATGCAAAATTTGTGTTAAAAAATTAGTGGCAAAGAAAGTTGAAGAATTGAATGTGGAAAAAGGGAAATGTTTAAAATGTATAGAAACTAAATTTGAACTGGGACTAAGGTGCGCTTTTTTGTATTTTTAAATAACCACTCAAAGTTGAAAAATGACTGCTTAAATAGGGAAAAGAAAACATGCTATGTTTGCAGAGCTACTTAATGAATCTGGTTTTTCTGTTTGCCTCACTAACAATGGAAATATCTCCAAATTTTGGCAAAGACACTTGATAATTATCATTGCAAGCGAACTGAATTCAAACCCCAATCTAACTACCCCAAACCTCCATTCAAATAAATATATTTCAATCTTCATTTCATGTGTGGGAAAAACTTATCAAGTATGCATGTTCTAAGACATGTTTGTAACCGGGGGTAGGGGTTGGTGTGGGTGGCAGAATCAGTACCAGGTAAGTTTACGTTAAGCCGTCGGACCCCGGGAAATGGCCCCCGGTAATAAATAAGGGCGTCTTCCTCTCCCTCTATACTTCGCTTCCATGTCACTTTCCTATCGAGCACTCTAGCCCAAATCTCCTAGCTTTCTATTTCTAAGGGTTGTTTAAGACCTGGGATCAGACACTCCTTTCCTAAAATCCCCTACATATGATCATTTTATTATTTATTAAAATTCTTTTTGTGACTCTCATTTCCAAATACGTTCTGAGTATTAATTTAGTATATTGTTGGCCTCCGCCAATTTTTTTATTTATTTCTGTATGTACTGAAACGCTAACCTGGTGCATCATTATTATAATTTTTCTTTTTTGTGAATTACCTCTTCAAACATATTCTCAGTATATTGATTTTGGAAAAGTTTGCCTCTTCAAATTTATTGCTTTTTAGATGAAAGCAATGTTATTTCACCAGAAAATGTTAGGTTGTAAAAACGCAATTTTGAAGACATTAATTTTTCGCCGTTTTTTCTTTTACAGATGCAAATTGCAATATAATAGTACGTCAATGTAATAACAGATTGCATTTCAGTTATTTTCCGCTTCTGTTTAAATCTGCATTAACAGAGCTTTTAATTATAGCCAGCCGTTTATACTCGGACAAAACAAAAATACCGAGAAAGCGTAATTCCTGAAGAAAGGTAAAACAGACACAATTTTCTCTTTTTCTTCTTCTTAAATTTCGGTGGAACTACTGTGTCATAAAATAATTTGCAGAAAACTAAAATATGGACTTTATTAAGCTGTTCTTTTAAGCATTCAGTACTATGGAATGCCCAGAAACGTATAGTGATGTAAATTTCTAGGTGCACAACTCCGTCGCTTAGCGTGACGTCACAAAAACGATGGCCAAGTCCGTAAAAAGTGGATGGGTGAGCTCGGGAGCTTCGGCTATATGCCCTAAGGCCTATAGTCTACGTCACTTTGTCCAGAACCCAATGTAGCGGAGGTTTTTAGTGGGGTCGTATCCACAGAAATTGGACACATCACCTATGGACCGATGTACTCGTCACAGATAAGAGTCGTTTCAGTCTGTCCACGGACTCTAGACACTAGTTGATCTGGCGTGTAAGTGGTACTGCGTACCAGCGCGAGAATTTAGCAGGAAAGGGTCAGATACGGCGGTGGTCAGGGTATGGGGCGGCATCATGATTAAAATAAGCACCGAGCTACAGGTGCTGGGTCATGGGAGTTTGATGGGCGAACTTTTTCAAAGGAGTTCTTCAACGTCATGTTCGATTATTCCGTGGTGCTGTATGCGAAGATTTTCTGTTCATGGATGAAAACGAGACACTTCATCGTACGAAAACAATGCAGACACTTCTAGAGATCTAGGATATTCATCTCATCGACTGGCCAGCACGCTCCACAGACCTCAGCCACATCGAACACGTCTAGACCTCAAAGGAGACACGCATTCGTGCTCGAAATCCCCTCCAGAAAACAAGCAGGGCCTCATCCGGGCTCTGAGGGAGGAAGGGGCTAATTTGCCTCAGGAACTCCTGAATCACTTGGTGCTCAGCATACCACGACGTTGTGAGGACTGCATCGCAGTTCTGGGTGGACACATTCCATACTGAAATGTCTCTCCGCCTGGTTATCAATAAGCGCTGTACATACATTCTCCAACTATGTCCTTCAGAAATTTGTAACTTTTGCGTGAACGGTGATCACAATATAACTTGTGAGTCATTTATAAACAATTTTTGTGTCTTTTCATGTGTTCGTATTCTGGCAATATAATTATTTCCCCATTTGGCTGGGTTCATGTATTGTTTTCCTTATAGAAGTAAAAATGTAATCCTTCCTTAGTTTTGGACATCAGTGTATAATGGAACTGTATTGAAAGCAAACGCAATAGTTTTCGTTTTCTGTCATTACATCCCTTCATCTGGCGAAAGCATTAGATTTTAGGACTAAATGATTTTCACAAATAACTATGTGTCCGTTGATTTGAACTAATGTCGAATTAAGCATAACGATTGCTGTCGTGAATGCCGCCACTCCAGCCGGCGTATCTTGAGTGTAAGAACCTTCACAAAACTCAAAATGCTTGGTATGACATTTATGGCTCCTAAAGTTCAGGTCAGTTTTTTTTATTATTACGAAGACCGTTTTCTTACGCTGCTGTATTAATCACAAGACTAGGAGGAACTTACATACGGTAATTTTTCTTGATTCAAACTATAACGAAGTGAATTTCTCCGCCATTTTCGGTGTACGCCGGGATTCGAACCCGAGTACGCTTATTCCGGAACAAGCAGCTCTACCAACTGAGCTACGCAGACATGTATTCTGATTCCTATCTGCCTTTATGTCATGTGCGTCCTGCTGGCAGGTACGTCACATCTCCCCCCGAAAGAGGGCCGGGGGCATGGCCCACGGGTCAGCCGTGACCATGAATCGCTGCAGGCAGACAACCACTGTAGAACGTGCACTTGAGAACTCCCAGTCAAACTGGTGTGTGGAATGCAACATCACACACATTTATTTTTCGAAGCACTGGAGAAGGGATTCTCTGATTTTTCCTATCTCGCGGTGTGGAAATAACATCACACCAATGCGAGATTTTGAACGGTCGGGTCATCCGGGTAGTTCGGGCGCCATTATAACGAATTAAATTTCTCCGCCATTTTCGGTCTACGCCGGGATTCGAACCCGAGTACGCTTATTCCGGAACAAGCAGCTCTACCAACTGAGCTACGCAGACATGTATTCTGATTCCTATCTGCCTTTATGTCATGTGCGTCCTGCTGGCAGGTACGTCACAAAACATATCTTACTTTTTGTGGGTTGTCACCAGGAAAGTAAAGAGAATTAAAATGCTACGAAATAGTTAAATAATAGAATTTCGCCGAACTTGTTAGAACACACAAGCTTCGAAGGTCAACCAAAATCTTTGTCAAAATTTTTTGTTTGGATCCATTTTGGGTGCGGAAATAAAGAATGTTAAAAACATTTCTGCTGATCTTCTACTCTCCGTTGTTTCCTTGGTATGAGCATCTAGGATATTACTGATACAAAAATTGGGTCTAAATTAATTACTATTAAAATGGGGGAAGGGCTCGATAGGCGTGGTTAAATTATGATGATGATTAAATTAAATATTTGGCTTATTGCAAATTAATTGGAAGATTAACTCATTTTTAATTGGGGAAGTCTTGTAATTATCTTTGTCTGGGTGAAAGTAAAGGAATTAGGAGATCGCCTTTGGAGGCCTATTCAACAACAAGGAGACCACTCAGTCGGCGACTGAGGCATCCAGACCCTCATAAATACGACTTCAAGTGGGCCATTAGTGACAAACATCTGTAGGGAACAATGGAAATTACGATTATGAAGGGCGAGGGTCAGTTGCGAAACTATTCTTGCAGAAGCGACGGCGCTCCGTACGAAAGACAAGGGAGAAATCTCAAGTGTTGACAGAAAAGAGGCAGATTAAGCCACGTGACAGGGGATAGCCGAAAAGAGGTAGAAGAAGAGAGAAAGTTAGTTATCTCGGTACGCAGCGGTAAGACGCACGGAGAGAAACGGCTAAGAAAAGAATACGCAAGAGGGGTCGACGCAGCGGTAAGCCGTACTAACACGGGATTGGCGAAACCGACGTCCGGCGAGACCGAATAGAGCCCACGGTACCTGACGAGCAGCCGTAAGACTCATAGGTACGAGGAAAAGCAAGGATTAAATGATACTTGGTGGCTGGGGGTAAGCCCGCCAGGTATGTCTGATTTGGGAACCGTAGAGAAGCGATTCAACCGCCGTTGAAAGGGAGCAGCTATATTTATTGACAGAAGCCCTCAGCCGTTGACCAAGCGATACCCGTAGACAGTGTCGATCTTCTCATAAATCTGTATCCAACCAAGAAACCACGATGAACCACCAACGAAAAATGAGGCTCTGAGCGCTGATCAAAGATTTTCTGTTTCCAGTCTGAAATGCCTACTAAGAACCACGAGCAGCAAACCAGCCTCCCGAAGACGCCGTCTCCATCCGAAGAGGGAGGGTCGCTGACCTGTCCGAAGCAATACGTAAGCGTTTCTCCCTGCTGCCGACGAAGTTTATTGACGGAGTTCAAAAGAGAGCTGCCCCCCTGTCCATCCTACAACCCTCGCTCTGCTGGGCGAAGAGGAGTCAGCTCTGGGTGTTTCTACCCCCACCTGCACACGGTCGGTGAAGAGCGGGAAGTTCGCTCTCTGCGTCACCGAAAGAAAGAGGGAAAAGCCAGCAAATTGGTGAAGACCCTCTGTTACACACAGGTGAAATCCTCAACACAAATTCGGTGCTCATCGAAGGAAGTAAAAATCCTTCTGCACTTTCGCACAGGTGAAATGCCTTCGCCAGCCAAATAAAGGGCAACAGTGTGTGCGGGGCCAACAGAGCCTCGTAATAATTTGAATAATGCTTTGTAAAGATGGAATACAAAACAAGCAACAAGCAATAAGTGAATACTTTCCTTTTGTTTATTGTTATCCTGTCACTGAGCGGAGGAATTGAGAACATTTAACCGGACCCAAACTTTTAAATTTGAACTTTGATACGCCTTTTGGTGCGGAAGTCTGATTCCAGAATTCAGGGCCAGCTTAATCCAGTTTCGAATAAGGAGCATAACTGGTGTTTGTATCGCCGTGGGCAATGCTGCGCGATAGAGTTTCCTCCTACAAATAAAGATGATTAAGTGTTAATCTTACTCTGTTCTTTTAGGCTCTGGTGTTGTAAATAATTCCGGTATTAAATTCCTGTTTTTCAGCAAGCCGCTAACGTTCTCGCTAAAATATGCCAGCTCCCGGATTACAAGAACCCACAAGTCTCGTATCCAAATAGCGGATTGATTTCCGACTGTGGCGGGATCGAGACCACGAACGAATCATTCGGTGACAAGTGTTAAGAAATTATATCGCTCGGCACGTTTGTATCAATTGGTGGTCGACGGTGGGTTAACGACCCACGAGACCGTAACAGCGGTGATGGCGAGCGGTGAATGCATAACATAGCTCGGCCCGGTACCGCATCATTACATTTGGAATGCCATATGTGAGGTACTACAGCGGTGAAAACGTGTGTCAAGACGACAAATCTTCAGTGAGACATTCTGTCCGCGCAGCTCAGTTGGGAGAGGGACTTACTCCGGAGTGAGGGCGACACGGAGTCGATGTCTGTAGTGGGCAAATTTGTGTTTTCACATTGGCGCCCGATTGCGGAAAAGGGATCAACTGGCCGTTGGGTTCTTCGAAAAATGTGTGACGTTTGTTCCACACATTGTTTGGAATTAATGAAAAATTCTTACTTCGCTTCAAAGACAAAGAAAGAAATTAAGAGGGATTGTGGAAAATGGATCAACTGGCCGTTGGGTTCTTCGAAAAATGTGTGACGTTTGTTCCACACATTGTTTGGAATTAATGAAAAATTCCTACTTCGCTTCAAAGACAAAGAAAGAAATTAAGAGGGATTGTGGAAAATGGATCCACTGGCCATTGGGTTCTTCGAAAAATGTGTGATGTTTGTTCCACACATTGTTTGGAATTAATGAAAAATTCCTACTTCGCTTCAAAAACAAAGAAAGAAATTAAGAGGGATTGTGGAAAATGGATTCACTGGCCGTTGGGTTCTTCGAAAAATGTGTGATGTTTGTTCTACACATTGTTTGGAATTAATGAAAAATTCCTACTTCGCTTCAAAGACAAAGAAAGAAATTAAGAGGGATTGCGGAAAATGGATCCACTGGCCATTGGGTTCTTCGAAAAATGTGTGATGTTTGTTCCACACATTGTTTGGAATTAATGAAAAATTCCTACTTCGCTTCAAAAACAAAGAAAGAAATTAAGAGGGATTGTGGAAAATGGATTCACTGGCCGTTGGGTTCTTCGAAAAATGTGTGATGTTTGTTCTACACATTGTTTGGAATTAATGAAAAATTCCTACTTCGCTTCAAAGACAAAGAAAGAAATTAAGAGGGATTGCGGAAAATGGATCCACTGGCCATTGGGTTCTTCGAAAAATGTGTGATGTTTGTTCCACACATTGTTTGGAATTAATGAAAAATTCCTACTTCGCTTCAAAAACAAAGAAAGAAATTAAGAGGGATTGTGGAAAATGGATTCACTGGCCGTTGGGTTCTTCGAAAAATGTGTGATGTTTGTTCTACACATTGTTTGGAATTAATGAAAAATTCCTACTTTGCTTCAAAGACAAAGAAAGAAATTCAGAGGGTTTGTGGAAAATGGATCCACTGGCAGTTGGATTCTTCGAAAAATGTGTGATGTTTGTTCCACACATTGTTTGGAATTAATGAAAAATTCCTACTTCGCTTCAAAGACAAAAAAAGAAATTCAGAGGGATTGTGGAAAATGGATCCACTGGCTGTTGGGTTCTTCTAAAAATGTGTGACGTTTGTTCCACCCATTGTTTGGAATTAATGAAAAATTCCTACTTCGCTTCAAAGACAAAGAAGAAATTAAGAGGGATTGTGGAAAATGAATCCACAGGCCGTTGGGTTCTTCTAAAAATGTGTGACGTTTGTTCCACACATTGTTTGGAATTAATGAAAAATTCCTATTTCTCTACAAAAAAAAATGAAGAGAGAGGTGATGTGACGTACTGCAGAGGTGAAAACATGTGTCAAGACGACAAATCTGCAGTGAGACATTCTGTCCGCGTAGCTCAGTTGGGAGAGCGACTTACTCCGGAGTGAGGGGACAAGATTTCAATTCCCATCGCCGACAAACTTGTATTTTCATACATGATAGCAACTGCAGTGCTTTGACGTGTTGAAAAATTTATTGAACCATTTTCAAAATTCGTCTTTCGTTTGAATATTGTAAAATTTTCACAAAAATGCTACTAGTGAAATAAAAAAAAATAGCGAAGAGTGGTTTACTTCGATACTCAAGCAAAATGACTTTTAGAGGCATATCATAGGTCTCTTTTAAACTATGCCGCATGTTTATTTTTGTCGTGTAGCATCGAATGTGCTAATACATGACGCTGTGGAGTTATAGATATGTGTTACTATAAGTTAATGTTATATGTGAAGTGCCATGGCTATTAAAATTATACCGTATTTGTTCTGCAAAACTATACTGAACTTACGTTGTGAGACTGGAACAATTTATTTGACACATGCAAATTTAACGTAATTTTAACGCACAGAATCTGAATCACTTACTTAAATCTGATTTATAAGAAATAAAAAAAAATAGGAAAATCACAGGAATAATAAAAATGTTTTAGTCACATAACAAAGAGATAATTATGAGAAATCTGGTCATACGAGTGCTTTAGTGAGTAAAGACATTGTTACGTGGAGAGCGATGTATGTAATTCGTCAAAGCAATCTGTTCTACATTCAGCTGAAAATAAATTTCTTCTGTAAAGGATTTATTTTCAGCCATATTAAAGCTAAATGCATTGTAAGTGAGAAAATGGTACTAGCAATCTTGGGAATAGGTAAAAAAATATGCCTTGACGAATATCCATTCTTTGTGGCAGCAAAATTAAACTTAGTGTTGCCACTAGTGCTTGGCCTTGTTTCATTTGAGATTAGCAGTGCGTTTACGACATTTTGATTAATAGATTTTGATTTTTTGTTGTCGAGATTTTTATATATTGATCTAATCATTTTGGTGCTTGATTGTTCATATCACCCTTGATCCAGATGAAGATAACTGACGCTGCATTATGTTCAAATTTAAAAGAAAAATAAAAAATTGATAATTTTTTGAAATTTTTGAATCGCTGATCTTATTTTTCCCGACTTCTAATTTAGCGTTTTCATTCAGTTCATTTCTTTCTTACAAATTTCATCTCTTGTTTCGATAACTATAAGAAAAATCCATATCGCATTGGAATAATGTGGTATTTTCTTCGATGTTAGCAAAGTTAGTCTTCATAATACAAATCCAGATGCATTCCATTTTCAGATTCTTTCAACAGCTGAAGGAAAACCACGTACCTCGAGTGTTACTAATCTCGACACGCAAACGTTATGCAATATATACTGTCTGAGCTCTTTTGTTTCCATATAGTGACAGCAAATTCTTTTCAGACTGCAGTTGTATTAAGATTGCATCTTTGTCCAACCTTTTATGAGACCGTTGCGTGCTCTATAACCGGGGACTTACTTTCATTTTATTCTTCTTGATTCGGAATGAATTGTTCCTTCAACTCAGATACGTCAGTCATTATGTCTTCCTCTCTTCCACTTCTTCTGTGTTCTTTCACGCACAATATTTTTGTAAGCTTCTGTTGCCATTATCGCACCGAAATGCATGCAGTTCACCTGAAAGGTTTAATTTCGCTGAGCTATTCATTTTCATTTCGAAATACAGAAATTCTGTAGTCACACTTTTCTTCATAGTAGAAGTTCTTTAAATGTTTGGAATTACTGCAACACTGAATTTCCTTAGTGTTATAAATATTATTCGTATTCTTTCAAAATCAGCGTTTCTCAGGCATAGACGCCGACTTCTGAAAATTTCATGGGTTGCTAAAATTCAAAATGCACGTGTTGTTTCCAGTGTTGAAATTTTAAATATTTAAATATCGATACGTATCCTGTTATTTTGCCATTCACTGCAAAACACACCTTACAAAGCATTTTGTACACTATCTTGCAGCAGATTAACTGAACAATGTAATGAGAAAATATGAATGAAATTTATTAAATGAAATTTTATACTGGGAATTTTGCTACCTGGGTGAATTTATTTGTATTCGATGACTTCTGATCATTCGTCCTGGTTCGAATCCCGTGAGACATGGATATTGTGTTTGTTTTTCGGCACTGGCTCTCTCCCTTCCCTGGAACCAGTGACCCTAAATTAGGGACAAGCGACTGCTTATAGTCCATTGAGTTGCTCACGGTGGTCGTTAAACCTACAATAAAAAAAAAGATCATAGTACGTTTTCCACAAAATGGGGACCCTGGCCAGTTGTCGTCGAATATACGATGTTATGGGACAGGTTACTGTACAATTTCAATAAAATTTGCCCTCTGCCATCACCATTCTGCGCAGGAGTTTACCCTTAAGGACGAAGAATTATACCCTAGAGCAGTGGTTGTCAAACGTTTTTGTCCCACGGCTCCCTTCACTCTATATAAATTTGCGACGGCTCCCAAATATACAAACCATGTTATAAATTCATATATGCATGTTTTCATAGATAATTTCACATTTGTTGATCAAAAATGCGTGAAAAGCTTACCTTTAAATATAATTTTTTAATTAAATATTATTACTTATAATTATTAAACGAAATAGGAAGGTAGTCGTAAAATTTTTAAATGAAAACAATATTTTCTACAAAAAAAAAATAAAATAAAAAAAAAACATCTTAAACTTAATCAACTTGCATTTCTGTATTAAATCAAGCTGTGTCAGTGAGAAGGATGAGCTTGTTTTTTCTTCATTAAATCAAACAGTGTCAGTGGGAAGGATGAGCTTGCTTTTCTTCATTAAATGCTCCAATCTCGGGATAAGTTTGGAAACTGCAATTTCCATCTCCTTCTCGACTTTCACTGTGGACTTGTACTTGGTTTTGATGAGAGCCACTGCAGAAAATCCGGTTTCACATAAATACGATGATGCAAAGGGAATCAAAATTCTTAAAGTCTTGTTAGCCACTTCAGGGTACTCTTGCTTCATCGATGACCAACATTCTGATAGGGCACAAACTTGGGTTTCAATGTGGAGTTTGATGAGATTTCAATAAATTGTTCTGGTTCTGCAGTTGAGATTTTAAGGGAGGATCAGCGCTGAAGGGATCTTTGATCCAGTTGTGTTGTTGAACATCTTCTGGAAAGTACTTCTTTATTAAAATGATGAATGAGTTCCGACAAATGATCCAAAAATATTAACTTCTCGGCTTCATTCAATTTTAAATCGATTTCATTTAAAAGTGCGTGTAATGTAGGAAAACAGTCAATTAGGACACCCTCTTCCATTTTTTCTTCCACAGGGCTAATTTTCATTCGAAGGCAGAAATTTTGTCCATTAGCAGCAAAATGTGGATCTCATTATCTTGCAAGGATACATTTAATTAATTTAACTTTTCAAATATATCACACAGATATGATAGCTTTGAAAGAAAGACACTGTCTTCAAACTTCTTGGAATATTTCTGGTCAATAAGATAAAAATGAAGTTCCCTCCAAAGTTCTAATACTGTTGAAAAGACATTTGCACATGAAAGCCAGCGAGATTTGCAGGAGTAAAGTATAGAACTGTGCTCAGCCCCGATATCTACACACATTTGTCAAAACATCTGGACTACTTCGATTACTGACTGTAGAACTTCGTGTAGAACAGGGCTAATGTTCTTAGAAAGTAAAAACCTCCCTGTGGATGATGCAATGTGTCCACATAGCGTGAGGAGCTTTATTTTAATGAGCGCCTTCATTCCACCATAACTACCTACCATAGAGAGGGCTCCGTCTGTGCACACGCCTACACAATTTTCCCAGTTTAGACTATTTTCTGCCAAAAAAGAATCTATTATCTGAAACAAGTCTAATGGCTTTGTATGAGATGTTATACTTCTGCAGAAAAGATCTTCGTGAAATTTATTATCATCACCTAGAAATCTCACATAACAAATCAAATGCGCATCGTTATGGCTATCAGTGGCTTCACCCAATTGAGCGGAAATATCCTTGCCCTTTAGTTTTTCAATTAACTGGTCATTAATATCGTCAGCCATATGTAGAATTCGACGACTAACGGTATTATCTGATAATGGCAACCATAATGGAAACCAAGTCCATAGCAGCTGGTAAAATGAGGCTTTCAGCAATAGTGTGTGAGGTTTCTTGCTCTTTGCTACTCGATAAGCAACTTTGTAGGAGGAAATAAGAGCCTTTGTCGGGATTGTAACTTGCTTAGTGAAAGTTGCCTTTTGCCCAGCCATTCCTTTCAACTTAGAAGCAAAATACTCACGTGGCTTGTTTATCAAACTTCCATGAACTGTTTCCAAATGACGTTTCATTTTATTGGAGAGCATGCTTTCAGCGGCTAGTACTTTAAAACAGATAATACACTGTGGACGTTCTTCATTTTCCACAATAGTTCACGTGAACCCGAAATTTAGGTAGCTTTCGTCATATTTCTGCTATTTTCGCTTCTTGTCGTCTTTTAAACTATTTGTTATTTCCGAAACGTCACGTTTTTTACTAGCATTTAAAAACTTATCAATCTTGCTTGTTCTTAAAACGTAAAGGACATAAATACGGAAAGCTCACAAACCACTACACATCCGTTATTCCGAACAGTAAGCCCAAGAATGAGTCCGGTATTCACGCGGCGCTGCAACAAAAGGGCGCCTTCTCTGCAAAGCTAACTGAATCATCAGAAACCAATCAAATCACTTTTCCCAAGTTGTTTTGATCCTTGGAAGAGGCCACGTGACACCTGTGGAACACAGGGGCGCATCTCCGGGAATGTTTTCTTTTTTCTTTTCTATTTGAGGGGGCGGGGGTGCCATTAACCTTCATTTCCGGCCTTTTCAACGAATTCCAACTGCGCGACGACGACTCCGTTGACCAAAACCCGCGACGCACAGTTTGAAAAGCCCTGCCCAAGTGACTCCTTTTCCCTGAGGGCAGATCTTCGGGCAGTTAATCCCAAGCGTTGCCCTATGCATGTTCAGAGCTTAGAGAGGACCAGTTATCAGGCTCACATTACTTAAAAAAAGATTGCTTATAATTTTGACATTTTTTAAACTGATTTTCTACGATCGAATACTTTAAATTGGTTTTAAATCTAGGTGAATATGTTAAATTCGCTTTAACACTTGAATTTGA